>CM068746.1:33572712-34257842 GCA_035084275.1 Hydrolagus colliei
TGGTAGAATTTTGAAGTTGTTTAAACATGTACACAGAGTGGTTTGACTCCATGTTGGAAAGGATGCGATGGAAGCTGCAGTTGAAAGAACATCTTCGGGTGTGATTTGAAGATAGGCAATGAGAAGACAAATAAATTAAGGCTGGCAGTTCCAGCAGTTCGGGACATAGTGGCTGAAAGCAAGGCCACCAATTGTGGAGCAGAGGGGACATACGGAAGCCTCAAGCCAATTGAGCGAAGGTAGTTCAGGTGAGGGAAAGGTTTTTAGAAAACCTCCTGGCGTTACTCCATGTCTCTTGGGAAGAGAGCAAACCAAAGGCCTTAACCAGAAATAGTATGTCTAATGTTAACTCTGTATCTGAGTCGATACACAGAGTTACCATCGGTGTCATGTTGGGAGCTTGTTCTCTGCTGCCTGGCTTCTCTGCTCAATTAAAGCTCACTTCACATACAGACTTGGCAGGACGCCTATTTCACAGACCTCCTCCTCAGCCATACTAAGCATGTTCATCAAGTTGTTTCCCCCACACCCACGTCACAACTGCTAAAATGGAAAGGAACATGGGAAGAGAAAAGAACAGACCAGAGTTTGCCTTGTTCCAAACTAAGGTCAGCACAGGAAATAGAAATCTACTTGGATACAATTTGATGATCAGTTTACTATTTTGCAGTTTTAAGTTACAATTTGTGCACTTTTAATTTTCCCAAATAAAAAAGTTAAAAGGCTGCACAGGTTAATGGTGTCAGACCTGAGAATGCATAGGCCAACCCCGAGGAAGACAAAAATGCAAAATACTGCAATCTGAAACAAAAACAGAAATAGCTGGGAACCCCAGGTCAGGCAGCATCTATAGAGAAAGGAAAGTGAGTCAACGTTTTGGGTCCACGATACTTCGTCAGAACTGGGGCATGTTGGGAGGGAGAAGCTTTTAAGGACTAACAGAGAGGGAGAGGGGATAAAATTGCCAAAGGGATAGATCAGATGGTCGCAGAAGAGGTGAGCAATTATGGCCTGAAATTATTGAAATCAATATTAATCATTATTAAGGCCAGAGGGCTGTAAGATCCCTAGCAGATGGATATGGTGCTGTTCCTCAAGCTTGCGCTGCGGTTCATTGGAACAGCGTTGGAACAGAGACCATGGATGGAGAGGTCAAATTGCGAGTGGGAAGGAGAGTTGAAATGGCATGAAACCGGTAGGTCAGAGAAGGAAGACACATTTGTTCCAACTAACAAAACCTATCAAGTTTTTAGCACATCCATTACAGCATGATTTAACAGACAAAGCAACAAAACCCTCACACTCCGCAAATACAACCGGCCTAAGTCTGGAATGGGAACCATAAAGTAATGTTTCTCCATCCAAGTTTCACTGTAGAAACAAGCAAGAAGAGTAAAGAAAAAGCAGGGTATGGAAAAGAGTTCAATCCATATAAAATTAGCTGTTTTTAGTTGCAATTTTCAGTACCACTCTGTGAACATGATATTATTTCACATGTACCTTCCAAAAGAGTTGTCCTATCTGCATCAACTCCAGAGAACACTTATTTTTGTTTTTTCAGCACTGAAGTGTACAGCCAGCTTCAATGTTATACCAGGGTAAACAAGGTTGAACTGTGACAATTTACACCAAATACAACAAACAAAACAACGCCAAATATAAACATCCTTTACTATGGTGGGTTGGGCTGGGATGGGGAAGGGGGAATGTGGTGGAAGAGGTTGGTAACCTCCAAAAAGTCAATTCAGGAATCGCACATCGTCAATTCAGGTTTCTTTTGAGTCGGAAATCTGTGCTGAAATATAAATGGACCAATTTTGAAGCCAATAAACAACCAGTTAACAAATTGTGCAAAATAGGTTATTGCAGTGGAGGATAACTCAGATCTTTCTAAATGTGTAATTCAGACTTTGCATGTCGTAATGTCGAGACAGCTGTGCATTCTTCATCAGGTTTACATCAACTAAATGTCAATGCAGTCCATTTTCTGTCATCTCCATTTTTGGTGTAATTATGCATTATACCACAAGTCTGTTTATCACGGTGGGCTCACGGTACACATGTCCACTGCTAGAACACTAACAACAACATATTACATGTGCATTGCATTTTCACTTTGGGAGAGCAACCCAAGTAGAAGGACCTTGAAAGAGGCAAGGGAGGGGGCGAGGCAAAGGGATTGTGGGATGCAGTTCCAAATGGTGGGAGCAGAGGCTGAAAGTGGGCTGGGAGAGAGACATTGAGCAGGCCAGAGTCCGCTAAGTGATGGGAGCCGACTGGTTGATATGGGGTTGATAGATCAGAGGAAGGAGCAAGACAGTGGAGGGGTTAGAAAGCGAGGAAGAGGATTTTTGAACTCTATCTTCCGGGGAATGAGGAGCCAGTGGAGTCGAGGATGAGGGTGATCGGTTTACAAACCCGACTCCTGGAGGGGACGCGATCTGCAGAGTTCCATATAATCTGGAGCTTGTGGAGGAAAGACAGACAAGTAGCATAATCGAGCCTGGATGTGATGAATGCATGGATGAGGGTTTGAGCGGAGAGGCCCAGGTGTGCGTTTCCACTGACTAGTTGTCAGCTTCCTGAGCACTGACAATTTGGTGAAGTCAGCAGTGACTTGGAAGTGCTGCCTGACAGCTAAGCCATAATTTAGTCTGATTTTTTTTTGTAGACCTAAGACTATTATGTTAAAAGGAGGTCTGATTGTATTTCACTTCTCTGTAAAATCATTCACATAGCAGAATATTCCAATAGTTAAACATGGCAAAATATTGGCGGATAACGTGGTCGTACAAAACAAAGACAATCCTGAAAAAAATGCAAGGGTTGATATGTTAAAGTTATAATAACACTTGCATTTGATATGGAACCTTATCATGTCGTTGAGACCTCTCAAAACGCTTCACAGGATGTTTTGTAAAGTGAATCGACTATATTTTGTGAGCAAAACGAGGCAGCAAATTTCGCACACCATCAATAAAATTACATTTATAGATGCCTTTCACGTAGGGAGCAGAGCAATGTCCCACAAACAGTTGTGGATTGAGTGACAAAATTATTCTTTATTTATTTAAAGGGATTATTATCCCTGGAAAGTGATCCTCCAATTGACTGACAATTGGATTCCTACTTACTGCTAAGTAAACAGAGGCATGTGGAGAGATTTCATGCTTCCCTCCCAAGCATTTGGAACAGTTTACACAGTTAAATACCACACCAGGGCCCACTACAGGTGCATGTGGCTGGAAAAGACAGATTTCCCCTTGTTCCAGGCTACTCGCTCTGACACAACAGGTCTCCAGCCAGACTACCACAGGCTGAGTCACTGCTTTCTTCCCCCACAACCAGTCAATGAGACTTTTAATCTGTACTCATCTCCCACTGTACATTTATTTTCTGCCATGATGCATCCATTGCCTAAGAGCAGATGCCAGAAGCTCAGTTAGGTTGTGACATATTTCTCACTTTTTCCAGATTTGCACAACGAGCAAAAAGGCCCATATTAAGGCATACAAAAATATCACATCATGATTTACTGTGACTGATGGAATTTTGCTATTTATTATTATGATACACAAGTTATAGAGCACCTCTTAGTTTTTTACCTAGTGTGCACAAATTAAAATTATCAGTTCTAGTTGTACCTTCTGCATACAGCAATGTTTCTCGAACTGTCTAAAGCTGGATTTCCAACTACAGTATTGTACGATGCTGTGGAAATAGGCACAATTTGCTTTACAGTGGGCACTTGGAGATTTAAAAACAAAATCATCTTATAGAAACAGGAGGAGGCCATTCAGACCCTGAAGCCTATTCTGCCATTTTATTGGATTATGGCAGATCTGTATCTCAACTCCATTTACCTGCCTTTGCTCTGTATTCCTTGATATCCTTACTTAACAAAAACCTATCAACCTTAATCTTGAAAACTTTAATTGATCCAGCAGCCGCAGCCCTTTTGGGGAGAGTTCCAGATATCCACTATCCATTGTGGGCAGATAAAATCTGGTATGATATCCAGTTATCACTCAAGTATGGTTATGTACAAATATGACTTAAATAAATTTTTCGCATACTACTTCTCCACCCTACGAAGTTCCCTGTGTTCTAATCGTTTCTAGAGGTAGGGCAGCCATCAGATCTGATCTCAGACAAATTACTCAACTTCCAACCACAAAGAATATGTGAAAGACTCAAGGAGAGGGTCAGTGCTCTGATTTCCCCTCTGTTCCTTTAAGAAAGTCACCATCTCTTGATCCGAGCAGTCATTACACAGCAGTACCGAGCTTTCTTTTGATGAATGTGTTTAAAAAATAATGGACATGCTTGGCAGCTGAATGTCGAAATTGAGTCAAGTCTCTCTTGGTTGTTTGGTTCCTGAACCAGATAGGTCCACAGTACTCTAAGACACTGTTGTTGACAGCAACTACACAGACTGGCTCATCAGCAGAGATTCTTCCCACTCCACTCCTCTTAATCCCGTAAACTACAGCCTTAATGGATAGGATTGCCCTAGTTGAACAAGAGGGGATGTTTGCCAGACTGTAAATCTAATGGCAATCTATGCAGCTTTTGCCCAATATCTTCTAGAATTAGCTAGGTAGGGTGTTCCAGAGTCAGAGACATTCCCTTACATAAGTAACATGCTTATGTAGAACTCTTGTCTGATTTAGACACTTTTAACGTGACAAACACCCTACCTACTGAAATAATGTCTTGCGGCAGAGAGGGTGTATCAGGCCTTCAATTAAGAGCCGCTGGTAAGTCAGGTGTCAACTGTATATATTAAAATACTGTATATACATTTAATATAACTTACCCCTTTCATGTCAGGAGGACATCCCAAAGTGCTTCACAGGACATACTGTGCATTTTGTGGGTGAACACCTCAATCATGTAACTGAAAATCAGTTATCCGGCCTTTGCATATTGACAGCATTCTTCTCTATCTCCAGTGACTCGCTGGGGTGTGGTTCCACAGCAGCCAGCTAGCCCTAACACCTCGCCCAAGTCATGATGTTCCTTTTGTGTAAGCCAAGACAGCAAGTTCTGACCTAACCTGATATGCATACAGCAGGAGGCATTGCATTGTGACCCTTTCCCTGCTTGACTTGTATGGGGTTGCTAAGGTCAATTGTTGTGCCCAGCGCAGATAAGGATTTGAACCTCCCACCTTGGTTAGCTTATTGCTCATTTATTAGACTATTGGGCAAGGCAGTTATGACCTTAATGATATGATGTCCTGTGTTACAGTAAGGCAGGATGTGGAACTTTGGCCCCAACTTTCTCATTGTACACTGAATTCCCAATATTTGTCGTTCTTACAAAATGAATTGCCAAGCAGAGGATGATTGTTTTATTTTTACCAATTAGGAAAAGTCGACTCAGGAGGGCTAACCTTGAAGTGAACTCAAGTATTACTCTGCGGGTCATGTCCCGACTCCAATACACTTGTGGCAGCCTAGAAATAAAGCTTCATATCTACTAAACCACCATAAGTCTGAACCAGTAATTGGGTCCTCTAGTCACCATCAACCGTTCACATAGTCCTGTAGCTCAGTGGTTAGAGAACCGGGTTCTGTGGAGCAAGTTTCCTCACTCCACACCCCTGATAATAATCACTCAAAAAAAATTTGTCATTTCAATCCACGACGTCCCACATTTGTGGGATAAACACTATTTGTGAGCAATTGGTTGCTGCATTTTGCCCAGAAAATATACTGACAATTCACTTTACAGTATATTCTGTGAAGCGCTTTGAGACGTCTAGAAGACGTGAAAATGCTATATCAAATGCAAGGATTATTATTATCAACTGGCAACAACACATCACAAATATCAACATCTCTCAATGCACAAATACTGATCTTACATTTGAGGTACTGACCAATGACAAGCTAACCAAATTGAAAAACAACTAATACTTTTTATAGCATTTGTCGAAAACCATTTGTTTCAGTTACTGACTGTCAGGTGTAGTAGCTATTTCTGAAAGCAAACTTTGCAACAATGTGCATGAGCAGCTTCTCACAAGTACAGTACCCATGATTGTGATTCATCAATGCACCAGAGACTTGCTTCTCTTTTTGAAGTGTGGATGTTTAATCTTCACCAGAACAGGCAGACTGAGTCTCAGTTTAACATTTGCTCTGCGCAGTTGGGGACAGTGCTTTGCACACAACATAAACAAATGAGTGTTGTTTCAAATCAAATTAATTATGTTGATTTCAGCCACAAAATACAGTTAATTCACTTTACAATATATTATGTGAAGTGCTTTTGAGATGTGTTACGGTTGTGATCAGGCGCTATATTAAATGCAAGGATTATTATTCACATGAACATGGTGGGAGGTCAATCCATTTTATCCCCACCCGCTTCCTAGCGTGGAAACCAATTGTATTTTTTCTATTGGCACCCGGACGATAGACGTGTAACTCGACGCAGACTTGGAAACCTTTGAGGCGATGTGGCTCAGCGTCATTCTGGCCAACAGTTCACAAACTGAGCAATCTGGAGAGCTGCATCTGAGCTTCATTAATTTTCCATTTGTAAAACATCACAATATTGTATTGAATGCTTCCTGAACATAAATACAAGATGAAGCTGTTAAAGATAACACTAAAAGGGGTACTCACAATTAAAGCCCTCCACAACCTTGCCCCACCCTACATCCGTGACCTCCTATCCCCTTACCAACCTGCCCCACCCCCTCCGCTCAGCAGGCTCTGACCTGCTCCACATCCCCGACCCACCATTGGCGGGTGAGCCTTCAGCCACTGCCCCCAACCTCTGGAACTCCATCCCGCAGTCCCACCGCCTCACCCCCTCCCTGGCCTCCTTCAAGTCTCGCCTCAGAACTCTCGTCTTCGATGGACTCATCGGCAACTTCTAATTCCCCCCCCATCCTCAGCTCGGGTCTGAAGCAGTAACTGTCCAGCGTAATTTGGTTGCTGTTGTAATGTCCAAAGCAGTCAACTCTGTAGTACTGTTGGAGCAGTCCATGAGCGGGATAAAAGCTTGTGGATAAGAATGCTTAGGAAATGTATTCAGTTTATCTTTGTTAAGCTTTTTTAAAATCAAAAAGTTGAACTTTGCAGAGACTGATTGTACATGACTAATCGGAAAACGAAGTTATAATCCTGTCTGGGAAAACTTTTATCAGTATTTGTCGGTGTCGTATGTGGGAGGGAGACAGACACATGAGGGCGACAGACACATTAAGCCAAGAGAAGAAGGGCTCCCTTTTCATCCTGCCTAACCAATCGTTAGGAGTAATATTAATGGTTCTATGGAAATGTAGATAGGATACACTATAGCACTGTTCCAACTGAGATAGGGAGGGCTCTGAAAGGATGAAATTACCAACAATAGGTTTATTCTTTCAATGCCACACTATAGCTGGCACAATGCAATTTCCATAGCCCCAGAATGTGCTTATAAGTGGAAAATTTTCAAATGTATTCCAAATAGTTTCAATCATCTTGTTACATAAATATTAATGGTCTGTTTAAAAAAAGATTTGAGTCTGGTTTAATGTGCAAAGCAACATGCTCAGAGTGAGTTAGTTTTGCCCCCAAAATGAGGCTTATAAATAAGACTCTTGTTTGGAAAAAAAAGTTACCCAAGGCCATCTATTCGCTTTTGATAAATGTTGTGCCATGTTCCAAAAATAACTCTGCAGTCACAAAACACAGGAACTGTTTATATTAAAGAATAAGGCTGTTTTATATGAGATTGTTGAGGGTGATCTTATGCTTTTGTGACATTATGTGTTGGTGAAATTATTCTTATTTACAGTTTGGCTCCACATTTTACAGCACTGAGGAGTGATTTATGACCTAATGGTGCCCTGACAAACAGTGCATCAATAAGTCAAGCCAGATGGACAAGAGACTCAGGTTCAAGATTATGATGGGAACATTTTAGAAAGGCCAGCAAGTATATTTTTTTTACAGAAGATAACCAACGGCTGCAATGGGTTAACAGGAAGCGTTTTTGAGGTTAGAATATTGGCCTCATTTAAGAAACAACTTGTAATGGAAAAACTGGAGTGAGCATTCTGGATTTATAAGATCAAATGGATTGAAGGACCTTTCTTGTGATATTCTTAGCAGCTTGTCTATTAATGTGTCGATGTTCACCTCCAAAATGTCTAGTCACTGCACTTTACAGTAAAGAGTAGAGGCCTTTATCATTGTACTAGACCTGCTTGGTAACTCAGTAAAGCAATTCTGTTGATGCGCCTTGTTTTCAAAATAATATATGAAATAGTTGCTGTGACTGCAGCAGTTATTTTGTGCACCCTATTTGTATATCTGATAGCATGCTATAGCACTCTGAAAACAGTGTACTAATTTCCTGCAGTCTTCCGAGTTAACAGGTAAAGGCACAACTTATATTTACAGAGAAGGCAGGTGGCTGGTGTGGTTTCCACTTGAAACAAAGTTAGCTGACTTCAGCCAGGCCAGCCATTTCTTTAAGTTTATTTTTTTCTCTCATCATTGAGCTTATGTACCATATTGCTAAAAAGTAATAAGCAAATATTGTGGTTAACCCACTTGAATTACAATTATTTTTTTTCCTATTTTCTCATTGTAGTTTGATCTGATATTACTAATTCAATGTTATTAACTTAGAATGAAGAAGTCATGTACAACACACATCTGTTCAGATTTTAATATAAATCTTCACTAGTCATGACTCAATCTCTGACTGTTTGTGGGACACTGCTGTGTGCAATTGACGGCAGCATTTCGCTCGTACATATACAGTCAATTCACTTTACAGTATGTTCTGTGAAGTACTTTGAGACTTCTAAAATATGTGAAAAGGACTAAGATTATTCTATATTTTAGTGAAGCACATTTTTACATTTCTTCCCCCCCCACCCACCCCACCCTCTTTGGAAAATACACCCAACTCAAGTGAGTTCAGGAGCTGGTTTGCAGAATGTATGTCACATTCTGAACTGTTCTGTGAATCCACCAACATTGTGCGCCATCCATCTGTCTCAATTGTTGCTGTTCCAATAACCTAATACTGTAGATCAGAGACTAAATTCTCATGTTGGTTGCTACAAGATTGTTTTAAAATTGCGTCAAACTTTCAGAATATTTGAAACTCAGTCTTGCCTCTTACTTTTCTAAACAAAACATTTGTTGGACAATCACATGAGGGAGAGGGGAATAAGGAGTAAGAAATGGGTCAAGACTCGTGTGGAGTACAGACACAGACATGGACTGGTTGGGCCTGCATCCGTGCTGTATATTATTTGTAAAACTATTGTTGTTCAACTTAAACACAGTGTAAAATGTAATCATTGTAAAGAGAAACTCCCCACCCCAGATCCCTGCACTATCAAAGGACCTTGATTTCAGCCCCTTTCTCAATAAATGTCCGTGCCAGCAGTGACGAATGTACTATTATGAATGGAATTTCCACTTAACATGTCAGAGATTAATAAATAACTTCAGGCCTGTAACCCAGTCAAGAATTTGAGATGGCAACACAAAACTGAACACACATCCCCCAGAAGAAAAGCAGAATATCTTCTCAAAAATTTGACTTTAATGTTTTTCAGGCATTTTTACATGTTCTAAAAGGGTTAACATTTACTTTGGAAACTTTTAATTCGATTTCTGAGCCATTCTTTAGCTGGCAACAGCTGATGTTTTAGCTTTGATACTGGAGCTCATTTACAACAGAACTTTTTTACCTTCACCAAGAATTCCAAATTTAAATGTTTTTCTAATCTAACCAATTACATTAGTCCTGATTTACATATGCAAGTTCAATGCAGAAACAAGAAGCAATTAGGTTACATCCCCACAACATTCAAGTGAAAAGAAATTCACAAAAACCATGGTGGTGTTGTCAATTGCTCCAAAAAAAATTCAGACACCAGATAAAATCTTTGGTCAACTAACAAATTTTACAGTATGCTCAGTCAACTTGTGGACTGCAAAAACCTTTCCAAAAATTGAACTTAGTCCTCAGTTTGTTTGAATCATTAAATATTTGGTCATCCACAAATATACAGTCAATTCACTTTACAGTGCATTCTGTGAAGCGCTTTGAGACGTCTAGAAGATGTGATAAGGCGTTACATCAAATGCAAGGATTATTATTATTTGGTTTTCTGGCAGATCTACGGTTAGGTGGAACATTTACCCAAATTTCATAATCGGTTCGCCTTCAAATGCAATCCAACAACGATACAATAAATGCGCCTGCGATATCTCACTGTAAAATGACTTTATAATCCTCGTGACACTATTCAGAGTAAAACAAGCCCCTTTTGAATCCTGAAACAATGACTGCACACCTCCCTCCTCTCTGACATGATCTTTCACTCCCCAGCCTCGCCTTGTGGGGGGGGAGGATGGGGGGGGGGGAACTACTTGAGGTCCCACCTTCGTGTCAGTTTCATCAGGACAACTGGGATTGCATTCGCGATCCTTCACACGAGTTAAGACAGCACCGTGCAGCAAGGTCAGAGAACTCCGGGTCAACATTATTTGCAATCGTTTGCAGAGAGCGAGAGAGGAGGGAATGCAGAGGATCGCAGCGCAGAGTGAAGGTCTGACCGTGACAAAATACCTTGATACCCAGCTCAGCTGAACCCGGGGCAGCAGATTCTGCGCTCGATAAGGGTGGCAGTTGATTTGCAAAGAACATGAAAACACGGCGTTACCATGCAGCTTCCAACCGGACACACACACAGCCCTGAGCACACACAGCCAAGCCCCAAACTGCATACCAGCACAGTGGCGTCACCTCAACAAACTCAATGGTTCCCAAACTCTTTGCCTTTCGCTGATGGTGGGAGAGGAGGGAAGAATGCACCCCCCCCGCCCCACCCCACCCCATTAAAAATTACCTTTTTCGGACACACTTTGCTTTGGAGTTTTTTTTAAAAAAAAGCAACACAGACAGAGAGCAGAACACGACTGTCCCAGCTTCTCCCCCCCCCCCCCCCCCCTCCC
Organism: Hydrolagus colliei; assembly: GCA_035084275.1. Taxonomy (NCBI): domain Eukaryota; kingdom Metazoa; phylum Chordata; class Chondrichthyes; order Chimaeriformes; family Chimaeridae; genus Hydrolagus; species Hydrolagus colliei. The sequence continues at coordinate 33,583,701 of CM068746.1, forward strand.
CCAGTTTCCCCCTCTTCTCTCCCCCCAGCTCCCCCCCCCCCCCCCCCCCCCAGCAGTCAATCAATCAGTCAGTCAGTGTGGCGGTGCCTCCCGCTCCCCTGGTTACCCAGCAGTGATGGCTGTGTGTGTGTGTAGCCCCCTTATCCTGTGATGTATCCTGTGTGTGTGTGTGTGTGACCCCACTGTGTGTGTGTAGCCCCCCCCGTCTGTCTGTCTGTGTGTGTGTGGGGGGGGGGGGGGGGGGGGGGGGGCCTTACCCTGTGCTGTACCGGCTCTGGCTCTGGACGCTCCTGTCTCAGTCACGAGCTGTTGGGCCGCGCGCCGTCCCCGCCTCACAGAACGCGGCCCCGGAGCACGCGCCTGACGTCACCCGCGCTCCAGCCACAGCGGCGACAGCACCAACACCTTAACCCACAGACACACAGACCCCCCCCCCCCACACACACAGACACAGACCCCCCCCCCACACACAGACACACAGACCCCCCCCCACACACACACAGACACACAGACCCCCCCCCCCACACACACAGACACACAGACCCCCCCCCCCCCACACACAGACACACAGACCCCCCCCCACACACACACAGACACACAGACCCCCCCCCCACACACACAGACACACAGACCCCCCCCCCCCACACACAGACACACAGACCCCCCCCCCACACACAGACACACAGACCACCCCCCCACACACACACACAGACCCCCCCCCCCCCCACACACACACAGACACACAGACCCCCCCCCCACACACAGACACACAGACCACCCCCCCCACACACACAGACACACAGACCCCCCCCACACACACAGACACACAGACCCCCCCCCCCACACACAGACACACAGACCCCCCCCCACCCACAGACACACAGACCCCCCCCCCCACACACACACACAGACACACAGACCCCCCCCCCACCCACAGACACACAGACCCCCCCCCCCACACACACACAGACCCCCCCCCACACACACAGACACACAGACCCCCCCCCCACACACAGACCCCCCCCCACCCACAGACACACAGACCCCCCCCCCCCACACACACACACAGACACACAGACCCCCCCCCACACACAGACACACAGACCCCCCCCCACCCCCCCACACACAGACACACAGACCCCCCACCCCACACACACACACACACACACACCCACACACAGACACACAGACCCCCCCCCCACACACACACACACAGACCCCCCCCACACACACACAGACCCCCCCCCCACACACAGACCCCCCCCCACACACAGACACACAGACCCCCCCCCCCACACACACAGACACACAGACCCCCCCCCCCACACACAGACACACAGACCCCCCCCACACACAGACCCCCCCCCCCCACACACACACAGACCCCCCCCCCCACACACACACAGACACACAGACCCCCCCCCCCACACAGACACACAGACCCCCCCCACACACACACAGACCCCCCCCCCACACACAGACCCCCCCACACACACACAGACCCCCCACCCCCCCCACACACACACAGACCCCCCCCCCACACACAGACCCCCCACCCCCCACACACACACACAGACCCCCCCCCCACACACAGACCCCCCCCCACACACACAGACCCCCCACCCCCCCCACACACACACAGACCCCCCCCCCCCACACACAGACCCCCCACCCCACACACACACACACAGACCCGCCCCCACACACAGACCCCCCACCCCACACACACACACACAGACCCGCCCCCACACACAGACCCCCCACCCCACACACACACACACAGACCCGCCCCCACACACAGACCCCCCACCCCACACACACACACACACACAGACCTCCCCCCACACAACACACACAGACAGACCCCCCCCACACACACACACACACAGACAGACACAGACCCCTCCCACCCAACACACACACAGACCCCCTCCCACACACAGACAGACCCCCCCCCTCCCCCACACAGACACAGACCCCCTCCCCTCCCCCACACACACAGACAGACCCCCCCCACACACACACACACACAGATCCCCTCCCCCACACACACAGACAGACACCCCCTCCACACACACACAGACAGACACAGACCCCCTCCTACACACAGACCCCTCCCCCCCGCACACACATACACACACACAGACCCCCTCCCACACACAGACAGACCCCCCCCCTCCCCCACACACACAGACAGACCCCCCCCCTCCCCCCCACACACAGACAGACCCCCCCCCCCACACACACACACACACACAGATCTCCTCCCCCACACACACAGACAGACACCCCCTCCACACACACACAGACAGACACAGACCCCCTCCTACACACAGACCCCTCCCCCCCCCACACACATACACACAGACAGACAGACACCCACACACACACCAACACAGGCACCCCCCTCCACCACACACACACACCAACACAGGCACTCCCCACCCCACACACACAGATAGACACACACACATCAACACAAGCACCCCCCACACACACAAACAGACAAGAATCACCCACCCCCACATATACACACACAGACATAGCCACCAACAACAACAAATTACACTTATAAAGCGCCTTTCATGTCGGGAGGACGTCCCACCCCCACATATACACACACACACATAGCCACCCCCGCCACCCCCACAGGCAGAGCCACCCCACTCTGCCCTACATAGACACAGACCCCCCCCCCACACACAGACACCAACCCTCCCGCCCCACATACACACACACACACACACACAGACAGAGCCCACCCCCACATACAGACACAGACCCCCACACACACAGACAGGCACCCTCCCCAACCCTCACACACACCCTACACACAGACACCACCCTATTCCCCCCACCGCGCCTTCCGCCAGCTTGCAGTCAGACTCCATCACCGTTAAGTGCTCCAAGACACCACCCGGTATGGAGGGTGCTATATAAGTATAAGTTGTTGTTGAATCATCCCCCACCCCCACTGATCCTCCCTCTACCTGTGCCACTCACTGTTTCTCACTGAACTGAATCACCCCCACCTCTTTTTAACAACAACAACAAAATTGCACTTATATAGTGGTATATTGCATCAGGAGGACGTCCCAAAGCTCTGAACAGTCAGGTTTAATAAATCACCCCTCAGCAAAACTCTTCACGGAATATATTGTAGTCAATTGACTGTATTATTTGGTGTCAAAAATGAACCTAGTGAACCTGATTTTAAATAACACTAATTTAAAGCAGAGCTGGTGGTGCACAGCTCTGTACACCCAACATATTACAACAAGAATCGATGGGCCTTAGATGTACAGTTGCAAATGCCCATGTTATAAGTTGCCTACTTCTGTATTAAAGCTGTTTGGAGGTTGTCTTCCTCACTGACATCTCAGAGAACAACATTGGCAGGATTGATTGGCAGGTTTCCAGGTACCATCTACTTTGGAGTATGATTAGAAAATAAAATACTATGAATGGAAAGAAAAATTATTCGTCAAACTGTATCAAAAAGTCACAATTCACTTGTTTCTCTCTACAACAGTTTACATTTGTGCAGCGCCTTTCATGTCAGAAGAATGTCCTAAAGCACTGACAATCAGGGATCCGCACCTCAAGGTGGTGGTTGGGATCAGAAGGGGTTCAGAGCGGGGAATGTAGGGATAGGAGGGTGACTAAAGGCACGGTCAAGGAGGAGGATCTTGCGACGGGTCTTGAATTTAGCAATGGACGGGGAGAGGCGGAGGGACTGTGTGATGGAGTTCCTGAGAGTGGGGGGGGCAGAGAGACTGAAGGCCTGCCTGCTGATAGTGGGGTGGGCAAAGCGGGGTGTGTGCGTGATGCAAACCGAAGGTAAAATACTCATCTTATGTTTAAGTTAAATTATATGTTTAAGTTAAATGAAACATTAAGTACACAGTACAACACTGTTATCAATAACATTCTGTATAGGAATGAAGACACTATATTTATCTCCAAGACCCTTTATTTACTTGTAAATATCACTGATGTGCAACTATTTAAAAAAAACTAATGTTGCAATTTTTTTTAACAAGATCCTAATATATTTTTCAGTTTGTTTATTTTTTTATTTGACTGTTTGCTTTTCTGTAAATAAAAATGTAGTCAGGGAAAGAGTATCTGACTTGTTGTCACATGATCCAATTCAGATGTTCCTGGAATTGGAGTCATTTAGCTCAGTGGTTAGAGCAATCACCTTACAAGTGAGATGTATGGGTTCATTTCTAGGCGGGGCGAAACTTGGGCAAGTTTCCTTACTCCACATGCCTATTAATAATCCCTCAAAAAAAATTGGTCATTGCAATCCACGACTGTTTGTCTGACATTGCTGTGTGCAATTGGCTGCCACATTTCGCCCACATATCACTTAAAATCAGTTCACTTTACACTATATTCTGTGAACTGCTTTCTGACGTCTAGAAAATGCAAGGATTATTATTATTAATAATAACATATGATAAGGTTAATTATTCCCAAGTTGAAAAGCAATATCCTTGGTTCTTCCACATATTGGCTTAAAATTTACATCATAGTTAAGATTGCAAGAGAGGTGGGATGCACTTTGCATCTGAATACAAACTAACCTTGGAAATGAAGAAATACAAGGTGCAGGGTACAGTTCCAAGGAATATCCTTTGGCTTGAGTTTTCCTTCATATTGACAGGCAGGTTTGCACATGCATGCAACATGAAACTATAGCATAATCTCCTATTAGGTGTAAGGTAACTAGAACAGGAAAACTCAGCACTGTAGCTTGCTACAGCCCGATGTACAATATCATTAGCAAAAGATAAAAAATTATTGTATATTGTTATTGATGTGGGATATTTTTATTTCCGTATGTTGTTACCCGATTGAAATTCTGGAGTGAGATTTAAGGTTATTTCTCCCAGTTCTTGCCACATAGAAACAAAACTATGTGAACAAAACATAGAAACTAGCAACTTTGATCAATTTATTGTTTTAATCAGACAATCCCATTATGCTCAGCAGCAAAAGGTTTTTCTTGCCTCTTCCTAAGTGAAGAGATTGCACAGATATGCATTTATATTGAGATTTTCCCAATTAAAAGGGTGCCTAAAATGTATACGACTAAAGTAGCATAACAAGGCTTAGATTTTGCATTTGGTGAAGTAATTGAAAAGAAAAGTATTGGAAAGAAAATTGTGACCTGTATCTATGCATGACAGGTTTTAAAATCAAACGATTTGTGAGATTCATTCAGTAAAAAAAACACGAGTGGATTGGATAAATGATAAATGTGGATAAATGAGCCACAGCCTCCTCTGCAGGTTCCATTGTTAAACTGCAGCATATATGTCATAGTGAATGGTTAAGTTTATTCCTAATTTGTCAATACATTACTAACCTGCAACATGCCTCAGAAGAATCCTGTAGCTCAGTGGTTAGAGCACTCGCCTCGCAAGTTAGAGACCTGGGTTCAATTCCCGGCAGGGAAATATTCCCCTTGGGCATATTTCCTTACTCCATAATTCGCCTGATAATCCCTCAACAACAACAAAAATTGGTCACTTCAATCCATGTCTGTTTGTGGGACACTGCTGTGCACAATTGCCGCCCCGTTTCACCCACAAATATACAGTCAATTAATTTTACAGTATATATTGTAAAGCACTTTGAGATGTCTAGAAGACGTGAAAAGCGCATCAAATGCAAGGATTATTATTATATTCATACATGCCTTCAGTGCTTTCAACCACCAAACCAATATTACAAATGTATTTTCATCACTTTGAACCCGGTAGATTAATAGACATTATTTTAACAATTGAATCACGAGTATGTCAAGGCTGGAACAACAAGTGAGAAAGGTAAAGTTTACCCAAAGAAAACATATCCAAGATGACCAAAGTCTATGCCTTTCATTTAGAAAATGGCACAAAGACAATATGATTACTGTAATGTGTGGCAAGCTGCCCCTACAACTACTACAACTCACAAAGCTGGAAGCATCTTGGTGACAGATGGCACAATGAAGATTATCTTTCACGGAAGCATTTGCACATTTTGGAACAATATTAAGATATGCGATGGACATTGACTATTGTCCATATCGGAATGAAACAAAAAGGAGCACTTACTTAAGAATCTTACCTAAGAATCTTTGCAAGCATTTTACTGAACATCATACATTTACATTAAAAATCATAAATTTGATATAACGCCTTATTCCATCTTCTCAAAGTACGTCACGGAATATACTGAAAACTGAATTCAAGCAAATATCCTTTTAAGAACAGAATTCAAGACTGGACTGTAATGTAATAACTGCACACTCCAGCCAAGAGGAAAAACAGAAGCCCTTCATTCTTGTGGAGATCAAGAGAGATTAACATTTTGATTTGGAAATATTTCAATTAAGTTACAAAAATCACATGTGCTACAAATCATAAAAGGAAGAAAAACTTAATGTGAACTCATTCAAATTGTATGGCACAGTTCATTAATATTAATAATACTTGCATTTGATAAAGTGCTTTTCATGTGGGCGAAACATGGCAGCTAATGGTAGCATGAAGAGAGCACAGTACACTCTACTGAAATCTGCAGTGACATCAAAGGATGGTTGAGTCAGCATCAATTTGTGGGTATAGGAAGATGGTATAGCAGTTGCTTTACTGCAAAACACATTAAAGAGCTAATGTCACAGCAACAATTATAAAGTAAAATGTTGTAAAAGTGAGGAAGTTTTATCTGGTCATGTCAGTAGTAATTTCAGTCAGGGCATCTTGTAATTATGTGGAACAAACGCAGTGTTGGATCGGGTCCAATATACTCAGGGTACTTACAGAATAATCCTGAAAAGCAATGCTGATACTTTATTATACAATGTGCACTGAGATTAATACTCTTATTGTTATGCTGATTAACCACTTTTAAAGTGACCAATAAGCATTTATGCAAGAGATAAAATAATAAAATCCCCTTCCGTAAAGCCATTTTGAAATTTCAAGCTGGTACTGTATGGATCTCCTCATAAAGCCAGTGCTTGTTCATGTTAGAATGCGGTTTCATGCACCACTGCATATGCTTCATGATGGCATCACCTATATTCGTGCTATAACATGCACAGAACTGGACCAACAGGTTTCTAAACCAATTATTAGAAAAGGATAGAGCTGACCTTGCGAAACAATCACACCATGTGCCGGTGAAGAATTACATTTTTTAAAAAGTTTACCTTTCACTCGTAGTACCATTTCTTAACTAATTGGGTCCTGATCAAGCAAGCAACCCTACCACTTAAGAATTCAGTAAAACTTCAATAATCTGGCATGGTTTGGGCCCACTCACCTCCCGGATTTCGAAGTTTGCCAGTATTTTGAAACCTTCCGAGAAATGGCTGGGGAAGCACCGCCCCATACACATGTGCTATAAACACAGCTCTGAAGCCAAGCTCCACCTACAGCCCCAGATGACAGAGAGGGAACGCGGTGAACTATAAGCAGCTGTTTCGAACTTTAGATTTATTGGACATCAGAATTTTTTTTAATACCGTTTGTATTTTGAAATCTTGCCGATTTTAGGGAGTTGACAGCTTTTGGAATGTAAGATTATCAAGGTTTTACTGTACACAACTAGGTTAAATTCTCATAATTACAACACAAATAGTTTACAACCAGCAGTCACCAGAATCATTATTTATTTAACACACAGAGTAGACCTGAAGGTTCCTTCACTGAAGGAAAGGTTATGGGGCAGACCTTTCAATTCCAAATATTATTAGGATACAGAATTAATACCTACAATGATGAGTTAAAAATCTATTTTTATTGTATAAAACGATCGGAACAGCATCTCTCCAAGAACACGACGTCTAATTCAGCCATATAATTTAACATAGTTGAACGTCTGCTTTGTACATCTTCTGCAAGTGACAATGCGACTAATTATGTTTTGTTTCAAAGTCACATTCCCGCAATTCATAAGACTGTAATCCTTACAGTGTGGCTCAGGAATTGTTTTTTGTTGGTTTACTTCAGACGAAGAGTGAATCGAAATCAATGCCCAAACAAACAAAAAAAGACGGGAACAAAACAAGTTCATCCCTTCTCCACTCCACTGAGTTATTTCTTGGCATATGTGATCTTCATGGCATGAGAAGGTGTAATTCTGAATCCTTGTAACGCGTCGCGTGCAGCTCCAGCCTGCCCTTCATTCTCAAACTCCACAAAAGCAATGTCATGTCGTCCAGGCACCAAACGCACCTCTTTGAAACCGGGAAATCTGGTAACAGAAGATGAAGCAATACTAAATCTGCCAACTTTTAACTAAACAACTTAAAAAGCATAATCTGAATTGTAATTTATTCAATGCTGCAATGTTATAAATGTAATTCAGAGTTTCATATCAGAGTTCCATGAACAGATGTGCTAAACTGAAGCAATCATAACCAGGATTTGTAGGATTAGTTTTGAATAGGAACCAAGTCCTTGCTTTGTTTGAACTGAAAAACAACATCAGATCCCAGGTTGGATCTTTTGGTCAGATGAAGTTACTCTAATAATCGACAACTACAGTTTCCTCAAGAGGAAAATACCAAATATCGAGTCAATGAATGTATTATTTGATATATTTTGAAGAATAAGATTTCAATGGTGCTATCTCCTTTCCGCAAAAGAACCAGAGTCTTCAAAAATACCTCTGCACAGACTCTCCACAGACTCTCCAGTTTTGTGCATGTATCAAAATTCATTTTCTTTCCTAAACATTCCACCTATATTCCAATCTCGATTTACCCCACCAAACACACAAAAAAATCCCCATCAGCAATCGATGGGTAGAAGAATATAAATATAAGAATTGCTAAATGAAAGAAGACCAAGGTCCATCCAGTTCGCCTTCCAGCGCTTTGGGACATCTTCCCAATGCGAAAGGCACTAAACATTAAATTAAGCAGCATCTTTCAACAAGAGTAGAATTTGAAATGAATCAAATTCAACTTGTTCAGCATCAGGTGAGCATCATTAAAACCAACTAATTTGACTGATATACTTACTGGTTAAACAGCATAGACAGCATCATCTCATTGGTCTCTTCAGGCAAATTAGTGAGGAACAGAATGTAGTTTGGTGGATTGTCCGGTACCTACAAGGAAGAAAAGAAAAGCAGAGGAAAATATTGTTTTTAAAAGAAAGTCAGCTTTCCCCATCTCAGCAGGAGTATCTAGCTAGCTACTGGAGCCATTCAATATTGTCCATAAAAACTGCAAATTTGCCCAATTTATAAAATATCCATGCCAAATATCACCATAATAATCCTTGCATTTGATATGGTGTTTTCCACATCTTTTATAGGTCTCAAAGCACTTCAAGGAATATACTGTAAAGTGAATTGACTAGATTTTGTAGGTAAAACATGGCAGCCAATTGCACCATAAGTGTCCTACAAGCAGTCATGGTCTGAGCGACCAAAATTATTATTGTTTTTTCTTCTTGAGGGATTAATATCAGGTATGTGGAGGAAGGAAACTTGCCCAAAGTTTCGCCCTGCTGGGAGTCAAACCCAGGTCAATCGTTTGCGAAGCGAGTGTTCTAACCATTGAGGTACAGGACTCCTAAACATACTTAGAAACGACACAAAGTGAGCAACATCAAAGAATCAATTGGCTATGGCTTTACAAACCTTATTGCTGCCAACAGACAGCAATCACGCAACTTTGAGCAAATTAACTCTCCAATTTTTATGCAAGTCTTGCTCCTCTCTCCATACCAAAGTATAAGCCTTTGTGCTTTGGGTCAACACCTATAAAACTTCCTTTTATCCTTTCAACATTAAATCTATCATGTCCTTTGAGATGTTCATTCTACTTGAAAAGGACCTACACAAATGCAGGTTGTTCAAACTATATACCACCAGGAACTGAACAACTGAATAGATAACCTGCTACCAAATCTCCACCATTACTACTTTGAGCCGAGAACTGGGAGGCTGACAGGCGCACTCCAGAAGCTGCTCTACTCAACACCTTCCCCATGATAATGCACTGCAATCAGAAACTCAATGGAATGACAGCATATCAAACTTTTCATTTTACAAAGCAGCGTTCAGTTGTTCTCACCTTCGTCCATACTGCATTTTTCAGCTTCTTTCTGATTTTACCGATTTTGAACTTAAACAAACTGACCAAATCTACAACAAAAAAAGCTTTTAAAAGTTTACCTGCTGATTTGCTGAGGGAGTAGTCTGATTGGAATTTGTAGTTGTCGGCTGTGCAGCTCCCTAAAATTAAGAAACCAGTGTGAGTTCGGCATAGTGCATAGAAAACAATATAAAACAGAAAATATATTTGCTTTTCCGTTTTAATGTTGTACAAGTAAGTGATCAGGAATAGTGTTTGCTCACGGGGGAACAAAAAGGTGGTCTTTGCACATGAGTTATGAACCTCACTCTGGCATGTTGTACAGTAAAAGCCCGTTTATCCATGACCCGATCAACCGGAACTTCCGTATAACCAGCACCTCAAAAAAATGTCTGCATTCGATTAACCGGAATTTATCCGGTTACAATGTAATAACAATGTATTATTATTTTTTAAAACATATTTTTGTATGTGATTTCGGCCGAATATCAATGCTTTAACCAGCATTGCCCAGGTCCCGAGGGTGCTGGATAAACGGGCTTTTACTGTACCTTACTTTGGTTTATTGCTTTTCAAGATTTCAGAACAATTTAAATAATTTTTGCAAGAACTCTAAGCAGATGGCTTTGTTAGATGAAGATTTACTATCTAGTGAGGTCAGGTTATACAAACTGTGGCGGGTCACACTAACCTATTATGCATTTCATGCTCGAATTTGCAATTCAAATAGACTATGTAGTTAATATGGAACCGCTGAATGATTTAGTTTTGTTTTAAATGTGACAAGCCCTTTATTTCAATGAGATTGCAAAGTATGGTTGTTGAATGTTCATCATCCTTGCCATTACCAATGCCCTTAACATTACATCAGTGACTTGAATCATCCCAACCTGTCTCAATAATTAGGTCACCTCACTAAGTAGGTCACTTTTTCAGTCACTCGAGTGACCAGATTTGTGAGATTCTATATATACACGTATTTATAAAATGAGTTTCTTTTAATTATCATTTGGGGAACCATACATTAAGCAGAGAGCCTGAAGCCTTTTTGGGAAAAAGGCAAAGGAGGGAGGGATTAAGGGGTGTCAATCCCTGTCAGGATTGGTTTATTTTCATTATTAATTGGGGAATTGCTGCTAATCTTGAGTATAGTACTATATTAGTTCGTAGATAGAAATTTTACTGGTGAATGTTGCAATGGCTTATTTATATTATCACGATTTAGTTAAGCCAGAGCAAACGCATTTAATAAAAACTGCTTCGATAAACTCTGCTCAAGTTCTGTTATCGTGAAAGGAAGAAATCGATGAACCCACCTGAAGTGCGAAACACTCTGAGCTGGGGGCTTAATTGATGTAAAATGAATGAATTGAGGTGACATGGTTACTATTAGTGTTGGTCGATTGACTGAATAAATATGGCTCCATTAGGAACCGGAAATATTTTGGTAGAAGCCACTTAACAGTAATTGACATGAAGTTATAAAACTTATTTAAGCACAATGTTGCTGCAAGTTTGAAAAATGTACCAATACAAGCTACATTTTACAACAAAACTCGCATCTTACTTTATTTTGGGAGGGGGGAGGGGTGAGAAGAGAAGGGGTGACTATCAATTCTTGGTTAAGCTGAAAGACTAAAATGCAGCCAGTTTTGCTCAGTTATCAAGATCTCCTAAAGACAAACAGAAACAGAGAGAACTGGAAAAACTCGGCAGGTCAGGCAGCATCTATGGAGAAAGGAAAGTGAGTCAACGTTTTGAGTCCATGATCCTTCATCGGAACTTTCCTTTCTCCATAGATGCTGCCTGACCTGCTTAGTTTCCCCAGTTCTCTCTGTTTCTGTTTCAGATTTCCAGCATCTGCAGTATTTTAAGTTATTTTCTCCTAAAGTCAAGCCCACCTATTCCTTTCAACTGGAGGATGTTACATGAAAGAAACAGAATTTCCCCCCCCCCCACCACACGAGGGAAAGAAAAAAGTTTTTTTTACCAGATTAGTTTTCTTGTTGGCAGCAGCTTGTTCTTGTGCTTTGGCTTTCTTCTTCTCTTTTTTCTTTTCCTTATCAGCAAAGGTGCCCCTCATTTTTGATGTTACATCCGAGTCCGTTTTTGCATACTGAATTCGCTGCAGAGTTAAGTATAAAAACTGCCATTATTTTTACTACTAATAATAATCCTTCCATTTGATATACGCCTTATCATGTTGTTGAGGCGTCTCAAAGCGTTTCACAGAATATATTGTAAACTTTTGTTAGCGAAATATGACACACAACCCACAAACAATCATGGATTGAAAGTCCACATTTATTTATTAGAGGGATTATTACTCTTGGAAATCGATCCGCCAATCGACTAACAATTGGGTTCCTTCCTACGCTTAGGTAAACTGAAGCATGTGGAGTAAGCAAACTTGCTGAGGGCTGTTCCTCACCCAGAAATCATTCCCAGGTTATCTCACTTGCAGGGCAAGCACACTAATCACTACTGTATGGGACTCCAATATTGGAACCCACTTGAAAGTTAGCTTTGCAGGATATGGATTCAATTGAACAAGTAGAAGGAAACAGAAGCAAGTTTAAAGTCTCATTTGAAGGAGCACACCTTTGACAATGCAGCACTCACCCTCCCTGTACTGTAATGGCAGACTGTGAGTTCCAAATTGAAGCTTGAACAAATTTTTGACTGAAGTGATAGTGTTACCTACCCAAAGGACAATTAGTGCCTGAACCAAATTCAGCTAAATGTAACAAACACAAAAGCCTCCCATGAAAACATACTTTCGTATAGGCATGGAACACACACCAAGGAGCACTGTGACATACTGGAGAGTGATCCACTTCTGGCTTCCAACACATTTATGCACGTGTCCAGCTCACAGGAAGTAAATGGCAACTGATATAGCATCCAAAATGTGTTGCTCAGTGGCCTTTTTTATTTGCTTCATTATAACATGGAGTCTAAGTTTATGGACCGAAGCCCCTATTATAATTATTTTAGTCTGCATAATGATCGATCATCATTGCAACCATTAACAAATGTTACAGAAAAAGGCAACAATGATTTTCTCCCCCTCCAATCCGCATTTAAAAATATACACAGATAATCTTTTCTTCATCCTGTCAATGAAGCCCAAGCACACAAATAGACTATCAGTAATCAAGTTCAGAAAAATGTGGTTAAAATATGGAAGGATTTAAACACTGCTGCTACTGTCATCAAATTAAGAATAGTATTTAAATATAAATAAGTACAATGCAATATGCATTTACTAATGTCTTTCATATCAGGAAAACGGCTCAAAGCACTTTACACTAGCTGACACTTACCATTGGTTTCCCGTAAAATGGAAATCCTTGCAACTGTCGTAAACCACTTGTAGCAGAACACAACTCCTTAAAGATTACAAACGCTTGTCCCCGCATTTTCATAGTCTTCAAAGCCACGATATCAACTATCTGACCAAACTGGGAAAATAGTGAATACAATGCTCTCTTCAATTCTGCAGGGAGAAAAAGAGATAAAGTTTAATTCCTGCATTCCTTGATTTTTGCAGAAGTTGTTTTAAACTTCAATTTCCTCTGCATGTTAATCATTTTTCCATGACCAAGATGTGGACAGCATATTCTCAGACAGATATTATGCTGTCCAGGTGCCTCTTGAATTAAGTTTTCTCTAATTCTCTTCTCTTTACCAGTGCCACACATCATTTACAAATTGATAGAATGGTCAAGAAATACTCAAATAAATCACATTTCTGCTCTCATTGTTCCCAATCACAAGCATGGTAAACATTAACCAATACAACATGTGCTGCCTCCACAGAACCCCAGAACAATTCCATAACATTGTGATTATTTCTTTGCAAATATATTAAAATGTGCTATCGGTACATTACACTTGTTATCACTTAAATATTTGATCAAAAAATGAGTTTGCAATCAGCAAGCAATCAAAAACAATAACATTGACATTCTTTGTATTCTCCTGAACCGAAAACCAAGCGTTATTTCCTTACCATCTTTTTTAATTTTATCGTTGATGTTGTTGATGTAAATAGTATGGTTTGGTCGGATATCCATTCCTGATGTCTGCTGAATTCAGCCAGCAAACCTGAGATTTTAAATACGCAAACTATTAGTCAGTTTATATTATCACAAGTGCAGAATAAATGCATTCTTAAACTCATGTACAACTTGCAGTGCAGTGCCCTAGTGCCTACAGTTGGCGTCTCGGAGCAGATATCATGAACTCCTGTTTTGAACAACCATTCAATACAGCAATGAAGCAGTTCGATTCTGAAAATAAAGTTCTTGATCACAATTAAGAGATTACTGCTGGGAAATACAAGCAGGAGGAAACTGGATGAAGCTCAACTCTAATATTCTCACGGTCCAGGATCACACCTGAAGAATGAGGTCTCAGAGGGTACTGTAGAGCAACAATCACTGTCCTGATGGGAGTCCCATAGACAACCCAGGTTCGATTCCTGGGCAAGGCAAAACCGAAGGCAAGTTTCCTTTCTCCACGCAACTCTTTTTTACCCAGCGCTCTGTAGAAATCTAGTTGTTGGTTGATTGGCGGATCTCTTTCCGGGGCTAATAATCCCTCCAAAAAAATGCTACTCACTTAATGCACAGCTATTGGTGGGACACTCCTGGGCACACTTGTTTGCCCCATTTGCCCACAAAATATACACTCAATTCACTTTACGCTGTACTCAGTGGAAAAAAATTTGAGGCGTCTCATTGAGGTGATAATAATCAGATGCAAAGATTATTGTTAGAATGATCCATGGGGTCAGGCGGGGGGCGGGGGGGGGGGGGGGGGGGGGGAGGGGGAGAGGGCATCTCGACACAGCTGCTGGGAGCTCTCTGTGAGTGAGCTAGCGGCTGTGTAACCGGCTGCTGTGATTGAAGCTGGTGTCGAGTCTGCGCGTCTCCCGGGCAGAGCTGCGGCCAGACCTTCACCCCGGAGCCGGCATCAGCCCGAACCCTTCCTGCAACACACCCGGCGGAAGAGGCCGAGGAGCCCGTCTCCCGGGAGACGAGGCTTGGTCCGGGTACCCGCCAAACACAGCGAGCGGCCGGAGCAGCGAACAGGAGAATCCGGGGCCAGACCCGCGGCTGCCTTCCCCCCCCCCCACACACACACCTCCCCCCCCCACACACACACCTCCCCCCCCCACACACACACCTCCCCCACACACACACCTCCTTCGCCCTCTGCTTTCTCCCGCTCTCTCACCCTCTGTGCGTCTCAGCCTCCCAAACTGTCTGGGCCCTCGTCGCACAGTTATGACGTAGGCATCCAATAACACGTGGGTCTGTGACTACAACTCCCCTCCCCCCAAACCACCCTAACCACTCCCCACCCCCCAAAACACCCCAACCACTCCGCACCCCCCCCCCCCCAAAACGGTTCCCACTCGATAGTCCGAAGGTTCCTTAGTCTGAAGCTTCCCCTAACCGTAACCTTTGGACTATCGCACCAAATGTTCGGATTAACAAATCTTATTTCATTTTCGGTTCGGACTATCGAGCAGTAACCCCCCCGGGTATAGGAAATTTGTGTGTTCGGACTATCGAACCTTCGGATTAATGAACCTTCGGACTATCGAACCTTCGGACTATCGAGTGGACCCCACCCCCCCAAACACCCCAACCCCTCCCCACCACTGCCCCCCCACCACCACTGCCCCCCCCCCACCACTGCCCCCCTCAAACACCCCAACCTCTGCCTCCCCAACCTCTGCCTCCCCAACACCCCAACCATTGCCCTCCCACAGCACTCCAACCCTCAGCCCCCACTCCAACCACAATCCCCTCCCCCAATCCCCAGTCCTAACTCCAGCCCTCCCCAACCGCATACCTCTCCCCAACCGCATACCTCGCCCCAACAACCCAACCACAACAGCCCCAAGCACAACCCTCAACCCCAGCCAGCATCCCCCCTCCCCCCTCCCCCCCCCAACCACAACACCACCTACCCCATTAAGTAAATCTTTATTCTTAATTATTGAACATAGATAAGGACATACATAGTCAAACACCATATTTACTAAACAGATTTATACAGTGGCAAATTTGTAATAGAACCTCCAAAATTTGTAATAGAACCTCTGTATAATTCCAGAACTTCGTGATGCATCTCAACATATGAGTTTTCAAGGGCGTGATGCAAATTCACTAAAAACACTCGCCATGTACATGTATAAAAGACCCAAAGTACAGGTACAAATATAAAGCACTCAAAAAGTAATGGAATACTTGGAGACTTGATATCTCATGCCAATAGTTCAATACCAACATTGAAAGGCCTCCTTCCATTATCTTAATCACTTCCAAGTTGTGGCAGTGGATCTTCCAGAATCCTTTGTTCGTCCACCTTTTGAAGCAAAGGACTGACCCAAGCGATTCTTCGGTTCTCTGTCAGCTCCTTCATTCATTGACAACTCTTCATCAATCCTGAGACAGCAGAATAAAAGCAATTAATAACAAATTAAGCTTTTTGAAGTTTAATAAAAGCCATTGTTCTACTGTGGATCAATGGGTTGTTTTCTCTCAAGTAAGAAATGCATTTTGCAAAGCAAAATCAAGCAACCTACATCTCCCACAAAAGGAAAATGAGAATGGAATTTAGGAGACTATTAGAAATGTCAGGTGGTTCTGAATTCCATCTGAACCCTCAGGTATTGGTTGCAGATTTTACAGTTTAATAACTTATAATATTGCAGTGCATATAATACAATTATCCTGTTTGATTTAATCAAGTGTATTTTGACATTCGTTTGTAGGAAAAAAAACTACTACATTCTTTATGATCTGTAGAAGAGTGTAATCTAATTCAAAAGCATATCCTCATTCATTTTCTTGTTTAACTATGGACAGGATGACTCCGAATTGTCTCAAATCTGCCCTATCCCCAGCTGCAGTACTCATTCAGGTCACACAGGGCTTAAAATATCTTCTGATCCTTCTTTAGCAGTTGATCAAATACACAGTTTGTGCTGGAATTCATTATAATATTACATGAATTTAAAAAACTTCACGGTCAGCTGAAAAACTTCAAGGTTTCAGCATCTTGGGATGTCCTCCCGATGTGAAAGGCGCTCTATAAATGTAATTTTGTTGTTGTTGTTGTAACCACCTTTTTCATGCCGAGAATCAGCTTTCATTCACTGATTCACTTCCAACTGTTCACTCATAATTCCCATTGAAAATCAAAATTAAGCAGCAGGCCTGGAGTGTCAGATAATCAAAGAGGTTTTTTTAGCACAAAGCTCTATTAGTAACCCACAGGCAGTTGGTTAGAAACACAGGGTTACAATAATTTGTCAGATTCTAAACATAAGCACATAGCAGGGAGAAAGTGTCATTTCCACTGTACAAATCCATTTCCAGCTCCCTATTGCTTTAAGGTGAACCCCAACTGTGAGTGAGAATACTCATGGAAAGAATACTTCATGCATCTCGTGCTTTGTCCAAAAATTTGGAGGAATTATTTTGCCAAGAGGTATTTGATTTGTCACATAAGAATAGCAGAATACTGTACTTAAGTTCACCTTTGCTGCAGCGCAGAACAAATGTGGGGTATATATATTTGGTCTTTCTACTTCACCCTGAACAAGGTACAGATGTAACATGATGTGGACTATGTGATGGCTGACATCTAGTTCAATATATGCAGTTCTGAATAACATAATAAAATACATTTTTGATCATGATTTGAAGATGGGCAATTTAGTGAAATTACCTTGACTGTAAGTTGGTCAATTTACAGTACAGTTCACATCACACTTGTTGAGTCAGGAAGTCATTGAGCAACCTGACCGCATCTGACAGAGCATTAAGAGGCTCAGCTTCAAATCATCCAACAACGTTTGGTTCTTACAGTTACATCATAATATACTGTATAACCTTAAAATATATGCACACAGGAAACTCAACTGTACCATTTTGTGTTTAAAACATATAAGAACTTTTTTAAAAAGACAATTATTTATTTGTTAATATTTATAAAATGCAAAACACAAAATTATGATTTTATGATGAACTTACAGGAGCTCATAATTCCCCAAAGCCTCTTTAGGGGGGTTTCTATTGCATTTGCAATCAGGGATTTCACCGAAAGGCACAACAATATTCAACGTATCATTGATAAGATTGTATTTCATTACTCGGTCGTTAGCTGTGCTGGATGACAATGAAGGTGAAGCATTAACCTGCATGGGGTGCAAAAACACAGCTTTATAGAAGCATGGATTTATCCGAAAGACCAAAGAAATTATCTGAATGGAAACTACTTGCTATTTGTCAACATTTTCTCCTTTCCCACCTCTACCTCCCACAATATTATCCTGATTTCTACTCTTATGCTGTAGCAGTTAAACTTATCTCCGACTGCACATATGGAAATCTTCACCTTCCTCTCTCCCCTGCTGTGTCCAATCCCATCATTGTGAAGCACTCCGAGATGTTATCCTATGTGAAGGGCACTATATAAATCCAAGTCTGTAGGCACTGAAAGCCAACCTTAGACAGGAGCGGTGGCAGGCTATTTAACTCTAAGAACCTCACAGCAGAGTCACTTGTACACGGTACAGGATGATAGCCAATACCTATGGAATTGCACTCTAGCAAGAGACAGAAAATAAATGAGAAGAGGAGATCTTGCAAGTTTCCAATGCAGCATTCTTGTCCCAGTGCAGTAAATAATAATCCTTATATTGTATTTGATATCGCGCCTCTAGGTCAAATGACTCAATAATGGCTGGACCTTCAGCCTCTCTGCCCCGACCCTATGGAACTCCATCCTAGATTCCCTCCTTGCCTCCTTCGAGTCTCATGGGATCTCTACTATCCTCCTGAAGAAACAAACGGCACCTCAATTTAATATTTCATCTGAAAGATAGAACTGCACTTCATTAGAGTGTCAACTAAGACTGTGAGTTTATAGCCCCAAGATGGAGCTTGAACCTACAACATTCTGTCCAAAGCTTTGATGATTGAGGAGCTGTGAACATGGCCTTGTTCCTGCAATGCTATGGCTGGCACCTTTCATGTGAACACTGCTAATAGAACATGTTTTGTTTCAATTTGATGAGAGCACATTGTCACATTTCACAAAGAAAATGGCAAATCTCATAAAGACCATCAATGAAAATGACAGCTCTGTATTGATTTTGCATTCTGTGCTAATGTTGATTATTCTGATTGTGAAATTCTAGTTTTAGCAGATAACATCAGGAGTCATAACATTGAATAATGTGAATGCCCATCTTATTTAGTAGTGGTTACCTCAATGAGCCAAGGCTTCAACTTGTCATCAATAATAATGTCATAGCCATAACATTCAAAGCAGTGTTTGTCATTGTTGATCACCGGCTAAATAAAGAAGAAAGAAATACCAGGAATAACTACAGAATTAGTGACACATTCTGTGCTCATGTACACAAGCGAGGTGTAGATAAAGATGGCCCTCTGGCTCATTTGAGCTCATCGCACTACCACTCAGAGGGTAGTGAATTTATGGAATTCACTATCCCAGAAGGCTATAGATGCCCAGTCCTTGAACATTTTCAAGGCTGAGACTGCTAGATTTTTTTTAAATAGAGGGATTAGGGGATATGGGGATAGGGCAGGTAATTAGAGTTAGGTCAGAAGATCAGCCATAATCTTATCAAATGGCGGGGCAGGCTCAAGGGGCTGAATGGCTTACTCCTGCTCCTAATTCCTATGTTCTTATGTTCTTAATAGCCACCCCTAGCATCCTGTTACAGCATCAACTCTTTCTTAAATAAGTCTACAATCTTGGGCTCAAGAACCTCTTCTGAAAATAAAATAAGAACTTTCAAATAGATATTATCATCGTATGCAAGACTTTTGTTTGTTTGTTTGTTTTTGAATGTTTTATTATCGGAAATTGTTTTTAGAAAAATTGTAATCGCATGTCGACAACGTGATAAGGCCATATATACAAATGTAAGGATTATCATTATTTTGCTTCTGTGAACTGTGCAATTCATTTTCTATTGCAGACTACAGTATAACAGATATGCACAGATAAGACACAGTGTCCGCTTCCGTAGAAAATGAATCATTTGGGAACATTTTGATCAACAACCAAAAATGCAGTTTAAATTATGGATAATGTTTGAACAAACATTTGAAAATTATTTGACATGAAAACCACGTACCAAAAAATAATGTTTTGTAAACATGTATGTAAACATGGAAGTTGTTGAAGGCCATTTCCTTCTTTGGAAAATTAACAAAGTAGCAAAGCCTCACTTACAGCAACGGCTTTGAGTGACTGCAGAATAATCCAACTAATATCATCGAATACTTTATCTGTGACCTTCTGTCCACGCGTGCTCTCCAGGTAGAGCCGCAAATTAGCCACAGTCCACTTTCCACCATGAATGGGATTGTAATCATCCTTTTATTAAATAAAGAAAAGAAACAGGTTTTTTTTAAATCACCTGTCTGCACCCTCCAAATGCTTCAAAATTAAACTGATTTGTTCGATCTGTTTGCATCACATGGAAAACCACCCATAATGTGACATTAATTCATTCAATTTGACCCTTGAAGTCCACAACAGTAATTTACATTGATACAGAGCCCTTCGTGTAAAGTAACATCTCAGAGCACTTTGTGGCTGCAGAGAGCGTATTTCTTTGAGGTTAGGGTGGAAACACATAGTATCACTGATGGCTTTGCAGCAAAAAAAACCCTCAGTATAACATTAAGACATATGATGGTGTAAAAGTTTGATTCCCAGTTTGTGCAACTATAATTGCTCTGAGCCCAGAACCGGTTGGTTGACAATAAGCCTGTGTGTCCCTGTGCTCATTCCTTGTATTCCTGCTTCTCATCGCCAGCCAGTAGCACCCATTCATCCCCACTGTGTGTCTGCAGATAACAACAGGTAAGAACTGACTCGGCTGTGATGCCCTCCATAGTCAAATAGTCTCATTGTATGGCGTCACAGGTGAAAATAGCCACTGAGATGACACTCTGGAGAGCTGCATTGTAACTCATTGGGAACTGTCAGTTCCGTCAGCGAGGAAAAAAGCAGGACAATGTTTTGCTTGATTAAAACAAAGCGTTTTAGGAGCAGTGTTACATAGACCACTGGTTTTGAAACTGTTCTGTGCTACCTTTCACATTGAATTTTAAAAGTTCACATTGTCACCAGAGGTGTTTGCAACACTGTAGAAATTTCCAATTTCCAGATGGTGGAATATGCTGCTTTAGAAATGCATTTTCCAGTCTTGTGATTTTTTTATCTCAACCATATTACCAATGACGAGGCCTGGGTGGAGATATCTAAGAAGGTGAAGAACTAACTCACTGTGGAAATCTCAGAACCAAATTGTGTCTGCCTCTTCAACATACTGATCAGAGCAATCTTACAGATAACTAATACTAAATCAAAATCTTATTACTGTAGATATGAATCTAGGATCTTTGTGTCTGCAGTTGCTGCATTTTGACTAATCCTTACCCCATGTTTCTGAATGGCTACATTTGTAAGATGCACAAACATGTTGTCCAGGTCACTAGTACTTGGGGTGTACTTGACGGTGCAGAAACGGCAAAATCCAAGTTTATATCTGGAAATACATGTCTTCTTAAAAGCATCTTATTAAAATTCATTTTCCATACAACAACAGCAAATTACTTTTGTATAGCACCTTTCCCGTTGGGAGGATGTCTCAAGGCACTGGACAGTCAGGGTTTGCAAGCGAGTCGGTGAGTGGGATCAGTGGGTGTGGGGTTTGGGGGTTATAGGGCAGGGAGCACTGCATTGGAGGGAATACATAGCAGAATTATAAAAAATTTGATGCAACAGCATAAAATAACCCAGCCTTATTTCCCAAAGAATGAATGGTTCTTGGATGTTTATTCCCTAGAACAAAGAATGTGGAAGGTGTTTAAAAACCATGTGGATTCCAAATGATAACAAAAGGTGCAAAAAAGAGTTATATTCTTGATTATATTCTTGATTATAATCGATTATAGCATCGATTTATGCTTTGTCCAACACATATAAGTCACAAATCTCTAAAGTGCATGAGTTCCATATAAACAGCTTCCTCCACTGCACTTACGTGTAACACTTCAAAGGGTGAAATGAGGTGACTAACACATACAGTCGAAGATCAAACTTTTTCCCACCAATGAGTAAGGGGTTGGCTATGTAGAGGGAAATGATGTAGGTTTCCTTTGTGGTGCTGGCTCCAAAACTGCAAAAAAAAGCAAATCGATCTTTCAATAATTATAAATAGAATTACTGCACATAGGATTGTGGTATCTATTCCGTGCAACCATGTTTTTCTGCAAATAATTCCACTTTTATCATATGTTAATGTAAGATTTTACAATCAATAATACTTCATAATTTAAAAATTCTTAGCGAAAACATATATTTTTTTACAGAAGGATGAATTGCTTTTGTATGAAATGATTAAAAGAAATGTGTTAATTTCAATTTTTTTTCAATAATATGAGTTTTAACTCCCATTGATATTTCTCTAAATACTCTCACCTTGTCTTTTGTACAGGTTAGATTGTAACTTCCAGAGTTATTATTATATTAATTCTGGAAGTAATTTTCTACATTAATTAGTCCGATTTCAAGGAGAATAGTTGTTTTTACTTTGGTAATTGAGAGTGGAATTTTAAAGGGAAACAGAACTCAAATAATAGGAACATAGGAATTAAGACGAACAAAGTCTTAATGCTTTCATGATCTGAAAAAAGACGATGGCCCATCTGCTTCAGCTTCAACCATCCTTGTAGTCACATTCTAC
Organism: Hydrolagus colliei; assembly: GCA_035084275.1. Classification (NCBI taxonomy): domain Eukaryota; kingdom Metazoa; phylum Chordata; class Chondrichthyes; order Chimaeriformes; family Chimaeridae; genus Hydrolagus; species Hydrolagus colliei. The sequence continues at coordinate 33,606,629 of CM068746.1, forward strand.
AATAATAATGGAGATGTTGACTATTCATGACAATCAATCTGTATTGATTTGTCTACAACAGACTCAGGCATGAGGCGAGGAAAACCCATCAGTGGTGGAAAGCTTTCGGAAACCATAGGTCCAACGTTGAATGTTTCTCCCAAGTGAACTACTCTTGCCATTTATCACGCCTTAAATTACTCCTATATTTCCCAAAATATTATTTTCTGAAAGAAATCTAACTAATTTGCATTTGAATTAATAAATACTTTCTGCTGTCTTCTTACAGAGGCTAATCCATAGATTTAATGCTGATTCACTGAAATAATGTTTCTGCAGTTTAATTAGTTTTGAATTTACCTTTCTTTACTGCTTATCAGAGGAACTTGTTCTTTCCCAATTCCAATTACTGCTGCAATAGATAGTGCCTTAACTCACCGAGATATCAAAGGAGCTATCTCCATTCAATTACTCCAAAGGCCAAATTTATAATTGAACAGTGTACATTTTCATTTCTCATCCTCCTGAAGTATGCACCACACATGAAGAGGAACATGCTCATATCTATGTAAAGAAATGTATTACATTAACATACCACGCGCATTTCATGCCCAACAAATCAATTTCTCTTTGTTCCCATTTTGCAACAGTCAGACTCACTTGGCATTTTTGCCATCTCGTGACCACTTCTTGATCTGGGAGAGCTTGTTGATGAGAAAGATTCCTTTTCCTTGAGCCTTTCCACAGGGTTTCATGATCCAGGTGCTCGAAGGATGCTTCCTGAACTCTTCAACAAACATGTTATAGTCTGCCGGCAGCAGAAGTGTAACCGGGATAAAATCTTTTTTTTTAAAAGAGCAGAGTGAATCTTTAATGAGAGTGATTTATGTAAGCTTCAGCTTATTGTAAACTGCAGCTGCAGACTCAAATAAAAATGTAACTTGGAGATAATGAGCACTAATGTGTTTTGTCCACAAAGTATACAGTCAATCCAATTTACAATATTTCTGAAAATGCTTTGACGTTTCAATGATATGATAAGGCATCCAATGCAATTATATTATTAAATCACACCTTGGTTTGGAGCACATTCGGTTCTCACTCACCACTAGATGGAGAGCTTCTCTTTAGGATGAAAAATACATTATTTTTCAATGATATGGTTTTTCACTACCATTTGGTGCTTTTCTTACAGAAATTTTCTGGAATACCATTAAAATGCATTGATGTTTTTCATTCATTAACATGGTAAATTGCAAGACCTTTGTAATGCACAGGTCAACGCCAAAATGAGATCTCAAGAACAACTAACATTTATGTAGTGACCTTCATGTTGAATAACACATGGGGTAATAAATCTTGATCAGAAAATAGCACAAACTGTATACTATTATTATACGTTTAGTGAAGTATAGTCATGAATGCATGATATTAGTTTGCCACTGTATCCCCAACACCTCTTGGACAAGGAAAGCTGTGAGTTTAGGGAATTGAGATCATATACATAATAATTGCCCAATATGACCCAAATTGTTTTGAGAGGGAAAAGGCAGGTACCTAGGCTAATATATCTTCCGTTTTCATCTTTTTCAGCCAATGGATTTCCCTCCTTCTCGAGCTCCTTACGATAACGCTTTATGTTCTTAATCATAAGATCCTTTCTGGTCAACTCATAGTGGTTGGGAAAATGATTCACTTTCTGATTATCTGAAAGTCGAATACCATTTTCAGCACCAAAGGTGCTACGGATGCTCTGTATATTCATCCTAATTGACACAAGTAAAACCAGAAAAAGTATCAAATCAACCTAATTTCCATCTACAAGTGCTACATATATCAAAAGGATAATATGCTTGTAATTAAAAAACCTGCAAGAGCAAAATGTAGTCAAAGCATTGTTTGCTTGGATTTAGGGCTTACTTGGATTTGGAGTTTACTTGGATGTGGGGTGACATCCAAGTGCAATACATCCAGCAAAGTTAGGCAATTGTAATTCAATTGCTTACATAAATTGCACTAAGATCCATTCAACTCTTGTTTAAGAGAAATGAATACAAATGGTCTTCTCACTCCTTCAATCCAGCCCAGACTCTTCAGTTTCAGGTCTCCTCTACCCGCTGTCAAGGGATGTTAAATTAAGTTGACATGTCTCAATCCCAATGTAAATCCGCAACAATCAAGTGCTTAAAATGTGTTTCTCTTGTTCGGGTTAAGTATGGGATAACAATAATAACAACTTGCACTCATATAGCACCTTTACACAGGGTGGCGTCACAGAGTGCGTAAGCATATTGGAGCAGAAAAGGTGTTTTGAGTTAAGGTGCATTTTGAGACAAAGTTGAGGACAAACAACAACAACAAAATATGTTAAAGATCCCATGGAACCTTTCGAAAGAGAAAGTAGTGTCTCCCAGTGTCCTGGCAACACTCCCTCAAATTAAAAAATGTTCCTTCTGCTTTCCTTGCTCTTTAGTAGGATATTGTTGTGCACAAATTGTATGTTGTGTTTGCCTACAAAATACACAGTAACTACACTTCACTGTAAAATCTGATGAAGTGCTTTCAGATCTTCTCCTGAAGTGAAAGGTGCAAGAATTATGAATTATAATACCAGATACATCTATGTAATTATTGTAAAGTAACTTACTCACCAATAAAAATTCCAGTCTTCCTTTTCAGTAACTTCAATCCAGCCTCTTTTTTCCAAGTTATTCCAAAGCACTGATGTGTGAACGTCTGTCACCCATTTCACTTTCGTTGCCATGATCTTCCTGAAATATGGGAAGTTCTGCAAATCTAGTTAGTACTGTACTGGCAAAGAAATATATGGTATGCTCATAGTCCACACCCAAGGATACATTGAACATCTGCTTCCATTTCATCAATTTAAATCGGATCTAGGGACTCAAATTCCTGTTTGAAATATTGAGCAGAGGAGTTTAACGGTGGATCTAATAGAAGTGTTTAAAATGATCAGAAGACAAATAGTGACAGCTGTTGAATTGGCAAGAATAGCTTTAATCTTATTTCTTTGCCTTTCAGAGCAAGCAGATTTTCGACAACAATACTTAAATCAAATCTTAATTTTTATCTGGGTTTTCTGCAGGTTATTCTAGGAATAGAAAGGGACATTTGCACACTGTGGTTTAAATGACTGTGGTATCTTTATTGAAGCACAGTAAGATCTTTAACAGAACAGTGCTAGAAGTTCCATTTTTTCGCACTGATTGTATTCAGACAGGCAGGTTTTAATCAGACAAGGTAGTGCCTTTTGGGCTGAAACTGGTGTCTTTATTCTGCACCATTGACACAGTGAGGAATTGTCAAAGAAACATTCCGAACGCATTGAGCAGGTTTTGTGTTGTAATGACAGAGCCCTGTGCATTAATTCTCTACCTCTTTGCTCCGATTTGTCTGGTCTTTGAGACCTAGATAGCCGGTAGCAACAAATAAACGTAAGAAGCAGCAACATCCGTTGTCAACCTTACCTGTGGTTTGACAGAGAAATTTTCCGTAAACCGTTTGTACGTTTATACTGTCTGCGGCGTTTACTTTCACACCCACATCAGTTCCTTAGCAACTGAACTGCCCAGCCTGGGACTCCCAGCCAGTATAAGCCATACGTCCATTTGATTAAAACACTACGGACACAGTTTGCATTGCAACACTGATGGCTTTAGTTTTCTTCTATAAAAAACAGTTTCTCTTTAACCTGTGAGCTTTTGTTTTGTAAAAAGAAAACTTTCACGCCTCTGTTTATCTAGCTGTAAATAGGAACCCGGCTGTTAGTTAATGGGCAAGTCACTTTCAGAGGGTTATCATCAATACAAAATTGGGTACTCAATCCACCACTATTTGTGGAACACTGTTTTGCGCAAATGGCTGCCATGTTTCACCACCAATATACACAGTCAATCCAAATTACAATATATACTGTAAACGCTTTGAGACATCTCAATGGAGTGTTAAAATGTTATATCAAATGCAAGGATTACAATTATTTTGCCATATTTCCTTTGCACTTGAACTGTGTCCTATCCATTTAAAATTTCTGATCGACTGATGAAAAATATATATTTGCGTTGCAATGATTTGACTTATGAATTGCCTCTGAAAATATTTTGCTTCGCTGACTGACATATCTGTTCCTGGATTATTTGGCTACTCTAATTTTTGCAGCACTGAAATGGAAAGAGTGAACTGTAAGACAGTTCCTAAAATTATATCTGCTGCCGAGGAGCAGAAGAGTCAAGTATAATCTTTCTCCTCTCTATTACAATGAGACACATAGAAAGAGTCACAAAAAACAATGAGTGTGACTGAATTGAATTGATCCATCGACATTCAGTGACCAGAGCTTTTACTATGGTTGGTTGAAGGCTCATTCGGTATCCCACCAGCAGAGCTGGTTCAGTCATCAGTCCCTGAAAGAAGGGCATTTTAGTTTCTCTTTCAGGTTGGTCTGGAATAGCGAGGCCAAACTGAGACCCTAAACCTGTGCGGTGATCAGTTTTACGTAGTTCTGTTTCAGTACCAATTGAGAAGTGAGATCCTTATATTTTTTGAGTCAATGAGAAAATCAATAATAAAAGGTGAAAAAAACATGCTACCACAAAACATAATTATAAATGTCATCAATGTCTATTGAGTTAAATATTTGTAGAAGAAATCTGGTAGCAACAGACTCAATTTTTACCAAACTCTGGAGAGTGCATCTGTTGTTGTACTAGAAGAAAGACTATGCAAAAGCAGCTCAAATGTTGCTGTTTATTCAGTAGAAATCATCTATCAGGGCAAGTCTTTCCTCTGCTGTCAGCATTTTTGAAACCGTGATTGCATCAATGTTCTTGGTCTCGCTTTGGCTTCAGAGGTTTAGCCTGCGAGGCGAGTTCTCCAATCAATTTGCTCTGGTGTTTCCCAGCAATATATGAAGCAACAAACAATGGAACACGTTGATGCCCTTTTGGCACCCTTAACATGCAACAGCAGTGTAATCAGATCCAGACCATTGATCCCAAACTACAAATCTCAATGGCTGTTAAATGCTGTATTTGTTTATATTATTTAATACTGTAATGGGCAAGGGAGGGGGCGTGTCGCCCGAATATATACAGTCAATTCACTTTACAGTATATTCTGTGAAGCGCTTTGAAACGTCTAGAAGACTCGAAAAGTGCTATCAAGGATTATTATTCTGATTATGATTATTATTACTACTGTTCCCCAGGTAGTTCTCACAACCAGTTGCCATTTCCATTGTGGTTGAAAAGTCCCAATTTTTTGCGCAGAGTGGTTTCCAAAACAGTATGATCTAGGACTGTTTGGTTGAGGCCAGTATCATCGTGAAATAGATAGAAAAGGACTGTACAAAAACAACATTACATTTGTATAGCACATTTCACATCGGGAGGACGTCCCAAGGTGCTGGACTGTCAGTATTTTGGATCCGAGCTGGGGTCGGGATCGGGAAGTATGGAGGGAGGGGAGGGGAAGACGGGGGTGAGCGATAGCACCATCGAAGAGGAGGGTCTTGAGGCAGGATGAAGGAGGCTAGGGAGGGGACGAGGTAGAGGGATTACGGGATGTAATTCTGGAGGTTGGGGGCAGAGTGGTTGAAGGCTCGCACTCTGATGGTGGGGCGGGTGGGGTGGGGGACATGGAGCAGGCCGGAGCCTGCTGGGCGGAGGGAATGGGCAGGTTGGTAGGGGGGTTAGGAAGTCACAGAGGTAGGATGGGGCAAGGCCATGGAGGGCTTTAAAAGAACAGACCAACAATAACTATGATAATAATAATCCTTGCATTTTATATAGTTCCGCTCACAAATAGTCATTTTACTTTACAGTATATTCCATGAAGCGCTTTGACATGTCTAGGAGACATACAAAATGCTATATCAAATGCAAGATTTATTATTATTAGTACCTTATCACATGATTGAGATGTCTCAAAATATTTCACAGAATATACTGTAAAGTGAATTCATTGAATAATGTAGGCAAAATGTTCCAGCCGTGTCCTACAAACAGTTGTGGATTGAGTGACCAAATCATTTATTTATTTATTTTTGAAGGGATTATTACACCCAGAAAACTATCCACTAAGTAACCAACGATTGGGTTCCTACTTACTGCGAGGTAAACAGAGAGGCATGTGAAATAACAGCGTTATATCAAATGCAAGGCTTAATATTATTATTATTATTACAGGACTGTAGTGATATGCAAAGGTGAACATAAGTGTTCCTGCTGCTCCACGAGCTGTTTGCCTGACCTGACTGTTCAGTGTTTTGGGACGTCCTCCCGGCGTGAAAGGCGCTATATAAGTGCAATTTTGTTGTTGTTTGCCAAACACATGCCATCACCAGCACCTAAAATTGTAACCAGTGAATCACACAGAAATTTACAGACAAAGTCTGTACAGCCCTACATGTCTATGTTGGCTCTTTTAAGAACAATCCTTTCAGTCCCATTTACTTGTCCTTTCCCCATACCCCTAGAATTGACTCCATTTTAGTATTTGTTTAGTATTTATCTAGTAATTCTACTTTAGACCTAGCTTGCCAATCTACTTTGTCTTAATGATCATAGTGGTATAACATTGCGTCAAATTCTTAAATTCAGTCTTAACCTGGCATGAGGGGGTCACCTGTTAAAAAGAACCAGTTTCCAAATGATGAGAGGTTTAAGAAATTTTCACAACTCGTAAATTTTATGACAAAATGATGATTTTGAGGGTCTGCTGAAGCCACCTTTCCATGATGCTCTCTGCCTGGTGAGCCACCAATGACAGCTCATTTGCATTGCTGATTATCTACTGACTTCAGACTTGTGGCCTGGCAGTAAAGTGGCAATGTAAATATTTAAAGGGAGCTTTCATATATCAATCCGAATTGTTCATCACAGGGAATAAATGAGAGACGCTGAATAGCAATAGCTGAGAGCAAAGCCAGGTTTCTATCCTAAACTAGAAGTGTCAACATTGGTGCTCACACCCTCTGTTGATGGGGAAAAGGTGTTTCCAAGAGAAGTCAAATAACAACATAAGAGAAGTGAGACAGCTGGGTATAACTTGGTTGTTTTCTTAATGCTAATATACTAATAATAATCTTTGCATTTGACAAAGGGCCTTATCAAGTCATTGTGATATCTCAAAGCGCTTCACAGAATATACAGTACTGTAAAGTGAATTGACTTTATTTGTAGGCTAAACATGGCAGCCAATTGTGCACGATGGTAACCCACAAACAGTCGTGGACTGAGTGACCAAATATTTATATTTTTTTTGAATGGATTATTACAGAAAATAATCTGTCAATTGACTAACAACCAGGTTCCCACTTACTGCTAGCTAAACAGGAGTATGCAAACTTGCCTAAGGTTTTGCCCTGCACGGGAATCAAACCCAGGTCCTCTTGCTTGCAAGGCGAGCACTCTAACCTTTACTCAATATGTGGAATCCTGTGGATTAGAGTACTTGTGGGATTTTCTGATGTAATTTCATTTAACATTGAAGATTGTAGATTTTGAGAGTCCTGTAGCTCAGTGGTTAGAGCACTGGCCTTGCAAGCGAGCGACCGTGGTTCGATTCCCAGCAGGGCGAAACCGTGGGCAAGTTTCCTTACTCCACACGCCTGATAATAATAAAAAAATTATTTTAAAAAAATCCACGACTGTTTGTGGGACACTGTTTCAACAACAACAACAAGTTTGATTTATATAGCGCCCTCCACGCCGGACAGCGTCTCAGAGCGCTTCACAATAGCGGATCCCTGGACAGAGCCAGGGGCAGGGGTAGAAAGATGACCAAAGGCGCGGTCGAAGACAAAGGTCTTCAGCTGGGACCTGAAGCTGAGAAAAGAGGGGGCAAGGCGAAGGTAGGGAGGAAGGGAATTCCAGAGCCTCAGGGCATAGTGGCTGAAGGCACAGCCGCCGAGGGTGGAGCGGAGGATTCGGGAGACATGGAGGAGGCCAGATCCAGTGAAGTGAAGGAAACGGGTGCTGGTTTGAGGTGAGAGGAGGTCAGAGAGGTAGGGGGTGCAGAGGAGTGGAGGGATTTGAAGACAAGGGTGAGGATCTTGTTAATTGGGATAGGGAGCCAGTGAAGTCTGGCAAGGACTGGGGTAATGGGGGAGCGAAGTTTGGTTTCGTGCAACTGGCTGCTGAGTTTCGCCCATAAAAAAGTACAGTCAATTCACTTTACAGTATAGTCCGTGAAGCGCTTGGAGATGTGTAGAAGACGTGAAAAACGTCATATCAAACGCAAGGATTATTATTATGATTATGATTATCTGGTTGCCCAGCTGGGTGAGGCTGCACGCTGGTGTCACTCTGTACAGTGTTGTTTTGGGGAGGGATTAGCTGCAGTGAATGCTTCCCAGCTCCATGTGACATCATTGTTTGAATAAGGTGCAGGATCAGCCCTGAAGGAGACAGTCAGTCAGACAGACTCAGTGACGCTGCTGTGAGTATCAGACACAGAGTCTCTCTGGTTATGTTGTACGGTAATAAACACATCGCTAATGGCCGAGGTTGCAATCTAATCTGTTACATGTGTTTGTTATTTTCCAGGGCGGCTGTCGCTATCTCCAGGAAATAACAGCAAAAAAGGTACGAATTCCCTGCTGTTTTTGTATAACTCCAGGTGTTCAAATCCAACCAACCTCGTGTGTGTGTGTGTTAGCGTGTGTGCGCGTGTGTGAATGTGATGTGCCTTTCTGCTGTGGATTTGTTTACATGTGATGTGATCGTTGTTGGAACAAAGAAAACACAACACAGTACTGTACTGTGCATGCCTTTTGCGGGGCTGTGGGGGGGCGCAGGTTTCTCATCCATGTGTGAATGCCAGGAGGGGGTGACATTGGTGGACTTAATGATATGCCTGTGGTCCAGGGCTGGACTTTAGAGTTTGGGGGACAATTTAATACTCCCTCCCCTTTCCAGAGAGCAGTTTCACTCCCTCCACATTTCCTTATCTGTCAGTTTCAGTCCAGGAGTAAATACAGAAAAATGTTTATCTCTCTCTCTATATATAGTATATGTGTGTGTGAGCAGAGCTGGCTGTAGTTGATCAACAACACATCCATTATTCAGAAGATAAATGCACCTAATTTGACAGCCTCCCTTCCTTCCCTCCCTCCCTCCCCAAAACCTGTGCCAAAAAGATTATGATGATATTGTTACATATACCGTACATGGCTCAGTACATTAGGGGGAAATACCAGGTTTCAATTAAATTTTTGCCCATTTGTGCTTTTCTAATGAGGGACTTCTCTCCACTTGGCTGCAAAACTGACATAGTTTGTATGACAGACTTTGCCTGAAGACCTTTGCTGTTACTGTATTTATCTGCTGGAAAAAGCATTGGTCAAACCCCATGGTCAAACAATCTAAACACTTGACTTTCCAGGTTCACACTTGGATGAGTGATCAGACATACAGGAAGGCTGTAGAATAATACCAGAGGAGTCAATATCTTCAGAGCAGAACGGTAAAGGGAGATACAGCTGATGATTTCAATGTAACAACTACTTGGCTAGAGACAACGAAAGTTAGTTAATACGAAATTACATTCGTATAGCGCCTTTCACAATGAAGCATTCAGTGCTAAAAATGGGCTGACACTTTCTCTACAGTGTGAAAGGCTATATCAAATGCAAGGACAATTGTTATTATCGATGGAGTCCTGTAGCTCATTTGTTCTAATACGAGACAACCTGGATTTGATTCCCGAGCAGGGTGAAATGGTGGGCAAGTTCCCTTACTCAACCAGTCTGTTTACCTAGCAGTAAGACCAGGGCTTCTACAGTTATACTGTGACTCCTACCTAGAAAGTGTCCATGGATATTCATTTTGGATCAGGCTCCACTGAGTTGTCCGATTTGGTGCGCAGAGTGGTAACATCTTTATCTGAGACTCAGACATGAAGAATGCATGAGGCACTGGAAATCTGCCAGTGCTCGTGAAGCCATACTTGAAGCCCGAGTCACCGTCTTCTAGAGTGGAGAAATTGATAGGAAAAACATGATGTAGTGCCTTACTCCAGAAACGCATCCTAAATAATTTACAAAAACTTCAAAGGTTTCATTTTTGGAGGTGAAAGGAAGAGGGGGTGGAGCCCAGTGCACTGAAGTTCTCAAGTATTGTATCATACAGTGATATGATGCAGGTTCACAGCCATGATTCTCAAGGTGTTTGACTTTCCTGGGAGACATGGATACCAAGCAGAGATCAGGCTTTTTCTCACAAGATTTCAACCCGGTCACAGTGACTGGGCGTGGAGGACATTGGTGGACTTTCATCTTGCGAGGAACTGAAATATCGTTTTGTGAGATAGGCAGATTGAGAAGAAATTAAAACCCTATTCAGAAGCATTGTATGGTTATTATTAAATAAACTACCTTCCTTAAAGAGGTATTGGGATAATAATAATTAATAATAATGATGCTTGCATTTGATATAGTGCCTTATTACATCTTCGAGACAACAAGAGAATTACACTTGTATAACACCTTTCACGTCAGGAGGATGTCCCAAGCTGCTGGACAGTCATTGTTTCAGACCCGAGCTGGGGACAAACGCTTGACAGAATATATTCTACAGTGAATTTACTGCATACAGTATTTTGTTTGCAAAGCACAGCAGCCAATTCTGCACAGCAGGTATTATTATTTTTTTGAAGGGATTATCACCCCCGGAAAAGCTATCCACCAATTGACTAAAAACCATGTTCCTACTTACTATTGTGATGCTGACGCCAATTATGTCCCCACAACAAGTCTCTAAATGAGATTGGTCCGCCATGCTGATGCTATTGATATTACATCACTCATGATCTCAAGCTACTTCAGTATCATCAACCAGATTATGCCGGCTTCAGTTTCGCTGGTATCATGCAGCAGCACTTGTATACAGGGACTTTCCTGTTGTGTCATTCAAATGTGTTGGTTATCAGCTGGACATGACATAATGTCTATGGCTTGGCTGCCACAATGGGTGGGTCTCAGTGGTGCTGCTAAGTCGAGTGGCTTCTGTTACTGTTCTACGCTGATAAGTTTTTTAAGTGATGTAATACTGATGCTATCTGTCACGGTGTAAAAAAAGACTAAAGCATGGAGCACATTTCTGCACTTGAAGAAGTTGGAAAAAAAAGCTAATTTAAGACGACCCGTTTCCACTTTTAACAGGAGCACTGAACTACCATGGCAACTGGGAACAGTGGTGACCCGTGCAGGTCATGTTCACCACACGAAGAGAAGAGCAGCGAAGCAGAAGCAGGTTTGTTTCTATTTACTGTAAACAGCAGCTTCTCTGATGACATAGTGTGTATGCTAATGTGGCACTGAGCCCTGCAGACCAGAAAGCTACAGGTTTGAGTGCTGAGTAAGCTGGTCTCCTGGCTTGGAGAGGAAATCAGCTTGGGTTCCTACTTCTGCCTGTATGTGGATTTCAGTCATTCAATCAGGCTCGATAAGATGACCCCACAGACAAGTTATAATAGTTTCAGATGTTCACTGTCGAGGGTGACATATGAATAATTCCCCAACTCCCCCGCCCCACCCAATCACATAATAATTTTAATCTTTACATTTGATACAGCACCTTATCACATCTTTGACACGTCTCAAAGTGTTTCACAGCGTAAACAGCGTGACATTGTATTTGTGGGCGAACCTAGTTCTGGTAGCTGCCGTAACCCTCCCCGCCAACCGACTATCTTATGATCCTATTTGAAAAGAAAATGAAGTTTCTCCTGGTGTCCTGTCCAAGAATCCTCCAGATATTTAATCATTCACTTCATTGGTTTGTGAGACTGATGTTCTGCTGTGCACAAATTAGCTGCTGTGTTAGTTCAACAAATGCAGTCACTATTCTTGACAGTAATTTCCTGTAGCTTGAGAAGATTTGATGCTACCAGAACTAGATCAGATATGAGAATTATTGTTGTTGATTTATACAAACAGGAATGTATTGTGTAATTCAACAACAATAATAATAATTATCTGATCTCATTTAGTGCTAATAATGTCAAAACACTTATCAAATACAGCAGAGTGACTTAGTTGTATGGATATATAAACAACCGCAAGTCCGTTTTACATTCTTATTGTAACAATACCACAAATCCCTTGCCTCATAAATGCAATTAATTGTTTTCAGAGAAAAATTCATCTCTCATCAAGGACAAAGAGTTCATGTAAATTTGACATGTAGTGTAACCTTCAGTTTCACACCAACTTAGAAGTAATGAAAAATAAAAATCATGCACCACTGGATTTCATTCCAGTCATTGGGCCACGGATGAGTTTTGCACCTATCCACATGTGCCTACTTTACACAAGTGTACCAATTTTTAGCCCAATTTCATGTGGTCCATATAAGAGGTCCTAAAGTGGTGAGAGGGTAGAGATCAGCATGACACATTGTTTATGGCAGCCACTCACTGGGGTTTGCCTTGCAACAACAATAACAAAAACAACAAAATTACATTTGTAGAACGCTTTTCACGTCGAGAAAGGCACTGAACAGTTGGGTTAGGACCCGAGCATGCAGGGTGGTGGAGGGGCAGAATAGGGATGAGGGTGGGCAGAGAGGTAGGGGTAGCTGAAGGCATGGGTATAAAGGGTCTTGAGTCAAAGTAAGCTGCAAGGCAACCAATAGAAACTTGTTCAACTTTCTAAATTATGTGAAAGCATCAATGGTTACACTTCTGTAAATTGTGGAAATCAATCTAACTACAGTTGCCAGATGATAAATAAGCTCTAGATCTGAAGAATTACTTGATTCCAGCACGAATACAGTGCATTTTAAAACAAAGCATTCGGATAGCTTATAGAAAACTGGCAGTTACATTATTAGGCCCGTGTTCATCGCAAACAAGAACATATATTCATTAGATAGGCTCAGCGTAATCCTTAAATATGCAAACATCCAGTTCTTCTACTCAGATTTGCTTAACATTTGTGTTTTATTTGCATTGACTGCTGAACTATATTGTAAACAAAAGTAAATCTGTGGGACAAGCAGTTTAAATATTATATTCTGCACCAAAAACAAACGCTGATCTGAACACAACTTGAATTTATATAGAACTCCTCAGACAGAGTAGTGACCCAGATTCCTTAAACAATAAATAAACAATCCCACAGTGTAAATTGTTGCATTCATTGGGTTTTAGTGATTTGGTTTGATGTTTGTTCTAATGGTTATGTAGTTGGTGATGGTAAAGAGAGGTTTGGAGACGGTGTGTCTGACAGCCCAGTGGTAAAAGACCATGCTCATTGTAGCATAACCCTAGACCGACCAGGCAATCTGGGGTTTGGATTAGGTTTTCAATACTGGATTAGGTTATCTTATTTATTTATCATAAATAAAAGTAATTTGACCACTCAATCCACGAATGTGGGATACTGCTATGTGCAGTTGGCTGCCTCGTTTCATCCACAAATAAACAGTCAATTCACTTTACAATTCACTTTACTGTGAAGCACTTTGAGACGTCTAGAAGATGTGAAAAGCGCTACATCAAATGCAAGGTTTATTATTATGAATATTAAGTCACTTAGGCAAGTTTCCTTATTCCACATACCTCTGTTTAGAAGTAAGTATAAACCTGGTTAGTCAATTGGCAGATCTCTTACCGGGGGTAATAATCCCATCATAAAATAATGGTCACTCAATCCATGGGTGTTTGTAGAACACTGCTGTGCACAATTGGCTGCTGCGTTTTGCCCAGGAAATACACCATATGTGCATACTTTACAATAAAGCGCTACATCAAATGCGGGCTTATTATTATCAGAAAACACCCAGGAGTCAACTGCATGTAACTATAAATTTATTGCATGTCATCTTAATCCCACTGCAGAATGGCTTGTGTAGTTGCACTTTTATTGGTATAGAAAAAGTTAGCTTGTATTTTTGCCATACAAGCAACAAATTCTTGCCTGCTATCAAGCCACCTTTCTACCCCCTTGTCTGCGAATTGGTGCCTGATGTGTTAAAGGGGTGGGGGGAGTGGGGGGAATAAAACAGCATGAAACAATACAAAGGACAAGAGAGATTACATTAAAAAATCATTCAACAGATCACTCAGAAAGGCAGCTGGCAAAAGGCCATATAATTCACCTGGTCGTGTGTGGACCCAGCAGCTGGCAAGCTGAAGTTTGGTGTGCTGGGAGGTTTCTTTGCTTATTTAGCAAGCAAATCCTCGACTCCTCAAATGCTGAAAAACCAACACCCCCCCCCATGCAGGGAAACAAGTGATGTAGTGAGTCAGCAGTGGGGTGACCCTATACGTTGAGGTGGCTGCTGCTCTGCACTTCAACAAACCATTTCCACCAGAACTTTCTGGTGAATTATGTTGTGTCCGTTGAACCTCCAAGGCACCGTGGGCACCTGTCTTCATTTGCATTGATGTTCAGGCAGGCTCGGAATCGGAATCCATTCTTTGTTTCGTGAAAATGGACACAATTGATTCTATGTATGAGATATAGATTTGTGGACAATAAGATTATTTACACTAATAGAACAACGTCTGTCTGTGTGTCAGTGTATCTGACAATCACGCAATAAGTGACTGACATAGAGAAGTGATTTATATCTCATCAGAAAGGTCTTGCAATTGGCAATGTCATGGGCATTGCCTTCGGGAGAAATCTCCTATTGTTGATGAACTATACTAAAAATGCATTAATTACTCCACATAATATAAGTCATGCATCGTATTCTACAACTACATAGCAACAAAGGAAAGCATACACCATTTAGAGAGATACATCTATTTTCTGCAACAAATGTATGGCACTTTTTTCTGGTTGTCATGGGAGCTGGAGTCCTCCCGTGTAGGATAGCCTCACAAAAGGGGAATATAATGTAAAAAATTTAATGTTTTGTTATGTAAGTGAAAGTTGTTGTTGTATCGGGATACATGGAGAAAATTAAGTTGTATTTTAAATTGTAAGTTGTACCTAATATTATATTTCCAAACAAACATTATTTTTTAAATGTAGGATAAAGAGAGACGCAGAGATGGTGAGAGAGACTGAGAGAAACTGATAGAGCGAAACTGAGATAGTCAGAGAGACAGAGAGAGACTGGTAGAGAGAGAGTCTGAGAGATAATATATTATCAAGCGTAGTCTCTGTGTTTTGTGGAAGAGATATTGAAAGACAGAGAGAGACAGACTGACAGCGAGACTGAGAGAGAAACAGGGAGAGAAACAGAGAGTGAGACTGAGATAGTGAGGGAGAATGAAAGAGATAGTGAGAGACAGCGAGTGAAAGAGAGAGACTGTGAGAGAGCGACTGGCAGAGAGAGACAAACTGAGATAGAGAGAGAGAGGAAGAGAATTACATTAAGAACTCGGGTGCAATGGTCGAGGCAAGATCCATATTAACTTGCAAGAGGAAACACCAATAGCTTGCATTTATATAACTCCCATCCTGCGGTGTAGCGTTATAGTGTTTAGTTATACAGTGTACATAAAGTACAAAAATTCGCGTGGCTATGGGGAAAAGGCAGGTAAACTGGGATTGACTGTATTTCTCTTCAAAGAGTCTGCACAGACACAATGGCCTTTCATCTGTGCTGTAAATTGCTATTGCTCCAAACTGCACGAAAAGTAGAATACACTTGATTGGTAATTTGCCGGTGGGAGTTACTCTTAGATACGCGAACTGCTTTTTCTTCAGCTTTCAAACCATTGGCGAGCATGGAAAGATTCAGTGGGTTCCTCCACAATGTGTTGGTAGTATTTTATGCTGTTTGTGCCATCTGCTCAATAGTGCCTGGTAAATGTTTGCATATTTAAGTCTCGCGGAGAACATTCTCTGAGGGCGATTCAGGTGTCTGTGCTGGGGCAGTATTTACTCAACAGGTGTTTCAGACCCGTTGCCATGATACAGTGCAGATGATGCCTGCATTGTGCATTTTGGTTGTTTCGATCTTCTGCTGGTCTCCAGTGCAGGGACAGTGTGATGCATAAAACAACAAAGCTGCCAACTGACGAAGGGTCCGCTTCACGTGAAAGGCGCGATATAAATCAAATGTTGTTGTTTGTTGTTGTTGTTTATCAATGAAAGAAACGGGTGTTGCATTGCAAGAAACGTTTCAGCTTCAGGGAGCAGAACCCGCGCAGCAGCTGAAGAGAGTACACAAGAGTTCCTCCGCCTTGTCTAAGAATTGGACATTGAATTTGGTTGCAATTCCTGTTACATTATTTTAAAAACCTTAATAAGCCTCTGATGTGCCTCTGAGTCAGTGCAGTGCAGTGGTAACACTCTTGCCTCCGATTCAGAAGGCTGTAGATTCGAGCCCCACGTCAGGACTTGGAATCACAGAGTCTAAACTGATACTCCAATGCATTGCCGGGGGTGTGCCGCATTGTTGGAGGTGCTGAGCTTCGGATGAGATGTTAAACTATGGTCCTGTCTGTTTGCCTGTTCAGGTCGATGTTAAAGATCCCGTGCAAAATTTGAGAAGAGACAGGTGTTTCTCCGAGAGTCCTGGACAACAAATATCCAAATAAAATAGGTCATTTACTCCGTGGCTGTTTGTGGACACTGCTGTGCGCAAACTGGCCATCATATTTCTCCCACAAAATACAGTCAATCCACATTACAGTATATCCTGTGGCAGTGCTGTGAGATGTCTTGACAAAGTGTCAAGGCGTTGTAGCAAATGCAAGGATTCTTATTATTGATAGCTGCAGTTTTGTCTTTAGAAAGGTTGCTTATGGAGTCTGTGGCGTATTGCCTCTCAAGTGAGAGGACCTCGGTTCGATTTCCGGACAGGCAAAATTTTAGGTAACTTTCCTTACTCCACATGCTTCTTTTTACCTAATAGTAATAGGAACCTATTACTCAATTGGCAGATCGTTTTCTGGGGGTAATAATCCCATTTAAAAAAAACTAAATGGTAATAATAGTTTGGCCACTCAATCCAGGACTGTTTTTGGCACACTGCTGTTGAGACACTGCTGTTTTTGGCACACTGCTGCCCACAAAATATACAGTCAATTCACATTACAGTAGATATCCAACTCATTCAAAACTCTGCCGCCCGCATTCTTACCTGCACTAAACTTCACTCCCCTATTACCCCAGTCCTTGCCAGACTTCACTGGCTCCCTGTCCCTGAGAGGATCGACTTCAAGATCCTCACCCTTGTTTTCAAATCCCTCCACTCCTTTGCACCCCACTACCTCTCTGACCTCCTCTCTCCTCAAACCAGCACCCGTTGCCTTCGCTCCACCGGATCTAACCTCCTCTTTGTCCCCGAATCATCCGCTTCACCATAGGCGGCCGTGCCTTCAGCCACTATGCCCCGAGGCTCTGGAACTCCCTTCCTCCCTCACTTCGCCTCTCCCCCTCGCTTCCCAGTTGCAGGTCTCAGCTTAAGATATTTCTCTTCGACCGCGCCTTTGGTCAATTTTCTCCCTCTGCCCCTGGCTCGCCCCCGGGATCCGTTATTGTGAAGCACTCTGAGACTCCGTCTGGTGTGGAGGGCGCTGTGTAAATCAAAGTTATTGCTGTCTTCCGACCTCCTAACCCCCTACCAACCTCTCCACTTGGCGGGCTCCATCCTTAGGGGGCTACTGAGCGACTGAAGCGAAGCTCAGCCGAGACGATATCTCCTCTTTTGTGGACTCAGTGCAACTCGCTAGTACAGTCTTTCATACAAATTGGTCGGCGGTGTCGCCTCGACCACTTTTCAGCATTAAAAAAAGCAAGATTTTTTTTTTCTGATGACCCTTCGCGACCCTACTGAACTTCCCCGCGACCACGATCCGAGGTTGGGAACCACTGCGCTAGACAAATGTAATTTTGTTGTTTGTTGATAGTACAGTAGTTAGCTGTGTAGCACTTTGAGATAATTGGGCACCGTAGACACGTAGTCAAATTCAACCATTAGATGTTTATTTAGGGAGGACCGGTTTGCGTGGTTATGGGGGGAGAGCTGAGGAGTGGGATTGAGTTGCTCTTTTCAAAGAGCCGTCACAGACTCGATGGGTCGAATGGCCTCCTTTTCTATGATTCTATATCTTTTTACTGATAAGTGGCTGATGCACTATGAACCCCATTTGGCTGTAGTGTAAGATTTGCATCATGCAGGGCGATTCCCATGCAAACTGCGAGAGCCAGTAGACAAGGCCGTAAGCAGGAAAACCCTCTAAACAAAAGTATTGAGAAAAAGCATTTCTATTTAACCACCATACATTAAACTAAAGGCACATTGATGTAACCGAATAACTAAACAGGAAATGATTCTGTAATGGTCTCGTTTTCTGAGGCTGTGGAATTTATCCTTTATCTTATGGAGCCGATGTCATAGCACCACATGCACTGTACACAACGTTCACATCATGGCTACAGTTTTACTATTGAACCTGCCTCCCTCAGGGTTTAAGGAAGTCATGAAACCACCCTGTTGGCCTGCAATGGATGAACTTAGCATTTATTAAGGCAAACATGCAGATGAGTGTTTTTAATGCTTCCACTGGTAGATGGCCACACGCAGTTAGTACTGTACCTGGGTCAGTGCTGTAAGTAAGGCTAATGCAGTGTACGAACATGTCAGGATCAGGATTAGATTTCAATAGGATTGAGGTGGAAATCAGGGACAATTTCTTTACATTGAGGGTAATCAACAGCTGATATGGAGGAGTTAGTGAGGCCAGGATACATTCAAGAATCTGCTTGGTGCTTTAATGGAAAGAGCTTTAATGGAAATGCATTTTAAAGCTTTAAAATTTTCTCTTGTAAACTTATGAACCCATGCTGAGGTTTTAAAAGAGAATGAAAATTATTTTTTCTTTCTCTCTAAGTTTGTAATTTTGTTGTTGTTAACCCCTGCTTTAATCATTATCTGGTTGACTAACTCCTTGGCAGCTTCCTGTTGTCCACATAGATATTCATTTACGGGGTCAGAGTGTGAATGTGGATTGAGGCAGCAATTTAAAAATAAGACTCAAAGAGGAGGAGGGTTGTCGTTATCGGGTTCCTGCCAAACAGGTTTTGCACCTCAGCGATCTCTTGACACAATGAGGTGGTGATAAAGTGACAACAATGAAACTAATATATAGCATAGAAAAAAGGTTAACAAGGTCTATTAAAAAAGCATAAAGAAATGGATTAGAAGATAGTAATCACCGCAGCAATGATGCATGCCAATATTTTTTTAATGAGAAACTTATAAAGGTAAATTTGATGCAAGTTTGCATCTGTTATTGTGAGCTGATACCTAGAGGGGATAATTATATTCTGGAAACCTGTCCTATTTATTGTGTTCTACTGTGTTCTTCGGCTTACTTAAAAGGATGACAGATTAGAAATATAGAGGGAAGATGCAAAGTAACACACTGACCATGCAGGGCACAGGTTAAAATTATTCCTGACAACAATTTCATGTATAGTATTATGGTAAAGTGTACATGGGTGAGGAAAAAAAGTCTTGCCTGACACTCCTGTGCAGCACTGGCCTATCAGAGGCATCATACTTTGGATGAGACAATAAATTAGTTCTGTCTGTTCAGGTAGACATTAAATATCCTATGACATTATTTGAATAGAGAAGGCGGTTTCTCTCATTGTCTTGTCCATTGATCATTTATTTCAAAGCCGTTACCGAGCCCTTGCTGTTACAAAATGGCTACTACATTTGCTTACAAAAATAGTCATCTTACTTTATAGTGATCATCTATAAAGTGCTGTGAGACATCCTCAGGTGCTCTATTAAATGCATGTTTTATTGTATCAAGCAAAGACATAATTGAACTGGGTAACGATAATAATCTTTCCATTTGATATGACGCCTTATCACATCTTTGTAAAGTGAAGTTACTATTTTGTGGGTGAAATGCGGCAACCAATTGTGCACAGCAGTGTCCCACAAACAGTTGTGACTCAATTGACCTTTTTGGGGGAAGAGATTAACCCCAGAAAGCTATCCGCCAATCGACTAACAACTGGGTTCCTACTTACTGCTAGGTAGGCAGAAGCATGTGGAATAAGGGAAACTTGCCAAAAGTTTCGGGCCACCTCTGGAATCACACCTGGGTCCTCTCACTAGAGAACCAATCACGCCAACCACTATGCTATGGGACTACACAAATGTTGCTTGTCAAAGGCATCTATTAATAATCCGTGCATTTGATATAGTGCCTTATCAAAGAGTTTAACAGAATATACTGTAAAGTGGGTTGACAGTATATATTGTGTGTGAAATGCGGCAATAAATTGCACACAGTGTCCCACAAACATGGATTGCGCGACCTTTTTTTTGAAGGATTGCCTCCGGAAAGCAGATAATTATCCATTTAATTAAATTTTAGGTATTATTACCCCCAGCCAGAGATCCGCCAATCCAGTTACTCTGGGGAAAAGATTCACCTCTTACCAGTTTAACCTGAATTTCTTCCTCGTGTCAACCTCCTCAGCAGAGGGAGGACTTTCTCCCTCCCCCTCCAACCCCACCCTCTCCCTGCAATGTCAATCCTAGTTGGGAAAAAAATAAAACAAGACATCTCATCCCCCCTCACTACCTGGCCAAGAGAGGGAACAACACTGCAAATGTGTGGTGGCTCCTTTACACTGAAGCATCTAACCTCTCAACACTTACCATTGTGGAGCACCTTCCCTCATCTTCATGGGCACAAAAAACCATTGCTGAGTGTTGTGCTAGTTGCACAACAGTGTAATATAATTAAGGTACAGTCTGTTGTTTGTGGCAAGATGCCATCAAGTAACTGCACGTGAAATAAGAACATAAGAAATGCTACACAAAAAAAAGCCATGGTCTGCATCTAGTTCGCCTTTCTGGTGGTCGCATGCACATATATCCTAAACTACCTATGTACTATATCCCATGATGTTATTTCCTAAAAGAATAAGAACATAAATGCTAGATGAAAAAAGATCAATGTCCAATAGCTGAGACCCACTAAATTACTTTGCCTTTATTTGTTTACTGTCCCTATCTGAATTGATGACTCTCCAGCTGGTTTACTTTTCCACCCACAGAGCAGAACATGGTAAAAGAAGCGGAGGATGTCTTTCGGAATTATGTCTTCCAGCGTTACCAGACTGAGGTAGAAGAGAGAGTACAGGATGGATGTGTAACACCGACCATGCAAGAAATGATACCCCAGCAGCAGTCTGAGCTCAGGTACGAGAAAACTAATATGATTGCTTTTCTGAACACAATCAGAACGTATAATTTTTTTTTTGGTGGGGGGGCGGGGGGGTTATATAAGGAGGAAGAGAGTTAAGGTTAAGCGCCAAGGTAAGGCAAATACTGAAACTTCATTTTTGGTACCTGAAAGATTCAGTGTTTTTTTTCAAAGTGTAATGTAAAACATCTAGACAAAATAGATTTACAGTGGCACAAGTAGTATTTGTAACAAGAGTAAAAAAAAATTGTCACTCAATCCAAGCTTGTATTGAGCGTTCACTTCAAAAACTAGAAAATATACAACTAAATGAATGCTTACTGCATTAAATGCCATATTACAATTTGTCAGACAGAAGACAGAAAAATCCAATTAGACTTTGTTCCAAACAAAACACTGCTACAAAGTATAGACAACCTTGTAAATGTTTAACATCATTAATATTTCACTGGGATCTACATCACTTCTGATCCCATTCACCGTTTAAAGGCATTGCTAAATCAATTGAAATTTTCAAGACAAAGGTTGATAGATTTTTGTTAGGGAAGGAGATCAAGGGATATGGAGCAAATGTGGGCAAATGGAGTTGAGGTACTGATTAGCCAAGATCTAAAAATAATAATTGTTGCATTTGTTATAATGCTTTATCATATCTTTGAGATATCTCAATGCGCTTCAAAGAATATACTATAAAGTGCACTGACTGTATACAGGTTCTTATTTGCTAGGAAAGAGAGGTGTGGAGAGTAAGGAAAGTTGCCAAAGGTTTCCTTGCCCAGGAAGCAAACCCAGGTCCTTTCGTTTGCAAGGCGAGTGCCTTAACCTCTAAACTACAGGTCTTCACATACAGGAACCTTGCCTGTGGAACTCCCGCTCATTAACTGCTCCCCACCCCCACCTTACTCTGACCCCCACTAATGTTCTCAGTGGAAGCCTCACCAACCCTATGCCGATAGTGCGGTTGTTGTTGTTCCTGTCTCTCAATCGACAGTTGACTATACAGTACTGTATTTTCAAATTCGCTGATTTCAATGTGGAACCAAGGTATTGCCTCAGAAACCCGGATGATCGAATGCTTCTCCCACTTCCAGCAAACTGCACTCCAGCCTACTTACCATCAACCACAGTGAGAGATGGGAATTCCAGCCGCTGGGAAATACATTCACTATTAAAGGATACCAGGGGAGGCTCTGAAATCAAAGAGTCTGGGTCACTCGTATGTTTTTGTTGGTGGTGGAAGGGAGTAAATTGTACCTATGGAAGGAAATAATCAAAGACAACCCTCTTTTCTGTGTTTTACTTGCCAGTTCCACAATGCAGATAGGGCGTCAGCTGGCTGTGATTGGAGATGAGATCAATCAGCAATACGAACTGGAGTTTCGGAGTGTGCTGGCATGGAATGCACTCACATTTGAGAATGGCTACGAGTCCTTCTGCAATATTGCTGAAAGGTATGGTCTAAGCTCCCAGTTTACGTCATGCCTTCAGAAACACAAACCCAACAACAGCCTCAGCTGTTGATATATGCCATCTAAGTACACAGCAACCGACAGCAGCTTTTATTTAGTATTATGAATTCAGTTAGATATTAAAACTATTTTCCATGTGACATATCTCTAGTTACCCTCCCACGGAATGGATGTTTGTAGGAGCTTCATGCGGTCAATATCATTGCTACGTTTGCCTACATAAAACAGTCACTACACTTGATGATACGGTCTACAAAGTGTTGTGTGATGTTTTGATATACAAGCCACACAAGCAAGTTGTTTGTAACTAAAGAAAGGGGCACTGAAGAAGAACCAAATAAAAGAATCATAAAAATAAAAGAAATTCAATTTAAAGGGATCAATGATCAGTTTGTTTCTGAAGCTTCTACTGGTTTGCTGACTTGCAAGCGCTTCAATCAGACTTATACAATATCCCCCTTGTTTTGGAAGCAAATTGTACTCAAAGATAAATACCTCAATTGTGTTCGAGGATTGTGTAAATGCCAAAAGAACAGAATTAAATCTGTAGAATGTCACATGTGACATGAAACCGGAACTGCCAGGTGGAGCTGCTCGCTCGAATTCATAATTACTATAAAATTCTTTCTGTAAGAACATTAGACAGGCTTGTTTTATCAAACAGTGAAACTAGTGCGCAATTGAGGCTGTTTATAAATAACATCCATAAACCATATTAATAATGTATGCTCATTACCTTTGACATGCCAAAGTTTATGAATTTTGCACCATGCAGGCTGTTTGATGGTGGGATCAACTGGGGCCGAGTCATTGCTCTGCTGAGTTTTGGCTACAGGATGTCAATTTACGTCTATCAGAGAGGAGTCTTGGGATTTTTTGACAGAATTACAAAGTATGTTGCAAAGTTTATATTGAAGAACCAAATAGCACAATGGATCATGGCGCAGGGAGGCTGGGTGAGTATGCAGTGCAGCTGCATATTATTACACAGTTATGCTCATATTATATAATTACATGACAAATTGTTGATAGCATTTTTGATAAATGATCAAATAAAAATGGATCCTGTGTAGTCTTCCCAATAGGAAGGGCAGCTATTATCAGTTGCACTTGCATCAAGTAGAATAATACAATTCATACAGTGCCATTCAACTAGAACAAATACTTAAAAACATTTCAAGAAGATGGTGGGAATGACTGAGTGGGGAAGGAGAGGATAATTTCAGTGTCGACTGACAGTGAGGCAAAGAGATAAATTATTAAGAGGATTTTTGAAGGCAGGAGGAGAAGGCACAAAACCAGTGATTAAGTGATCTCTCAGTAAACAATTTCAGAAGGATTTTTGGAAGGAATAATATGAATTATACACCTTGTAGGTGCAGATTTTATAGAACTCTGCAGTCCCGATTCACTTACTAAAGTTGATCCTTTCCCACAATGACACTGCTGCTGTAAGGTGCTTGAAGAGCACGGCTGGTGCAGGCTGATATTTTTCCACTAGGGTTTCTGTTTATGATGCTGTGTTTATCTAAACCTTAATTCCTGCAATTATAGTATAATATTCAGTCAGGTACACAATGCTTTCGTGCACGCAACAAACATTCAGACGACTGCCTCACTCCATACTTTGTGACTGATGTATTATTCTAAAAATACACCAGATATTTGTGCAGAAGAATGATGCTGTAATACAGAATGGAGCAAGCAGGTACCCACCTCAACATTATTACCAGGCCCAAATCAGATGATTTACCAGACCAGTAAAACAGCATTACTGAAGTATCTGTCATGTGCTGTCAACTGAGATCTGATCCATAACAACACGTTGTGTAATACCCATCAGATTGCCATGTAATCATCAGTACCACATCATAAATTTCTCTTAAGATCTTTTGCCCCATTACATTGACAACCAGCGTAATGACATCTCAAAATAAATACCACTAAACGAACATAGCAGCACCAGGGAAACGCGTGGAATTGCAATATATGGGTCTCACTTGTCAGCTTTGCAGTAAGCAATCAATGGGCCAGCTCTGCCTGATAGTGATGGAAGGAGAACTGCTCAGGCGGTTTAATGGTAAAGGCAGTGCTCAGGGCACCGCTAAGCCACACAAAGCATTTGATTTGTGGTGAGCCAGTTAGTGCGCTTTTAGGCATGAGGTGGCAAGTCAGAATATACCTGTCCTCACATTCCTGTGTCCTCTCGATCTGAAAGGCACTGCACAAATATAATTCTTTTTTGTTTGTTTGTTTGCTTGTTCACCTACCTTCTGGCTAATTTGAGAGAATTGTCTCCAATAAAGGGAGCAGTCCACTTTCCAGGTGGAGATAATAATCCTTGCACTTGACATAGCTCCTTATCACGTCTTTGAGATGTCTCAAAGTGCTTCACGGAATATACTGTTAAAGTGAATTGAAGGTATATTTTGTGGGCTAAATGTTAAGCTACTAAAATTAGTGAAGAGATAGTAAAAATGGGGCTAACTGCAAACAAACCACTGTGCAGCCACAGCAGGCATGACAGCGTTGTTCAAAGCAACCCCTTGTTAGAAATGCACCAATGATGACCACTGACAGTTGTGCTACACAATGCCCCTTATTGCGAGGAGTCCTGTAGCTCAGTGGTGAGAGCACTCGCCTTGCAATCGAGAGACCTGGGTTCGATTTCAGGCAGGGTGAAATCTTGGGCAAGTTTCTTTACTCCACATGCCTAATAATAATCCCTCCAAAAAGAAATAATAATAAATTGGTCATTTCAGTCCACGACTGTTTGTGGGACAGTCGACTGCTGTGTGCAATTGGCTGCCATATTTCACCCACAAATATAGTCAATTCACTTTACAGTATATTCTGTGAAGCGCTTTGAGTTGTCTAGAAGATGTGAAAAGCATTATATCAAATCATAGAATCATAGAATCATAGAATTTTACGGCACAAAAGGAGGCCATTCGGCCCATCTAGTCTGTGCCGGCTCTTTGAAAAGAGCGATTCAATCCCACTGCCCTGCCCGCTCCCCATAGCCTAATAGACCCGTTCTCCCTAAATAAAGATCTAATTCCCTTTTAAAAGTTGTTATCGAATCAGCCTCCACCACCTTTTCAGGCAATGCATTCCAGATTCGAACAACTCGCTGAGTGAAAAAATTTCTCCTCAGCTCCCCTCTATTATTTAGAAAATGTATTTAGAAAATGTAAATGTGGAAATGTAAATGTAAATCATCCTCGCAATGCGAGGATGATTATTATTATTATTGTTAGTATCTTAGGAGCAGAGCAGCTGGACGTTTTTTTTTCACATGGGGGCTTTCTCTTCTTGGTTGCAGACTGCTGCGTTTTCCATGGAGAATGCCAGCCTGAAGTATCTGTGCGGCATCGTGGCTGTGGTGGTGCTGGGCATGGCCATTGCCTATGGGGTTTACAAGTAAGGAGGAGTCACGAGTGCTGCGAGAGATCGTCAAAGCTGGTCTTAGGTCGAGCAGCGAGGCATGTTACACCCAGGTGGTGAACGAATATGTTTTTCTAAATTTAAACAAATTGTGTTTGTACTCTAAATAATTTAGCTTTGGATATTTAAACTGTTTGTGGGAAACGTGCTGGGCCACATTTACATTTTCTAAATACATTTTCTAAATAATAATTAATAATATAAGAGTTGCAAAAGTCAATGGATGGCCGTTACTGGTAACGACTCCATTGATGGTATTGTAAGTCTATGTTGAGTGTATTTTTTTTGCTATCATGTACAATCTGGTGACACAGTTCCATCTGTCTTGTATGATCACTGGTTGATAATCCAAACCAGAGGGTAATCCAAACTGATATGAATTTTTTTCCCCCCAAAATGGGCTTTGGTTTTGACAAACAAATAAAAACTTCAACAAGCCAGTACACATTGTTTTTCTCTTGTCGTGACTCATTTATTACTGTTTTAAAACGATAATTGCACCTCAATGCCACACAATTCCCAGTATAACACAAACTCATTGGCTGGAAGGTTGCAGGTTCAAATCCTGGTCTGTATTGGTTTCCTCTTCTCAACTGTAAGCAGCAGCTTTTAAGGTGGGGAAAATCAGTGTGGGGCCAGACTGAAAAGTGCCCTTGTGTTTTGATCAGTGTTTGAGTCAGAGGCTCCCTCTCACAGGCGAATGATGGCCACTTGGGTGAGGCAATGGAAGCTGTGTGACGCCCACTGAACCATAACCCAGAAGAAGGGAAAACGAGTCTTAATGCCTTGAGAGCAGAGAAAAATTTATACATCGTGCCCAGGTTTATACTCAGTGACCATTCAATGGGATAGCTGTAGACTGATAGATGGGGTTGGTGTCAGCATGTCAGAGAGATAGGAGGAGGCAAGGCCATGGAAGGTCTTGAAAGTGAAGACAAGGATTTTGATTCCTATCCTCCGAGAGATGGGGAGCCGGGCGAGGATGGGGGTGATGGGATCACAGAGCCTGGTGCGGAACACGAAGATGCAGAGTTTTGGGATGATGTGAGGCTTGTGGAGGGAAGAATTGAGGAGGCCGACCATGGAGAGAGTTGTCATTAGCCCTAGAGCCATGAGGTGAAAAACACGTGTTGGGGGTTGCTGCAGCCTGAGGGGTGAGGCAGTGGCGGAGTCGGGCAATGTTGTGAAGGTGGTGGAAAGCAGTGCTGATCGCAGCACAGATATGGGGGAGAAAGGATAGTTCAAGGTAAAACAAGACACCCAGGTTCCTGGTATCGAGGGTGGAGGCAGAGAGATTGTGTGTCATCCGCATTCATGTGACCATTTACCATGTCTGCGGAAAATGTCACCAATGGGGATTAGGTAGAAGTTGAAGAGGAGGGAACTGAGGACAGAGCCCTGAGGAACACTGCACAAATTAGTACGGGGGCGTGGAAGAGAAACTGTTAGCAGAGACAAATTGGTGACGGTGTGAGAGATAGGACCTGCACCAGTCAAGGACAGAACCTTGAAGGTTGAGGTGAGAGGTGGTGGAGGATTGAGTGGTCCACGGTGTCAAAAAGTTCGAGGGGGACGGGGAGGCAGAGGGAGCCCTGGTCACAGATGGACAAGATGTAATCCACAATGCGGAAACTCGATTGAAGAGTCTCAGGGAGGGAGTGGGAGGAAAGAGCAAAGCAATGACTCTTTCAAGGACCTTGGAAAGAAATGGAAGGTTGGACATGGGCCAATAACTAGAAAGCAGGGATGTGTGTAGGGAAGGTTCCTTCAGGATGGGGGCAATTGTGGCTGTTTTGAGAGGGATAGGAAGAGTGCCACATGATAGGGAAAGATTGACGGTGTCCAAGTGTGGAGCTTGGGGTAAGGAGGGGTGGGGATGGTGTCAAGGGAGCAGGTGATGGGCTTCATAGACGATATGGTGGTGATGATGGAGTTTGGGGAGACAAGTTACTAAAAGGAGGGGGTTCTCTGATCTTGGGGTTGCTCTTCATCTTATGTGTCATTAAGGAGGTCTTTGACTTGCCTCCAGGTCATGATTGCTTTTTCTTTGTTTACTAACTTTGGGTAAAGCTGCTAATGTTATAGTATAGTGTCAGGGTATTTTCTATTCCTTAATGTTGAAAGATCACAACTTTATTTGTCCCCCTTTAGGCATTGTAAAGACACAACAACATGGATTTATATAGCAGCCTCCACACCAGACTGCGTCTCAGAGCACTTAAACGCAACCAGGAAGGCACTAATTATATTTAATATACAAAGGTGATTTTCTATAAACAGTTCCTTGTCGCAGTATTTAAATATCAGATCAAGAATCAGAACATGAAGACATTCCACTTACTCACAGCCCATGCATGGCTCAATGTCAGTGGTGCAAATTCCATATGGCCAATGTTCTAACTAGGCTGGAAGTGTAAAGTCATTGACAGGTGATTGAGGCACCAGCAAGAGTACGACTGCTGTCCATGACACAGAAACCCCCAAACTTTTTCACTTGGGACCATGCAGTAAAAATAGTTTAGTCATCCTGAGGCTCACCTTCCACCATTACATCAATGTGTTTGTAGAAGTGCCAAGCTTTCAGGTTGCAGTTTTTCAGTATGGTGCCCAGCTGCTTGCCTGGACCGATTTCATACGTATCTGGAAAATCAGTGCCTTGGGTTCGTTCATACAAAGCGTGCATGGTTTGCTCCCATTTCACAGGAGAAACCAGCTGCTTCACAAGCAGTCGCTGTATGTGTTTGTCGTGCATATACCTTTTAGCGTCCACATTTGAATAGACAGGCACAAGTGGCTTCTCGATGCTCATTCTCTTCAAGAGTTCTTGGAGCGGCTGAACCGCAGGGGCCATCAGCCGGGTGTGAAAGGCCCCACTGACTGGCAACATCTTGGTGCGCACAAAATGAAGCTTTCGGGAATTTTTCTGTAAAAATTGGAGAGCCTGTGCCGAGAAAATGCACCTTCTCAGTCACATCATCAGGGAAGAGTGTTGTGGCACAGTTCTGCCACCTACAGGTGGATCAACAACCCTCCAGCCCCATCTGCACTGAGACTGAATAATGCCACTCAAAGCCCTCCCCAAACTGTCAAGAGCATCTACCAAATGTTCAAAGGTATGAAACAAAACTGGAGCTTACCTAGTTTCTTGGCCAATGCAGTGCTGGCCCATGTTACACTTAGCTGCGCAGAGCAGGAAGGTTCTAGGTTCATTACCTGGTCTGTGCTGAGTTAACTGGGGGGACGCATACCGTTGGCTGGGGGGATGTGGAGCTTTAGAGTCTCAAGCCCTCGATTGCGTGTGGAACCGAGGACCCAAGTGCTGTGGAGCCACGTGTGAAGGAGTTGGGGCACAACAAAAACTTTGTCAAATTAGGAGGGGCGCTGTTATTTAAGGTTTGGAAGCCACTGCTGTAGTGGGACATCACAAACTATTTTGCTGCTGTTTTCACTGGATATATTGTCTCTGATTCAAAAGCACTGGGATTGCTCGACAGAACAATCTGGCTTTGACCCTCCCAAGGCTACAATGGAGGCCTGAAAGTTGATTTGGTTTTAGCCGAAAATCCAAGATAATTGAATAATGCTCTAAATTTTCAATTCAGAACCTGTTTTTCTACAGTATTGAAAAATATCTGCACAATTTTTAATTTTAAGACGGTGATCTTAAGACTATAACCAAGTGGAATTTGGGGCCTCTCATAGATCTGCTGTAGCATTGTGGAGTTTTGTAGCTCAGTGGTGAGAGCACTTGCTCAATTTCAGGCAGATCAGGGTGAAACCTTGGGCAAGTTTCCTTACTTCACATGCAAAATAATAATCCCTCAAAAAAATAATAATTTGGTCATTTAAATCCACAACTGTTTGTGAAACACTGCTGTGTGCAATTGGCTGGCCATGTTTTGCCCACAAATATTCAGTCAATTCACATTACAGCATATTCTGTGAAGTGTTTGGAGACGTCTAGAAGACCTGAAAAGCGCTATATCAAATGTAAGGATTATATTATAATTGCGACTTTTTCAGGTATTTCTGAAACTAGTTAATTCCTCCAGTTCAGCTCGATTTAGAATTCCATATATTTTAGTATCGACAAAACGTCTCCTTTCACACGCAAGATGTTTCCCAGTGCCATTGGGACATCTCAATGACATTATAATCAACTTGCATTTATGTATCGCCCTTCACATGGGGTAGCATCCTGTCACTGTCAAGCGCTCAGATGCTACCCCTGTGAAGGGCGTTATATAAAAGCAAGTTGTTGCCGATTATCACATCATTGAGCGTCCCAATAGCACTGCGAAACATCTGGTGTTTGAAAGGAGATATTTTGTGTGTACCAAATTCTAAATCCAGTTGAATTGGAGGAATCAAATCAAGGATTATTATTTGAACCTGTGGCCGTTATGTCCAATTACTTTTGTGGATGCTTCTCATTCACTCAAATTCTTCAATTAAAGGCCACCAGCTACTGTTAATTTTCTCCACCCTAGCCCAGGCACCAAGCCCAATTTTATTATCCCAAACTGCTGAATCAGCCAACTTTGTGGACCTAGAAAAGACCAAGATACCAGAACTTACATGACCCATTCACACTGGGCAGTGGATTTACCAATTAAGGCATTGGGGAGCTATTTTGTTTGACCGTAACCTTCTGCAAATGCAGAGGATAAGGCTTATTATTATTGTTATTATGTCTTTGAAGAAAAAAAGTGCAGTTCTGGTTCAATACCACAAGCTCCTCTAAAACTCTGCATATAATCATCTAATTCTCTACCTATGGTTATGGTGCAAATACAGCACAGCTCACCTGCAAGTGTCCAGCGATCACCCGGCCATCAGGAAAAAGGTAGTTGGCAATGTCACATACAGGCTCCTCCACTCCCAGGGACCTGCAGTGCTCTTGAGCTTCACGACAAGCGGAAGCGTATTTGGCTTCCGGGCGCCCTATCACGGACAGCATACCACTGGGCACAGAGTCCGAAGCCTGTTGCATGGCTTCTGCCCGTACCTTCACTGCGTACAGACCTGAGCCGAGAAATGGCAACGGCCAACATGGTTAGCATTTCACTGACTTCCTGTTAGATTTTTTTCTCTAATTTCCTTCAGATTTTCTTCTCTCCCTATTCCTCTTCTGAAGACATTTGACCCATTTTGCTTACATAGGAGGAGCAATTTCTGGATGCCAGGAGCCCCTTGATTCATCTCTCCCGTACCTTGCCCAAATAGGTATTATTAATGTGCGAGTCTGTTGGCAGATATTTTGACTAGGTGGGGGGAACAAAATCACAGCCATGCCCATTCCTGACTATATATTTATATGGCACCCTTCACAACTTGTGAACTGTTGGGTCAGTTCATATTTATAAGTTTGCTTAATTTTTTTTTAATCCAATCTGGCTGCTTGATTTCCCCTAAAATGTGCATAGCAATCTGAACTGATTTTTAGATTGAGTGCAATACTGTACTGTGTTTTCTGATATTCTCAGTCTAACCTTCAACAAACTCCATAGCTCCAGCGAAGACAAGCGCAGTGAACTCTCCCACACTGAACCCTGCTGCCCCGACACACGTTTCAACAGCCTGGAAAAATAACGCAAACATATCAAGCAATTTTTAATAGGAGACATTAGAGTGAAATAGAACTGCAGCATGAATGACTGACATAGATGGCTGCAAATCACCTTGGGCTACAGATTGAAAATTAGTCACCATTCGCACTTAGGACATTAGCTTGTGGTCCTTACTAGAACATGTGCCTGAGTGGATTGAGCTCAACTGAGATGCTTCCATGCTTAAATATCTCGCTGACGTTCACAACAGCATCCTGTTAATTACAACCCTTGTGTCCCAGGAAAAGTAGCTCACCTGGACACAGATCTGCACTGCAGCACAAAGTTAGTCTTTCAAGAGAATGAAGGGAAAATTGGAAAAGGGAGGGTAGGGTTGGGGGGGAAATAATAATAATAATCATCTTACATTTAAAATCTAACAAACCGCCTTAAATGGTTTCTCCTCCCGCCTCTGCCCGGTCACCAGTGATGTATCCCAGGGCTCCATCCTTGGCCCCTTCCTCTTTCTCGTCTATATGCTCCCGCTTGCCGATGTCATTCGCAGACACAGGGTAAACTTCCACATGTATGTGGATGACGCACAAATCTACTTCTCCTCCAGCTGCGATTCCAGGGCCACTCTATCCCCCCGCCTTGCCCCTTCCCTCCGGTCTCGCCTGAGGAACTTCCTTTTCGACGGCGCTTACGGTCAAACCCTCCATCACCGTCGTGCTGCATCACCGTCAAGCGCTCTGGGACGCTAACCTGCATGAGGGGCACTAGAAAAGTGCCGGTCGCTGCTGGCGAGATGTCTCAAAGCACTTGACAGGACAAGACAGGGCTGTGCTGTAAAGTGGGTTGACTGCATTGTGTCAGCGAAAGGCATGGGTCAAATGTGAAAGTTTACAGAAAAACACTCACTTGGGGGTGGACGTGATTCAGCCTCTCGACTGCAGCCAGAGAGGTGACGAAGACAGCGGGCTGACAGTGAACAGTTCTGTTGAGTTCTGACTGCGGCCCATTCAAACACAGGTTCATCAGGTTGTAGCCCAGGACCTTTTCTGCCGCCGCAAACATCAGCCTGACGCTGTCGTACTTCAGGAGCCCTCTCCCCATCCCCACAAACTGGCTGCCCTGGCCGGGGAACAGGAAGACCGAGGATTCGCGGGGCCGTTTCTTGGGTCTCCTCGGTGGAGGATCTCCCGCCTCCTCTGTCGTTGTCAGCATCTCCGCGATGTCCAGAGGCCTGTCGGCGGCTGGCGAGCGCGGGGAGCCGCACAGCCCCCGACAGGGGAGGCCCACAAGCTTCACCCGCAGCCGACACAGTGTATGAAGCCTCATGGTCACAAGCAGCGGGTGGTAGCAGGCCACGGCCTCTCTCCCCACAGTGTGTGTGTGTGGTGGGGGGGAGACGGACGCACAGGCACAGAGCAGGCCTCCCCGGCAACACTTACACCAACCAATCGATAAATAGTCTCCGCTCCCTGAACAGCCCTCAGCCCTCAACCCCGCTCTCACTGTCACTCAGCCCCGAGGCCCTGTCAGTGCCAGGCTCCCTGTGGGTCTGTCTGTCTATCCATATCTCAGTCTGGCCGCTTTGCAGTTTAAACCGGCGGCAACACCCACTCTCACAGCGGCGACCCCGCGACCTCACAGCCCCTGTCGTGTAGATTGGTGGGGGGGGGGTGGGCCCCAGAACTGACACGCGATTGGTGGAAACAGTGTGAGTGACAAGCAATGGGCGGGTCATGGTGAGTGACAGGCGGTGGGCAAGGTGGGGGGGGCGGGTCCTGGTGAGTGACAGGCAATGGGCTAGGTGGGGGGCGGGTCCTGGTGAGTGACGGATACAGGCAGTGGGTTGGGAGGGGGCGGGTCCTGATGAGTGACAGGCGGTGGGTTGGGAGGGGGCGGGTCCTGGTGAGTGACAGGCGGTGGGTTGGGAGGGGGCGGGTCCTGGTGAGTGACAGGCGGTGGGTTGGGAGGGGGCGGGTCCTGGTGAGTGACGGATACAGGCGGTGGGTTGGGAGGGGGCGGGTCCTGATGAGTGACAGGCGGTGGGTTGGGAGGGGGCGGGTCCTGGTGAGTGACAGGCGGTGGGTTGGGAGGGGGCGGGTCCTGGTGAGTGACGGATACAGGCGGTGGGTTGGGAGGGGGCGGGTCCTGATGAGTGACAGGCGGTGTTACGGCCCCCCGGGCGGTTGATTGACAGGTGGTGGGTTCCTGGTGGAGCTGCAGAGAGAGGAGATCGCAGCCTCTGGCAGATCCATGGAGATGGTGAGTCCTTCGCAGTTTTCCTGAGGTTCCGTCCCTCTATTTTCGCAGAGCAATCCATCATCCCACACATTCCTGGCTTACTTCAATCTAGCGAAACCCCAGAGCCCTGGTTATATAAATGCAGCGGCAAAAAAACTACCTGACCATCGCTTTGGTTTCTGTTTGTTTTAAAAATAACGAATGATTTACAGTTTCGCTTCCAATCTCTAAATGCCCCATGTTGGGTTCAACCGACCCCCCCACCACATACCCGCAGATAGTGAGTGACTGGATTCACTTGATGAGAAATGGCTTAAAAAATCTATGTCCCTGGAGTCAAGTCGACCTTTAGAAATTGTTCAACAGGGCAGTTTCAGAAATTGCATAATTTTTCTCTCGTGTGAGAGTGAGTGTGAGTGTGTGAGAGTGAGTGAGTGTGAGTGTGAGAGTGAGTGTGTGAGTGAGTGAGTCAGTGAGTGAGTGTGTGAGAGTGAGTGAGTGTGAGTGTGAGAGTGAGTGTGTGAGTGAGTGAGTGAGTGAGTCAGTGAGTGAGTGTGTGAGAGTGAGTGAGTCAGTGAGTCACTGAGTGAGTGTGAGTGTGTGTGAGAGTGAGTGAGTGAGTGTGTGAGAGTGAGTGAGTGAGTCAGTGAGTCAGTGAGTGAGTGTGTGAGAGTGAGTGTGTGTGTGAGAGTGAGTGAGTGTGAGAGTGAGTGTGTGAGAGTGAGTGTGTGAGAGTGAGAGT
Source organism: Hydrolagus colliei (assembly GCA_035084275.1). Classification (NCBI taxonomy): domain Eukaryota; kingdom Metazoa; phylum Chordata; class Chondrichthyes; order Chimaeriformes; family Chimaeridae; genus Hydrolagus; species Hydrolagus colliei. The sequence goes on from CM068746.1 coordinate 33,641,233, forward strand.
GAGTGAGTCAGTCAGTGAGTGAGTGTGTGAGAGTGAGTGAGTCAGTGAGTCACTGAGTGAGTGTGAGTGTGTGTGAGAGTGAGTGAGTGTGTGAGAGTGAGTGAGTGAGTGAGTCAGTGAGTGAGTGTGTGAGAGTGAGTGTGTGTGTGAGAGTGAGTGAGTGTGAGAGTGAGTGTGTGAGAGTGAGTGTGTGAGAGTGAGAGTGAGTGAGTCAGTAAGTGTGTGAGAGTGAGTGAGTCAGTGAGTCACTGAGTGAGTGTGAGTGTGTGTGAGAGTGAGTGAGTGAGTGTGAGTGTGTGAGAGTGAGTGAGTGAGTGAGTCAGTGAGTGAGTGTGTGAGAGTGAGTGTGTGTGTGAGAGTGAGTGAGTGTGAGAGTGAGTGTGTGAGAGTGTGAGAGTGAGTGTGTGAGAGTGAGTGAGTGAGTCAGTGAGTCACTGAGTGAGTGTGAGTGTGTGTGAGAGTGAGTGAGTGAGTGAGTGTGAGTGTGAGAGTGAGTTTGATCCACTCCCCCTCCTGTTTGGCAGTTATCTCAGTTGCACAAATAGACATGAACTCTTCCCATAAACCCACTGCCGTAAAACTCCTGTTTACCCTGTGACTGCTGCTTGTTGAGGGAACACTGAACCTGAAGTGCGGTCAGAGAGACTGAAAGTCGCCCTTGTTACTTGGTTTTTCAATGTTACCGCCGATCCCCCAAACAAACCAATAGATCCGCGTTCTCCTGCTGAAAAAAACCTTACATTTCTTTTTGCCACCGTGCTTTTTTGAGACGTTCTTTCGAGTCGAGATCTGTTACAAAACATTAATGTAGATGATTGTGTGCAAGTGATAATGTATTTTCCAATGTTATCGTAAAACTAGGCTGCCGGATTCCTTCCTTACCTAATTCCAGAAAGTATTAGTTACAGGTTGGCAAGAGCCAAGGCTTTTCAACCCCTCAAGGGGATGCATTGGGCTTCTACACCTTCCCATTAATAGTACCTGTCTGGCAGGTTTTATTTTCTTGAGGGATTCTTATCAGGGGGTGTGGGATAAGAAACATTGTCCACAGGGCTCCACAGGTCTTCCATTCTCACTGGTATCCTGAGAATGGAAGCGCTGGATTTGGGATCATGTAGAAATGTAGGATTTTTCACAGAAAAGCTAAAAATGTATGAAGTTTCTACTCCTACTCCCTTAGGCGCAGGAGAACTCCAATCTCAAGAAAGATTCATGAGATCGCTTCATACATTCCTTCCTGTCTCTTAACCGCTTGAACGAAAATGTGGATATAAAGGCAGCAAGTTCCTTTTTACTTCCAACTGCCTAGCCCAGCATAAATTTTGCAATGAGTCAGTATCTCCTCGCACTTATTATTGCTTTGGCTTCTTTCCATGTAAATCTACTTAGCAGTTGTACAATGAGAAGGGCTTGTTTAGCTCTTTGTTTCACCACCAGACTGTAGGCTCGACTGGTCACAAGTCAAAAGGCTTTGAAAATTTGGATGCATGTCAGTTTTGCCACCAAGAAAATAATATGATTTGGAATTATTATTATGTAATAAGACAAGGATCAATTAATTTTCTTTGGTCACCTGATACATTCTGAAATCCATCAACATGCTTAACAGTATCCAACCAGGCAGAGGTTGAGAGATCTATACCATTGACACATGGACATTAAATGCACCCTCGCTCTCCAGAGGCATTTATAGAGCACCCTTTGCATCAGCACACTGGACTGTGAAGGGTTTACACCTGAGCTACTTTACCTATCAGGGCTTTGGCTTGTAGGGTTAATGGGAGCTGAGTGAGATGAATCCCTACTCCCCTGTGAGTGTCTGCTCATATCTCGAGTCAGCTCGTCCAATTCGGACCATGGCTTGAATCTGGAACCTCTAATACTATGCCAGCACAGTGTATTTAGTGGTCAGTTGACTTGTATTTTGACAGCGCAATATGTAAATGGCAAAATCGACTTCATACAACACATATTCTAGTAACTTCAACATGGATGTAAAAAGTCTTTCCCAGCTTATCGGTTAAACGCTTTCAGAAATAGGCCGTTTTATAATAAAAAATAATAATCCTTGCATTTGATATAGCACTTTCCATATCTTATCAATGTCCCAAAGCGCTTCACAGAATATAGTGTACAGTGAATTGACTGTATATATTTGTGGGTGAACAGGCATCAGCAATTGGGGGTGGACATGTATTTGTTAGAAAAATAGTGGCTTTGTTCAAGGAGCAGCGACTTGAAGCAGTGGGTGAAAGCCAAGAAAACATAAAGGCTCCAATTGAGGGGCATTGCGGAGGCTGGAGGCTGAAGTTCTCACCATGTCTGCTCACCACATTTTTCATAAAAAAATTATGCAATCTTGGAAACTTTATTTTGATGTCCACTAGTTAAAATCTGTTATGATATAATAGCAACAAAACCAACAAATTACATTTGTATATTGGCTTTCACATCAGGAGGACATACCAAGGCGCTGGACAATGAAGGATTTGGGCCCAAACTAGAAGTTTAGGCGTTGTATGTGGAAAGTGTTTATATTAGTGCACATTGTTGATGTGGGTCAAGTGATTGCTAAATAGCAAATGTTACATATCATGGGTCACTTTTCCACCCACAAAATATACAGGCAGTTCACTTTAGAGTATTGTATATCCTATGAAGAGCTCCGAGACATCTTGGAACACATAATAAGGCACCATATCAAATTGAAGGATTATTATTATAATGTGAATCCTCTAGGACTGCTTACAGACATCGATTTCCAGGGCCCCCCCCGAACACTGATTCTCTAGGACCACGCACCCCGCTTCCCGACCCCAAAATTCAGTTTCAACATCTGAGAAGTTGACATAAGAGGGAAGTTCCTTCAATGGGTTGATTGGTTGTGAGACCCCCAGGATTTTCTAACTGCAAATCCTTTCACAAGCCTCGCAATATTTTTTTTAAGAGAAAACGACATTTGAACGGTGTCCTACACTCAAGAGATTGTGTGTGCCGAGTAACTTGGTAACTGACCTTCAGTTGCACTCTGGATTGATAATACAAACATAGTCTGCAACTCTTGTCACGCTAGAATGTTGTACAGAGCTCATGATCTTCATGCCAGTGCCTTCCTGATAATTATGAATTTAGTATTTTTTAAAAACGACTGTCTGCCAGAGAAATGCAGGAAGTGGACTAATTGACAAACGTTTGCAGCTTTTCTCATCAGAAGACTGATCTATTGTCTTAGAATCAACCAACCCAGTTTGTATGCCCCAATATACAGTGTAGACTATGCTTGGTTTAGCCATATACTGTACAATGGGATATCTTTCCTAGAACACAATTTCCTGCATGCAGCACTAATAAAATGTACCTCCATAATAATAAATAATCCTGTGCACAATAGATTGTTTTCACAAAATACATTTTATTCACTTTACAATATACTCTGTGAAGCACTTTGAGATTACCAAATAACTCAATCCTAAAATGCTATATTAAATGCAATGTTTAATATTAATTATTATTATCAAGTGCATTAACTGTTTTTTAAACTGAAGGCAGCAATCAGATTGCACACCTCAATGTCACACAAAATTTAAGAATGGGGATTAGAATCAATGGTGTTGCTCTTGCTCCCCATTTCGCTGAACACATTTTGGCACCTCACCCCTGCCCCCCAATAAAAAAAAGGCAGGTGAGTTTTGAATGAAACGTATGTAAATATTCTAATTTGTTAAATATTCTAATCTGTCCTTTTTCCTAATTTTCTCTGCACTGGCTTTGCCCTATTCTTACTGGTCTGAGGTTCCCTCAGCGTATATTTGTCTCCTGTAGATGAATTTTTTCGAACCAATGTTTGCAGTGGGGTTCAAAGGCTTTTTCTTTAATAAACTAAATAATTGGATCCCTTTTTCTTTCTCAGATCAGCAAGATGCCAGCACCTTGGGTCTGCGGTTTGGGTTTTACTATATTCCCATTTGTTGGTGGAGGTATTTCTCGTTGGACAACCCGGAAGGAGATTTTTCATTGGTACTCGACTCTGAAGAAGCCCTCATGGTGTCCACCCAAGGAGGTTTTTGGCCCTATGTGGACAGCACTGTATGCAGGCATGGGGTATGTAGCACATTAACTGCCTTTATGTACATGTGCTAACGTATCCCCTCTCTTGTCACGCAACTACTACTTTGAGGGTTAAGTATTGAACGTCCTCCCATCATGAAAGGCGCTCTATCACTGTAATTTTGTTGTTTGTTGTCGTTGTTGAATCCTTAGCTTTCAAGGTGGGTGGAGGAGAAGGTGGCACCTCCTCTAGGGAATGTTCCATCAAAAAATAAAAACCGCTAGGCCCGCTGTTGATATATTGAATATTTTACAAAGATTTGTTGGCCGTCTTCTCTTTTTGCAAGTGCAACGGGACTGCTGCCTTGGTCATTCCTCCCCCACTCCCTCCATAATCCATAAATATAATGTTATGTTTCTGCAATGGAAATACAAAAATATTGCTTATGTGGCTGTTGGACATTTCTCTTACAGGGTATCTGGCCCTCAGCAGACAAAACATTGGTTAAATATGAGTTTTATCTTACAGGCGTATTTAAATCTCAAATACTACTGACATAAGGATAGCTAGTGAGGGATCACTGAGCAATAGATTGATTCAGGATTAATTCTGTGGTCTTTTCTCCATGCGCAGCTATGGTTCTTACCTGGTGTGGAAGGAGTTGGGCGGATTCAATGAACGTGCCTTAGTCCCACTTGGTTTATACGGAACCCAGCTCACACTCAACTGGCTGTGGGTTCCTATTTTTTTTGGCCGACACAAGATTGGTGCCGTAAGTATGAACAAAAACAAGAGAAGAGATTATTTGGCTATCAGAGTTAATCCTCAACTACCCCATTTTACTGCTGTCAAATTCAGTACTGTTTTGAATTTATCCGAGGCTTTTGCCTTGACAACTGCTCCCCTACTGGATTAGTCCATTTATCGCTCTGGAGTAAAGTGATCTCCGCATTGTGTTAAAGCAGTTTTTCCTAACATAGAAGTTATGTCACCTTGTCTGAGAAAACAACCAGGGATTATGTTGAAATTAGCTCATGTACCTTGAACATGGCTCACATCAACTAACATGGTTCTGCATGTTCTCTCAAGGCCTCAGAGTTTCCCTCTGGAGGATGAAAAAGTGCAGCAGAGACGGGTTGAGTTGACTCTGGGTGTGCATGGTATAGAGGAGCTTGTTCACAATAGAAAGCTGCTCAGCCTCATTCTGTTTGCTCAGCCAAGTGTTGCGACACGGGCGGAAACTGATCGCCGTGCTTCGGGGATTCCAAACCCGAGCTCCATATATTCATGCCACCTACACAAGGAAAGTTCCCTGTGTCTAGAAATGGAGGGACGCACTCCATTTACCTAATTCCAGAGGTGCAGGTTGGTGAGAGTCAGGGTTTGGGGGGGAACCCACAGTGTCTGCAGTTGAAGTATTGCAGGATCCCTGGTGAGAGCAGCAGTTACAAGTTGCAGTGCTGACCCTTGTCTTGTTGGTGTTTTAGGCTTTTATTGAAATACTCTGTCTATACGGTGCAGCAGCAGCAACAACTGTCTCCTGGTACTCCATCAACAAGACCGCCTTTTATCTCATGCTTCCTTACATGAGCTGGCTGACCTTGGGTTGCGGCCTGAATTACGTCATCTGGAGAGACAACCGGGATAAGATGGAGTAGAAGCATCTCCTTGCTGGCTGCTGTGGAAAGTCCAGGATCCAATTCCAGCTCAAACCCAAATCTCCTAATAATACCCAATGCACAACGGAATTGTGTTGACCAGATTTAAAATGATTTTGAAACAATTCGTCTTTCTGCCATTTTTTTGTTATTACTGTTACCTTGAATTCCACCATCTTGTAACTGTTATTGTTTAAAATGTATTCAAAAAACTTGCTATTGTGTAATTATATGTACCTATATCTACTGTGTTTCCCAGTCTGTCTTCCAACTACAAGTCCAATTGCATAGATACTCAGTGTGTAATCTGGTACCTCATCACATTCTATACTTTGCTATCAAGTAACCAAACCTTTCTACGACAACCAGTAAACAACAACTACTTGTATTCAGATTTCACTGGAGAATAATGTCATGGTGGTGCGGTCGGACGCTGAACAAGGGAGAAAGGAGGTGAGCATAGGTGCTGTTGAAGAGATAGATTTTAAAGATAGAGGGAGCGAAATGAAGGGGCCGGGGTAGGGAGTTCCAGAGTTTAGGGGTGTAGTGACTGAAGGCTCGGCCACTGGTAGTGATGTGGAGGGAGTGGGGGATCCTCACTAGGCCTGTGTTAGCTGGAAGTGGAGTTGTGGTGGTGGTGGATGGGAGGTGGGTGGGGGGGAGGTGGTGGGGCGGGTGAGAGCAGGCATGGATTACGGGAAAATAAGATTTCGAATGTAGATTAAGTTTTGGGGTACAATTTAAACCGTCACACAGAGTTAATTTTTCTGTTGTGCTGAACAATGATTACTCAAGGTGCAGTAAAACAGACCTGGGTGGGGGAGAGGTTGAACACCAGGGGACATGATACTGATTCTATTTAATCATACCTCAATCATGATTGTGCTTGTAAAATCCACTTGTTCCTTTCAACCAGCTGTCCTGGATTACAGCTTTAAAGTGAATGCTGCTTCAAATACTTAGTTTGGCCCCAATTGAGGTGTTAAATTCTGTCTACACAGTCTGTTGCTTTATATATTTCACTTTCCCTACCCATAGTTCAGATTACTACTAACACACTGTTATACCCAGTTATGGTATTAGGGCAGGACTTACATCATGAAGGTTTCTCACCACCAGGTTTGCACATTCAGCCATCACAAATGAAGGAACCTGTGAACCTCATCATATTGATGTCATTGTCTTAATCAATACAGCACTGTCCACTAAAGTAGAGTATGATCAACAACATACCAGTATATGTGCCTTAATTCTATTTACACAGAGGTGCAAGAGAGCATCTGAAGCAACTCACTTCACATTTGATATGCTTCCCCCTTTCCAACTGTCCTGCATTCAAAGCAGCAAGACTCAATACAGTACTTTGCTTTTACCTGCCCTTATGAGGGTTGCAAAGACACCAATTTCTCTACATGTGTTGAATTGTACATTGTAACCAGAACTAACTAGGGTTAAATTTATACTGATATTTTGCTCTTATTGATTAAGTATTTTTCCAGCTCGAATAAGTAATGATGTTTATGATAGGAGTTTGGACAGCTTTGTTTGTGAGGTGTTTTTTGCCCTCCCCTCCCTAGAGATGTCCTCCCAACATGAAAGGTGCAATATAAGTGTAATTTTGTTGTCGATGCCCCATAATATTTTTAGATGTTTGAAGACCTGAGACTTGTTGAGACTCAACTTTTCAGGCTGCAGAACTAGCATTAGACAGAGCACAGAATCCCTCAGATTAACTGTAAACTAAACTCAAACCCTTTTTATAAATACACAGGTATCTGTTGGGAGTCTGTCTATGGGAACACACATTGGGTTGGACATAAACCCACTTTAAGAAAAGAAAAACATGTTGGTTTAAAATTAGTCAAAGAAATAATACATTTGTAAAAAATCTAATGAATGGAAAGTTTTTTTAACGTGTAACGTTTTTTAAAAATGTAGAAATAATTCCATTGTGGAGGCTTTCACTGTCTCTGAGCAACATGCACCATTTCAATCGTTGTTTGAATGCTGTTTGTTAATGTATTTGTGTTTAGCAAAATAAAAAATGGGAAAGTAAACCATGGTCTATCTTATGTGTTCCTTATTCAAATGTTTAACTTCAAATAAATCTTTGCACTTTTTTAGTGACCTCTGATGAAGTGTGATTAATTGTTATCCTGTTGATCTTGGATCAGGTGTGGATTTGATCCCCATTATTGTGGAGTTGATTTGGAAGAGCAGTCCAACTCGCCAATGTTTTCCAATCATTGAAATGCTTTCAGACATGTCAAAGTCGTGATAAATCATCTACATCAAATGTAAGAATTATTATTGTTCTAGCAACAACAAAATCACATTTATAGAGCGCCTTTCACGTCGAGAGGACGTGAAAGACTACTAAATATGGGTTCGATGCTCATACACATAATAATGAATTGTGCCAGTTGCTAGAAGAGTGACCAGCAACCACTTAACTCTAAGTTAGACAGTGGCAGGTAAACTGGACTCACTTAAAATTGAAGCTCAATAAGAGACATAGAACTTTGTATAGATTAAAAAGAGAGACAGATAAGATTAGATCCCAATCCCTGGCTTCCTTCAAGTCCCGCCTCAAAACTCTCCTGTTCGATGGTCCCATCGGCAACTCCTAATCCCTGCCTTCCCAGGTGCCTCTGTCCCCAGTTTAGGTCTGAAACTGACTGTTCAGCACCTTGGGACGTCCTTCTGACGTAAAAGGCTCTATACAAGTGTAATTTTGTTGTTATCTGCTGTGTGTATCGGCTGTGTGTGTGTGTATCTGCTGTGTGTGTGTGTATCTGCTGTGTGTGTATCAGCTGTATGTGTGTATCTGCTGTGTGTGTGTGTAGCTGCTGTGTGTGTATCGGCTGTATGTGTGTGTGTATCTGCTGTGTGTGTGTGTATCTGCTGTGTGTGTATCAGCTGTATGTGTGTATCTGCTGTGTGTGTGTGTAGCTGCTGTGTGTGTATCGGCTGTATGTGTGTGTGTATCTGCTGTGCGTGTATCGGCTGTGTGTTTGTATCTGCTGTATGTATCGGTGTATGTGTGTGTATCTGCTCTGTGTGTATCAGCTGTGTGTATGTTCTCCTTCCTCCCCCACATCCGTGTCTTGATCGGCACCGCTTATTTCCACCTGCACAACATTGCCAGGCTCCGCAACTATCTTACCCCCCGCGCTGCCAAAACACTCGTGCACGCATACATCACCTCGAGGCTGGACTATGGAAACTCTCTCCTCGTCGGCCTCCCCAGTTCCTCCATTCACAGGCTGCAGGTCATCCAAAACTCTGCAGCCCATGTATTATCCCGCACCCGCCTCCGCGACCATATAACCCCCACCCTCGCCCGTCTCCATTGGCTCCCCATTCTCCAGAGGATCGAGTTCAAGATCCTCGTCCTCACCTTCAAGGCCTTACACGGCCTTGCCCCGCCCTATTTAACCAATCTACTTTCCCCCTACAAGCCCACCCGGACCCTCCGTTCAACAGGACTTGGCTTGCTCCAAGCCCCCCGCCCGAACCGCCCCACCATCGGAGGCCGGGCCTTCAGTTTCTCCGCTCCCACCCTATGGGATACCATCCCCCAATCCCTCCGTCTTGTTTCTTCCCTTTCCTCTTTCAAGGCCGGTTTGAAGACTTTCCTCTTCGACCGTGCCTTTTGTTCCACCCCGAATTTTTCGACCTCCCCTTCGTGTCTCACCCCTTCCCAAACACTCCCCTCCCAGCTCGGGTCACACGCCTCCTGTACAGCGCCTTGGAACGTCCTCCCGACGTGAAAGGCGCTCTATAAATGTAATTTGTTGTTGTTGTTGTTGTGTATCTGCTGTGTGTGTATCTGTGTCTCTGAGCATCTCTGCATCGCCTTCATAGAAACAATTGACCCAAGTCATCACATGATCGTCCCTTAGCAACCGTTACCCGGTGCTAAGGAATAAACAGTGTCTGGGACACTCAGCAGCTCAGACAGTGGCAGCACAGATAGAGGACAGGGACACAGAGACAGGGACACAGAGATAGAGAGGTACAGAGACACACAGAGTTCACGTCTCAAGTTGATTGCTTTCCTCTCGTCAGAACCGGGGGATGTTGGGAAGGAGTGGATTATAAGTTCCCGTGAGGTTGATCATTGCTGTAACAGCACCCGGAGGCTCCAGTCCCCATTGCAGCAGCTTCTTGGCTCCAAAATGCAGGAAAATCCCAAGAATGTCCCAGCGAAATGCCTGACACTGCCTGGTGAGTGTTCCCTCTGCCTGCCTGTCTGTCTGTCTGTATGAACGAACATCTGGAACAGATGTTCCAGATCTGCCTGTCTGCCCATTCTGCCCAATCATCTCTCTGTTTGTCACACTGGCAACTCTCACTGCATTTCTGGGACACGTGCCTCAGTTTCTAATTGTTTTCCTATTTGCTTTTATTTTACAGAGACTAAATACACCAAAGTGGCAGGTAGTACAGTCCTTATTTTTTGTTTAAGCGCTCTGAGATGCTGCCCTATGTATATAAGTGCAAGTTGTTGTAAATCAGTTGTTTAAAAAGTAAAATTAAACTGTAAGTACAAAGGGAAAACAGATCATTCAGAATCCTGTAGCTTAGTGATTGGAACATTTACCTTGCAAGCGAGAGGACCTTGGTTAAATTTCTGGGCAGGGTGAAACCTTGGGCAAGTTTCCTTACTCCACACACTTATTTGTCGATTGCTATCCAGTTAAATAAAATAAATAATTTGGTCACTCAATCCATGAATGTGTGGGACATTGCCATGCGCTACGCTGTTTCGCCCACAAAATACACAGTCACTCACTACACTTTGCTGCATATTCAGTGAAGCTCTTTGAGACATTTCTACAAGGTGTTAAGGTGCTGTGTCAAATGCTAGGATTATTATTATTGTTCAGCCCAGCCAGCCCGTGTCCGTGTTTATACAACAACACAATTACACTTGTACAATGCCTTTCACGTCAGGAGGACATCCCAAGGCACTGGACAGTCATTGTTTCAGACCTGAGCTGGGGTCAGGTACGGGGAGGGTGGAGGGAAAGGGGAGATTTGGGGTGACCGATGGGACCACCAAAGAAGAGGATCTTGAGGCAGGATTTGAAGGAGGACTGCAGGCAGAGTGGCTGAAGGCTCACCCACCACTGGTGGGGTGGGTGGGCCGGAGGACCTGGAGCAGGCTGGAGCCCGCTGAGCAGAGGGAGCAGGTAGGTTGGTAGGGGGTTAGCAGGATGACCGCCTCCAGTTTGACCATGACTTGCAAAGTGTGTGTTGGAGTAACTGCTGGATTTTAACCATTGAAAGTACCCTGGCAAACGTTTCCACTGCTTGACTAGCTAGGACCACCCTACCCGTTAGTGCTTTGGCTTGCAGGGTTAACAGTGGCTCAGTGGGATTACTCACTGCCCCCAATGACTGGTCTGCCCTTCCAGGTCCTGCCGATGATACAGGCTGGGCTATGGTGTCATCAGCAGTGCCCTGGAATACAGCGGATCCACATGGCTCAGGAACTGGATTAGAAACCGCCAGAAAGAGTGCCCTCGATTCTCAATTCCCTTGCCAAATATGTCACCTTGGTGGCAGTTCAGCTCCATGCTTACCTGACCTTCCCTCAACACCCCCCCCCCACCCCCCCCACCCACCACCACACCATGACCTCCACCAAGAAGGACAGGCAATGTAATGATGAGTTAAAATAATTGCAGAAGAGTTGTCACACAAGAAGACACCAGCAGAGGACAAGGTACAGGGCTTCCCTGGACGTACCCTCTTCGGCACCACATTGGATCACAAAGCCCTCACTAAAGGTAAGGTATTGAGTCAGTACAGCCATCCTGCAGTGCTCTGAAACATTACCCTGACCGAAGGCACTAGGTAAAATCATAGAATTTTACAGCACAGATGGAGCCTATTCTGCCCATCGTGCCTATGCTGGCTCTTTGAATGAGCCACCATCTGGTCTCACCCCTGTTCCCTTACCCCAAAGCCCTGCGCATTTTGTCCTTTTTAAGTATCTATCCAATTCCCCTTTGAAACCTACTATCGAATGTGCTTCCACCATCCTTTCAGACAAGAAATTCCAGACCATAACACTCTCTGTGTAAAAACATTTCTCCTTGTCTCCCCTCGGGTTCTTTATGCCAGTTATCTTAAATCTGTATCCTATGATTATCGATCCACCTGCCAGAGGAAGCAGTTTCCACCTATCTCCTCTTATCAAAATACTGCATCATTTTGAACACCTCTATTAAATGTCTCCTGAACTTTCTCTGCTCATTCCTGGAAGAAGGTAACATCCTCTCCAAGACCCTGACATCCTTCCTAAATTGTGTTGCTCAGAATTGGACATAACTTTTTTTTTCAAAAATCCAAACCAAATACAAAGTAATATATCTTCTTTTCCATTTTTCCTTTCTCATGAAACAAAAGAAATTCCGTTGTTTATGGTACATTTCCTCACCTACACACAGGTTGTATTTTGGGGGGGAATGCTCCCTTTAAAGATAGCCGGGAGTTGCCTCTGTCTGCACCACTCTTTTTTCAGAAAATATATATTTATTTGAAAATATAATCATTGGTAGAACATATAACTTAAAATTGGACACAACATTCCAGTTGATGTTTGTAAAATTTAAGCTGTGTGTGTTGTTCCTGCCAGTGCCCGACCTGAAGCTCTTCTCTTCTGAGTTGCAGTGCGGACAGAGAAAGACCTATTCAAAGCTGATATCCCGAGTGATGCTCACTCTCAACGCCAACCAACACCGGTGCCTCTGCCTCAGGATGTCAGGATCGTCTCCAGCCCTCAGGCGGCCCGGAACAGTTACCCATGCCATCAAATCCCTATGCCCTCAAAGGAGAGGATCAGGGCACACCCACCGACCCCAGGCAACAAAGCCCCTGAGCCCCAAATTGTGCACCTCCGCAGAGCCACTCCTTTCTGCTCATCCTGGCCAGAGAGTGCATCAGTGGACGGGCAGCGCTCTGCCACCCCACATACAGACCGCAGCGGGACTGTGGACAGAGTTATCCCAAACAACATCAAGCACAAATTTGGGAGCAAAATTGTGAATGAATTGTTGCCTCAGGAAGAGGTTAGTACATTTAGCTCAATGTTACTGTTACTGTAGTAAATGCAGCAATTTCCCGCTGAAATGGGACAAAAATATTTGCCATATAATAAATGGGGGAGCAAACAGAACGGTTTTCTGTTCCTGTGTATGTGTGTCGGGAGCACCTTGGCACGTCCTCCTGACATGAAAAGCACTATACAAATGCAATTTTGTCATTGTCTCTTGGTTCATGTTGTATGTGTTCTCTGTGTATAAAGTCTTTATACTTTTCTGTTGTGTGTGCATGTATTACATGCATGTGTTTGTGTGTGTATTACATGAGTGTGTTAGGTGTGCATGATGTGTTTGTGTTATATCTGTATGCATATCATGTGTTTGTTGTGTGTGTTACATGCATGTATTGTGGCCATGCTCAAATTACATTTGTTGTGTGTGCCCGTGTATTACATGTGCTGTGTATGGATCTGAGTGGACCTGAGTGTACTGTGTATGTGAGTGGATTATGTGTGTTGTGCATATGTGTTGTGTGCGCATTTGTGTTGTGTGCATGTGTTACATGTGTGTGTTGTTCTCTGAAGATTGAGAAGTTTTGGGCTGAGAAGAATCGGGAGATAAATGTGCCTCCAAGTGCAGAGGTTGAAGAGGAGCCACAGAAACCAGCCATCGACCCACTTGACACATATGAGAACCTGAGCTTCCCACTGCGGCATAACCTCTTTCCAGGTATTCAGGGAGTAGGGTCGATAGCTTAGGGACACGTCATGGAGGCCACTGAGACAGGGATCATAACAACATAATAATGCTTGATAGTTCTTGCATCTGATACAGTGCCTTATCATGTCTTTGAGATGTCTCAAAGTGCTTCATAGCATATACTGTAAAGTGCAGTGGCCTTGTCCGTGATGCACAGACCAGAGATGTCTCGGCCATGGGTCATGACAAGGTCAAGGGGAGATGACACGAGGAATTATCCGTTGGGAGTGATTTACGGTGGCTTGAACATCAACAGCACTTGAGATAACCCATCACCCCCCATCACCCAAAAAGCGCAAAATGGCACTTTTTATTTAAACCAGTTTCTAGGCAATTTGTGGACAAATGCCTTCGACACAGGTATTTGTTACGGTTATGGGTCCGGAAATTAATATGGTGGGTGAGGATTAGGGTGGAGAGGAGGGCAGTGAAGTCAGAGGAGATGAGGTGATGGTTGAAATCGCCCACGATGAACAGGCGTTCAGTGCAGAGGGACAGGGATGAGAGGAGACAGAAGATATCCTTGAGGAAGGAGCTAGTAGGTTTGGGTGGGAGGGGGTGATAAACTAGAGGAATTTTGAGGCAGAGAGAGAAGGAATGGTAAAGAGTGAGGTGCTCAAATATGAAATGGAATAACTATATTTTGTCTGCGAAACGCAGCAGCCAATTGTGCACAGCCATGTTGAACAGTTGTGGATTGAGTGACCACATTTTTTTTTCAACACATGCAGGTGACTTGTGAAATCGTTGAGAAGAGAATCAGTACAACAACAACACCGATAACAAAACTACAGTTATAGGGCGCCTTTCACGTCAGGAGGACGTATAAAGGGTTTTTTCGGAAAATAACTCAACTGGGTTTGGAGCGCACAGCTCTGTGATAGGGATTGGGATGACACGGATGTAACTCTATGTGCTACAGGAGCTCCTATCAAGTGGAAGAGCATGGCGAGAGACACATATACGGAGGAGGTGCACCATCGATTTCAAATAGACATGGACCACTGGCATGGCAGGCGCACAGATGAGCTGGGTATGTAAGCGCAGTGAGGTCGCTGGAAAATTAAATGAAGCTGGTTTCTCTCTTCTGTGTCTCTGTTCCTTTCCCTCGCTCTACTCAAGCTGCTGTTCAGGAGCCGGGCTGTGTTGCTGCCCTCTAACCTTAGAGCCGGTGTCTATGCCAGATTCCTTATGAACACTTCGCTTGGCTCCGTTTGCTGTGTAGCCAATCCTTAATATATGGGTTCATAATAGATTCCTCACTGGATACTACACATGGGTATTTGGACCATTAACTGGAATTAGTGTGAGTTTGCCCCTAACCCTATAGGGTTAGTGCCTTTCCTACCCGAATACCTCCCTTTCGGGAGGTATTCGGGTAGGAAAGACTCGTATTCCTGTGTTGGGACTTCAGGACCTGAAAGCGACTAAATTACTGAACAAACTAACAGTAAATCGTATTTAGTCTTTTGATGTGGAGAAACTTTCCACTGGCAAGTGGGTCGGCAACCTGAGGATACTGATTTTAAATAGTTAAAAGAAACAACAACAACAAAATTACACTTGAGAGTTGTTCGGGTCTGGAATGCATTGACTGAAAGGGTAGTGGATGCTAATTCAATACCAACTTTTAAGAGTGAAGTAGATAGTTATTTGGGGAGGACAAGTTTGCCGGACTATGGGGAAAGTGTGGGGGAAGGGGATTGATTTAGACAGCTCGTTTCAAAGAGCTGGCATGAGCGCAAAGAGCCAAATTGCCTTCTGCTGTGCTGTATAATTCTATGATCTTATGTGCTGCTTGGAACAGCTGAAAGAGGTGGACAGGAGGAGAGGATTCTGCTCTGTGTGTGTGCGTGGGACAGAGAGTTTAGGAACTCCTTGGAAATTGAGGATGTAAAAGTAATTATCCTTGCATTTGTTATAGCACCTTATCAAAAACAACAACAAAATTACACTTGTATAGTGCCTTTCACATCAGGAGGACGTCCCACAAGACGTCTCATAGCTCTTATAGTTTGCCCTCCACACTTCTCGCTTCACTAGCCAAAGCCTTTTGTCTTTGTCTTTCAGGTCAATGGGTTGAGAAGAACATCATCAACGAGAGGATGAAGAAAGCCCTGGGGGAGCTGAGGAAAGGAAAGAACTGAAGCTTTCTGAGCCTCCTCCAACCCTCTACCCAAACACAACCCTCCCTAACTCCCCTCCTCAATTCCCTTCCCTAACCTCCCCTGTCCTCGCCACCTCTCTAAACTCTCCCTCTCCTCATCTGCCTTCCCAAACCCCCTCGCTCACTGCCCACTGCAAACCTCCCTCCCTCAACTGCCCTCCCCATCCCTCTCCCCAACAGCGCCTTCCTCAAACCCCCTCCTCAGCCCCCCTCCCCACCTAATGAATAAAACATTGAAAAAAACAAAGTGTAGAAATCATTCCATTGTGGATCCTTTCACTACCTCTGAGCAACATGCACCATTTCAACCACAGATCTCGTTTGTATGTTGTTTGTTAATGCATTTGCATTTAGAAAAATAAATGAACAATGGGAAGGTAAATCATGGTCTCTTCTGTGTGTTTCTTATTCAGATGTTTAATTTAAAATATATCTTTACACTTTGGTTATGGTCTCTCATCTTGGCATGACTTATTTTTGTACCATTCATCTTGGATAAAGCTTAGAATTGTTACTGTGGAGGTGATTTGGAAGATAAAAACCCCTCTACGGAGAGCAGTCCAGCTGGCCAATTCTTTCCAATGATTGAAGTGCTTTCAAGAATCTCGAAGATAATAAACCCTCAAAACAAAAATCAATAATAATTTGGTCACTCAATGTACGACTCTAGGACAATTGGCTGGTGCGTTTCGCCCACAAATATACAGTCAATTTGCTGCGCAGTATATTCTGCTTTGAGACATCTACAAAGCATGAAAAGCACTATATCAATTGCAAGGATTAATACTGTACTGAACGTGAGGTCGATGCTTGCACAGATAGTGGTGATTTGGGCCAGATGCTAGAAGGGTGACCAGGAACCATTAATTGTAACCTAGAAGGCAGCAGGAAAATGGACTCACTAAAAGCTCAATAAAATAGATATTTTTTTGTATTGATTAAAGAGAGAGACAGACAGGGTAAGGTAGAAGATCCCAGCTACACCCTGTTCTTTGTCTCTGATTATAGCGACTGGTAGTCTTCACGTGTTATTAATGGACATTTGTGTTCCTCTTCTTCCACTCTTTCTCTTTTATCCCTTCTCCACACTAAATCTCTTCCCTGATTCTGAAAAGCTTGTTGTTCACAATGTAAGTGGGTTTTTTTAGGGCATGGAATTCCTTTTGTAAATGGATTCTAAAAAGGAATTGGATAAATATTTGGAGAAGACAGATAAGGGGAAAATGTCACTAGAAATGACTTATTGCATATAAATCCTTGATGGTTACCTTAACCCCCAGAACTGCAATGCTGCATTATAAAACTGCCAATTCTGTGTATGCCATAAATAGACAATGAGGGCCCAAACTCACTCCACTTTGTGTCTTAACATTGCAACAACTTGCATTTCTATCACACCTTGGAGCATACTATGCATATAACAACTTGCTCAGCTCCACCCTGCTCATCGATCTTCACTCTTCCCTTTGCAAACTGCAAATCATCCAGAACTCTGTAGCTTATGTCCTCTCTCGCACCAGGTTCTGTGACCTTATCACTCCCACACTCGCCTGGCTCCCATTCCTCAGAGAATAGAGTGCAAAATCCTCACCCTCAAGGCCCTCCATGGCCTTGTCTCCTCCTACCTCTCTGACCTGCTGACCCCCTATCAACCTGCCTGCTCTCCATTCAGGATGATCCGGCCTGTTTAATATCTCCCACCTTTCCCGACCCCACCATCGGTGGTCAGGCTTTCAGCATCTCTGACCTCACCCTTTGGAACTCCATCCCACAATCCCCTCGGCTGGTTCCCTCCTTTACCTCCTTCATGGTAAGACTCAAAACCCTCCTCTTTGATTGTGCCTTTGGCCACCCTACACCCTCCCTGATCCCAAGCATCCTCTGCTCAGGTCCTTAGCCCTGACTGCTCAGCACTTTGAGGACATCTTTCAAAAATAATAGTTTGAATTTACTTTTCCTGTTTATTGCTATATATTCCAACCCTTGCATTTGTTACAGCAGCTTTTAGAGCAGAAGGAAGTCTCAAAGTAGGATTTTACTGAAAAGTGTAGTGATTGTATATTTTGTTGGCGAATGCAGCTGCCAATTTTGGCACAGCAATGTGCCTAAATAGCCATAAAATGAATGAGCAATTTTATCTGGGGGATAGTTGGTCAGCCAATTCAGAAGAAACTCCCGTTTCTTTTCCAATAATGCTTTGAAATCGTTAACGTCCATCTCAACAAACATATGACCTGGATTTAACATCTCATCCAAAGCACCGCATCTCTGACAATGGAGCAGATTCCAAGCACTCTGTTGCGATTGTCAGCTTCGACTGAATTCACAGTATGGGTTTTGTTTAAGTTATTTCGGAGAGGTGAGTGAGTAAAGAGATAAATCAGCAAGGTTCAACAGCTTCAAGCAGCTGAGTTAACACAGTTCAAATGGTAATATTACTAATGTGTCAAAGGTTCAATCAGTACTGACTCAGCAGTTCCTCCCAAATTATGTCACTAGAAGAGTATGCAGTGAGATTATTAAGATAATTTTTCTTTAGAAACGTGTAACCTACAGCACTGGTTAAGTGCTGCATTGTCAGAGCTGCCCTCCTTCGGATGAGACATCAAACCCAGGTCAGATCTACCTTTTCAGGTGGATGTTAAAGATCCCATGACACTATATCAAAACAGTAGAATGTCTCCTGAATGTCTTGGCCAACAATCCTTCAGACAAAACTCCCCACCTCTCTGCAGAGTCACATACAGGGATCAAATAGTTTCTATTCCCATATTTTACCAGGAATATGAATTGGGAACAAGTGGACTTTTAGTAAGCAGAGGCACAACACATTGACTAGAAAAACTCAGCATCTACTTTCAGAGCAAAGGCCCCACTAGTCAAGGGGAATCATTTTGAAGGAGATAAGATACTGATACAAATGATCGTGAATGTCTGTGGCACAAATTAAAGTCAGTGTTGAAACTTATGTCCCAGCTTGCTCATAGCTTTCTCACACCTGACAACGTAATTGTCAGTCCACTGCAGCAATTACACTATTTGCCACGATGAGTGCAAAGGTTTATTTAAATTTTCTCCACTCCTCTTATCGAGTCACTGAATTGTGATTGGGATACAGTCCATAAGCTGTAGCGGTCTCAAGTATCCAAGTACCCATTCCATCCGTATGACCCTGAGCAACAAACATCATCATAGCTCAGGGATATGGAACCAAGACCCCCGCTCAGATCCGTAACCATTGGCAGTCAGGCTTTCAGCCAAGAAGAGCATTTGCCTATCAAGGAAGTTCACCAATTGGTATTATCACAGGATTTGCATGAAGATCATGAAGTGAATGCTTGCAGTTGAGTGTTTATTGCGGTCTAATCTGTGCTGATTTCTAACGACATTCCTTCGAAAGGACTAGGCGGCAAACGGTGAGATAACCAAAAGTACGGCAAAAAGACCTATGCAAAACACAACTCTGTAAACAAAGTGGAGAGTCGGAGCAGAGTTCCTGTGGGTAATTGTGGTCTAATTCCACTTACCAGAAGGAATCTCCATTTGAGATTTGGAACCATGTCAGTAAATTGTAAACTGTCATCTTTCAATGAAGATCGGAGATTGCTGCAATATTTAGAGTCAACTTCAGTCGCACAGCAGCTTGGAATCGAAATTGGACAGGACAATACCGAAGGCTTGGAGAGCACAAAAGGGATAGCGATAGTCCATACTAAACTCATTCTCAGCAACCTTTCCAAATTGCATCAGAATATTATTCGCTAAAGTGAGAAACAAGAGGAAGTGTAAGTCACAGTTCAAAATCCATCTGTACATTGGCAACAGTTTCAGTGAATCCACCTGAGAATCACTGTGTAAACATGCTTACTGCTGTTTGAACAGTACGTTACAAAGGACTTGCCCAGCTCTGTCTCTGACTCAGTGACTTGTTCATGAGTTTGGGGCCGCAGGCCATCCACCACTCCCATCAGTTCCATGCACTTTGGATTTGAATTTTCTCTGTCCTTGCCCAGATTGCTGGAAAAGTGACAGCTCTCATATCAACAGTGAATGAAGCAACAGAGTGAAGTATGCACAAATATTTGAGTTTATGTAGTGCTTTTCACATCAGGAGGATATCACAAGGCACTGGACTATTGGAAGGCTTGCAAACCTGGGGTTTGGATTTGGGAGGAGAAAAAGATGACAACAACAATTATTTTAATTTATAGCGCCCTCTATGCCAGACGGCATCTCAGAGTGCTTCACAATAAAGGATCCCGAAGGCATGGTCAAAGAGGAAGGTCTTGAGACAGACCTTGAGGGAGATGAGGGAAGCAAATGAGGTGAATGGACTCTGAGATAAGGGTTCAAAAGAGTGAAAGCAGATAGGCTAAAAGCCTGACTGCCAATGGTGGGTTGGGCAAGAGGTATGAAGCAAGCCGAAGGAGACAATTATATTAGATTGTGGCAGATCTTTCAATCCCACATTTTTTCCATCATCCTTCAATAAAAGTCAGGTAATAGCTATGTTTAATGGGAAGAGCCCCTTTTGAGACATTCTCTCTTTATACAGAGATTGTCCAATGCACGGTATCATCCTCCTGAATTGACACTGCACCCATCTCATATTCACCACTTCACTCACGTTCTGAGTGCTGGATTATCTGGAAGTTTTTCACCGATGGTTTCTTAACCCGGCCCTGGAAGTTGAGGATGAATCCTTTGGCCTTGTTGTTCCATATGGGAGGATTATTGTGGAGTTCCAGGAGCCCTTGTCGATACTGTGCTCGCCACCTGCTGAGAATGCTCTCACTCGCCTATTAAAAGAGGTTACATTTTCTTCAGTAAAGCAAATTGTATTCAATCATCTGTGACACAAAAATGAACTACCCCTTTTGCCCCTAGTCCCACTTCCGTGACTGATTGTGGGACACTGCTGTGCGCAATTTGGCTGCCGCGTTTCGCCCACTAATACAGTTACTTTTCCTACTATTCTTTATCCTGCCCTGAGCCTTCCCACTCTGCTCTTGTCCTACCTGACTGTACAGCGCCTTGGGATGTCCTCTCGATGTGAAAGGCGCTATATAAATGTAAGTTTTGTTGTTTGTTTGATGTGATTGAACTTTCACTGGCCACAGTTTTTCTGACAGTGGAGCATTTCATTGCATTTGCAATGTGAACTGTTCCCAACATGTCCCCTTCCTGAACTGAACAACCACCATCTCCAGTTCTCCCATATCATCTTATGGTTACTTCTCACATGTTACACACCACCGCAGCACATCAAAAGGATTGCGACTGACTCTGTGGCCAGCCACTTAATCAAGCAAAGTCCCATAAAAAGCCATAATAATATTGTGATAATAATAATCCTTACATTTGGTATAACGACTTTCACAACGGAAAAGTGCAGCACAGGATATATTGTAAAGTGGTGTGACTGTATGTTTTATGAGCAAACACTGCAGCCAATTTGTGCACAGCAATATCCTGCAAAGCCATCAAGAAACTGACTAATATCATCTGGGGGATTGGTAGTCAGGAGACTTGGAGAAACTCCCTTATCCTGCACCATGGGTTCTTTAACATCCAACTGAACAGGGAAACATATTTCTCATCAGAAGAACAGCACCTGCAATGATGTGACCTTCCCCAGAGGGTTTATAAGGCACTGGACGTTCCTTTTATAATAATGCTGCTGCATTTGATATTGTGGAGTATCACCGTCATTGTGACGTCTCAAAGCGCTTCACAGGATATACTGTAATGTTTGCAGCTATGTATATTGTGAGTGAACTTTCCTTTAAGTAACTGAATAAAGAGGGATTTTTAATGAGAGGATTAATGCCACAGGCCTTTCTTTCGGTGATTATTCCACGCACATTAACATTATCTTCTTATCAACTAAGCATCCTCAAAAAATTGTGGCAGAGATGAAACAAGTCACATTTTAAAAAATATATACAAGTTGATCTTACAAGATACACAGTTAGCCAAGAAACGTGATCAGTATTTAGGGTTCAATTGATTAATGGCTAAATATTTTCCTTACATCCAGAGGTTGGACTGCGATCCGCTTCCTTGTCTCATCCATTCCCGGAAGGATCACAGTGATTTTTCGAGGTCCTTGGAATCCAAACACATTTACATCCTGGTAGACACAAACAAACAACAGTGTATTGAGAGATTAGCATTCTTTCACACTATACCGACTGAGCAGCCAGTGTGCCATAATGCATCTTGCAACTTTGTTCTTTAAAATATCTCCAATTTTCCTTCCCTTCTAAATGAGGAACCATTCCACTATCCCTAAAAGGAAAGAAGTATGCCAACGTCTTTTTTTAAAAAACAAAGGCACGCATGCCCCTTTAAGTAAAAACCCTGAAGCACATGAACTCCTATCTATTTAGACTTACATAGCATATTGCAGCAAGTTCCTGGCGAATCTGGTTCCTGGAAAGCAGGTCGGTTCTTAATGGGTTTTGGCCTTTGTCATACAGAGTGAAAGCAGTCCCTCCTGCATTAGCTCTAAGCAAATAGAGAGATACAAGGCTGTGTTAGTGACAGATCCCGACAGCACATTTAAAACAGCACAACAGAAGTCTATTGATGGGACACAGATTACAAGCCCTGGTGAAAGTAGAAGTTGAGCTTTTGCACCAACACAACTTTTGGACAGGCAAGTTTGAAAGGTGCTAAACAAATGTAATTTTGTGGCAGTTGTTGGATGCCTGGAAGGAAGAGACTTTCAAGGGAAAGCAAAATGCTGAGGCTATTTCCTAGCTGTGACCAAACATTCAAAAAGTTGACGTTCCTTTCGAAATTTAGCAGCACCTTTTTTTGTGAAAAAGCATGATTGGTAATGATGTGGCTCTGATCCCTGGTGAGCAGAGTACAGTGGAGTGGTCGATGTGAGGATACTATTTCATCATTAATCACAGTCGTGTTGGCAGGAGACGTTATGACTAACAACAACAACAACTTCGATTTATATAGCGCCCTCCACGCCGGACGGCGTCTCAGATGAGCCAGGGGCAGGGGTAGAAAGGTGACCAAAGGACCTTGGTCTTCAGCTGTGACCTGAAGCTGAGAAAAGAGGGGGCGGAAGGGAAGGGAGTGAGAAAGGGAATTTCAGAGCCTCGGGGCGTAGTGGCTGAAGGCACGGCTGCCGAGGGTGGAGCAGAGGATTCGGGGGACATGGAGGAGGCCAGACCCACTGGAGTGAAGGCAGCGGGTGCTGGTTTGAGGAGAGAGGGGATAAGAGAGGTAAGGGGATGCAGAGGAGTGGAAGGATTTGAAGACAAGGGTGAGGATCTTGAAGTCTATCCTCTCTGGGATAGGGAGCCAGTGAAGTCTGGTAAGGACTGGGAAAATGGGAGAGCGAAGTTTGGTGTGCGTGAGAACATGGGCGGCAGAGTTCTGAATGAGCTGGACTCTGTGGATTGTGGAGGAGGGGAGACCGGCGAGGAGGGCAATGGAATATTAAAGGCCACTGCAATAAGAATGTCTCTTCTAACTTAGTAGAAACTTTAGTCTGTCTTGAGCAGTTTTGCTGCTAGCGTTGCTGGTGTCAGGCATGTGATGTGGAACGACTGCCACTGTTCTTTCCAGAACTGTGTTTGTAGAATCCTATAGGGAATTGTTTAGCACGTTCATCTCGTGCTTTCCACGATTTCTAGATACCTCAAAGCGCGTTGCAGAATATACTATAAAATGGATTGACTATATATTCGTGAGCGAAATGCAGCAGCCAATTGTGCGCAGCAGTGTCCCACAAACAGTCGTGGATTAAGTGACCAAATTTTTTGTTTTGAGAGAGATTTATTGTTAGGCATATAAAGTAAGGAAACTTTCCCAAATCAAACCCAGGTCTCTTGCTTGCGAGGCAAGTGCTCTAATCACTTAGCTACAGAACTCCACAATCTACAAAAATGCAGTCAACCATTGTACAATATATTCTGCATCAATGCAATGAGTTAATATTATTATTAATATATCACATACCCAACAGAGCTGAGGTTTAGTGTGGTCTGGGACTCTTTGGGACGTCCTCCCGACGTGAAAGTGCAATTTTGTTGTTTTCATAGATTCATAGATTCATAGAATTTTACGGCACAAAAGGAGGCCATTCGGCCCAACTAGTCTGTGCCGGCTCTTTGAAAAGAGCGATTCAATCCCACTGCCCTGCCCGCTCCCCATAGCCTAATAGACCTGTTCTCCCTAAATAAAGATCTAATTCCCTTTTAAAAGTTGTTATCGAATCAGCCTCCACCACCTTTTCAGGCAATGCATTCCAGATTCGAACAACTCGCTGAGTGAAAACATTTCTCCTCAGCTCCCCTCTACTTCGCCTTGAAACTATTTTAAATCTGTGACCACGAGTCACAGATTCACCCACGAGTGGAAATAGTTTTTCTCTATTTGCCCTGTCGAAACCCCTCATGATCTTATAAACCTCTATTAGGTCTCCCCTCAATCTTCTCTGCTCCAGAGAGAATAACCCTAGCCTATCTAGCCTCTCCTCATAGCTGAAGTCCCTCAATCCTGGCACCATCCTAGTAAATCTTCGCTGCACCCTTTCCAATGCCTTCACATCCTTTCTGTCGTGTGGTGACCAGAATTGAACACAGTATTCCA
Organism: Hydrolagus colliei; assembly: GCA_035084275.1. Classification (NCBI taxonomy): domain Eukaryota; kingdom Metazoa; phylum Chordata; class Chondrichthyes; order Chimaeriformes; family Chimaeridae; genus Hydrolagus; species Hydrolagus colliei. Next base: position 33,665,539 of record CM068746.1, read on the forward strand.
GCTGAGGCCTCACCAAAGTCCTTTAGAGGTTAGTCAGCACTTCCTGACTTTTGTACTCTATACCCCTACTCCGAGAAAGGTCTTCAGCTGTTGTCCCAGCTGAAGACCTTTCTCTTTGACCGCACGTTTGGTCACCTTTTTACCCCTGTCCCTGGCTCGGTCCCGGGATCCACTATTTTGAAGCGCTCTGAGACGCCGTCTGGCGTGGAGGACGCTATATAAATTGAAGTTGTTGTTGTCTGGATCAGATGCACTGGGTGCCCACTTACCGTAGTTTTCCGACAAATCCGGCTCCTTTCTTCGATTGATCTGTGGGATCGGTCGAGATGATGTAATTGGAAGTCTTGCTTTTCTTTCGTTTCCATCCAGTCAAGAGCAACATCTGTACAGAAATATAACAGAAATCAATCAGTGTACTTTGGCAGACACCAGAACACCCCCTGATGACAGACCTCCTAACACACTGGACCCACCCCCACTCCTCCACAACCCATGTCTCTCACTTGCGAGGTGACTACACATAATATAACCTAATAATAATCAGTCCCCAAAAAAACACAATAATAAAAATTGGTCATTTCAATCCACGACTGTTTGTGAAACACAGCTGTGTACAATTGGCTGCCGTGTTTCGCCTACAAATATACATACAGTCAATTCATTTTACTGTATATTCTGTGAAGCATTTTGAAACGTTGATAAGATGTGAAAAGTGCTGTATCAAATGCAAGGATTATTCTTATTATTATAACCACTGAGCTACAGTACTCAGTGAAAAGATAAGGGTCGGTTTATTATTTTGTAAATTTCCTTACATTTCTATTTTGGGTGAAATGGTCTGGCGGACGGAACAAAATCAACAACAAAATTACATTTGTATAATGCCTTTCAAGTCAGCAGGACATCCCAAGGCGCTGGACATACAGTATTTTGGACCTGAGCTGGGGGTAGAAATCAGGGAGAGTGGAAGCGGTGGGGGAAGGAGGTTGATTGAAAGCTTCGTCAAAGAAGAGGGCCTTAAGTGGATCTTGAAGGAGGCAAGGAATGGGGCAAGGCGGTGGAACTGCAGGATGGAGTTTCAGAGGGTGGGGACAGAAATGGCTGAAGGGACGCCTGCCAATGGTGAGGCAGGCAACATGGGGGACGAGAAGCAGACCAAAGCCTGCTGAGCGGAGGGAGCGAGCAGGTTGGTAGGGGATTAGGAGATCGCAGAACAGTAGAGCAAGGAGCAGAAGAGAATATGGGTTGCAGAGTTCTGGATGATCTGCAGTCCATGGAGGGAAGAATTGGGGAGGCCAACAAGCAAGGAGTTTGCATAGTCCAGCCTGAATGTTGTGCATGAATAAATGAGAGTTTTAGCAGCTGACAATGTAAGATAGTGGCCCCCAAGAGATGCCCTTCTGATATGAGAGATGCTAAGTATTACTATTATCAGTATCAGATCCACATAACCACTGGTGTAACCACTGAAAGCTCAGGATACAACAAAAGTAAAGAAATTAATGGGTGCCAAACATACTTGTTCACTGCCTTCTCTTTCCAAATACAGGTAGTAAGTTGTCCGGAATAATTTTTTCCGTCTCTTGATCATGCATTGAATGATAGTGACTCTTCCTGCTGGGCACGACACAAACTCCTGCAGGCGATCAACAGTCAGTTCACATGGACCATCCAGATCCAGAAAAGCATCTGTAGACTGAATCCGAGAGGAAAGAGGTCAGACTGAGGAATGTTCCAACACCTAATCGGGCTTATTTTTTTAAAAAAATCTTTAATTAAGAGAGGAATGAAATTGGGAGAGTGGGACTAAACTGCTAAATGTGGCTATATTATGATCCTCTGTGAATTTTTCTGGGCACTCACGGCTTCAGGAGAAAGTTCTTTGCATCCACAATGGGTAGCGATCATTTCCAACTTTGTGGCCGGATCTCCTAAGGTGGAAACAGAAATGATAAGAAGTGATAAAACTGGCCATCCAACTGCAGAAAATACTTCAATCAAAATGCACGGTTCTGTGCAAGCTTGTCAGGCTGTATTTCTAGGAGCGTTTAAGATTTTTTAAAAAAAAATCTCAACATTCACAGTTCAAATGATTCAGTCCAATAGGTATTATCTAATGGAATGCTTTCATTGAGAGCGAGAGAGGCAGAGTGATTTTTTTCTTAACACCTTATTACATTGATGCAACAATGATATGGTGCCCCACAAGCATCCCAGACCACTCGGCAGTGGTGGAATACAATGCAGAGCCAGGGAGAGGTGACCGTAAGCATGGTTGTAAAGGAAGAATTTCGGGCTCGACCTGAAGATGGGGATGGAGAGGGCAAGATGGAGGGAGGAAGAGTTCTGCAGAGTTTTTGGGTGAAGTGGCTGAAAGAGCAGCCGCCAATGGTGGAAGAGAGGGCACAAGGAACAAGCAGGATCAGGGCAAGATGCTGGCTGCATTAATATACATGACATTGGTGCTCAGCGGAATTGAGAGTTGAGTTTTACTTGTATCAGTGCCGTTCAATTCTTCATGGTGATCCACGCCAAAATTCTGCTCTATGTTTGCTGCCATTGTGTGACCGTCCACTTCGTCTTCAGTGAAGAAAGCTGCAGGACCAAGAAAACCTGGGGCCATGGGAGAGGAGGCAGAATGAAACATGTACTATTCTGAGACAAAGACTGGAGAGAAGCAAGGGAAAAAAAAGCATAGAGATACTGAATAGAGAGATGGCTCTCTGTGTGAGCCAAGGCATTTACAGGAAACCCATTCAACTGTGTGGGACACCATTAGCGTCTTGGGACATCCTCCCAATGTTAAAGTCACTCTATAAATGTAATTTTGTTGTTGTTGTTGTAAGTCCGACTCTGTCCTTCCCCACAAACACTTTGATCATCAGAAATAGCAACTCCCATTGTTTCCTCTCCTTCTTGGGTCATTGAGGTTGGTTGTAATGCACTAATCATCGCCCTACTCAATAATATAATAATAATAACAACAAACAACAAAATTATACTTGTATAGCACGTTTCACGTCAGGAGGACATTTCAAGGCGCTGGACAGACATTGTTTCAGACCTGAGCTGAGGTCAGGGACTGGGAGGTTGGAGGGAAAGGGGGGATTTGGAGTGACCAATGGGACCATCGAAGAGGAGGGTCTTGAGGCAGGACTTGAAGGAGCCCAGGGAGGAGGCAAAGTGGAGGAAACGTGGGATGGAGTTCTAGAGATTGGGGGCAGAGTGGCTGAAGGCTCGCCCTCCAATGTTGGGGCGGGTGGAGTAGGCCGGAATAGGGCTTCAAATGTGAGGACTAGGATCTTGAATTGGATCCTCTGGGTGATGGGAATGCAATGGAGTCAGGCAAGCATGGGGGAGATGGAGCCACGGAGCTTGAAGTAGTAGAGAACATAGGCCACAGAGGTCTGGATTATCTGCAACCTGTGGAGGAAGGAATTGGGAAGGCCGACAAGCGTTTGGGCATTTGCGTAGTCAAGCTGGGATGTATGAAGGCATGAATGAGTGTTTCAGTGGCCGTGGGAATAAGGTAATGGCGGAATCAGGCATTATTGCAGAGGTGAGGGAAGGCAGAGTGAGTCATTGCTTGGACATGGTGGAAGAAAAACAGTTGAGGATCAAACAAGACACCTATGTTCCTGACTGGCTTGGTGAGGTAGAGTGTACAACCATGGAGATTAATGCTGGCAGCGCCTGATGCGTAACAATAGTAATCCTTGCATTTGATTCAGCGGCCTATCGGTTGCCGCAAAATATACAGTCAATTCACATTACACTATAATCTGTGAAGTGCTTTGAAATGTGTTGAAAACTTGATAAGGCTCTATATCAAATGCAAAGATTATTATTATTATCACGTTGAAATGTCTAAAAGCACTTCACATAATGCATTGTAAGGTGGAATGACCAAGTATTTTGTGGGCTAATTGTGCACAGCAGTATCCCACAAACAGTTGTGGATTTTGAGGGGATTCTTACCCCTGGAAAGCAATCTGCCAATCGTCTAACAACCAAGTTCCTACTTACTGCTAGGTAAACAGAGGGGTGTGAAGTAAGGAAAGTTGTCTAAGTTTTGTACCGGCTGAGAATTGAACTAATTTCCTCTCACTTGTGAGGCGACCAATCATTCCACTATTCCGTGGGTTTGAGTAGCAACTAACTCAGATAGATTTCCTCCCTTCACTGCTAAAGGAGGTTGTTTGTGTGGGTTTTGTGCGTTAGAAGGATGCTGTGATACTGATGGATCTGTAGCCGAGTGGAAAGCAGGAAGGAAATGTGGATTTGACAGCACTAGATTTCTAAATGTATCTGACCTCGGAGTCTGTTGCGTTGCTTCTTATTCTTACGAAGGAGCGGTTGATCCTCTGACACAATTCGGAAATGACTCAAGATCCTGAGGTGCCTCGTATTTCTGGAGCTTTTCATGTCACTTGAAAGAGAAGATGATCTGGTTAAAGCAGGGAACACAAGTCACTTTTGTGAGTTGCATTAATTCATGTGAAACCAATGCAGACAATAGAAACAATTTGCTTTTACGTAGAAAAACGTCTCAGAGCTTTCCATAAAGATAGCAAAAAAGTGCATTTATATAGTGCCTTTCACGGTGGGAGGATGTCCCAAGATGGTGAAAGACAGCATGCAACACACAGTGGAAACACACACTGGAAGTGGAGTTATAACTGTTATCTAAGTAAAGAAGAACCTGTGCCATGGTCTGACTGCAGACTTCTGAGGTGAGACAGAAACAATGGCTAGTTCTGAGTAAACATCATCCACAGACACGGGGTAAACTTCCAAATGTTTCCAGATTACATACAAATCTACTTCTCTTCCAGCTGCGACTCCAGGTCTCCCGAGGTTCTGTTGGCTTGTCTGGCAGACATCAGGGCCTAGGTGTGTGCAAACTTCTTGGAACTAAAGATCAACAAGGTGGAAGTCATACTCCTGTGACTCTGAACTCCTCAACCTCCCTGGCCCTCAGACGCACTGAACCAGTGTGCAATCTTGACCCACAGATGTTCATCTTATCCCACAACTGGTCCCTGACTAGGACCACCTTCCTGCACCGCTGCCATATTCCACACCTTTGACTGTACCTTACCCCAGACAGCCCAGAACTCATAAAAACTAACAGAACATTCATATGGGAAAAAGAACAGCTGCAGATATTTAATAAAATAAAAGCTGCCATTACTATAGCTCCGGTATTGAAATTTTTGGATGTACCGGTTACGATATCTGTCAATGCAAGTAAAGCAGGAATAGGAGCTGTATTAAAGAGAAGACCGTAGCATATGCATCAAAGGCTCTATTAGAAACCAAGAAAACAATATGCCCAAATAGAAAAGGAATGATTGGCTGTTGTGTTTCGATGTGAAAGGATTAAGTAGTATGTGTTTGGAAAGAAAAATGATTATAGAAAATTATCATAAACTGTTAGAAGCCATTTTAAGAAAAGGACTCAACAAAATGCCTCTAATTCTCTAGCAGACGCAAATAAGATTACAAAGCCAAGGGGAGATACTACATGTGGCAGATGCCCTAAACCTGGCTACCAACCAAGATGGGAGTGAAAAGTACTAGAGGAGAGGATGGAATTCAAGTGTGGTAAACTACAACAGCAACCAGGCAGGAGAAGAAAATACGAGAGGAAAACAGAAAAGATGAAGCAAGCATAGCACTTCAGAAGATGGTGAAAAACGGATGGCCTGAGAACCGAAGGGATGTACTGGAAGAAATCCGTCTACATTGGGACTATAGGCAGGAAATATACCAGCAGAAAAGTATTATATACAGAGGAGATTGTGTAATAATCCTGAGAGAATGGAGGAAGAAAGTGCTAAAGAACATACATGATATGAAGGACACTGGGGAATAATTAAGCAAAAAGGACAAGAGGCATGGTATTTTTGCCACCCTCTGTAATGTCTGATAAGGAGAGCCTTGGCTGCTGTATTGTAGGATAACTGGTGAGTCTCCTGGGTTTGCAACCTTTCCACACTCCAAATAGGAATCAGTGCAACTGACCCATAAGCCATCACGACTCATGGAGTCCTGTCGCATATTGGTTAGACAACAACAACAAAATAACCTTTATAGAGCACCTTTCACATTGGGGGGACATTCCAAGGAGCTGAACAGTTAGGTCGGGACCCGAGCAAGGTGGAGGGGAGGGAGAAAGTTGGGAGGACGGTGTACGGCACGATCGAACAGGAAGGTCTTGAGAAGGAGGCAAGGGACGAAGCGAGGTGAAGGGACTGTGGGATGGATTTCCAGAGTGTGGGGACAGAGAGGCTGAAAGCCAGTCCACCGATGGTAAGGTAGGTCGGGCTAGGGACATGGAGCAGACTGGAGCCCGCTGAATGGGGGTGAGCAGGTTCATAGGGAGACAGCAGGTCGGAGAGATAGGAGGAGGCAAGGCCATGAATGGCCTTGAAAGTGAGGACGAGGATCTTGAATTTGATCCTCTGAGGGATGGGAAGCCAATGGAGCCGGGCAAGGGTGGGAGTGATGTGGTCGCAGAACTTGGTGCAGGTGAGGACAGGAGCTGCAGACTTTTGGATGATCTGCAGCTTGTGAAGGGAAAAGCCCGGGAAGGCTGACGAGGAGGGAGTTTACATAGTCGAGCCTTGATGTGATGAATGTGTGGACATGGGTAGTCGCCTCGGAAGTGAGAGCACCTTGGTTTGATTCCCAGGCAGTGTGAAAAGTTAGGCAAGGTTCCTTAATCCACACGACTCTGTTCACCTAGTAGCAAGTAGGAACCTGGTTTTTAGTCAATTGGTGGATCGCTCTTCCGGGGATAATAATCCCTTCAAAAATAAAAATAAATACTAATTTGGTCACTCAATTCACGACTGTTAAGGACACTGCTGTGTGTAATTGGCTGTTATGTTTTGCCCACAAAATATACTCAATTCACTTTTCAGTGTATTCTGTGAAGCACTTTGAGATGCTTCAAAGACGTGATAAGGTGCTATATCAAATGCAAAGATTATTATAACATGATTGATAGCCGTACATCATCTTAACAGACCATTAGCAAGGATCCACACTACAATACTGTACATCAAAACAACATACTGCAAATGGACACAAATCAGCAGTTTAGCACAGCGCTCACCAGTAGAAACCAGCAGTGAACTTGACAAAGCCACCTTACCTTGTGCAATGTGTAATGCGGCTGGGTTTCTGATCATAGGAGTAGTTCCTCTCCATTTTCCTGGCCAACTGCTCGATTACGGATTTGGATTTGAAATGAGAATCAGTGGAATTGAAGGCAAATTCACCGAAGTAAACATTGCAGAATCAATACCTGATATTTGAGGTAATCAAGTGCTCAAATTATTCTCATGGTGAAGTAAGCTTGGTATGGCAGTGACCTGGGTTGAAAACTTTTTTTTCCACATTGCCACAAAACTTTGACCGTTGTGCAAAAGGAGTGTTTTATGACCTCTTATCAATGTGGTTGCCCTAGAAACACTGTTTAGTTAAACATCCACATCTCACATTGCAGGGTGGCTTGATACAAGCACTCTTATCCTGAATAATGTTTTAGAAAGTGGGATATGTGTGGGGCCCACCAGGAATCACCTCAGAGCTATAGTGCCAGCTTGCTGGGATTCACAACAACAAGCTTTCTTGAGGGGAAAATGGGACGTTCAGGTTAACTCTACCAAACCTTTCCTGCACTGCTTATTATCAAAATGAGTAACACCTTCAAATATTTGGGAGTAGCTTGCTTGCCAAGTATATTAGTCAGAGTATATTGCATGGTTGGAGGCGGGGGCCTGTATTGATTTCACAAAATTCAAGGCAGTAATTGGAGTCCCTGCTATTGGCTTTAGGGGGCAGGGCTGGAACATGGGTCTGAGACTGAGAATAGTCAATTTTTCCATGCCTCAATTCACCAACCAGAAAGCCCTCCTAGGAATGCTTCATAAATAATTGCCATCAAATTGCATCAGTAAAATCCCAGCCACAGCAATTAGATCAATGACCAATTTTTCTGGTGAATTGTTAGCCAGAACATTTATCTTTTCTGATAGTGTCTTGGAAACTAGGCAGTTTGGACTATGAGCTCAAGGGCAAGGATGCACCTGGGGATGTCCTCCTGGTATGAAAGACATACAAATGTAATTTGTACATTTGATGACCCCAATGGTGGGGCAGACAGGGTGGGGACATGGAGTAGGCCACAGCCTGCTTAGCAGAGGCAGTGGACAGATTGATATGGAGTCAATAGGTTGCAGAGGTAGTAGAGAGGAGCATGACCGTGGAGGGCCTTGAGGATGAGGATTTTGAACTGTATCCTCTGGAGGACTTAAGAAGCAGAGTTCGGGATAATCTGGATGGTCTTTAGGTCGGATTTGGAAGTGGCGAGGGAGGGGGCAAGGTGGAAGGGATTGAGGGAGCAAGTTCCAGAGCTTTGGGCTATAATGGCTGAAAGCGCAGCCACTGATGGTGGAGCGGCAAAGACTAGGGACAATAATAATACTAATCCTTGCATTTGATATAGTGCTTTTTACGTCTTCTAGACATCTCAAAGCGCCTTACAGACTATATTCTCCTCCCCAGCGATCTCAGAATTCTTTTGTATTCATTCCACCAATCCTATCCAGGTCAGATTTGTAGATTCCCAGTAAGATAAAGCCATTGATTTCCTAGTAGCCTACAAATTCAAACAAGTTAAATTAATATGCAACATCCTGAGCCACCTGCTCCGATGGATAGATGCATTTATGAAAGAGGATCAGTAACCAAACCATTAATTCCCCATGAAACAGGTCACCATCAGAAGCACAATATGCCTCTTAACTCTACTGTGAGGTCTCAGATAGGCTGACAGATATGCTTTTCCCTCCCTTTCTCTGAAGCTACTTTGTTGACAGTGATGTTGTTGTCGACAGATTTACTGTAGTTGGGTTAGTGAGAGATCATAGCTCATGTAACCTGCTAAATTAGAGCTCAACCATCTACACAGATTTAAGTGCTGGATTACAGGAAACAGATTTCTCCACTAGCTCTATTGTAGAGCTAGCTTCATTCCATCTAGTCTGCTGCCATCATATATACGTGTTTAATAATATAATAATATTCCTTGCATTTGAAAAAGTACTTTTCATTGTCTTCCAGACATCTCAAAATGCTTCACAGAATATACCATAAAGTGAATTGACTGTATATTTGTGGGCGAAGCGCGACAGCCAATGGTGCTATATCAAATGCAAGGTTTATTATTTTTACTGTAGGTTGATCATACTATGCCACCAGATGGCAGCAGAATATTTCAAAATCATATTGAAGCTACTACTTCTACTTGGGCAGAAATGCCTTGCGTCACTAATAATGTGCACAACAGCAAGTACAACAACAACAGCCTACCCAGTTCTACCTGCGTATCTCAAAGCAATTTATAATGACATATCTACTGCTTAGGGCAAAAAAAATTGGGTATGCATAATTTGCGCATTGACAACATCAACATAAAGTTTGGCACTCTTAGGTCAACAACTTTTCAAGTTCCTAATAGCCCAACAACAATAACAAAATTACATTTGTACAGCTTCTTTCATGTCGGGAGGATGCCCCAATGTGCTGAAGCGTACATTGTGTCAATGCCACTTATGTCAGCAGGCCCTTATCCTAACTTGGGAGGGAGGGAGGGAGGTAGGTAGGTAGCAGGCGGGCAGGCTGACGATTGAGCGCGAAAGTGGGTGAGTGAGGTTCACGTATGCATAGATGAATGTGTGACATGTGGGTGTATGTGGGCAAGTTCAGCTTATAAAATAGCTGTGCCGTGAATGCCGTTCATACTGCTGTAGCATGATGGTTAACAACGACTGGAATGAATTGGAAACATTTCAGAATGGAAAGTCCACAAAAGAAGTCTGCCAAACCTTCTCTGTGAAGCACAACACCCTTCACCATTGGCTGAAATCTGCCTTAATCTGTCATAGGGCCGAGTACCAATAAAGGGACACGTGTTGCAGATAAAGAAAACAAAAACAAAAAACAAAAAATGAAGATGTTGTGGATGCATTAGCAATTTGGGTTAATGAAAAACTTGACGAAAATTCCACAATCATAATTGATAGTGAAACGTTGTTTGAGAAGACCAGATTTTTGCCGATGAGCTAGGCATGTAAAATATCACCATCATCGATGGGTGGTTCAGTCACTTCAAGGTCTTGGGTAGAGAAACAATTGCTGTGAGGGTAAGTCTGCTGATATGCCTTGCTTCGAGTAGTGGAAGGCCTATCTGCTGGAAATTCTGCAGGACTACAATTTGTACTTTCGACGAAACCTCTTTGTTTTTCAACTGCAACCTGGCCAAAACATGTGGGTTTAAGAAAATGCTTCTATTTACAGCATTTTGCACAAAATAGATGTAAGTAAATGCTTTGAATTACTGTTTTTTTAATTCAAATACATATAAATAAGCAATTCACCAATTTGTAATTGACAGCAATTTATAATCAGAGTGCATAAGTCTGCGTTGTTCGTCTGTTTATGTGAACAAAATTGGAATGGTCCCCAACATGTCGACATAAGTGGGTAGTACTGTAATTATATACTGTACTGCCTTTTACACAGAGTAGCATCTCACATAATCTGCACCTGTCAGAATGTGACAGGTTTGTGTCCCCAGAATCCAAAATGACACCTAAGTGGGACTGGGAGAGAAAGCATTTATGCAGACGTTTATTTCCTCTTTCCAGTACGTTTTCTAAAGCCATTAATATCACACCATCATAAGAGTTTCAGCAGAGGAGAAGCCACTCACATTCATTGTGCCTTTGCTAGCTACAGTTTAGTCATTGGATAGAAACACCACAGCCCAAAATATTTAAAACATTGCGACATAGATTATTGAATGATCAGGGTGAAAGTAGCTCCAATAAAACCCCCCCAGCAGTTTCCTCATAATGCAGTCAGTCCAGTAAATTACAGATGAATAGCTATGTTAATGGTGCTTATGGTTATTGTGAAACCATGGATATCCCCCAAGTTTTAGGGAAACTGACACATTAACCAAAGATTCTTGGTTTAGTCCTGTAGCTCAAGCGAGAGACCTGGGTTTGATTCCCAGCAGTACAATACGTTGGGCAAGTTTGCTTACTCCGCACACCTCTGTTTACCTAATACTGTAGTAACCTGTTTATTAGTCGATTGACGTATCCCTTTTCTGGGGGTAATAATTTCATCAAAAAAACAATAAATTGGTTACTCAATCCATGACTGTTTGTGGGACACTGCTGTGCGCAATTCACTGCTGCATTTCCCCAGCAAAATATACAACTTCCACATAAATGCGGATGACACTCAAATCTACGTCTCTAGCTGTAACTCCCAGGCGCTGATGTTCTTTCAGTTTGTTTAACAGACATGTTAAACAAACTGGATGAGCACAAATTTCCTGCAGCTGAATGTCGGCAAGACAGAAACCATGCTCTTTGGTTTCCATCAATGTTGTCTCCCGTGCGGTTCTGAACTTCTCAACCTCCCCAGGCTTTCCCTCAGATTCGCCGAAGCCGTGCGCAACTTAGACATCAGGTTCTATCCCCAGCTTTCCTTTATACCTCACATTCCTTTCCCTGAGGACTGCTTTTTTCCACTCAGTCACTTTGACCACCTCGGTCTGTACCTCACAACAAAAGCAGCCAAAATTCTTGTTCACACCTTCACTTCCTGGCTGGACGATTGCAATGCTCCCCTCACTGAACTCCCCAGCTTCACCATACATGATCCAATTAATTAAAAACTCTGCAGCTCAGATAGACAACTGCACAAAAGTCTATACCCCCATCAAATCAGTCCTTGCCAATTTTTTTTTTTCCTTGAGCTATTATTTTCCCCGGGAAAAAGATCCACAAATCGACTACCAACTGTGTTCCTACTTCCTGCTAGTTAACAGAAGTACGTGGAGTAAAGAAACGTCTTTATAGTTTGCAACCAATATATAAAATGGTAAAACAAGCTCCAAAGTGGCATTGTAAAGACTGCTGAAATATCAAGAACATAATTATTTGTAGTCATTTTACAATAAAATGTTCCAATAATTGAAAAAAAATTAAGAAGTGAGTAGTGGTGTGCCACAGGGATCAGTTTTGGGACCATTGCTGTTTGTAATCTACATCAATGATCTGGACTTGGGTGTACGGAGTACAGTTTCCAAGTTTGCAGATGACACTAAGTTAGGGAGAATAGTAAATAGTGAGGAGGATAGTAGCCATCTGCAAGAGGATATAGACAAATTGGTAAAGTGGGCAGACACATGGCAGATGAAGTTTAATGCAGAGAAGTGTGAGGTGATGCATTTTGGGAGAAGAAATGAAGGGAGGCAATATAGGCTAGATAGTACAATTTTAAATGGTGTGAAGGAACAGAGAGACCTGGGGATTTGTGTTAGTGACTCGTTGAAGGTGGCAGGACAGGTAGACAAGGCTGTTAAGAAGGCATATGGGATACTAGGCTTTATAAATAGGGGTATAGAGTACAAAAGTCAGGAAGTGCTGACTAACCTCTATAAGACTTTGGCGAGGCCTCAGCTGGAATACTGTGTTCAATTCTGGTCACCACACTACAGAAAGGATGTGAAGACTTTGGAAAGGGTACAAAGAAGATTTACTAGGATGGTGCCAGGATTGAGGGACTTCAGATATGAGGAGAGGCTAGATAGGCTAGGGTTATTCTCTCTGGAGCAGAGAAGATTGAGGGGATACCTAATAGAGGTTTATAAGCTCATTAGGGGTTTCGACAGGGCAAATAGAGAAAAACTATTTCCACTCGTGGGCGAATCTGTGACTCGTGGTCACAGATTTAAAATAGTTTCAAGGCGAAGTAGAGGGGAGCTGAGGAGAAATGTTTTCACTCAGCGAGTTGTTCGAATCTGGAATGCATTGCCTGAAAAGGTGGTGGAGGCTGATTCGATAACAACTTTTAAAAGGGAATTAGATCTTTATTTAGGGAGAACAGGTCTATTAGGCTATGGGGAGCGGGCAGGGCAGTGGGATTGAATCGCTCTTTTCAAAGAGCCAGCACAGACTAGATGGGCCGAATGGCCTCCTTTTGTGCCGTAAAATTCTATGAATCTATAAATCTGTGTTCAGAAGAAGTGAGCATCAAATAAACAGGAACATACAATTAAATTAAAAGTAGATGTAAAACCAGCAAGAGCTGCAAACCCAAGGTTAAAGAAAACAGTATGTGAGTATACTTGATTGTCCTTGTGTAGAAATTGGACAAAACTTTGTTTTATGGCTGGACCCCAAATATTTAAATCAATCAAATAAAGACAAACTATAAGTGATTCAGAACTCTGCCACAGATTTACTCACCCATGCTAAAGTCCGTCGTATCAGTCCTTACCAGGCTGCACTGACTCCATATTACAGAACAAACTGATTTCCAGATCCTCTCACTCGTTTACAAATCCCTTCATGCCCTGGCATCTCCCTCCCTTTCCAACCTTCTTTCTCCCCACTTCACAATTCGCTGCTTCCACTTGGCTGTCTCTGGCCTCCTGCATGTTTCTTGAACCCTCAGTTCTACCATCAGCAAAAATGCTTTCAGTCATTACATCTTGAAGATTTGGATCTCTCTACCTCAATCCCTCTACCATGTTCCCACCTTCCACTCTTTTAGATAATGACTGAAGAGGTTCCTCTTCCAAAGTGTTTACGGTCACCAAATAAACAGAATTCCTTTTGAGGGATTATTACCCCCTCGAAAAGTAATTGGATAATCGACTAACAACTGGGTTCCTACTTACTGCTTGGTTCACAGAAACGTGTGGCATAAGAAAATTTGTCTAAAGTTTTGCCTTCGTCGGGAATTAAATCTGGATCCTCTCAGTAGAGTGCTCTAATCAATATGCTACAAGACTCCACATAATACAACAACTTGCACGTAAAAAGTGCCCTCTGGGTAGTTTTCAGAGTGCTTAACAATGGCAGAGCCTGACTCTGAGTCAGAGTGTGGATACAGTCGTTTTGAAGAGTTTTAAGCGGAACTTGAAAAATGGGAGAGAGGGTGCAAGGCGGAATGAATCAGTGATTTTCCAGAGTTTGGGGGCATGGTGGCTAAATGCATGACCTCCAATAGTGGAGCAGAGGATGCGAGGGACAAACACTAGGCCGGTGATGGTCAAGCAGAGATTGGGGAATGAAGAGATTGGAGAGGTAGGGAGGTGCCAGGGACTGAAGGGATTTAAACACTAGTGTGAGGATCTTGAAGGACAGTAATAATGATCGTAGTGAATTGTCAAAATGCCTCAAAGCTCTTTCAGGGGATTTACTGCAAAGTACAGTGACTGTATTTTGTGAACGAACAAGGCAGCTAATTTGCACACAGCAAATTAATTTTTTTAATAAAATGTACAATATGGTAATATGTGTGATTAAGACATTTGATTGACACATGACCACAGTATTCAAAAGGGGAATGAAGCTGCAACAATGGGTGTGACTTAGTGCGGTTTTTGAACACTGAATAAAGAGAGAAACTGATCAGCAAGGAGAAGTATGTCTCATGATTTGCAGCAATAGGAGCACTGTAGCAATCTTTAGAATCCGTGAATGGATCAATAATCTGACATTGAAGCCTGGAAGAAGTCACACTTTTGGGACTCGCCTGCAAAAGGCTTCAACATTTCAGTAATCTTCAGGTATTATTTTTGAACCTATTTTTAATCCAAACAATATAATAATCCTTATATTTGATACAGTGCCTTATCATATCATCGAGATGTCCTAACGAGGTTCACATGATATATTGTGCTGTAAAGTAGTGTGACTGTATTTGGTAGGAAAATCCTAATAGTCTGTTAAATTGGTTTCTTTGGCATTGGACCTTGCTCAGTGATTGGAAACAGTAGTAAAGTCCATGATTCCAGCGTTATGTATCTCTGTGCTCTCTGCTTCTCTAATAGCTTATGTTTTTTGGGTTCATTTTGTTCTAGATCCTTTAAACTGAAATGGATTGGAACAGTGACTGCAATTTTACCAATTAATGTTACCACAATGACAGACAGGGGTAGAGAATAATAGAGATTGGAGAGCTGCAGCATAATGTATACATTTTCACACAGTTAGAATCATAGAATCATATAATTTTACGGCACAAAAGGAGGCCATTCGGCCCATCTAGTCTGTGCCAGCTCTTTGAAAAGAGCGATTCAATCCCACTGCCCTGCCCGCTCCCCATAGCCTAATAGACCTGTTCTCCCTAAATAAAGATCTAATTCCCTTTTAAAAGTTGTTATCGAATCAGCCTCCACCATCTTTTCAGGCAATGCATTCCAGATTCGAACAACTCGCTGAGTGAAAAAATTTCTCCTCAGCTCCCCTCTACTGTGCCTTGAAACTATTTTAAATCTGTGACCACGAGTCACAGATTCACCCACGAGTGGAAATAGTTTTTCTCTATTTGCCCTGTCGAAACCCCTCATGATCTTATAAACCTCTATTAGGTCTCCCCTCAATCTTCTCTGCTCCAGAGAGAATAACCTTAGCCTATCTAGCCTCTCCTCATAGCTGAAGTCCCTCAATCCTGGCACCATCCTAGTAAATCTTCGTTGTACCCTTTCCAATGCCTTCACATCCTTTCTGTAGTGTGGTGACCAGAATTGAACACAGTATTCCAGCTGAGGCCTCACCAAAGTCCTATAGAGGTTAGTCAGCACTTCCTGACTTTTGTACTCTATACCCCTATTGAAAAAGCCTAGTATCCCATATGCCTTCTTAACAGCCTTGTCTACCTGTCCTGCCACCTTCAACGAGTCACTAACACAAATCCCCAGGTCTCTCTGTTCCTTTACACCATTTAAAATTGTACTATCTAGCCTATATTGCCTCCCTTCATTTCTTCTCCCAAAATGCATCACCTCACACTTCTCTGCATTAAACTTCATCTGCCACGTGTCTGCCCACTTTACCAATTTGTCTATATCCTCTTGCAGATGGCTACTATCCTCCTCACTGTTTACTATTCTCCCTAACTTAGTGTCATCTGCAAACTTGGAAACTGTACTCCGTACACCCAAGTCCAGATCATTGATGTAGATTACAAACAGCAATGGTCCCAAAACCGATCCCTGTGGCACACCACTGCTCACTTCCCTCCAATCTGAAAAACAGCCGCTCACTACAACTCTCTGCTTTCTGTCTCGCAGCCAGTTGTGGATCCACGCTGCCACTGTTCCTTTTACGCCATGGGCCTTTAATTTCATAATAAGTCTCTCATGTGGCACTTTGTCAAATGCCTTTTGAAAGTCCATGTAAACTACATCAACTGCGCTACCATTATCCACCCATTCCGTTACCTCATCAAAAAATTCTATCAGATTTGTAAGGCAAGATTTGCCTTTAACAAATCCTTGTTGACTGTCCTTTATTAGCCTATATCTTTCTAAGTGAAGATCTACCTTGTCCCTGATTATGGACTCTAGAAGTTTGCCCACTACCGACGTTAGACTGACTGGTCTGTAGTTACCAGGCTTGTCCTTCTGCCCCTTTTTATACAAGGGAGTAACATTAGCTATCCTCCAGTCCTCTGGCACGACCCCTGTGTCCAAGGAAGATTGAAAGATCGTGGCCAGAGTCCCTGCTATTTGCTCCCGTGCCTCACTTAGTAACCTAGGGTGCATCCCATCCGGACCAGGTGACTTATCCACCTTGAGCGACGTCAACCTTTTTAGCACTTCCTCTCTGGTTTCTTCCTATCCATTTCTCCTACCCTCTCCTCTAATACCATGGCATTGGCTGTATCATTTTCTTTTGTGAAGACAGAGGCGAAGTACTCATTCAGTACATCAGCCATGCCCTCTGCCTCCACAATGAGATTTCCTCCTAGGTCCCTAATTGGCCCCACCCTCTCCTTGACCAACCTTTTACTCTTAATATGTTGGTAAAAAACCTTAGGGTTCCCCTTAATCTTACTCACTAATTGTTTTTCATGCAGTCTCTTTGCCCCTCTAACTTCCTTTTTTAGTTCTATCCTACACTTCCTATATTCTGCTTTGTTCCCTTCTGAATTTTGAGCCTGACACTTATCATAAGCCTCTTTTTTTTGTTTTATTTTGGCCCCGATTTCCTTAGTCATCCAGGGAGGTTTGGATGCCTTACATTTCACCTTTGTGGGGATGCTTTTGACCTGTGCCTGAACTATCTCCTCTTTGAACGCTGCCCACTGCTCGTTAGTTGTCTTACCTGCCAATTTTTCTTTCCAATCCACCTTGGCTAGGTCCCACCTCAACTCATTGAAATTAGCCCTTTTCCAGTTGAGTGTCCTCACCTGTGATCGTTCCTTATCCCTTTCCATAATTATTCTGAATCTAACGATATTGTGGTCACTATTCCCTAGATGCTCACCTACAGAAACCTGTTGAACTTGCCCTACCTCATTTCCCAAAAGTTTATAGAGGTCTGCTGTTGCTTTGAGATGACTGGCTCATATTGCATACATTTCTATTGTAATGTTTGTAGAAATGCCACTGAAACCAAACATACAAGTTGAAAGCAATGGTTTCAAAGCATTGGATAATTTTTATTAACAATTTTGATTGGATGTC
Source organism: Hydrolagus colliei (assembly GCA_035084275.1). Taxonomy (NCBI): domain Eukaryota; kingdom Metazoa; phylum Chordata; class Chondrichthyes; order Chimaeriformes; family Chimaeridae; genus Hydrolagus; species Hydrolagus colliei. The sequence goes on from CM068746.1 coordinate 33,683,111, forward strand.
CCTGATGTCTCATTGGCTAAATAAAACCATTTAGAATGCATAGCCAGGATCATGTCCCTTGTCCAATCTGCCCCATCATTGGCAGGTGGGCTTTCAGCCATTCCCTCCCACCACATGTTCAAACAAACCTCTCTCAGTCATCTTTCCCCTCCCCACCTCCCAGCTTGGGTGCTGAGCCAGCAGTGTGAAGCACTTCTCCCACCTTTGTATACCAACGTGTTAGCCAATTTTAAGCTAATTTCTACTTCACTGGACTAGTATGGGGGGGAAATTCATTCTTCTGAGAGTTATATAATAATTGTAGTTAAAGGATGAAAACTGGGTGAGAGTAGGGTCTGGGTTTAGCTACAATACCTCCAGAAATGGAATTGGTTTGCAACACTCACTCAGGAAAAGTGACAATCACACTAGTCTACAACTTCAGCAAGGGGAGAAAAATGTTTACAAAAGGTGAACAATTATAGAGTAAGAGGAACTGAGTGAGGAGAACAGAAGAATGGTAAATAATAAAATTATAGAGTAAGAGGAACAGTAGAATGGTAAATAATAAAAGCAAAACTAACAGAAGAGGCTTGAGGAGATTCTCTGTTGATGATTAGATAGCAAAAAACCCAACATTCAGAAGTACAGCCTTTCCGAGTAGCTTCCAATGAAATTTGAAACTAATGTGTTTATCACTGCAATATACAAGTCCACTTTGAGAAACTCCTTGCCTGATCTGACATTTGAGTCAGATGGATGTTATTGGGGATGTTTCAGTTCTGAGGAAACTTGACAAGTTTCAGAGTTCTGAGACACTACCTGGGCTTGAAGATGCTATATAAATGTACAATTTTTGTCTATGTTTTATTTTATATCAAGCAGGATGTCTTACCAGGCTTGGCTGTTCTGGTGGTTCTTTTATTTCTCTGTGGGATGGACTGCATCACAAGACTGGGGAATGCCAGAATGTGCAAAAAAGGGGGTTTGGATCGATCGTTCACATCAGCACTTGAAAGAAATCCCCAAAGACCTGCCGGAGTCCACACAGTATTTAGATCTTTCATACAACAATCTGACAAGCCTTAAGGATGTGGACTTGCTACAACTTCAAAACCTATGCTCCCTACGACTGTCTAACAATTGGATTCAGTCCATCTCTGAAGCTTCTTTTCAAATGAATTCAAACCTGGAGATTTTAGATCTCTCTCACAATCTGTTGGAGACAATCCCAGACTTGCCATTGAGATATGTGTTAGGATTGAGGGCCCTTGACATCTCAGGTAATCTGTACAGAAGCTACTACTTGGGAAATACTTTCGCAACTCTGCAGAAAATGACTATTCTGAATTTGGGAAGTCCCAATGCACTATGGATTAAGAAGGAAGACTTTACTTCATTGAACAATGTAACACTGAAAGCTGTAAAATTCAATAATGGGATGAACCTACAAGGATATGAAGCAGGTTCTTTGGTGCTGCTCCAAACGCTGGAAGAGCTATCCATAAACATGTCTTTTTGTGGCAAGACTCCAATGCTGACTACCATGCTGAGGGACTTGAATCAGACCATGGTTAGAAACATCACGCTTGGCAACTTCTCCTCAAAGGATTGCAACCAATCCGTTGATCCATTCCGAGGGCTCTCAAACATGAATACTTTGGAAAAACTCACCTTCACCCATAGTTGGATGACCAGCTCATTAATGATTTATATTCTTCCCAAATTAGTTCAGTCAAATATTCGAGGTCTTATTTTTCAGAACATAACGTATGAGGACGACACTAGAGGTATTTATTTTAATGGGGTGAATGGGAGTACCCTTATCAGCCCACTGCAGTCTGTTATTTTTGATGGTGTAACCCACTACCAATATAATTATCCTCTGGTTTTTATCAATTTGACCCTTTTCCCTCATGTCACTTACGTGAAGTTCTCTCATAGTGGAATGAATATTTCCCCTGGTCACCTGCTGCCTGCTATTACCTCATTGGAAGTTCTGGATTTGTCCAATAACCTTCTGGATGACACTGGCTTCTGGAGACCCAAATGGAACTATACTAACGTCTTCCCCAACCTGCGGAAACTCAACCTGAGCCACAACCAGTTCCAAAACCTCGGTTTCATTTCAAACAAACTGCATCAGATGAAAATGCTGGATACTGTGGATCTGAGCTTTAATAGTATTAGTATCCAAGATACCTGCTCCTGGCCTGTAGAAATAACCACTTTGTTCCTTAGTCACAATCGTCTGGGGAACACGGTCTTCAATTGCCTGTCTGAATACTTCCTGGTGCTTGACCTCTCCTACACACAGTTAGATGCTCTGTCCAGTGATGCCTTATCTCGGTTGCCACGTCTCACAAAGCTCTACCTGACTGGCAACTTCATCAAGCATTTACCCTCACACCTGGCAGCTGCTCATCTTCACACATTGTACATCAACTTCAACTCCATAAATATAATTTCCCAAAACATGTTGCAAGGCCTTCCTCAGCTCCGTCAACTGAACGCAGGGAACAACACTTTATACTGCACTTGTGACATGTACTGGTTCACCGTCAAATTTGACAAGAACCTGTTGGTAGACTGGCCAGATTCATACACCTGCAACTATCCATCTAACTGGGCAGGCAAAACCCTAACTGCCTACAATCCCAATGTCATAACATGCAACCAACTGTTCCAGGCAGCAATCGGAGTGGGTGCTGGAGTGTTCTTATTCATTGTTCTGGCACTTCTATGCTATTGCTGTGACGCTGTGTGGTACTTCAGAATGTTATGCCTGTGGATCCATGTCAAAAGATCCCAACGTCGGAAATCCAGTGAAATAGAGACACCAATTTATCAGTTCGATGCATTTATTTCATACAGTGAAGAAGATTCTGTCTGGGTAACTGACCGCCTACTCTCTACACTGGAAAATGAGGCCTTCCGATTATGCATACATAAGAGAGACTTCACCCCTGGAAAGCTAGTCATAGAAAACATCATCAACTGCATTGAAAACAGTTATAAGACCATTTTTGTGCTTTCGAAGCAGTTTGTGAAAAGTGAATGGTGCCATTATGAGCTCTACTTTGCCCAGCATAGATCTCTGAATATCCAGCAGGACGCCATCATTTTTGTCCTCCTCGAACCCATTCCTTCAAATTCAGTTCCCAGAAAGTTTATCAAACTCCGGAAACTGCTGAACAGGAAGACCTACTTGGAATGGCCACCAGAGGCCCAGAAGCAGCAGATCTTCTGGTCAAACCTTAAAGGAATTCTGGAAACTAGAAATGAACCTATAGTTGCTTAATGTCAATCCTCATCCTCAGTATTCGTAATCAGAGGGTCATCATGGAGCTTCTGCCAGCATATCTTCTACAACTTTATCAGCATTCTTAAAACTCTAGATTTAGCAATTTACAATCAGAAATCAATTGCGTTTTGGCAAGAACTTTGCTTATGTAAGATGTAACTAAGTCAAACAAGATGAGATTTTATTGACAAAATGTGTTCAGAGCTGCCTCTGAGGGTGCAGTTGGTAAAAGCACCAACTAATGTACCACTGGATCATACAGATCAGATCTCAAGTCACAATTCCAATCCATGTTGAGCAACGTGAACTGAGCTACAAATGGCCACCACACCCAAGTGGTTCTGAAGATGGGGGAGGTGGAGCAGGGGGAACAAAAACTGAAAGCTAGAATTTCCCCTCTTCCCGAATGCTATCTGATATTCCCCTGTATGTTGGACAAGAGTTGAGCAAAGCTATGATCATTGCTGGTTGTGATGATTTGGACAGTTGAATAGCCAGCACTAACTGCCACGGTACACACTTAAACAATGGACAGGTGGGCAATGTACCAGAAGTTACCCAAGCAACAGTAGAAGGGGCAAAAAGGAATTGAACATTTTCATAACAACAACAACAAATTACATTTGCATTGTATCTCTCACATCAAGCATTTGCAGCTGAACTGGGGGTTGGGAATGAGACATTAACGGAAAGATTGGGTGAACAAAAAACCCTTTGTCCAATTCGTTTTGAACAATTGAACACGAACATCTGCCATGAATTTCATTACTACATTATTTAATAGCCTTCAAGATCATCATTTCCTCAAGGTGATGGAAGGAATTAGTAATGGACTGAAGAAACACTTGGGCAAGTTGTACCTGCCCAAGTTGAGCATTGTGGCTTCCCATGAATTGGTGTCACACCACTAGCAATTGTTCATGTACACAGACCACTCAAGCCAGCCAAATACAGGAAGTCCTCTATTTACGTTGGGGATGCGTCCATGGAAAACATGATGTTAGGTGAAACAACTTAAATCGAAAACTATTTTACCATTTACTTAATGATATAAATTTAGAATACGTTCCTGGAGTCATTTTTTGGTCAAAATTTGCAGAAAAAATATTAAATAAGTACCAAAAAACAAAACAAAAGATACCCAACAAGATGTTATTATAAGTTTAAATAATAAGTTAATATAATATTGTACAGAGTATTGCATTTAAAAGCCTAGTGTGGGGTGAAGGGCAGTTGAGGAGTTACTCAGACAAAGAGGCAGGACTGTCTGCCTTTTAATCCGAGGGTGAAAGTGAAGCCAGACTCAAGAGGAGGTCGCTGGGTCCTCTTGGGAAATTCTTGAGCGGGGGTTTGGGAGCTGATGTGGTGTAGTGCATCGTCACGTATGCTGCCCAAACTACAGTACACTTGTTCATGTGCGTCCATTTAAATTTTGCGTTCTTTCAAAACAATGTTAAAGTAAATCAATGCATTTTAAATCGAATCACATTCCCTAATTCGCTAGTGATGTTAAAGCGAAACCACTTAAATAGGAGCAAAGTAAACAGAGGACTTCCTGTACTGAACTTGATCAACAGTTTATTAACACAAGGAAAACCTCAAGAGTCTACAGGGGCCCTGACAGAGCCAGGCAAGATCTGCTGCCAATGACACATCAGGGGAGTTGCAGTTACCTGTGTTTGCAGTGTCCTACAACCCCACTTACACCAGCTGTAAATTACAGTCCACTCCCCTTACCCTGATTCAGTACCCAGGCCTTGTAGCAACTTCTAATGCCTCGCACACAACTGCATTCTCTGCAGCAGCAGCAGCCTGACTCACCATATGATCTTTGCGCTCTGGGGATGGATAGGCTCAGCCTTCTACCTCAATCACTTCCCCGGTCAATCACCTGGTAACCTCCCAACAGGGGGACTAGTTACAGGATTGGTAGGGGAGAAGCCACCCAGCCTATGGAGGGCACTGGGCCACCAGCTGATTGAACAGTTCAGATACAAGCAGCTCCCTCGTTCCCAATAGCAGCCAGTCAGTCCCACATCGCTGAACCCAGTGTGTGGCCTATTACAGCACCTAAAAGCACCCATTGTTGCTTTAAATTTAAAATAAACTCATTTTGGGGAAGTGGAATGTGTTCCAGGAATGTTTTGCTGCAACATGCCCACTGTGGTCACATCATTTTCACATATGTAGCCAGCCAGAGCCCCAGATCCAGAGGGTGCCTCACAAGATCATACTAAACTGGTTTGGATGAAGGAGGTCCTTCTGAATTTACCCCTCCAGAATACCCACTCCACCCCACCACCCTCCCCCACCCCCCAATCACAGCATTAAGCTACTTTTTAAAAGTTCTTGCAATAAGTGTGTGTAAAAGGAGGTTGCTAAATCATTCAAATAAAGTTGCGATCCCATGAATGTATATACTTGCATTTGATATCGCGCCTTATCACGTCATCGAGACGTCTCCACGTGCTTCACTGCAAAGTAAATTGACTATGTTTTTATGGACAAAATGCAGCAGCCAATGGCGCGCCGCCGTGTCCCAAGTTTGAAAGACACAGTAAAGATGTTGTACACATAAAAGGATCTTGTTGTTAACCACGCAATCCTTGTGAAAAAAATAAGTTTGCTTGTTTTTAAAAAAATGCTTTTACGTTGAATGCCATGACTCTAGCTGTTCTGAAGTTTTTATGTAAATATACCTTTTACAAATGGAAAGTTTTGAGTGTGGTCCATTGATACCAAAATTAGAGAGCAGCTCTGATGTTGCAGTGGATAGAGCTGCAGCTCACTGGAAGTGGGTTCACGGTTCAAATCCCAGGCTGTGCAGCATTTGCTGGTCTCAGCTGGGGATGAATGGGGTTGCTAAGTTGGTCCTGACCTGGCTGCTCCTGGCATCTTTTCAGCACCCTCTACTGGTTGTGCACATATGTGTATGGCATCCGGGTAGGAGGCAGCTCTGCAGTGGCCAATATCACAAACAATGGTCACTTCGGCAGGAAACTGAAGAGCAACCAGTGGGTGTGCAACTGCAGAAAGGCATGTGCCAAATGAGAAAATATAGAAAACAATTGGACATAAATTGATAATATTAATAAAAATAAAATTAGGTGATGACTGGAAATCGCCTGGAGCTCCTGGAGCTCCTGTGGCTTAGTGGTTAGAGCACTTGTCTTGCAAGCTGGGAGACCAAACTGGGGAAACCTGTGTTTGAATCCAGGCAGTTCAGGGCAAAACCATGGGCAAGTTTCCTTACTCCACACGCCTATTAATAATCCGTCCCAAAAAAACACAATAACAAAATTGGTCATTTCAATCCAAGACTGTTTGTGGGACACAGCTATATGCAATTGGCTGCCGCGATTGCCCCACAAATATACAGTCAAATCACTTTACAGTATATTCTGTGAAGCGCTTTGGGATGTCGATAAGATGTGGAAAGCGCTATATCAAATGCAAGGATTATTATTATTATTATCTCCACTCACTCTATGCCCTATAGTGGGTTTAAATCCCGTGACCGAAAGTCTGGTTTGGTTGCAAACTCGTGCAGTGACCTGTCAGTAGTTTGCCATGAAGCTGATGGAGACAAGTGTGACAACAGTAACAGATTACATTTATATAGTGCCTTTCACATTGTTGGAAGGATGTCTCCAGGTGCAGGACAGTTAAAGATTAGCACCCAAGCTGGGGTTTGGAATCAAGGAGTTGAAGGGTACGGTGATGGCCAAAGGTACGTTCAAAGAGGAAATGTGTCTCAAGTCTTGAGACGAACCTTGAAAGAGGCAAGGAAGGGTACAAGGTGGAGGGATTCAGGGATGGAGTTCCAGAGTGTGGGGGCATAAAAGCTGAAGGTCCGACCGCCAATAGTGGGGCGAGCAGGACTGACAGGACGGGGGATGTGGAACAAGCCAGAGCCTGCCGATCAGAGGGTGTGGGAAGGTTGATATAGTGGTAAGATGTCGCAGAGATATGGAGGAGCAATGATGTGGAGGGCTTTAAAAACGAGAATGAGGATGAGTGACGGTGGTCGGGCCGAGAGGAGAATAGGAAGCAGAACCAACTCAAGTTATCAGCATGTACAGAATTCCAAGAAATATCTTTATTAGCAAAACCATGATTATACACAACTTAATTTCACAGAAATCATTAACCCTTCATCCCAGCCATTTCTCAAGGCCACACTACACTGTACAGCTTCAACTTTAAAAAAAACAAAGAAATCTAGCATGGCCCTCTTGAAAGGGCTTGGATTTTGAGTGTTCTAATACAGTTAAAATGATCCCCTAGAGGTTTCTTACATAATTTAAGTACCAACAATGTTTTGATTTGTACCAAACTTCCCACATCTGTTTCCATAGAAAAATAAATGACTACGTTTTGAAACTTTTAAGACCCGTAGTTGAGGTACCTAAACAGTGGAGCAAAATTGCTTCCCACTGGTTAAACTGACGAAACTAATCCTTTTATCCTGTGGAAGCAGGAACAAAAAAAATCAATCAAGTATAAATTCAGGTCCATGATTCCTTTGCATCCAATGGTATTGTTACTCCTGTACAGAAAAAGAAAAAGACACAAAAGGTACCTTGTGCACAACTGCAGATTGCAGAAGGTATGGCTTAATCAACCTAGCAACTCGCCAAACTCTTCCACACAAATGTGTTAAGCATTTTACTTGTCAAAGGAACTGGGTCAATAGAGGTAAAAAAATTCCCAAAGATGCAATGTCTTATTCCAGTTTCTTTTGCACATAATAAATTGAATTGATGCTCTGTGGTTCTGGTCTTACATGCGAGCGAGCTCACACAACACACATGCGCACACACACATGTGGATGATATGGTGTTAAGGATCAGGTCAGCCTTAATATGTCCTTGTCGTTCTGAAGCCCACTTTAGGAACAGCGACTGTAGTGATTGAATTGATCCTGGGAAAGAGCTGCATGTGCAAAGCAGTAAAAGAACTTGCCCTTTGAGCCCTTGCCAAGTTTCACCGTCCCTCACTGAATTCATAATGGGACGCATCAATAACAAAAGGAAATTTACAAGCTGAACCTGGTCTCATTTCATTGAAATATGCACGCTTACTAAGAGTCCTTACTGAGTTAAAACATAACCTATCAATCCTCCCTGTCAATCTGAACTTCTCCAGGAGCACCCCCCCACCAACACACACACACAACACACACACAATGCATGGCATTTCACTGAAAGTTGTTACTTTCAAGGTATTGCTAATTGACACACTTAACGAGGCACAAGTACCAACCAATCGTATGGCTCTTGGGGTGTACCACAGAAACGCCAAAAGCAGATCAACAAGAGCCAGAAAATCTTTTCTATGATTCTACCAAGATCCTATGTCAACGAGTGCTGTGTTTCCAACACAGCACAATGCACGTTCCAAGATACATTGACATTCTATTTTGTCCTATGTGGCAACATATTTCCTTCTTTTATATATATAAAAAAATCATAGGCTATTCAAGTTTACTTGTACCATGATATAGTCCAGCTCCAATTGAAGCAGTCAACATGTAAAATAATAAGTCTTGCCTTTGATATTGTGCCTTTCACGTCAGGAGGATATCTCAAAGCACTTTACGGGATTTAGTGTAAAACGTAGTGACCTTGCTAGAGGCAACAAAAAAAACCACAACCTCACTACTGTATAATGCTCAATGATTTTTTGAATAATGGTTTCCTTCAATTACAAAAATATAAAAGAATTTGGTTGGGATCCTCTTCATCCAACATTTCAAATTGTTGACTTGCGAGAAGGTTCCTTATAAATGCCAAACCCGTTACTGTAGCAGCCAGAGTAGGTAGAGCAGCAGCTTGGCTGTCTTCAGACCCAGTTGACACAAAGGACTGTAGTGCAGTAGGTTTAAGACAGGCCAATACCAATCCTATGGCCAGAGAAAGTCTGTGTGAGCCCGACCTTCAACTGTTGCTGTTACGTCACCTTGATTTGCTTTCTATTCCACATCCCGCGTCTGGAGTGATGGTAATGGAAGAAGTTCCTCATGTACATTCTCTCAACTTCCAAACCTGCTTCGAAAATCCTGTGAATCAGAAAGAATGGAGACATCAGGAAAAGGCTGGTACAAGAAACATCGGAAAGTGTAATAGGGATTGTAATATTATGGAGAAGTGCAGGCTGAAGGCCAGGTTTACAGGTCGCTGGCCCAAGCGTTAGTCTGAAGACCTGGTCTCATGGAACTGTATACAGCACCATCTGTCCTCTTCAGGAGAAAACAAAATAAGAGATAAAAAGTGGAAAATTATGGGTAGAAATCCAAAGAATGGAAAACAGCAAAGACTCCAATTACAATTTCTATGCTCATCCTAAAATATGATTGATACTTCTTTGTCGTAATTCATATTACCTATCCAGCAGTTCCCAGTCTTCTCCTCCCCAGCGATCTCGAAATTCTTTTGTATTCATTCCACCAATCCTATCCAGGTCAGATTTGTAGATTCCTAACAAGCCAAAGCCATTCATTTCCCAGTAGCCTACAAATTCAAACGAGTGAAATTAATTAAGTAACATCCTGGGCCACCTGCTCCGGTGGATAGATGCATTTGTGAAAGAGGATCAGTAACCAAACCATTAATTCCCCATGAAACAGGTCACCACCAGAAGCACAATACACCTCCTAATCATACTGTGAGGTCTCAGATATGCTTTTCTCTCTCCTTCTCTGAAGGTGCTTTGCCGCGATAATGGTGATGCTGTTGTCGACAAATATTGGGTTAGTGGGAGATCATTGCTCATGTAACCTGCTAATTTAGAGCTCAGCCATCTACACAGATTCAATTGCTGGATTACCCAGTCTGCTGCCGTCGTAGATACGTGTTTAATGATATAATAATAATCCTTGCATTTTGATATAGTACCTTGTTATATCTCCCTTATGGTTCACAGAATATATTGTAAAGTAGATTGGCTGTATATTTGTGCACTCCACTGCATTATTTAATGCACTCCACTGCATTAAAATGTTAGCATTCAAAATAATAATAACAATGCTTACACTTGATATCACCTTTCACATTAGAAAGATGTTCTCAAAGAGCTTCAAAAGATTTACTCTAAAGTGTGGAGACTGTGTGCTTTGTGTGTGTGGGTGGGGGTGGGGGGGTGGGGCGTGAATGCGGTGGCAGCAGCCTGCAAACAAATATAAAGTGAATGACCAATTTTATTTGGGGGATTTTTGGCTAGGTCATGGGGAGGAGCTTCCTTCTTTTTATGCACAACTATATACAAACCCAACCGACAAAACACCCAATTCCTCTTGAACAAAACTGGAAATGCCTTTCACTGGTTTACCAAGGGTTCATAACTTACCATCTGGTTCCTGAGGCGTAGCTCCACAATTCAACCTCATCACTATAGGTGCAAAGGCCAGCCTTCCTTCCACACAATGCTTTCTGATGCTATCAATTATACTCGAGGGAAAGTGCATATGAAGGTCACAGAGGAAAACAATGCTGTGGTCATCCTATAATAGAGGATGAGGAGAGTATCATGAATCACTGGTGCATTCAGTCGCCACCGAGACCAAGTTGCTCAGTTGGTTTCCACACAATATAATTTGCTTTACAAACACATTCAACCCTTAAACAAAAGCAAAACATTAAACTTTTTTAAGATCATTTTTAATGCAGAAAGACCTGGGAGAGCAAAATTTAATTATCAGAATAATAATCCTTGTATACTTGCAGATAGCCACGAAGTGAATGGCTAATTTTATCTGTGGGGATTTGTGGCCAGAACGATAATAATAATCAAAATAACAATAACTGTTGCATTTCATATAATTCCTTAACATGTCATTGAGATGTCTCAAAGTGCTTCATGGAACATATTGTAAAGTGAGTTAACTGTATTTTGCAGATGAAATGTGGCAGTCAATCATCATGGATTGAGTGATCAAATTATTGTTTTTGATTTTTTTAAAAGGGTTTATTACTCCCGGAAAGCAATCCGCCAATCAACTAACAACTGTGTTCCTACATTGTGTTTACCAGGAGAAATCCCCTTCTCTTTTCAGATGGTGTCATGGGATTGTTTTTGTGTCTGTCCACCTGAATAGACTATCAGGACTTCTGCTCAACGTCTCATCCAAAGGACAGTACTTCTGAGAACCTCTTCCCAGCATTGCATTGGCATGTAAGCCTAAACTGTGAGCTAAAAGTTCCAATGTGGGACTTGAACCCACAAACTTCTAATTCATAGGACAGAGTGTTACCAACTGAGTTCAGCAAGTGTTACCAAATGAGTTGTCCTTCTGAACTTACCTTTATTAGGTCTATTCCAGCCTGCAGACCGGCTGAGCGTTGAAAGTTTCCATCGAGCTTCACAAACTGATACCTGCCCAGAAAGTACATCAGAAATTAAGTTAAGAAAACATAGGAGTCCTGTAGCTCCGTGATTAGAGCTCTCGCCTTGCAAGCAAGACCAGGGTTTGATTCCCAGGCAGGGCGAAATGTTGAGTAAGTTTCCTTACTCCAGATGCCTGTTTACCTAGCAGTAAGCAGTAGAAACCTGGTTGTTAGTCAACTGACAGATCGTTTTTCTGGAGGTAATAATTAGTTAATAAAAAATAAATTGGTCACTTTAATCCATGACTGCTTATAGCACACTGACAGTTTATTACCCACTGGAATGTGCAATCCGCTGCTACGTTTTGCCCTCAAAATTTATAGCCTGTTTACTGTTCTGTGAAGCGCTTTGGGCTGTCTCAAAGATATGATAAGACGCTATATCAAATGCAAGGATTATCATTATTTTTTAAACCAATTTTAATCATTGTGCTTAAGATGGGTATTTTGGAAGAAGGAAATAGTTCTAATATTACTGAATGGTGGTTATTTGGAAGAAATTGTTTCATGCTCAACAGCAAGAAAAGATTCTTATATATTGCTAGACATAACTCTGAGAGAAAAGCAATTAGGATTGCAAAACTACCTGGAAACCAAGCTTTGTTTTAAGGCTTTTTCCACATTCATGTCAGTACTGCTGTAGTCTATGATGATGATGTTGAAGTGCTCATCCCCAGTGGCACGATACAATTCTTCCATATCAAAAATTAACTGTTGCACCCAGCGAGCTTGATTTTTCACTGTGAGGGGAGATTATAGAAAAATGTCAAAACTCTGGACTGTCAATCTGGCTTTCATTTATCCGCACAGTGAATTATACAAAAGACAGCAGGTGTACCCCGAGTTAACACTCCTCCAGCTGAATGAATGGCTTAACTGAGAGAAAGGATTCTTTCCATTCGGCCCGTTAACCCTACAAGCCAAAGCCCCAATGTGGCCATTCTATACGGCCGTCAAGAGGTGCCCCCATAAACATTCACACAAATCTATGTAGGTATCTATCTAACTAAGTAAGTCCCATGTTCAATTGTTTACATTTATTCAGTTATTTTTTGCTTTGAATAGATCTTGATTTATGATGTAAAATTAAGCAATGTTCAATGAAAAAACTGTATTTGGTTGGCCACATAAAGTTTTTCCACCACTGCCTTAACAGGGTAGACAAGCAGTGGGAAGCTTGCCAGACAGTGTTCTCAATGGCAAGCTATGAGGTTCTAGCTGGTTAGATTCCAGCAATGTAGATCCCAATGTACACTCTAGCGTCTTTAAGCCTTGGCTATGGTCAACGTGCACCTTATACTCTCCAGAATTAGGTAAACAGGGTGCATCCCTCAAGAGCGAGAGTGTGCATTTCATTTCAGACGTACAGCATTACTTTTTTTTTAAATACACTTTTCCAAATGTAGGTGGCACACATATGTGGAATTCTCAGTATCTTTCTCTTAAATATGGTGATGAGTTTCACCATGTGTAGACTTGTGTGGTCTAACCAAAAGAAAAGAAGGGATTAGCATTTAAGAGAACGTCAAAATACTAGCTAGAACTATAGAAATAAGGCTATATGGCCCATTGTGTCTGTTCTGGGCTCTTTACTCCCATTCTTCTGCCTTTTCCCCATGAACATTTACATTTTTCCTTTTTCAGATATTCTTCTAATCCCCTCTTAAAAGCTCATACACCTCACTGAGACCTATGAGGAATAGAAAGTCAACTGAAGGTGTTACAGGCTTGCCTTTCAGGGGTCTACTCCTCGACTCCATTCCCATCAACACTGAAGTGCACAGTTGCTTTACCTGGAACCACAAAGTGAACCATCGCATCCCGCTTCCATGTGAAGCCAGTTGGCACGCACAAGAGAGGCTGGTTTTCCTTAAGCTGCCGACCTTGGTTCCTGAAAGCGTTCCTCATCTTCCACTCCTCGTCGTCACCTGCCCGGTTGCCATTGGAGTTGGAGGCATAAATATACTCCGACAGACTCAGCATTGCGTTTTTATTGTCAAGCAACTCCAGCTCAATCAGGTATCGGCTTCCATGCACCCGGTCCAGCCGCTTTTCAATGTTTATTATTTGCTGAAGTGTATATATTCTGTAAAACAACAAAATCATAGTTTTAAAACCAACAGTAAAAGTGCCGCCCTGGTTCAATTTGCCATGGTTCGCTTGGCTTGTGGACCTGTTGCCTTCCTCTCTATCGCAGGTAGTAAGCAAAGCAATATTAAAAAATTACACCTGTTATCATTGTGCAGAATTGTAAAACAATTCTGAAACTCAGTCCGAATTTGGAGCTTCAAAATAGTCAGCTCTCGTCAGTGCCTCCACACCTCAGGCACTGACAACATCACTATCCATGGATACACACTCCACCTCACTGACCCAGTCCGGGACTTTGGCTTCTCGTTTGATCCTCAACTGACTTTTCTACCCCACATCCGTGCCATGACCGCTCTGCCTTCTCCACCTCTGCAACCACGCCTGTGTCTGCCACTGCCTCTGCCCTCCAGCCAACAAAGCCCCTCATCTAGAAATGATCAAGTTTATTTCTCACTCAGCAGCCGGAAGGTTTTTGACAGCAGATATCACCCCTACTAGCAAGTGCTCTTTTTATTGTCGAGATAAATGATTGGAATGAAACCAATAGACTGGCAAAATACAGCTCAAGTAGTAAACATTGTCAAATCTTTAAAAGGCTTCTGTGAACCATGAGACGAGGGGTTTCTCAATTGCTAATCTTAATAATTTCCAATGTTTCTCTTTCACTGATATATTCACTGATATATTACATAGTACAAATTACGCTTTACAGTAAATGCCATGAAGAGCATCCTCCTGAGATGAAAGGTGCTGTATCAAATGCAAGGGTTATTAATATTACCTTTTGTTTCCTTTTGGATGTTGTAGATGTACCTCGTTTATTAAGCTTATTCATAATATTACTTGGTTTTGATACAGAGCCTTCCCACAAGCAGGATTGTCGATCGAGCGACCAAATAATTCTTTTTTAAAAAAGGGATTATCACCCCCCAGAAAAGTGTTCTAGCAATCAACTAACAACTGGGTTCCTACTCGCCGCTGGTAGGTAAATAGTGGCACAAAGAAACCTGTGTAACATTTCGCCCTGCTGGGCATCAAACCCAGGTCTTCTCGCAAGTGAAGCAAGTGCTTTAACCACCAAGCTTCAGGACTCTACCAAATGCAAGGTATATTATTATATGTAGATTCCATTGTGACCCAGTTACTGCACCGGGTCGCTCTACAGGTAAAGGTATCAAAGGATATGGGGTAAAGATGGGTAATTGGAGTTGAGGTACAAGTCAGCCAAGATTTAATAAAATGGCAGAATTGGTTTGAGGTGTTGAATGGCCTGTTCCGATCTTCCTTCAGCAACCTCTACTGGTAGTGCATATACGCTAGCCATGTGGGAAGAGGTGACACTTCCCTGTGACACCCTCTATAGTAGAGTGGTCTGCTGACATTCACCACTCAGACTTTCACGTGAACGATGCTCCGCTGGGGAAGGAAACGGGTCAACAAACATTTGAACCACATCCCTAGGGGTGAAGGAGTTTGAAAATTGGGAGAATGTTTTAAAAAAATACAGGAGACAGTAAATTGTAAAAACAGAGGAAATTAAAAGAGTTGCACTATAAGTGCAATTATTAGTACAAGTATTAATAATAATCCTTGTAGTCCTCCCAAGCTTGAAAATGCAGAGCCATCCACCGAGATTTAATGATAATACTAACCCTTGCATTTGATATAGCACCTTAGCATGTTATTGAGATGTCTCAAAGCACTTCATAGATATACTGCAAAGTGGATTGACTGAATTTTGTGGGCAAAACATGGCAGCCTGTTGCGCATAGCAGTGGCCCACAAACAGTCATGGAGTGAGTAACCGATTTTACAGGGATGTGAGCCAACACCTACTCTTTATGCTTCTCGTTCAGCTTCCTCATATATGCTTCAGCTATATCCAGGGCCTCTTGTTCTTTGATCAGCAGGTTGCCAGAAACATTACACCGGAGATCAATCCAGTCTGACCTTAAAGCATGGAAATTCAGATTATTCACTGAGAAGGTCTGCTCCCAGTTCACTGCTTTATCAAACACATGCTGATAAGCAGTCAGATCATCCTGCTCCTCTGCGTCCTCCTCCATCTCCATCCCCTCCTCCATCTCCATTCCCTCCTCTTCATCCACCCCCAACCCCTCCTCAGCTCGCTTGCTGTTAGTTACAGAGTCCATGGATGAGATCAAACCCCACTTCCGATTGGTTTTGGCAAGTTGTTTGAACTCGTCTTTGATTTTAATCTTGGGATTTCGAAATGCAGCGTTGTTTTTCTTGTCGACGTAATTGTAGTCTATTTGCCTCCCCGTGAAGGGCTGTTTGGCTTTTGTCTGACTGTTTATTTGGACCGGCTGGGCCTCTTGTGCAAGTAGAATTGCTGTGAGATCCTGAGCCGTGGTGTTGTGCAACATTCCCTTCCCGTGACCAGGCACAGAATTCCTCGATCTTCCGTATTGTCCCTCAGCGACAGCTTTCTCTTTCTCTTCAGGCCGTGGTTGTGATTCTCGGCCATTTCTCAGCGAATTGTTTCCCATTCTGTTCTGAACCACGTCATCATTCCTCTGCACTCTCAGTGGTGAGACGGGCTGCATCATTCTCTTTGGTTGCTGTCCAACTGCATTCGCTGGTTTCTCTCCCGGTTGCTTCCTATACCTATGATTCCCTCTCTCAGCAAGCTCAAGCCTATTAGCAGCTTTATTCCTACCAAGGCTTTCTCTGCGAGAGATACCCTTTGTCACAATCCTTTTACTTTTTATATTCTCTCTGACCGAGGAGTTTACTCGTCGCCTTTCTAAGCTGTCCAAAGGTGATGCGCTCACCAATGCTCTGTATCTGGGATCCTGGAGAACAGGAGAGTTCTTGGCTCTTTTCCGCCTTAATCGCAGAAAGGTGATGTTCTGCACGATATTTTTAGCAACAGATGTTTTGTTGTGACTGGTCATGATTTCTCTTTGAGCCACTGGCCCTCTCCCCTTTGGGTCGATTCCCTTGTCACGGTCAAAGGCATCACCGTAGACTGCCTTTCCTATCAAACGGAATAGCTTTCTTCTCCTCTTGAAAGCGTAATCATCATAGTCATCACCATAGTCTTGCAGATTGACACCTTCCTCTCGGTCATCTGATGCAGGCAAAGGCCCAGCCACTTGCGCATCCGGCTTCTCAACCTCCTCAACTTGGTCCTGACTCTGCTCTTCCACGTCGGTTTTTGAATCGCCCTCTTCGTAGTAATACTCGTCCTCTCGGTCATCATTCTCCCCCCATCTCTGCTCTTCATTGATCTTCTGCTTCTTGGGCATTCCTAAAGAAAAAAGGCCCTCAGGTCAAGGTGTGATTGGGTTCACTTAATTCTGCAACTAAGACTTGCACTAAAATATCATTATAATAACATTATTATAATCTTTATTCGTGTAGTTATTAATCGTGGCAACAGCGAGATTTTATTCAAAATTATTTTTACTCTCAAACTTTACTCTATTATTCCTCCTAAGCAATCCTAATGCGTTTCTCATTGATCTCATCTATCTGTTGAAATCCAGATTAATCTCATATACACATTCACTCAATCTACTGCACTGTCTTTCTGTCTTGCATTCTTTTCCAAACCTCAAAAACAGTAGTTGTGGAACGACATTGGTCAGAATTGCTACCCCGTGATCAATTACTGCTATAAAGTGCACAGGTGTGTACCCATCAAACGAGTGTTTTTGTGCTTACAAGTATTCACAGATCAGGTCTCTGTATTTGAACACGATTTCAAAGATTCTTTCACAGTCTGAAAATAGATTTGAGTGCAGAGTGAAGTTACAAAATTGTAACATGACCAGCATTCAGAGAGCTCTGGTATACCATTTGAAAATTTAACTTTGCTGGTTGGGGTTTGACAAACCATGGGAATATAGATTAGAAAATGCCATTTGAATGATGCCACTTTCAGCGCAATACACTATCCCATTGCGCAATGCACTATCACTTTCCCTAATCTCACTTCCATCTAATCACACTTCTATCTTTGCTCATCATATTCTTTTATAATTTGAATACTTCTGGCAATTTTGCATCTATGGTTCTCTGGAGCAGTGTCCAAATGTTCCAAAAAGAAACCTTAATGGTGATCAAGAGCGGTTATTTAATTCAGCAATCGTGCCAACGTTTTAATGGTACGGTACAGGTACAAACAAAGAATTATTATTTTGCACTGAACCACAAATGTAATTTAAAACCTTACCTAATCCCTTCCTATAAAGATTTTCCTTGTCTTTTTCTAGTGTATCCATCTTCATGTATCTACTGAATCCAAACCTATTGGACAGATAAGGCAGAAAGCATAATATTGTAATAACAATAATAATAAATAATAAACATTGCATTTGATAGAGAGCCTTTCATGTCTGTTTCCTGTCTCAAGATGTTTCTTAGCATTTACTATATTGTAAGTGTCTATATTAAAAATCCTGTTTGAAATGTCCATCTACTGAATCCTTTGTATCCCATAGCATGGTCAAATACCACGGCCAAATTGGACGCCGTATTCGCCCACAAAACATAGTCTCTCAACTTTACAATAGATACTGTGAAGCGCTTTGGGACATCCTCCTGTTGTGAATATATTCCTATACTAAATGCAAAGATTATTATTAATATTATTATTACTGTTGTGATATTTTGCAAATCGACGACATCCTCACCTCTCAAAGTAATACATATTCTCATAGTAAAAACATTTGTTTTCAGACTCCATGTGCGTAAGCCTGGTGTAATCATTGGGATACACATAGGTCAGGTGAACCTGGAGTGAAAATAAAAGGAGAAAAGTCATTATCACTAATGGTCAAACGGTCACTGATGTACATATTTGATACAGGGCATTGAACATCAAAATGCGCTTCACAGGGAAACGTTGTAAAGTGTAGTAACTGGATTTTGTAGGTGAATGGGGCAGTGAATTTTGAGAACAAACAGATCATGAAACAAATTTAAAAGGATTGTTGGCCAGGACTATCAGAAGAAACTGCCTTGTCTTCTTGACTAATGTTAAAGTCCTCCCGAGTAGCTAGACAAGGATCTTGGTTTAACATCTTACCTGAAGGATGGTCCTCTCCCCACCCACCCCCCAAAGCTACACGAGAACTTTCAGCCAAGACTGTGACCTTAAAATCCCGAAGTAGGACTTGAACCCAAAACATTCAGGACCACTGAGGAGACAATGCTATCAACTGAGCTAATGTCTAATCAAATGTAAATAACCTGTGTCAAAATT
The DNA here is from genome assembly GCA_035084275.1 of Hydrolagus colliei. Lineage (NCBI taxonomy): Eukaryota > Metazoa > Chordata > Chondrichthyes > Chimaeriformes > Chimaeridae > Hydrolagus > Hydrolagus colliei. The sequence continues at coordinate 33,702,102 of CM068746.1, forward strand.
TTTATATTTAGCCTGAAATAAAGTAAGATTGAAGTGTCTCCTTATTTCTGATAATAAACGTCTGCTGGTAATATCCACAAGGTGGCGATCTCCAGTTTGCCACTAACTGACATAATGACTTGACAATAATGTCACACAATACAAACGTTTATTGTCTAACAAGTGGTATAACAATGCCTTATTTCTCAGTTGAAGTTACAGAGTAGCTTGAAAGGTTTGAAATGATTTCTGCATTTTCTAACCCAGTATCGATACTCATTCATTTAGTTTGCTTGTACTAATGACATCAGCAGCCTTTGAACAGTGCCGTTAACTTTGACAGCCTTGAGAATGATCTGAGTTTTACATTGATATTTTTGGTTTAATACAGTGGTTTCCAAACTGTGGAGCTTGCCTCCCTTGGGGGTCGCGTACCATATGACTGAGGGGATGTGGAGCTTTAAGAATCTGGAGCCCCCGAATGCGTGTGGAGCCGAGGACCCGAGTGTGCGGAGTCAAGGAGGGGGGGGCACAACGAATATGTTGCTGAGTTAGTGGGGGGGGCGCTGCTATTCAAAGTTTAGAAGCCACCGGTTTAATAGAACATCTCCAACAAAATAAAGGGTTTTCCAGACAGCTTCAACTTTTGAGGAAAGCTCTTGTCTTAGTTTAATAAAAGCCGGGAGAGATCTCAGCTTTAAGTATGCAAATCGATAAGAATCAAAGCACTTCTGTACACTGTCACAAGTCCAGAACCATAGTACGATGACAAACAGGAACCTTATAACAATGCAATACCCTCACCAACCAATAATAATAAAAAGACTTGCGTTTGATACAGTGCCTTATTAGTCATCGAGACATTTCAAAGTGCTTCAAAGGATATAGTGTAAACGTGAGCTCATCTAAACGAAATCAAATCTGGGAAGGTACATTTATATTTATAAATTTATGTATTATAATATTTTGTATATATATTTATTAAATTTATAATAATATCATTACTTATTCACAATTATTATAAAAACTAAAAGGAATAGAAACTCAGTACGTTTGGTCACAGAAGGAAATAAATATAGTTTGGGCCTTTGCCAACTGAAACCAGCCACCTATGTGAGCAAAGCACGCAGCTCGCTAGCAGTCAGCACTGTTAAGTTGGGGCGTGGTCGTTCTATCTCCCTATAAAAGCTTGAAATACAAGATGCTTACAAACTGCAATCCCTGGTAGCGAAGCAGCGGGAATCCCTTTATAACGTAGCTGGGTCTGTAGACACATTCGGGCAACACCTGGCGGATCTGGGACTCTTCAATGAGTGGCACTGAAATAAGATGAAGAGGGTTAAACAGTGTGCCAGAGCTTCCATTGGGTCATTTATCGATAAAACAGGACTGTGATTACTGCATTAGTGAAGAATTTTTAATAAGATCCTATGGGAGTGTAAGCCAGAAACTTCCGTTCTCTCTGTATGAAGCAATTCTGAAGCTTCAGATTGATATTCCTCCACAACCTGTGAGGTTTATGGTTATTCATCGATAGAATGAGATGTTGCATCAAAAACGTTAAGATACAAAGATAACAGAAATCAAGACACATCGATTTACCTGCAACACAGAGCTACGTGTTCAAGTCTCTTTCAAAGCAGAAACACATGTAGCAATTGTACCACAAGGGTTGTGAACTCAATAAAGGAGCTAACAATTCAAAGACCAGAAAAAGAGAAGGGTAACTGAAAACTACAGGAAATGTGGCTTTTAACCTCTGTTAGAAGATAAGAGTTCCTGCCTGCAGATCACAAGGGTAAAGGCAAAATGAATCGATCGTATATTGGGTTATAAGAGCTACACTCACTCATAGCACAATAAGGGATCTTGCTCGATGGCTAAATATACCATGTACTGTTGTCCACTATCCCGTGAACCAGGACCCAGGTTTCTTTGCGTGTGTGGGGGAGGGGCAGAAGGCAACTGGATAGCTATATATACTTCAGTAGTCTTGACTGTTCGGCACCTTGGGACGTGCTCCCAACGTGAAAGGCATTTTACAAATGTAATTTTACTGTTGTTGTTGTAGTCTGCTGACGCCCCGCCCCGCCCCGCCACCCCCATCCGCTCCCCATGGCAAATTGCATACATGTGTGACAAAATCTAAAGGCTGTCCAAAGGCTCTATTCTCTATACACTGAGATATTGTTTGACTTTCTGCACAAAGGAAATATGTTAAAAGTTTTGCTAAAGAGAGTGGCTCCTTAATTGTTTAACCACTCCAAAACACTGACCCATCCTCGATATAGGGCAAGAAATTCCTCTTTAACATTGAATCACTGCTGTCGTTTTCACCAGTGTTCAACGCCATTCTGAAGTCAAGTGATTCTCATCAAACTCAATTGTTTTTACACACTTGGGGGGGAAACAGCGTGTGACACAGATTACAGAAAGGTTCACCTGCAGTGTGAAGCGAGGATGAGCACTGCCTTCACTTTTAGTGTATCAGGGAATTCTTCATGAAAGCAAACCTCTTCCAAGTAAAACTTACCTGAACCTTTAGAGAATTTAGTTTAGGAGAGTTTATTTACATTTTTTTTAAAAAAAAACATGCGGACAGAAATCTTACACTGGAAAAAGGTGTCTCGTGGGTGGTGCTTCAACATTTCTGCTGGGTGGTTTCCATGGGGACGTATATAGCCATAACTTTTTTTGTGGCTTGCAATCGATTGTGGAATATGCTGTACTTCATTCATTTGGATCAATGATTCATCTGGAACAGAACAAAAAGGTTGAAAAATCCAATGAAGGCACTGACCTCTAGAAATCAATGGTCCATGTTTTCTAATCTAACCACACTGGAGCAAAATAGTAAATAATCTACCTGTACACGCCAGTGTCAATTGTAATACTGGGTACTGTATTATAACAACAACAACAAAATTACATTTGTATAATGCCTTTCACGTCAGGAGGACGTCCCAAGGTGCTGGACAGAAAATATTTTGGACCTGAGCTGGGGTTTGGGATTGGGGAGGGTGGCAGTCTGGTGGGGGTAGGGTTAGGAGGTTGATTGAAATCATGGTCGAAGAGGGGATAAGGCAAGGCGGAGGGACTGTGGGATGGAGTTCCAGAGGGTGGGGGCAGAGAACCTGGAGGCGGTAAACATGAGGCAGGCTGGAGTTCGCTGAGTGTAGGGAGTGGGCAGGTTGGTAGGTGATTAGGAGTTCGCAGAAGTAGAGAGCAGCAAGGCCAAGGACCAGGATCCTGAACTGTATCCTCTGTGTGATGGGAAGCCAGGAGTCAGGCGAGGGTGAATGAGATATGGTCACGCAGCCTAGGGTGGGAGAGGATGCACATTACATCCTTCAACCCCTCCGCCCTCCTCAAACCCTACCACTAACTCATGTCTGGAATACTGTCTGTCCAGCGCGTTGGGATATCCTATCAACGTGAAAGGGCTACACAAGTTGTTGTTGTTGTATAATGCACTTCAGTCTATCTTGCCCTCTCTCTATCCATCTTTAAATCCATCTCCACCCACCCCAGCCCCATCCTACCTCTCCAACCGTGCTTACAGTCGCCTCACCCTTTCCCCCTCTCGCTTGCTCACCATTCAACGCACCGCCGCCCCACCCACCCACCCCATTGTTGTAAAACTGCTTAACTGCCTGATAATAAATTAGCAAACTTTAATTTAACAAGTACATCGCCAAACTCCTATCTTCATGACGGACACAAATTCACCCACAAATATAGAGTCAATTCACTTTACAGTATATTCTGTGAAACATGTTGAGACGTGTAGAAAATGTGAAAAGCGCTGTATCAAATGCAAGGATTATTATTATTATGCAAGCTATTGCTCTTGATATGCCGTGTGGAAAGTAATGACAATGCCAGCAGTGTAACACTACACATCTCTTTCAAGTCTCCAGCAGAGCTCTCGGACACATACGGACACATTTAATGTCTTGTTACAGTGGAGACCTTTCTGAAGGTGGAAATTGAGGGAAGAGGCATGAAATCCCAATCCCAAAGAGGCTTGTGATGGACAGCTCCCACACTAACACAAATGGTCGAATCCTTGCCAATCTCACTTCCTGTGTCCTGGGCATGTGCAGTGATGGAAGTGATGTCAGTAGTGACATGTGACTTGGAAGTTAGCCATTTTTAATATGGGAACCAAGGTAGCATAGTCCATGGGTTACACCCACCAATCCTATTAGAAGTGATTCGGTGCTGCAATGAGCACATTATACAAACCACTTCACTCCCTGGCACCTCCCTATCAAGCTGCATGGCTGTACACTCCACTTCACAAAGCCAGTCCGGAGCCTAGTTGTCTTGATCGATCCTCAACTGTCTTTCCTCCCTCACATCCAAGTCATGACCCACTCTGCCTTCTCTCACCTCCGCAACATTGCCCAACTCTGCCACTACCTCACCCCTCAGGATGCTGAAACTCTCATTCATGCCTTCATAACATCCAGGCTCGACTACGCCAACAGCCTGATTGTCGGCCTTCCTAATTCCTCCCCCTATAGGCTGCAGATCATCCAGAACTCTGCGGGCTACGTCCTCTATTGCTCCAAGCTCCATGACCACATCTCCCCCATTCTTGCCCAACTCCATTGGCTTCCCATCACCCAGAGGATTCAAGATAATAATAATGATAATAATATTAATAATAATCCTTGCATTTGATATAGCACTTTTCACGTCTTCTGGATGTCTCAAAGCACTTCACGGAATAAACTGTAAAGTGAATTGACTGTATATTTGTGGGTGAAAAGCGGCAGCCAATCGCGCAGAACAGTGTCCCACAAACAGTCGTGGATTTAAATGACCAATTTTATTACTGTATTGTGTTTTTTTTTAATGATATTAATCTGGCACCCTCTTCCTCTCTAGCCCCAATCTAACCTATCCAAGATCTTATCCTCACCTTCAAAGCCCTCCATGGCCTTGCCCCACACTACATTTGCAACCTTCTAACCCTCTACCAACCTGCCCTCCCTCCGCTCAGCGGGCTCCACCATGCTCCATGTCCCCCGACCCACCCGCCTCACCATCGAGCCTTCAATCACTCTGCCCCTAACCTCTGGAATTCCATCTCACATTTCCGCTGCCTTGCCCCACCTTCCTAGCCTCCTTCAAGTCCCGCCTCAAGACCCCACTCTTCATCAGTCCCATCGGTTACCCCAAATCCCCTCCTTTCCCTCCACCCTCCCTCATCCCAACCCTTGCTCGGGTTTGAAACACTGTCCAGGGCCTCGGGATGTCCTCCTGATGTGAAAGGCACTATATAAATGCTAGCTGTTTTATAAAAGGTTGCACTGAATTTTGTATACTCCACTTCACTCAGCCAGTCCATTTCATCTTCTGATGGATCTGGTAAATTAGCAGTGTCATCTTAGACATGTGTTAACTACATTTGTATAATAGCCCCTTTACTTACTTGTATAGAGTGAAATATACCGAGAATCAATAACACTGAACACAAGGCCTGGACTGTGCAGCCTCCACTAGAAAAAAAACACACATATAAAATGGATCATAACTGTCATAAAGCACTCTACATTTAGGTCTCAATTTGAGAAAATTACTAAAGGGGTGGGAATCACTAACCATAAAGGAACATTAATTGCAAATAAACACAGTACTGTATTGACTTGTTAGTTTCAAATGCAGCTATAATGCCAATAAACGGTTGGAGAGTGACACAGGCTCTGGTTTACCTCTCCTCTCTTGCTCCAAATTTCGGCCACTGAGGAAATGACAGGCGACATCCTTGGATTAAGGGCTTCCCTTCCCTTTTGCAAATGTCTCAAATGAAACCCTTCTTAGTCACCAGAAAAAAGAAATACTGGCAAAACCAGCTATCCATTTCCACAACCAAAATTAAAATCCCTTCTGACACTGACTCACTATAATTCAAATCGGTTGTGCATTGGCGGGCGAGCCTTTAGCCACTCTGCCCTACCCTCTGGAACTCCATCCCACAGTCCCTCCCCCTCGCCCCATCCCTTTGTCTCCTTCAAGACCTACCTCAAGGCCCTCCTCTTCAACCGTGCTTTCAGTCAACCTTCTTCCTTCCACACAACCTACACCCTCCCCAATCTCGAACCCCAGCTCAGGTACAAAGTACTGACTGTCCAACGCCTTGGGCTGTCCACCCGATGTGAAAGGCGCCAAACAAATATAATTACAATTATAATTGTTATTATAAATTTCACAAAGCACTTGCGGTCCAACTCCATAAGATTGTCAAATAATAACAAATCTCTCGTCTGTGTGCAGTGGGTTGGGGGAAGTGTGGAGGGTGAGGGCCAAATCTGCTTCCAATCAAGTTCTGGATGGTTGTCTACCACATACCCTGGAATCACCAGTTAGGAATCCTTTTGAGTTTTTTCACTTTAGACCCTATTAACCCCACTTAAAATAAAAAGGTTCCTCTTACTGTTAAGAGATTACGCAACCAGGTCTCTGCAATTAAAATGGTGTTTAAGGTGTACAGCGCTTTGGTTCCAGGTGCTCCCCAGTAGCATCAGTTGTGCCTATTAGAACTGTTTACTCACGCACTCAGAAATCCATTGATCATCACTATGTCATATGTTAAAGTTTTGGTGCATGCACGGAATGCTAAAAGCAGATAGGCTGCCCTTCTCCCTCACCACATGATTACTCAGGTAAGATTTGCTTCAGAAAAAATGCTGCTGGACCCAGGCAAGTCATGGTGCTAAATCGGTGTTTAACCTCTGATTTACCAGTACCAGCAAGTGGTTCCCGAATTTGAATATTATCCAGGCGACATTCTCGAAAAAAACGTCATTTAATTGACCTTAAATGAAACACTTTGATTACATGGGAACAGAACACTATATACTACTGTGTACTCAGTGACATGAAGGAATAAAACATAACCCTGGCTGTGCAGCGGTCAGCCGCTAAACCTCCACATTCAATAAGCCACATTTCAAACACATGTTTCACCATCAATGGGGAACGATAACAGATAAAAGCCTAAATTTTCTCGACACGTCTGTTCGTGACGCTAAACAATGAAGACTTACAGCAACTTCAACATGATCGGTTCCCTGGTCGTTTTGTTTGTGCAATACCTCAAAGTAATATTTCCTGTGAGACAGCAACCTGTGGGCAATAAACAGAGAAGGGCAGGATGACATGAAGAAAGTAACTGCTGTGAAAGTGTAGGTGACAAGTGTTTTGTTGGTAGTTGGGCTTATAGACGGCCTGGCATTGTGAACTTCCGTTAAGAAACCATCAAATATTTCAGCCTCCCCACCCACCCAACCCCCACTTTATCTAGAAGCTGCTAGCTTAGAATCACAACATTTCATAGATGCTGGGAGTTGGTCAGCAATAGTACCTCCTGCAAAATAGCTTGTTTGTCCGGGCTCAAAACCAACAACAAAATTACATTTGTATAGCTCCTTTCTAGAACACTTGACAAAGAGGGCTGGAGAACGGAGGTGAGATGAAGCAAGGAGGGCGAGGAGAGATCAGCGATGAAGCAGGGAGTGGTGAAATGGTGAGGCAATGCACTGCCTGTGTGTCCCTGCACTCCCCCTTTGAACAAACAAATCTGACTCATATTTGAATCAAGATTCAACTACAACAAAAAATGTTCGTACTTTCCCCTCCTGCTCCAACCCCCAAATCATCTACCCTGCCTTGTTGAACAGTCCATCCTTGAGGGACAATTTGGATGCAGTCATTACAACCACTTGGTTGACCTCCAATGATTTTACCTGGGCCAATACACAAACCCCAGTAACCCGGCACAGGGCGAGGAAAACGCCAGGGAGCTGGGTTAAGAGCAGGATTCAAACTCAACTCTCACTGTCAGGAAAGCAACATTTGAGATACACAAAATTCAATAGAATGTGGATTTAAAGGATGGGAATAACAATCATTTAAGTGCTTTGAGAGACTACCGCAAGCGAGGTGCACTCTATAAATGCAGGTTGTTGTTGTATTTACTCATTTGGACCATTCTGTCAATCTTCACAGCTCACAGCGATTGCGGTTTTAGAGAAATATAAAAGGCTGTGAGGGAAAAGCACTAACTGTTTCAGCCAGCCAGCACAATGGGTAGAATGACCTCTGCTGTGCTATAAATTACTGCAGATTTATTTCTCTAGTTTCAGGACAATCTATAAAAAAAGCTTCCCATATATCCACCGAGGTAGATAACCTCGTGCCAAATGGCCATTGAAGCTTGTAAAATACAAACACATGTCACAGTAAAATCCTGCAAAGCGCTTTGAGATATCTTGGTGTTGTACTGAGGCATGATATCAAATTAAAAGATAATTATAATTGTTACACTTGAGTACTAGCTGATTTTTTTTCTCTGGTGACTTGGGGGTAGGAGTTGGGGAATAGGGGGCGGGTGGCTGAAATGTGCAACTGGGTCTGGATGTCAACCTTTTAAAATATCCAATGCAAAGATTTGATTTATTATAGTAATGTGCTTATTATGAATTGTGCTTCCAGACGTCTTGAATACGTGCTAAGGCACTATATCAAATCAAATAATTATATATATATATTTGAACATTAAAGCTCTGTGATCAAAAGTACCGCAAAGCTGCTTTTGCATTTCAAATGCCTATAAAAGGAATAATAAGATCAACGTCTTTGCTTGATCAAGAAAAGCTGTCCAAGAAAATACTTGATGCTGCTGAAAAAGAGGAAGCGATAAAATTCCCTCTTTCTTAATGGTAGGGTAGTTGCTGTGGGTCAGAAATGCTTTGATAATTGGATGCTGCCATACTTACGGGGTGGGTTTGGAGACTTGGCTTTGAAATTTTCCAAATTCCCCTGGGGCTGTCCACTCCTTGCCAGTCTAGGATGGAATCAGAAGGTTACGTTATGCTTTTTGGCCCATAGTTGCAATGTCTTAATATAAATGTCAGTCTTGGCTCAGTTTGTAGCACTCCCGCCTCCGAGTCAGAAATTTATGGGTTCAAACCCCACCTCAGGTCTTTTGAATTCACACAGTTAAGGCTGATGATCCAGTGCAGTGCTGGGAGAAAGCTGCTGCAATGCTGGAGATGCTGTGCCTCGGATGAGATGTTAAACTGAGGCTGCGTGTATCTGTTCAAGTGGATGTTAACCATCTCATGGCATTATTCAAAAGGAAAAATAGTTTCTCGCAGTGTCCTGGCCAATAATTCCCCAAGAATAAAAAAAATGTAGCAATACACATTACGGCGGATTAGTTTACCTACAAAATAGACAGTCCCTATGCTTCCCAGTAAATCTTGTGAAACGCTTTGAGATAACACCTATTCTGATGTGAAAGATGTTGTTCCAAAAGTAAGAACACGTAAATGGGATGCAGAATACATTTTATTACATACATCCGATGTCTGCTTAAATTGCCGTACAAAAAAATTTAATGACGAAAATAACATATACACTGGATTTAACTCTATCTCCAGGTGCTGCGCTCACAATCTCGTACCTTCCCAACCCTTGCCAGCAACACAACGTTGGACGGGGTGTCATCTGTGCTCAGCCAGAACTCAGCGTTATCGTCAGAAGCCACCGCAAACTGAAATTCACCTGGAAACAGTTCAGCACAATGATTGCATCTGCTAGTATCCCACCGGCCACAATCAGTGTCAATTCCATTTCCCAGATAGGATGTCCTGGGGCAAAGCTCAGGCACAGCGCTGAACATCACATAATTTAATGTTGGATTTAGTTTAAATTAATGCTAACGGACGCACTGATCTAATGCACATGAGGCACTGTAGTGCTGGCAGTGAACTCTGGTCGGCACCAGTGGACCATGCATCGCTCTGGCAGCGGTATAGGAAGAAGATATCTTCATGGAGCATTGGCAAACACGCTTCCACATTTCACCTGGGAGCACTCACACTGATCCAAGGTAAAGCAAAATAGAGATATGGGGGGTGGGGGGTGGAGGGAACGGGACAGAACACAGAAGTAAAGCTGTCTGAGAATCAACTGTGTCCAAGCTCACTAAAGTTCGCCCATTCCAAGCTCGAATAAGCGATAGCCCGAATATACGCAGGGTCTTCACCACTCATATGGTATTACCATTTACGTTATGTTAAGACTCCAGTCCCACCAATACAGGTGAAAGAGGGGCTAGGTAGGAACCAGCAAGGTGAATGGGTCATTGTGATTAAGTCTCTTAATTGCCATCCTTCCCGCAGGAATGCATTGCTCCTGGGCACCACTGCCCAGATGAAGTGCTCAGTGAAAGGAAATTGGACTCTCTAATCCGCCCCACCACTATTCTGCCACCCTCCCAGGTAAGACTCCTGGGTTCCTTGCCGTGTATTATTGAGATGCTCAGAAAATAATCTCAGCAGAGTTTATGATCAGATCAAATCAATTAAATAATTTTAAAGCAGTCTTTTCTTCCTGTATTTATATATTGCTGTTCAATATGCACAATTTGTGACCGGGTGAATCCATGCCCCCAATACTTTTGAATCACTCCATCAAACATGCCTATCACACTTTACAGTAAATCCTGTAAGCACTTTTTGAGATGCCCTCACAATGTGAAAGGCGTTTATCAAATGTAACATGATTATTATGATTAACCTTGAAGGTTACGTTGCAATACAGTCAATACACAATGATCACGCCAGACCCAATCCTGAACTCTCTGATGGTACATGCTTCTGCTTAATGTAACGTTATATTGCTCCCAAAATACACAGTCACACCAGTGAGTGAAGAGCTTCTCGATGACGTGATAAGATGATTTATGAAATACAAGAATTATGATCATTATTAATTTTACATTGCATGTTACACAGAGCAACCAGAGGCAAGTAAGTATTGACTTACTTTCAGTGTAGGGGTGAATATAACCAAATATCCTGAGCCCATAATTGATCCAACTTGGTGCCACTGCCAGCTTTTTAACTACTGTTCGTGTCTGGAAGAGATCAGTTGGCCTTCGTTAGAACAACAAATTCTGAGTTTCTTTTCAAGTACAGAACAAAACCTGAATCATCAAGACTGAATCCGATAAATTACCATAAAAATGAAGCTCCAGAAATTAACCCACTATAAAGTGCTGTGTAACAGAGCTCGATTTTAGTTTGCCTGAGAAAAGGACAAAATTTCTATCCTCAGCAAACTGCACATCAGAACTCTACATTGTAAGGCCTAAGAAGCTTTTTAAGTGAACAGTGATAGCATAAACTAGTGTGCAGCACTAATCATTCACCTACAAAATCATTCACCTACAAAACACAGTCACTACACTTTACAGTAAATACTGTGAAGCCCTTTGAGACATCCTGATGTGAAAGGTGCAATACCAAAGTGAAAGGTGAATATAATTATCTTATTGAATGCATTATAGGGTTTAGCCAGCATTTCAGTTGAGATTAAGAATTCCAGCCTCCACTAAAGCAATCGCAACCATGGCTCATTTGACAATGAAAACAAGGATTCCACAAGCTAGATTTCAACCATGACAAACAACCTCAAAGATTAAGATGATGACGCTGAATTATTTTTATGTACATGTGCTTGAAACTCCAGCAGGTACTCACGTGTGGAAACAGAGGGAAGTGAATATTTTTCCTGAGCTGATCAATGGAGCTGCCGCACCAGTCCTCAAATACGTGTAAATTTGCTTGACCCATGAACTGCAAGAGAGAAGAAGCAAGTAGATTGACTTAGTGGTCCACCACACAAGACGAGTTGAGGATTTCAATCTTTATTTAACCCCGTTTCTTACGAAAGAAAGCCGTTCCAGTGGCTCACTTACTGTGCACAAATGAGCTGCAAATTGTCGCATTTGCTTACAAATTCCTTTTAGACTCAAATTTTAATGGAATCCACCGGTTGACACTGGCTCGGTTACAAGTTGTGGGTAATGCGATATGCAAGTAGTGTACAGTCATCTCAATCTCAAAGAACCTGGATGAAAACTTATTTCCTGGTGTCAGAAGGGTTTGAGCTGCCCCAGTAGAGCTCTTGATGGATTATGAGACTCTGGAGACCCATAGCATAGTGGGAAGCTTTGCTAATAACATATCCATTCCCCCCACATTATCAGGAGCTCACATGTTTACAGCAAATCATATAAATATATTCATTATATAAACCAGGCACTTGACACAGTTCAACATGAATGTTTACAAACTCTGTCAATTTCCTTGTTATTGTGGAGTCAGAGAGGGCATTGGATAGAGCCTCACAAGTGAAAGGACCTGGGTTTTAGTTCCTGGTAGGGGTGAAACCGTAGGCAAATATTGTTATTTCACAAACCTCTTTTTACCAAATAGTAAGAAGGAACCCTATTGTTAGTTGATTAGTGCATTGGTTTCCGGAGGTAATAGTCCCTCTCTGCCAAAACAAATTAGTCTCTTAATCCATGACTGTTTATAGGAAACTGCTATGCGCAATTGGCTACAGCATTTTGCCCACAAAATATACACTTTACAATATATTCTGTGAAGCACTTCGAGATATCTTAACGATGTGATAAAATGTTAGAAATACAAGAATTATTGTTATTATTATTATTATCATAAAGTACTAAAATACATGCAATACAGAACCAATTGGCATTTTTAGTCAAAGGGGCCAGGAGGATGATGAATGGAAAATGTTAGGGCAGTGAAAGGGCTTCTATTTTTCCAACAGTGACGACATGTATGTCTCTTGAGCATTCTTCTGCACCTCTGCTTTCAAGTAAATCTGAGCCACACAACCTTTGATAGGCTTGGCTCACACTTTCCATTTGCTCATGCATCTCGTGTCCTTTACATCACCTCAGCTGCTGGGATCAAACTTGTTTTAAAACGCATACGCACTGTGATTCAGGAGCTTAGCGAAAAGGCTTACAGAGTTACTGCTATAATATAGAAAAAGTCATCACTGATATGATGCTTGGTGTGCCCAGCAGACCCACCATGTAACTCGCAAAACCATGTTGCCGGCAAAGGTCCTTTTAAAGAGAAAGAAATAAAACCTAACAGAATCAACGAGCTGGGGAAGACGGCAGGGTTACATTTAGTGTAAATTTATGCAAATAGTGCTGTACTGAAATTCAATCCTTTCAGATATGTAAGTCTCCAATGTGGTGGACAACCGTTCTGTGGCGGCAGCAGCAATCCTGGTTTCAAAGCAGTCAGTGTGTTGTGTTTTCTTTTGCTCCACTTCAAATCCCACTTCACAGAGGCTGTGAAGTGAATACAGTAAAGGGCCACTATTAACACAGCTGCTACAGCTGGCTCTTGCGGCAACATTTACAGCCTGTTATTTGAACCCCTTGCACCTGTCACTATTCATTACCTCTGTTCAATGAAAATCCGCAGCTTGTTCTTTCAATGAAAGGGACCCAACCAAAGTTTTTGTATTTAAACCCAGACTACTTTAAAAGGTGCCGCATGAAGCAAAGATGCCTTTAGCAACTGTGTTCCCCCTGGTCACAAGGCTTGTACACAACGTAGAATAACCAAAAAATCTGAAACTAGGCAAAAAGATTGACAAAGGAAACACACCATTTTGTCGTAAACTCTTATTAACACTTCTGGCATATTCAGGGTGAAGTGTGGTTTGGTGGTCAGTGTGCAGAGTACAAGAGGATTTAGCATGACAATTTTATTTTACAACAGCAAGACAGTATTTCATGGCAAATCATTTTCTTGTGTATAACGTCTACTTGCTTGGGCATTTTTAATCAAAGCAAATTAAATTAACCAGGAAACGTTGGCAATGCACAGCGGAGGAGTCAGCTAGCAGTGGAAACTATTACACTTATGTGCCAGGGATTTACGGTGTAGCTCACAAGTCTTAAATGCACTTGGGTTTAAAATTAATTGCATAGTCGTTAAGTCAAATGGCTAATTTCAATCTGCCCGCTTTGTTCAGTTGGTAGCACGCTCACCTCTCTGGCAGACAATTGTGGGTTGAAGCCAAAAGTTGGGTTTGGAACTCATCGCCGACACTCCAATGCAGTGGGGAAGCTCATTATTATTGGATGTTTTTCGAAACAGATGCTAAACTGAGATTTGCCTATCACAGGTCGCAAATGCTCTGACAAAAGGCTATTGACCTGACATGCTAACTCATGTTCGTCTTCCATAGATGCTGCCTGAACTACTGCGTGTTTCCAGCGACTTTTGTTTTTATTTCAGATTTCTAGCACCTGCAGTATTTTATCATTTGATATTCTTTCTGTTTCTGCCATGTGTAAAGATAGTGACTTGATTACCAACACAATTAGTGGAACTGGACAACAAATACCACACTTAATTGAATGTACTGAGAACAGTTCCCATCTGTTCCTTTGGTCACTCCTAGAATAATGTGACCCTGATTTGTACCTCATACTGGAGCAGTGAACTAACTCTGCATTTTGACCCAAGGTATGATTTGAAAGCTCTCATGTATTGGCTGTGATTTTGGAAAGAGAAGGGAGTTTCTTACAGTGATTTGGCCAATGAATCCCCAGGTAGAATTCACTGCATGGTTGTTTATGGGACATTGTTGTGCACAAATTGGCTACCCCACTTGTCTGCAAATACACAGTCACGAGATTTCATAGTAAAATTCTGTAAAGATCTTTGAGACATCTCAATGACATGATATGGCACTACATAAAATGCAAGAATTATTATTATGATTTCATCTGTCAGGTAATTTGAAAGATATTGAATGATTCCACCTTAATACCATTAATCTGTACATTTGATTTAGCGTCTTATTATGTTTCCGAGACATGTCAAAGCGTTTCACAGAATATACTGTAAAGTGAATTGACTGTACATTTTGTGGGCAAACTTTGGTAGCCATTTGCGCACAGTATTGTCCCACAAAAAGCCGTGGTTTGAGTGAACTTATTTATTTTTGATGGGATTATTACCCCCAGAAAAGCAATCTGCCAATCAACTAACAACCAGGTTCCTACTTAATGCTAGTTAAAAAGTGTGGAGTAAAGAAACTTGCCTAATGTTTCGCCCTGCTCGGTAATCAAATCCACGTCCTCTCACCTGCGAGGCGAGTTCTCTAACCCCCTTGGTTCAACAGGCCAAATTACATGGGCTGCACACAATGAACACTGACTCTGACTTCCTCTAAAGGACAGACTATCAGCACACATCCACAGGGTGTATGCTAAAGATCCCAATGACGCTCCATGAAAAAACAAGGGAGAAATGTGCTTTTTTTCACTTCATGGCTCTTTGAAGCGCTCTGAGACGCCGTCCGGCGTGGAGGGCGTTATATAAATTGAAGTTGTTGTTTTGTAGAACATGTGTGGTATGCCCATAGAATACACAGTCAGTAAAATCTTTACTATGAATTCTGTGCGGCATTTTGAGACTTCCTTCTGATGTAAGAAAGGGTTATAACAAATGGAAGGATGATGTTCATTATTATTATTTTCCTGTATGTTCATGGAGCTTCTCTAAACTTTGACTGTAATCAGCTATCTGGGCATGTGGTTGATGTACCCCAACTGCGAACTCTACAGTAATGTTATTCAATATACTGTTCCTCATTTCAGCTGATGGATAAAATACAACATGTGCATTTAAATATTATATCTCAAAGGGAACAAAAACAGATTTAACTCATTCCTTCATTGCTGGGTACAGATCATTTCATGGTCAACCATAAATAACAAAACAACAGTTGGGAATTGTACTCCATTCAGAATAAGTTGCAGCACTGTTTACTCTCCTTGGGTATTGGTTCGTAAAGCCCTTTGAGTTGGTAAAATAGGCCACATGTTGATCAATAGCTGAGTTGTTATTGGCGGTATTGGCAAATCACCTTTTGCTAATACTGTACACCAATTCTCCCTCTTAGTGATCATTTACTGCAGTTATGAATCCATACAAGCAGCTCAGTTATGAAGTAACCTACTAAGGACAGATGCATACAGAAGCCAAAGAATATGACCCAGATGTGATCTTTGGTCTGCATAAGAAAACATAGCAAGCTAGTGAATACAAATCGCCTCTGCTAAACTAATCAAACAGTTAATTGAAGGCAGATGCAGAACTTTCCGATAGCAACTCAAACAGAGCTACTGGGTGCAGGTTCCTGTTACCTGTCTCGTGGACACTTGCTCAGTGATAGGTTACAGGTTGATTGCTATTGCTGCAGAAAACACAGATCAAAACTATCTAACTTGTGTAGATTTAAATCGTTTTGTTTTAGGAAATAACATTATGGGATATTGTACATAGGTAGTTTGGGATATACGTGCATGTGACTGCCAGGAAGGTGGAAGTCGAACTAGATGGACCTTGGGCCTTTTTCGTCTATTTCTTATGTTCCTATATGTTGAAATAAAGTGCTATCTGTACTGGAAGCAAGTTCACGACTATTGGTGCCCACGGTATCCTGAACTTTCAGGCACTAACGTTTACTGCTCGACTCTGGATCTGTTTGTTTTCTCTCAACCAACACTTTTCCTCCTTCCTTTCATAAGCAGTCTTCCATTACCTCACCGAGTGATCGTTCTTCACATATTAGCTTTCCACAGCAGCAGCAGTGAAAATAAACTAACCCAGTCGGGTCCCTTCTTCCACTTCAGTTTACCATTACATATTTTTTTCCAATGTGCACTTAGGGACTGGAGAGTATTTACATTTCAGCTGCCAGAGCCTACCTGAATTGACTGGGAACACATATAGACAGATAGAGTAATAGAGTGTGGAAAAGACTATTTGGTCCTGATAGTCTATATCAGTGCTCATACTGCACACAAACCTCCCCCCTCATAAACTGTTCTATTCCCTTCTCCCTTATGTAAACTACCGTATATCTCCACGTATATGGCGCACTTTGTTTCAGGTCAGAAGATCTCGAAAGTTGGGGGTGCGCCCTATATGCAGGTACAAGAGATTTTGAGCCTCGGAGATACAGTAAACAGGAGGGGCGGCCGGCGCGCTGTCAGCCGAGGTTTGGTCAGTGTCCGGCGGGGGTTGGGAGGAGCGGGTGACGGGGCTTCGGCCTCGGCCGCCCGGGCAGCAGCAGCGGACTTCAGTGCTGTGCTTACCTTCTGCCGAACCCAGTCTGCCTCCCTCCCTGCCGCTCTCCCTCCCTCACTCCCTGCCTGCCTGCCGGCCGGCCTGCCTCTCTCCCTCTCTCTCCCGGGCTGCCTGCCTGCCTCTGTCCCTCTCTCTCTCCCGGGCTGCCGGCCTGCCTCTCTCCCTCTCTCTCTCCCGGGCTGCCGGCTTGCCTCTCTCCCTCTCTCTCTCCTGGGCTGCCGACCTGCCTCTCTCCCTCTCTCTCTCCCGGGCTGCCGACCTGCCGCTCTCCCTCCCTCCCTCCCTGCCTGCGTGCCTGCCTCTCTCCCTACCCACCTGTCTCTCCTCCCTTCTGCCGGCAATATCATTGAAAATGCTTACTTTTTTTTCACCAAGAAAAGGTCAAAAACGGGAGGGGGGGGTGCGCCTTATACGCGGAGATATACGGTAATATTTGTAGTTCATAATAATAATAATCTTTGTATTTGATACTGTGGCTTATCACTTAATTAAGGTCTCAAAGAGCTTCACAGAATATATTTTCAAGGCGATACTTTAGGAGAGCGAAACGAGGCAGCCATTTGTACACAGTGTCCTACAAACAGTCATGGATCGGGTGACCAAATTATAATTTTTTGTCAGAGCGGTTATTATCCTGGAAAGCGATATGCCAATCGACTAACAAATGGGTTGTGACTCCCTGCTAGGGGTGTGCTGTAAGGATACTTGCCTAAGGTTTTGCTTTTATACTCTAACAAAAATTAGGGCTTCCAATCTTCATTTTTAATTGAAATCCCCAATAAGACAATGCAGATACTAAAAAAAAGGGTGTTTATCCAATAACCCTCATAAATGTTTTGCTGTCCTGACATGCCTGAAGGTCCCTCTCTTCCATCCATGTGCACAGGTGTTGGAATTTTCCGTTAAAAATAAACAACCCAATAAACACCCAAAACAAAAGTAACAGGTTTCCATGGTGTTACAGCATTCACTACATGATATACAGTACTGGATTAGTGGAGGAATTTAAGGTGATCACCTCAATTTACAGGTTAATGAAAAGTCATTGAAACGCACCCAAGTCTTGCTTGTAATGCTAATCTTACAAATAGGTTAACTACTGGAGGACGCGTTTCGACCACAGTATATTCTGTGAAACAATTTGAAATGTCTCAGCAGCATGATAAGGAGCTACATCAAATGCAAGAGTTATTATCATTATATCTCTGGATGGCTCTGCATTCACAAATTTGGGAGTCCTAACCAAAGCAAAGATGGATAATACCTGAGCTGAGTTCGGGTGAAATTATATACAGTACAAAAGCCGAGCCAGGCTGGTGAAAGCGAAAACGTGATGTACTCGGGAGAGCATTAAATATTCCTGGTTTGCAGATTCTGAGATTTATAGTCACTTTCTATTTGCACACGTGGCAAGGAAATGATCAGATGCCACTGCTTTTACAATAGTAAAATGAACAACTTGTCCATGAAGCAAAAGGTCTTATCATTAGCTATTCCTTTCAAATACAAATAAACATGTTGGTTCACCCCATCCACCATGGGCCGTAGGGCCTTCAGCCTCTCCACCCTTCAAAACTCCACCCCTCATTCCCTTCTCTTTGCTCCCTCCCTTGCCTCCTTCAAGGCAGTTCTCAAGGCCCTCCTCTTCGACCGTGCCTTTGGCTACCCTCCTGCCCCCCCACCATCCCCTCTTGGGTCCAAATCACTGATTGTACAGCAACTTGGGATGTCCTCCCAACATGAAAGGCGCTATACAACTGTCATTTTGCATTGCATTGTATCCCTCGAGTTGTAATGTGTACATTATATTGTCTTGTGTCCCTCGAGTTGTACAGTAATTGGTTACCTTTAGCACATCTGTGACCCTACCCCTTGCTGGTTATATCATAACTCCCATCATAGCTTCCAGTTACACCATGACTCGGTTGCTGGGTTACACCATGACTCAACTCTGGTCACACTGTGACCCATTGCCCACCCACCACCCCAGCTCACCTGTGCTTTCCACACTTCATCATTTTCTTGCTGGTGGATTCTACCAGGAATCTAAAAAAACAGGAAACATAACATTGATCACAGGTTCCCCAGGGACACAATACAGAAACTTTTTGTGTTTTTAACCTTGAATAAGTTCACGTTCCCTTTACAATAACACTATTAAAGAATGATTCAGGGTTTTAATTAAGCCATTTTCAAAATTGGCCAAACTGAGCCAGTGTTTTTTTTCCAACAAAAGTTACATTTGCCAAAAATGCCGTGAAGTGCTTCAAGAATGTGAAATGCACTACATTAAATGCAAGGATTATTCTTATATTGTAGCACAGGTCATTCTAATGACAAATTAATTCACTCATGCCTGTTAAAGTTTAAACTATCTGTACCCCTTCATATTTTATCACAATCATTTGTAATGCAAATAAACCAATAATGCTTGCATTTGTTATTGTGCTTTATGTTGTAACATCTCAAAGCTCTTCACAGAAATTGTGTACTTATAGGTAAATTGTACACAGAACTATTCCACATAATCTCATGTATCTGAATCTCACTTAGTATGTGTGATAGCGCCATCTAGTGACCAGTGTATATAAATGTAAATAAACCACATGATGTGTGCAGTCGTTTTCCAGAACATCGGAGCGTGAACGTGTGTGATACTTGTACTCCCAAAGATATCACAAATCGGCAACGAGAGATTGGGATAGTGGATTCCCTAGCTATTTCTGTTTGTAGGACAAGGACTCTACAAAGTGCGGAGAGGTGTGTGAAGACTTTTCGTTTTGATTGAGAGCTACAAATCCAGTAAAGTTTGCGTTCACGTGTGTTGGAACTGATACTAAAACAAATTCAAAAATGACGACTCCCATAGCATACATCGGATGATTGGGTGAGTTTCAACAAAGCCAGGAAACGTTTAGTGCTTACATTGAGCGGTTGGAGATGTTCTTTGCTGCCAATAATATTGTTGAAATTTAAGCTTCCGAAGATAATGCTGCAAGTGTAAATACAGCAGTGCAGGAAAGAATGAGAGCAATCTTTCTGACAGAAGTGGGTCCCGATGTGTATGAAACAGTGAAGAATTTGTTAACCCCAGCTAAGCCTAAGGACACACCATTGAAGGCTATCCTTGAAAAGCTTACAGAACACTATGAACCAAAGCCATTAGAGATTGCAGAAGGTTACCAATTTGGTACCAGATGTCAATTACCAGAGGAAAACATTGGCAGTTTTATCGTAGCGTTGAAAAAGCTGTCGATACACTGCAATTTTGGAGATTTCCAGGACCATGCGTTACGAGATAGGTTTGTGTGCGGACTGAAGAGCGACCGTATGCAAAGCAAATTAATGACAATGTCACAGCTAACATTTAATTTTGCATGTAAAACTGCCTTATCTATGGACATGGCTGAGAGAGATTCAAAAGAAGTTCAAACAAGCTATTGCCTAACAGTGGGGGAGGTAATCAAGCTGCAGGTACGTAAACCGAAATTCAAAGCACCTGTGAGTCGACCTCTAGGGAAGAATAGCTGGAATAATGCAAGGTCATGCTATCGATGTCTGGGTTCTCATCCAGCACAATCTTGGCCTTTCACGAAAGCGGAGTGTTATTCGTGCCATAAGACTGGGCATCTTGCGAAGGCTTGTTTCAAGACCAAAAGGACGAATGTGGTCAAGAAAGGACATCAGTTTCTGCATACGGTTGAGCGACACCAGGAGGGCGAGGACTCTGAGGAGCTTGTGGAGATCAACATGATCTACAACACAAAAGCGTTCAGTAGCAAGTTGCATGGCATCAAGGTCCAAGTAACATTGGACGGAGTCCCAGTAATCATGGAAGTTGATACTGGAGCAGCAGTCAGTGTGGTGTTTGAAAAACTGTACCAAGAAAAGCTGAGCAAAAATAAGCTACAAACAGCAAGGGTTGAGCTGCGTAGCTATGGAGGTGAGATCATCCCAGTTGTGGGTAAAGTGTGTGTTCCAGTTAAATACAAGGATCAATGTGCGGTTTTGCCAATTCTCGTGGTGAAGGGAGAAAAGCCAGCATTACTTGGTAGATATTGGATGAACTCGCTGAAATTAGATTGGCAAGAAATCTTCCATGTGCAAATCTCGTTCACAACACAGGAAGAGGTGATAAAGAAGCACCCGACGGTGTTCAGTGAATCGGTGCACCCATCAGCGGATACAAAGCGAGTGTAGGAGTGCAAGGTGAAGCAAGG
This sequence comes from Hydrolagus colliei, assembly GCA_035084275.1. Taxonomy (NCBI): domain Eukaryota; kingdom Metazoa; phylum Chordata; class Chondrichthyes; order Chimaeriformes; family Chimaeridae; genus Hydrolagus; species Hydrolagus colliei. The sequence goes on from CM068746.1 coordinate 33,723,322, forward strand.
CCAGTGCACTATAAGCCACGCCCAGTGCCATACGCAATGAGAGAAAAAGTCGAAAAAGAACTGAAAAGACTGGAAAAAGAGAACATTATCAGTAAAGTACAACAAAGTAATCAGGCTACTCCCATTGTTGTAGTTCCAAAATCTGACGGTAGTATCAGAATCTGTGGGGACTACAAGGTAACAGTGAATCGCGTTCTTGAGTGCAGTCCACCTGACACGTTACCAAATGTAGAAGATTTGTTCAACATATTGGTAGGTGATAAAGTATTTTCTAAAATGGACTTGTCAAACGCCTATTTACTGTTAGAGTTAGATGAGAAGTCAAAGGCGTACTTGACTATCAACACACATATTGACCTGTATCAATACAATAGGAGTGAAAGTCAAGATGAATACCAGAATTAACACATGGCGAGTCCGAGAGCTAACACAAGTCCTAAATGTCCGAGTGCTACCATGAGTCCTAAAACTTTTGGACAGGGAAGGTATCCCGTTAGAAGTAAGAAACCAGTAGTCAAGTTTGAATTTTGATTGGATGTGTCATAGTTTGAACATGATAATATACATAAATTGTATGTATGTATAAATTGTAGATAGTATCGTGTTTTGAATGTCAGTAATTATAACTTTTTCATAAGTTCTTCATTAAGAAGGGAGGAGCTGTGATAGCGCCATCTAGTGACCAGTGTTTATAAATGTAAATAAATGCGTAAGGTGGAATCCAATATTGCTCAAGTCTCAAATGAAAGCTCCACTATTTAATAGTCTGCTGTAGGAAAGGCACCGTAGAAATTCCTATACATGTCCAAAAGACCCTCCACACAATCGTATGACTCAGATTAGCCAGGGTATACCAATGGCAAGAAGACAGTTGAGTTGAGAGCCATTGATCCATCTGGTGTCCTGACACCAATCAGATAAGGGGCAAGGAAAGCCAAAGTTACTACCCCGGTGGATAAAGATGTGGTATACCATTATCACTGGTAGAAAAATAAGAGATTTTACAGGCTAAAAGCTTCATCTTTGTCACAGTAAGAGTTGACGGGACTGGATCCTAACCAGAAAAGCAATTTTATCAACAAAAAAAAATCCAAAAGCACCTGGTCTAAACCCATTGGGCAGGGAGATATGACATGCACCAGAGCCACAGTCACAGTGTTTTGGGGAGGTTTGTTTTCGAAGTTACCCACTGGGTCATCAGAGGAGCTATCAATCCAAAGTCCTGAGCTTGAGATGTCAGAAACTCAAAGACAAAGAGTACATCAAGGAATAAAAGAGCACATCAAAGGAGTGTGGGAAAGAGTTTGGTGTTTGGTTTACCTTACTTTGGTCAAGGGGCCGAATACAGTGAACCTTATGTTGAAAAGTAACCTAAGTATTTCAAGAAATCCTGAAAACTGAGAAAGTTAGAACTTAAGATATGAGAATTAATTGGAACCAAAGTAACAATCAATAGAATTGAAAGGCTTAGTTGAGGTACAGATCAGCCATGATCTAATTCAATGATGGAACAGGCTCGATGGGCTGAATGGCCTGCTCCTGTTCCTGTTCCTGTGTTCCTAGAAGCTGAGAAAGGAGAAAGTCAAGGGAGGGAAGTCATAGTGAGTCAAGGAAAATGTTCAGCTGGAGAGAACCATATTTGATTATAATAGTCAGACAGAGGTGTCAAAGAGCAAATGAGAGAGAGTGAAAATAAGACAATCATTAAGTGCTGAAAGTCTTATAAAGAGAAGCCTGAAGCCTGTATCACCAGTAGTCAGAGATCAGTGACAATGCAGGAAGCAGAATGTAAGAGGCCCAAACAAATAATAATCCTTGCATTTGTTACATAGTCAATCCACTGCAACGTTTTGATATGTCTCAATGATCCGATAAAGCACTATATCAAATGCAAGGAATATTATTATTATGATTATAATAACACATTTCTTGTGGATAAAACATCTCAAAGCACTTCATGGGATTTACTGTGACTGGATGTTTTGTTTAGAACCAATTTGCACATAGCAATGTCCCCCACACAGCCATGAGGTGAATGGACAAAGTCTATCTGGGGACATAGATATAATATAATTGGCAAAGGAATCAGAGGGAGATGAGGAGAAATATTTTTACACAGAGAGTTGTTGGGAATCTAGAATTCACTGCTTGAACGGGTTGTGGAAATATACTCAACAACATTTCTAAAGAGAAATGGATAGGTACCTGAAAAGGAAAAAATTGCAAGGATATGCGAAAGGATCAAGGAAGGGTTAGCTCTTCCAAAGATCTAATGTAATCTGTTATCTCCACATTTCTAAAATCCATGGCTATTCTGTTTTCAAATTGAGCCTAGAGGCTTATAGTGATATAATACCAGTAACCATATGAGTGTTGGTTAATCATTTCTTTCAGGGTAAAATCTTTTGTGAAGAAAGTCATTGAGTTTAATATATTGTACAGGTCTGCTCAGTGCTTTGAAAAGTCAAGAGTTAAATTCTCAGTTGCAGAGTCAGTTGTTGTTGTCAGAAATCTTTTGATTAGCAAACCAGTTTTCAGTTCAGTCTTAAAGGGGAATGCAGACTTTTTATCATTACAAGCATCATCCCATGTGAGATGAAACTGGCAAATTCTGTTGGTGCACGGTAATGACTTTTGGTTCATTGGTTAATTAATTGGTTGATGAATTGAAGTTGAATTAAAATCAAAGTTCAATGCAAAATGCTTCAAAATTGCTTTCTTAAATAATTGAGGTAAAAATGAAGTTGAAAAGATAGGTCTTTAGCCAAGACCTGAAAAGAGGGCGAGGAGAAAGGAAGTCTTAACGTTGGAATATCCATATGAAATGCAAGGTTTATTATGATATTACAGTATTAGAATCTACATTCCATTGATTGTTCATAAGAATTCTTAAAAAAAAATTGGCCATATCAATCCATGATTGTTTGTGGGATACTGGTGTATGCAATTGGCTACCGCGTTTTGTCCACAAAATATACAGTCAATTCACTTTACAGTATATTCTGTGAAGCGCTTTTGAGACATCTAGAAGACATGAAAAGTATTATATCAAATGCAAATGCAATTTTGTTGTTGTTGTTATCAGCAAGCATTGGAATTGTATTGAATTGCGGGAAATTAAGGTCTTTTGTGGATGATCAGGGCGACGTTTTCTGCAATTCTATGCAGTCAGCTTTCTTTCCTCATAAACCTCAAACTGCAAATAAAACTCTCCTGCCAATCGCGGAAGCACCGAATAGACCATGCACCAAACTTGCTCAGAAAAAGAATGGAGAGCAATCATATGGCACAAGTCAGGACATCATTTGCAATGATTCAATGCAATAGTAAGTTCGAGAGTAATGGAGGATAAGGGAGTGGAGGTAGGGGTTAGGAAGTGATTATTACAACTGGTGCAAAGAAATCAAACTGGTTTTGAGAGGAAACTGAATTGGAATTGGTTGAATGTGGTGATTATATCATTTATAAAGATAAGACTGATGTGTGTTTTACTGTCGTAACACCGGAATGGAAGGTTTAACAATCATGACATTTTTATCTGAAAGTGAATCATTAAGCGCTCCAAAACACTGCGCTATATATATACATACTGTATATGAAGGTCACTATATAAATGCAAGCTGTGTTGTTATCTTATATTATTACTGATTCCTTCTTGCACTCTCTGAGCATCTAATTTGTTTCTGTGCGGTCAAACAGAGAATAGAACAAGACACTATTTATTCAGAGGTATTGCAGTTGCTTAAGTTAAGCCCATCAAACATTCAACTGAGGCAGCATTAACAAATGGGTAAACAGTGTGTGCTGGATTGAAAATAAAGGTTACCGTGGCATTAACTAGTGCACAATGCAGAAGAGGAAGCCAGACGGCTTGTATTGTTCAACAGGACAGGTGAGGGGAGGTAAGGGGAGAATCAGAGCAAACAATAAATAATTTTAGAAGTGACAGGAAGGAATAACAAAAATAATAATTCTTGCATTTGATTCTTGCACCAAAACACGTTGCTAAGATGTCTCAGTGCTTCCGACAGGGTCGCGTTCCTGAAAAACTTCACGTAAATCGAAACGTTGTAAATCGGGAGATACCTGTACAGTATACTGTACTGTAAAGTGAAGCCACTGTATATTTTGTGGGCGAAACTCAGTAGCCAGTTACACACAACAAAAAATATAATTTATTTTTCAAATAAACTTCCTTGGATAGGTGACTCATTTTTCAGGATCTGTGCTATACACTTCCATCAAGCTACAGTCTGAAACCAGCGATGTATATTTATCGCCAGACACAGCAAACATTGTTATACCCGCACCTGAATGAGTCAGCAGAACTCTGCCTTCGTTTAAAACAGAGCACTTATAAAACCTTCAGCTGGTAACTTCATTTTTGTTTCAAATTCACCCAACAAGAGCACAGCAATTTCACAATGGCAGTGATAGGGAAGAGGGCAATAACAGCGACAACAACTTGCATTTATATAGCACCCCTCATAGAGAAAGAACTCTGAGACTGTGTGTCACAACAAAGCTATGTTGAGTTTATATATTGACTCAATTCACTTTCCAGCATATCCTGTGAAATGCTTTACCACATCTTCCTGATATGAAAGGCGCTATTGCAAATGAGTATTCTTCTTATTATATGTCTTTCAGCTCACTTAATGCTCTTAACAAACAGATGGGGGTTGCTGACTGCCAAATTAAAATGATCATGACAACAGCATATCTTATAACTGAATATTCTATTTGAATATTTATTCCACTCCGATTTACTGGGCTATAATAAAGTAATGTCATTTCCAAGTTGGGACTTTGACTTTATATTTGCTTTGGTCTTGTGTTTGGAAGATAGCAGTCACATGTCTAGCTAATACAGACACAAAACAGACTCTTCTTTCTTTGCTTATAAATTTCAAACTACAAAAAAAACTCTCGGGCCAATCACAGAAGCACCGAATAGACCATGCACTAAACATCCTCAGAAAAAGAATGGAGAGCGAGGATTTGGATAAAAGAGAATTAACATATAGCACTGAGAAACCAACAATGGTTCTTTAGCAAAATCCTTTACATTACCTTACCAATACAGTAGCTTCTATTGTTCAGCTTCAGGTCCCTCCGCCCCATCTGCACTATCATTGGGTGGGCAAGCTTTCAGGCATAATGCTCTGGCTCTCTGGAAATACATCCCAGAGTTCCTCCAATTCATATCCTCCCTCCCACTTTTAAAGTCCAACTCTTTCGTTCAACTTCCATCCATCCTCTCACCCATTAGCTTCCTTTTACTTTAAAAAATAAAGTTACTATCTGGGGCAGTGAAAGATTATTTTCTGCTTTGTGACCATGCCTAAGATCTGAAAATATGGTTGGCTTGGATGAAGAAATCCCTTAGGCCCATCTGATCTCATCCACCCTACCGTTCCCCCCATTACAGCATCAAGCTGCTTTTTAAAATATGTGTAGATTTCCTCTTCTGATAATTAATGTATCTCCTGTTTATGAGACTCTTGTTTATATGGCTCTTCTGCAGTGCCCCATATGCATAAACATCAAGCGATGATATGTAGCAGACCCAAACAGTCAGAGCAACGTAATAATAATAATTCATTGGTGCCTCATTGCATCATGAGGATACTTTAAAGCAATATGATGTTCCACAGGATTTTACCATGAAGTTCAGTGGCTGTGTACTTGCCCGCAATTGCAACAATAATTGTACATGGCAAAGTCCCACAAAGAGCCATAAAGTGACTAATCTATATTCACAGCTAATAGTGAGACTGAGCTTGCAAAATGTTCCCCTGTTTTATTCACCTTAGTCACGAATTTACGATGAAGCAATCAATAAGTGTCACCTAATAATCAGAAACAAGTAGGAAGTGAAAATACCAGAGAGTGATTATACCCTGAGGTGATGTCAACAACACATATTTGTTCTGCTCCACTTGCGTCAAACAGATGTTGACCAAAGTCCAGGAAAAAACCTTTTGTGCATGAACAACAACAACAACAAATTGCATTTATATGGTGCCTTTCATGGTTGGGAGGATATCTTAATGTGCTTTACAGAATATTGTGTTGTAAAGTGGAGTGATTGTGTGTATTTTCTGAGCGAAATGTGGCGCGATTTTGCACATAGCAATGCCCCATAAAAGCCATGAAGTGAATAATCAATTTTATTTGGGCAATTGTTGGCCAAGACAGAGTTTAGTGAGTTTTTATCCAAAGTCATGGAATCTTTGACAATGTAGCTCTCCCACTGCACTACATTGAAGTGCCAGCTTACACTATATGAGTTATAGATTCTGGCATGGGGCTTGAACCCAGCCCTTTCTGACTCAAGAGACAAAAATGCTACCAACTGAGCCAGACTGATACACACTGGACATATCTGAAAGTTGGCAATACAAGGATGAGACCCAGTGGTGTGAATGGTAGGGATAAATGAGATAAGCCTCTCACTCTTCAGTGTTGCCCTTATGTCCCACACAAGGAATATTTCACTTGTGAACACAGATCAAGGATCCAAGTAGGAACACATTCACCAACATAGTTGAAATTAAATGCAAAGTCAAGGCAGAATAACATTTATAATAATAACCATATTAATTCTTACATTTAACACAGTGCCTTTCACTTCAGTAAGTTGCTAAAACTGCATCACCAGATTCCTAATTCAAGTGTAGTGCCTTGGGACGCCCTCTCAATGATAAAGGTGCTCTAAAAATGTAATTTTGTTGTTGTTGTAGTGACTATTTTTTGTGAGTGAACTCAACCCGGCTGATACCCACTCAATGGTTGTCTCAATAAATCACCCCCAAAATTCAGCCATTTGTACAATTGCTCAATGTTAAACACATATATCCCCAGCCCTGCTGATAAGGAATATGCTTAATTTGACTTACCTCATTCTCCACTTCCTCTTTTCTTTGGTTGTAGTATTCTAAATTGCGATCGACACCGGGTACCTTGTGTTTTGTGTGCGATTGCTTCTTCAAGTTGCCGAATTCTGAAAACAAACATAGGAACGAACACATCAGCATTCTCACAATGTGGGAACCTTGAGAAGTGCAGAATTACTTTCCGATTGATCCTAAAAGAGCTCGGCTAACAATATTCCTTGCATTTGATATGGCCCCTTTCATTTCAGGAGGATGTCTCAAAAGCGCTCCACAGGATTTACGGTGTATTTGTAGGTGAATACGACCATCCACAAAATGAATGATCAATTTTATCTGGGAGATTGTTGGCCAGGACGTATTTTAAAATTGAATCAAATGCCATGGGATCTCAAACATCCACTCGAACAGGCAGATGGGAGCTTGGATTATCGTCCCATTCAGAGTATGTCACTGCTGACAAAACAGAGCCCTGTCCCACCAAGCATTGCACCGGAGTGCCAACTTAAATTAAGTTCGAAGTCCTAATAGAGGCGTTGAACTCACAACCTTATAACTCAAAGTTAAGACGGCTACCACCTGAGTCAGACTGACAAGATGATCACATACCGGTAATCATTATTTGCTGTTAGTTAGTAGATGACAAATAAAAGTCTTGAGCCACATAATAATAACAACAAACAATAATCCTTGCATTTGATATAGCGCTTTTCACATTTTATCAACGTCCCAACAACAACAACTTTGATTTATATAGCGCCCTCCACGACGGACGGCGTCCCAAAGCGCTTCACAGAATATTCTGTAAAGTGAATTGACTGTATATATTTGTGGGCGAATTGCGGCAGCCAATTGTGCACAACAGTGTCCCACAAAAAGTTGTGGATTGTAATGATCAATTTTTTTATTATTGTGGGTTTTTTGAAGGGATTATTATTAGGCATGTGGAGTAAGGAAACTTGCCCAAGGTTTTGCCCTGACCTGCCTGGATTCGAACACAGGTCTTCCCAGCTTGGTCTCCCCAGCTTGCAAGACAAGTGCTCTAACCACTGAGCCACAGGAGCTCACATCATCCCTTTGCAACATAATACACCAATGTTGCATTCATAAGGTTATGTATGAGATACAGATCAGACATGATCTAATTACATGGCAGAACAGGCTTGAAGAACTGAATGGCCTATTCCTGTTCCTATGTTTGAGAAGAATTTCCAACTGACTCTAGATTTCCTCTATGAATGTAGTATTTAAGAATGCACAGAATTTGGTAAATTATTGAATTAAATTGTATTTTTGTAGCCCATTTTCTATACTTTAAAAACAATCTGAAAAATGGCTTCAAAACTCATGTGACAAATTCTGGACCCTCTAAAATGCTCCAATAATAGATTAATTCTAAATTCAGGTAACATTTTACCTCAACAGTTAAATTTATGGAAAGAGATAGCATCACCACAGTAAGTTGTACAAATCATTAGTTAGGCCACAACTGAAGTTCAGGCACCTCAATTCAGAAAAGATGCTATGGCCTAAGACAGTGGTTTCCAAACTTTGAATAGCAGTGCCCCCACTAACTCGGCAACGTTTTTGTTGCGCCCCCACCACCTTTACACTCGGCTCCACACATTCGGTTCCTCGGCTCCGCACACTCGAGTCCTCGGCTCCAATCCTGCCTCCCCTGGTGACTGCCAGGGGTAGAGCCCACTGCTTGCTTGCCTGCCAGCCAGCTGTGAGGGATTTTGACAATAGGGATAAGTTATTTCCACAGATAATGGAGTCAGCAACTCAGGGACATAGTTATCCGATTACAAGAACAGCAGAAGGAGAACTCAAAAGGTGTTTTTTCACATGCAGAATTGTTGGGATGTGGAATTCCCTGTCCAAGTTGGGTAGTGGAGGTGGAATCCATTATGGCATTCAAGAGGGAATTGGATAACCATATGAAATAGTGGGGCTTGAAGGGATATGGGCATAATGTGGGGTTATGGGATTGAATTGATTAATTTGCTCTATGAGCCACTGCAGATTTGATGGGCTGAATGGCCTCCTTCTGTGCTGAACATTTCTATTCTTCTAGGAATAAGCTGTTCAGGATAGATTATGGCAGGGAAACTGAGAAAAAATTTCTTTTAAAGATATCTAGTGCATTACAACACAGGTTCCCTGCAGCCGAATATTGCCATGGCTCAGCAAGCATTTCAGAGCCTGATGTTCTGAAGCCTGCCTGGCTCCTTGACAAGTTATTATCCTCTGAATGTCAAAACCTGAACAAGAGCGAAAGCTACCACAAGGCCAGACAATGGCTCAGGATAGGCTGCTGTCCTTTCATTTTGCTGGAATGGTGATTGAATCCAGATAGTTAGGATGAAAAAAGTATTCTCTCTCCCACTCCTACTCCCCAACAAAGTCCACCAAGGATTCAAGCAAAACAGGCTTAGGTAGGCTCAACAAAATCCGTATTGCACCAGACATTAGAGAATAAACTCTCAGCAATGCAAATCAGGAAACAACAATGTGCATTTGCACAGTGCTTTTCATGCAGGATAGCGTGTTGGAGCGCTGCTCAAAGTCGGATGCCGAACAACAGAGAAGTGGAGGTGACCATAGGCACAGTTGAATTGCTAGGTCTTAACATGGCCACCTTTGAGAGGCCTCAAAGTTCGCTGGTGTGTGAAGTGCAAATGTCTCGGTGATGATTTGGGCTCATTGTTGGGGCAAAGTCAATGGGCTTTGCTTGGCTTCCAAAGCTTGAGGTGAACAATAGGGGAGGGCAGGGAGATCCGTAAATGACGTCTCCCATTCATCACTTCGACCAGCGTAAAACCTACTAAACGCATTTGAACTTTTTAAATAAGTGCCAGGGATTCATTGAGTGTTTAAATGGTGTTAACACCACATCTATTACACCTTGTGGAAATCTAAACCCCCATCTTGGCACTAATGAGGCCAAAATGAAATAAAGCGTCGGTGACGTGGTCGAAAAAGAATTTTAACATCTGCTTCATGTTTGAAAATTACTGCCATGATTTTTTTAAAAAAACTGAACTAATATTTTCCTACTGAGAATTGCAGTCACTGTGCTAACAGACTGACATGATGATCACACAGGTGTGAAGGCCACCCTCACGGTTCAGTGAAGTGGCCAAGCCAGAAGAAAGGACATCCTCACAAGGGACCAATCTCCAGCACGTAGCAACACTATGTGAAGGCAAAGTTGATGCAGTTCGCTGTGCAGACGATTTCAATTCAAAGTTGGATCCATAGAAAAGTGTGGCTGCACATTTTCTGCAGAATCTGCTTAAACCGCACTATTTGCTACAAACGCCTACAGATAGATAACCCTTTCTCTCTGTGCCATGGCACACAATGCTCCGAATAAGTGAGCTAGTCCTGGGCCTCTCTTGCGCTGTTTGTTCGACGCTGCTACTGTGGGCAGGATATTTCCGGTCGCGCATGCTGTTAACACACAGTTGGGTGTTGGGATTGTGGAAATGTAAGGAGCGGGAAATCCGCTTTGCCCAGAATGGGGGAAAATATTTCCACACTTTTCAATTGACCCAGGTTATAATTCTTTCAATTCGCATGGTACCTTTCACATTGGGGAGGATGTCTCAAAACGCTTCACAGGATTTATTTTAAGTGTAGTGACTGTGCTTGTAGGTGCATAGCAATGTCATGTAAACAGCCATGAAATGAGTGACCAATTTTATCTGGGGGAATTGTCGATCTGTGTATCCTTCATTCCCTTCATGGCCCACAATGCTCCAAGTGTGTGAATGGCAGACCATGCTGTGCATGTTGGCCTATAAAACAATCACTCGGCTCCTCGGTAATTCTGTGTGAAACACTCAGAAAGGTTCTGAAGTAGGTGCTTTATCAAATGCAAAGCATTGAAATACTACAATTGCCTTCGAAGCACAGTCTCCAGAAGTGTGCGGCAGATGATGCACTCGCCGGTCGCAATATTTCCTCTTAAAGGGACAAACTAAATGCAAGCTGAAACGATCCTTGGCCAAGAATAATTATTCCCTGAATCTTGCAGCAAAAGGATGTTTTGGCCAGAGCCAAGTTTATTTTTTACTATGAATGTAATTTGTGCCTTGCACGGCTTTCGCCTCTAAAACATATTCTTTATTAGAAGAACTATTCGCACAGCACAATGTCCCGATGCAGCCTTACACTCTTTGCAGAGTGGCGTGACAGGAGACTGGATCAACTCCCAGACGTTCGGATGTTTTGGGGGCAGGAGGGAGATACAGAATCTGTCTGTAACAAAAAAGGACATGTCTTGAAGCATCAGTGTTGTTGTCAAAGCTGTATGGAGAGGAGGATGGAACAGCTGCACTTGGTGCCATGCACAATGCTAGCGTTCAGAGTCCTTATAATCCAACAGAAACTTCACAGCAATTGTAACACTATTACAATAAATTACAATGATAATCAACCACGATTATAGCTCCTTATCAGGCCATCACGACATCTCAAAGCACTGCAGAGGATTTTACTGTGGAGTGTATTTTACTGTGATTAGGACTGCGTATTTTGTTTTCAATTATTGCCATGGGATCTTTAATGTCCACCTGGACAGTCAGACGGGACCTCAGAACGTCTCATCTGAAGGACGGGACCTCTGACAATGCAGTGCATCCCCAAGTACTGCATTGATGTGTCCGCACATAATAATAATAATCCTTGCATTTTGATGTAGTGCTTTGCATGTCTTCTAGATGTCTCAAAGTGCTTCACAGAATATACTGTAAAGTAAATTCACTGTATATTTGTGGGTGAAACGTGGCAGCCAATTGTGCATAGCAGTGTCCCACAAACAGTCGTGGATTGAAATGGCCAATTTTATTATTGTTTTTTTTGGAGGGCTTATTATTAGGCGTGGTGTGGAATAAAAAACTTGCCGAAGGTTTCACCTTGACCTGCCTGCCTGCGTTCGAAACACAAGTCTCACGTTTGTAAGGCGAGTGCTCTAACCACATACTATACAGGTTTCAAATCCCAACACAGATCTTGTTTTCACAACTTTATGACTCAAGAGACGAGAGTGCAACTGACTGAGCCTGTCTGACGCAAAGTTTTGAGTTTTTTTTTTATTGTTGACTCATAACAGTCCTATCCGTTTACGTCAGCCAGCGCAATTGCGAAATAGCCAGCTCCCACATTGGCTCACTTGGTAAAAACACAACTCCTAGTGTCCCAGGCTTGATCAATTCTGTACACCTCAGTTGGGAGGTACTGGGTTAAGTGGTCCTGAATCAGGAAGGCAGGACTCGGGGATGAAAAAAAATGAGACAGCAAATACTAAATCAAAATTCCCATTCCTGATCAATTGGGGCCAAAAGAGAATCCTACCGTTACCCCACTTCCCACTGATGAAATAGCTAGTCAATATTGTTCTCCTGTATCTACACATCTCAGTGAGGTGATAGGGGGGAACTGGTAATGTGTAAAATTAATAATTATAATCATTGTCATCTCAAAGCGCTTCACAGATTATATTCAGTAGTATCTCTGTATTTTGTAGGTGAAACGTGACAGCCAATTGCGCACAGCGGCGCAAACAGCTATTGCTAGGTAAATAGAGCCTTGTGGATAAGGAAATTTGGTTAAGGTTTTACCCCACCATTGGGATGGAACCCAGGTCCTCTCGCTTGCAAGGGTGATAACCACAACAATGCAGGACTCCACATGTAGGACAAGACCCCAACAAGGATCAGTTTGGGGCAGTGGGAAGAATGGAGCAAAACTTTGGGACAAGTTGAGGTAGGGTGAGGGGGGGAAAGGCAAACTTCAAAAATCTATCAAGCAATGGAGCATTAATAACAAAAGAGCAAGCCAGGATGTACATCATGACACAATCTAAAGTCCACAGGACATACAGATAAGTGGCATTAAGTACAAAGGTAAGGATTCAAGTGCTCCGAGACGCCGCCTGGCTTGGAGGGTGCTATATAAATGCAAAGTATTGATAGTTGATTTGAACTCCTGCCTGCTGTCTGGAATAAAAATATATGATAGGTGGAGGTATAGGTCCGGGTGTGGATTTTTAATTAAAAATTGCAAGTAGAACTAAATTATGTAAGAAAAAATCTTTAACAGTAGTTTTTTTCACCCACATAATAAAATTAACTTTTTAGTAAATTCTCTGATCTACAATGAGGCATTCAATAATGTGATAAGAAACAATATCAAATGCAAGGATTACTTTTTATTATCTTTAGATACTGGCCAGCTAGCCAGGAAATAGACACAGTTCAGTATATTGAGCCAGTGACTTGCATTTACAACTGGGTCAGCAGAATCTGCAAACTTCGGGAAACACATAAGAATATATTCAGATTTAACACATGCCTCAGTGACAAGAGAACAATGCTCAAACATCAGGAAGTTGAAAGTGAGGGTCAACTTTTGAAGTGAAGCATAATTTTCCATTGTAAGTGTGGTTTGTTGCCATCATTGCAAAAACAAAGTTGTCGGTTCCACCCCACGTATAGCGCTCTGCCTCAGTGAAAGGTAAACATCCAAATTGAAATTGATTAATCTTCCCATTGTCAACCACATCAATTTAATCAACAACAAAATTAACTTGTATAGCGCCTTTCATGTCAGGAGGATGTCCCAAGGCGCTGGACAGTCACTGTTTCAGACCCGAGCTGGGGGTGGGAGGGGGGAAGGAAGGGGGAGGATTAGGAGTTGCCGATGGGACCATCAAAGAAGAGGGTCTTGAGGCAGGACTTGAGGTAGTGGCGGAGTCGGGCAATATTGCAGAGATGAGGAAAGGCAGAGCGTAAATGCAAAATGATACTTTTCTCTAGCATCTTTCACATCAGGAGAATGTGTCAAAGCACTTCACACAGCTGGCTGCACACTAAAGTTGGAGGTGACGATGGGTGAAGAATGGTGGTAATGGTGGGAGGGCGTAGGGGGGGGCGGGGGGTTTGTCAGGTGGGAGAAATGACCATAAATGCTATCCAAGGGATAAGTCTTAAGGGGTGCTTTAAAAATGGTATGGTAGGGGATGAGTCGGAGGCTCTCTGTGATGGGAGTTCCCAAGAGTGGCAGGAGAATGGCTGAAAGCTCACCCAGATCGAATGGGGGACATGAAGTAGGCTGGGTGAAGGGAACGGCTGGCTCAGCAGGATTGCAGCAGGTCACAGAGGTAGGGTGGGCGGGTGAGCCGGGAGAGAGTTGATGATAAATAATGAAAAATGAACCACATTTTTCAAACATGAGACATGTTTGAGAAAGGTTTTAAAAAATTCCCATCTCCCTATCTCAATTTTGAGCGTGTAGTAATAGCTATTTAATTCAAAAAGGATCAGAGGCTTAATTTCAATAAAACGTTAATCACAGTGACAGCAAAGGCAGCTATTACTGCAGTTAACCTGCGCTTACAGAATTAACGAGGGATTAGATTTTGCTGGATAACTTTAAACTGAAATATTTAACTCATTAACCCTGCTATTAGAAGTCAACCAAAGTTATTCTGCAAGAGTTCCGAAGTAATCCAGTACAACCCAGCAGGGCGCAGTGGGCACAGAACTACAAGTTACCAGTTTCCTTTAAAAAAGGATATGTATGAGAAATCATTTCCTGCTGCAAGCACTCTCATGCTTATCATCCAACGGTGACCAGCTCTGTTCAACCCTCTGAGACACTATCTTGTGTAAAGGGCGCAAAATAATAATATGATAATAATCCTTGCATTTGATATGATGTCATCAAGACATCTCAAAGCAGTTGACAGGATATACTTTAAAGTGTGTACTTTTGTAGGTGAAACCCACCAGCCAGTTGTGCACAACAGTGTCCCACAGATAATCATGGAATGAGTTACCAATTTTCATTTGGAGAATTGTTGTCCAGGGCAACAGGAGAAACTCCCTTCTCTTTCTGAATATTGCCACAGAGTCTTTAACATCCACCTGAACAGACAGGTGGGACCTCAGTTTAACATTTCATCCAAAGGAGTGTACCTCCAACATTGCTACAACCTCCCCCAGCTGTGCATTGGAGTGACATCTTAGACTATGAGATTCAAATTCCCGATGTGGGGTTTGAACCCACAACCTTCTGATTCTGATTCATAGGCAAGTGTGCTACCACTGAGCCAGGCTGACACACACTAACAAGGACAAGTTGTTGGCGTTGAATCAATAACGCTCGACTTTCCCTGGAAATACAGCTCTTTTCCTCAGCATTCACGTTGATTAAGACCTTAATAGGCTCTTCAAAGATTGATGAAAACAGGAGTTTGATTCTATTACAATTAACTTTATTGATTGCAACAACAGATCAATAAAAGAACGGATTACAAATCACCTGGTAATTCAGGATCTCACTAACATGAATTTAACCAACAATAAAATTACATTTGTAGAGCGCCTTTCACGTCAGGAGGATGTCCAATGTGCTGATAGGGAAGAACATTGGTAGATAGTGGTAAAAACACTTACAATATATAAAAGCTGAACAGAGCAAAATGAGGTAGAGCACACAGGTAGGCAGGTCTTATTTTCATGAAAATCTCATTTTATTTCTTAGCAGGTTTTAGTCGAACAACAAGTTTGGTGAAATAAAGTGTCAGAATACATTGGTCCCTCCTAACAGACAGGCAATGGTGGACATTAGTCTTCTGTTCTGTACAGTTTTGTAACCCACATTCAAAACCGCAGCATTATCCAATTGAAACTAGGAGCAGAAAATTCAGTCCAGCATCTTGGCAGTGAAATCAACCTATAAAACTTTTACCAAGCACATTAGAAAGTAAGAAAAATGAATTTAGTTTTCATGTTTAAATTTTTTTTTTCAGAATGCCTCGGAAATGAAAGGGCCAGCCCTCTTTGGTAGTCTCGATCATCTGGTTCCTCGTGGGCCTACAGTATTCTAGGGCACTGCTGATGACAGCACAGCCAACCCGGCTTATGGACTTGGAAGGGCAGACCAGTTACTAGGGGCAGGGAATCCTCTCACTCAGCTCCTGTTAAACCTGCAAGACAAAGCCCGAATGGGTAGGGTGGTCCTCGCTGGGCAAGCAGAAAAGCTTGCCAAGCAATGCTCTCAATGCCAAACTGTGCAGTTTTAATGCACACTCTGAGGTCCCCAAGCCTTAGCTCTTGCCAACCTGGGCCTCATACATTCCAGAATTAGATATGCAGGATGCATGCACATTCCATTTCAATAATCTATCTCTGGGATTTCCATGTGTAGGTGGGATGCAGGGAATTCTTAGCTTGGTTTGGACACTCTTAAAGATGGTGCTGGTTTTCCATATTGTGGCAATATGGAAGTGACAAGGTACTGTATTTCACAGGCTCGCTGGTGATTATGTGCAAATAATGTAATCAGAATTCAAGCTTTCCAGCTGGATCTTTGTAAACAGTGAATCTCAGATGTGTCGATGACGCCTTTCTGGAGCTCCACACAGATACCAAACTCAGTTCCCACCTTCCCACCACAGTACGGTCAACATCAAGCATCGTTCCAGACACATCTGGAACTCATTATTTATAAACCCTTCTAAGAATTTCCCAATTGAACCACCCAAAATATACATGCTAATCAGTCACATTATAATATATTTCTCCCCTCCCTCTTTTTTTTCCACATACAACATATTGTAACTTTCCAAATACTGTACTATTGGAACAAGGAATTTAGTGTGCTTATAAATTTGGTATAATAGCCTGCAACCAATCTGCCACATCAGGATTGCTGTTTAACAAAGAAGTCAGTGTAGACTGGACAGCAAAATCCTGGTAATAAAAAAACATTTATTTATCGGCAATATTTAGGAGTATAATATGGGATGCTTGTGTGCACGCATAGAGCCCATGTCAATGACCATATTCCCCAACCTGCACCGGCCAATTTCCTCTTATTTTCAGTCTTCTTAAAAAAGCCATCTTATTTGAGGTACCTCACAAAGAAACAAACAAGATTTCTGGGCAACCCATTTGACAGCAGGATGCTTTTTAGAGTCGGATCTCCCATTGCAATGGATGTTCATCCCCCAGGTCTCAGAGACGAAAGGTTGATTCCCGCTGTGTCATCTATTCTGTCCTTGGATGAGATATTTAGGTCATGTAAGGAGCTCCTGTGGCTCAGTGGTTAGAGCACTTGTCTTACACGCTGGGGAGACCAAGCTGGGGAGACCTGTGTTCGAATCCAGGCAGGTCAGGGCGAAACCTTGGCAAGTTTCCTTACTCCACACCCCTAATAATAATCCCTCCAAAAAAAACATAATAATAAAATTGGTCATTTCAATCCATGACTGTGTGTGGGACAGTGCTGTGCGCAATTGGCTGCCGTGATTCGCCCACAAATATATACAGTCAATTCACTTTACAGTATATTCTGTGAAGCGCTTTGGGACGTCGATAAGATGTGGAAAGCGCTATATCAAATGCAACGATTATTATTATTATGTCCCCCTGTTCAGATGAGCTTAAAGATCCCATGCACAATTGGAAAAGAGAAGGGAGTTTCTCTTTTCTCTTTTTTTTAAGGTAATTCGTGCCCAAGACACGAACGGTGTCTTGGGTACGAATTCCCTAAAAATGGATCACTTAATTCATGACCACTTATAATAATTATCCTTGCACTTGATATAGTGCTTTTCACATCTTTTACATCTCTTAAAGCACTTCACAGAATATATTGTAAAGTGAATTGACGGTATATATGTAGGTGAAACACGGCAGTCAATTGCGCACAGCAGTGTCCCACAAACAGTCATGGATTGAAATGACCAATTTATTTTTGTTTTTCAAGGGATTATTATCAAGTGTATGGGGTAAACAAACTATCCCAAGGTTTCACCCTGCATGGAATTGAACCCAGATCTCTCGCTTGTAAGGCGAATGCTCCAACCACCGAGCTATAGGACATTAATGTATGCAAAATTGGTTGCCTGGAATGTTAGCCTGCAAATGTACCATCATTATACTTTAATGTAAATTCTGTGAGATGTACTGCAGACGTGAATGGTGCGGTAACAAATTAAAGGATTATATGCAACCCTGATACATGCACCTCCCTCACTAATCCATCCCCTCTACAAGTATTGTCCATTCTCTCTGCTATCCTGCCCACCTCCTCTGCCCTCTGGGTATAGGTTTCCAAAGAATTCGTACATCACATTACCATGAAAAGATTTATTGCATTGTTTTGACACACTCAATGGTTTTCTTCCTATTCACTTGTTAAACTGAAGGACGAAAGACTGCTTTTAATTGCCGGTTTCTATTAAGCACCTTTACAATGAGACTATTGTTTATCTAACCAATTTTGTGCACACAGGATTGTTCTGTGGGTGTATTTTGTTTCTCTAACCACAATTTTACAGATCTCATGGATTTCTTATTACAGGCATTACCCAGGTACTCAAAGTTCAATAGTAATTGTACAACAGGTTCTTATGTAAAAAGATCATCACATGGCCCAGTTTCTTTTACAATGTACTGGATTTTATTGTGAAGTGTTGTGATTGGTTATTGGAGGCAAATATGGCAACCGACTGGCAAACAGCAATGTCCCTCAAACAGCGATGAAGCAAATGACAAACTTTATCTGGGGGATTATTGGCCAGGCCACCGGGAAAAACTCCCTTCTCACTTTGAATGGTGATCATGGAATTTTTAACATCACCCAAACAGGCAGATGGGATCGCATTACTTTATAGTATATTCTGTGCAGCGGTATAAGACGTCTCAAAGGTACGACATGAAAGAAATTATGTAAAAAAGTCATCCCCATTGAAGGATTGTGGGACAGGCTATGGGGGCGAATGGCTTGCTTGTGTTCCTAAAAAGCCTTAATTAGTTGCACATTATATTTCACCCTCTTTCTAGAAATTGGAAAAAACAATCAGTCCCAAATACATGCAGAAAAGCATTATAAAACATTTAGGATCTATCAAGGTACTACTTCAACCCAGCTAGACTTTATTTGGATGAGTGTGGTTTCTTCCTCTTATCTGATCCCCTAGGCCGAAATAGCCTAAATACATTCACTAACAGGAACCACTCCCAGAAAACCTAAACACCAAAATCTGGGCTAAATCAGTCTTGGTAACTTATGAGTTAATCGATCAGCCAGATCAACTTCTCTGATCAGGACCCAGTGAACCCTATCATCATAGAGCTAGAAAGGAGAGAGAAAATGTGGAAGACTTGGAAAGAGAAAGGGAGAATGAGGTGGAGAGACCCTAAACTACTATCACCTCCTCTCTAGCATCAGTTGCCTATGCTTTGTTTGCTCAATGTCTGCCTGGACGCATGTGGTGAATAGATGAACAGGAGGAGCTCGGAACTACATTGGTTCTCTTTAGTGGACCTCCTTTGGTTCTCCACTGAAACATTCAGACCTTACATACAATGCAACCTGGAATAAGTCCAATATATCAACCTTTTACAAATTCTGCTCTGATTTCCCAATTCAATAAACAGCAGCCTGCTTCCCTTCTTTAAAAAACACTGAACAGCGTTATTTAGAAAAAATCAATGCAAAAGAAATTCCTTGTTATAAAACCAATTTTCAATTCCCTACGTTTGGAAACAGTTCTTAAGATAATGAAACTGCAGGCAGCGAATCCAATTACCAGATGTAACTGCATTACCTCTTTGGCTTTCTTGTATAGCAATTATTACTTGGGGATGCTGCCATAGTTACTGGAGCATAGCACCAGCCACACTGTGTTTGTGATGCACAATTGCAATCATTCCTCCAGACGTCTTCAGTCTATGCCCATTTCTCATACATGCTCTTTAAGGACACTCATTCATTTCCCCAACAGCTGTATACTGTAAATCAATAGCAGCACATAGACACAGTACAGTAGTCCCTACCAGTACTGCTTTATACAAATAATTGGAACTGAATGAGTGAAGGGAAGGATATAATTGCCCTGATAAACAATGTTATAACACTGACATGAATAACTATTTACAACATCCATTGGAACTACAATTGTGGAGGGAGCTTTTTATATCTATATAAATTACCTGGACTTGGGTGTAGGGATTTCCAAGTTTGCAAATGATACAAAGCCAGGAAAAGTAGTAAACAGTGAGGAGGATAGTAGTTGACCACAAGAGGACATAGACAGACTAGTGAAATGGGCAGACACATGGCAGATGAAATTTATTGCAGAGAAATGCGAAGTGATGCATGTGACACAATACATGCTAGATGGTACAATCTTAAAGAGGGTGAAGAAACAGAGAGACCTGTGAGTCCACACAAGCAAATCTTTCACGATGTAAGGACAGGTAGATAAAGCTGTTAAAAAGTATTCAGGATACTCAGCTTTACAAATAGGGGCATAGAATACTGAGGTTGTGATGAACCTTTGCAATGCAAGGATTATTCCCCAAACAGAGATTTTCCCCGTAACTGTAGAAGAATCTACCTTTCCATCCAAGTTGCTCATTGCTCAAATGTCAAACCAGCACAGTGGCAAACCAGGCAGGAATGTGTCTGCGATGGTCCACAGTAATGTTAAAAATGTTTGCACTTATTTGTACAAGTGGTACCAACATTTATTTTAGAATTTCTCGGGTAAACGTTGGAAAGCAAATAAAAAAAAGTGCCGGATTCTAACAAAGCCGTCTATTGCTGAGGAGACTCAGGAAGCAGTAAGGTAGTTTATCGGTGATTTGTTTTAAAAAATATATAAATGGTGTATTCTAGGTCTGACTGAGGTTCATCTGGTATTTCAGGGGCAGCAGAAACTATAAGTTTGCTTGTGGTTGAAGTTGACTGTTTGAATCATTAAAGCATCAATCCCCACAGTGGGGAATGGGGGTGGGGGAAAAGTTGAGGAAAGAGAATAATATAAAACAAATCGATTCAGGTTTAGGCAAGTTTCCTTACTCCACACACCTCTGTTTACCAAGCAGCAAGTAAGAACCCGGTTGTTAGTTGATCAGCAGATTTTTCTTCTGCCCCCAAAAAACATGTGATCACTCAATCGGTGACTGTTTGTGAAACACTGCTGTGTGCAATCAGCTGACATGTTTTGCTCAGGAAACACACAGTCAATCCACTTTGCAGTGTTTTCTATGAAGCACTTTGAGATGTATCAACGATATGAGGCGTTGTATCAAATGCAGGGATAATTATCATTATCTTTTACAATCACTTTGGTCAAATTGTTTTAAATCCATCCTTGGAACAGTTTGAGGGATTGCTTTGCTGCTCTCAAGAGTTGTTGGGGAGTGCCTAACTTGCCACCACGTTGCATTTGGTGACTATGGAGCTTAACTAAAGGGAAATAAAAAATGAGACAATAAATAATGTTTACATTTGGTATAGTTCCTTTCACATTAGGAAGAAGTTCCAAAGCGCTACAGTGCTACACTGTATTCGATCCACTAAAATGCATCAACGAGCAACTGTCGGGGCCCGCAAGAGGGAATAAATCATAATTAATTTCACATTAACAACTTGAAATGTCGCCTGGCTGCTCAATCCAGCCTCAAGCAGGCTGCTTTGCTCTCTCGATTTAGTACAGAAGCGAAATGGAAACAAATGACCTTTTAAACCAATAATTTCACAAACATCACTTGACGTTCATTTATGGAGATTAAAATCAGAACACTCTGATGATACTACTTAACTGCTGCGTGTAAACAGCCCCCTTTCCCTTTGTAAATTAGTCTTCTTCTAAGTGGATACTCATACAAACATTTGGCCTTCGTTGCCTGTTGATCGTTGCGCTGTGAGCTAAACATTAAACATCGGCATGTGGTGGCCATTATTCAGATTTCTTACTCAGGAAACTCGCTGGTACAAGACACCAATTGCTTCATTTCAGACCAAAAGAGGAAATTATGATCCCGCAGCAGGATAGAGTGTGCATTGGGCTAAACAGGAGCACAGACTTAGAAGAAACCAGACGACAGCTCATTGTACACAAAACCCAGACAGCAAAACACACTACTAACACCACAGCGCACACACAAAGTGCATAGACAGTAAAATACACACAAACCACAGACAAACCTAGAGTGACAGTGTACAGTACTTAACTTGTGAGCAGTCCATCATACAAAAGCCAATAACCTGTCAGCAAGTGTGCCAAGCTCCGTGTATCAATTGCACCATTCCTCCACCTGCTCAAACACCCAAAATCCAGAATTCCAAATTAAGACCGAGCTTAAGAATTTTCCATAAATTTTATGACAGGTAAGACAAAGTGGAATTCTGTGTCTCACATTGTTGTTCCAGTGTGGATATCCATGTGGGATATCCATGTGGATATCAGGTGAGATGGCTCTGTTGCTTAGATCCATTAAAATGTACAATTGTTGAAACCCCTGCACAGGCACGCTGCACAGCATCATGTTCATCAATCAGCATGAAGCTCTTGTACTTATTCTCTCCCTCCTTGTGTTCAAAGCCTAGCTCAAGATGTACTTCTTTGATCATAGCTTTTGTCATCTATCCCCTCCCTACCTAATCTTCAGCTCCCATCCCCCAGGTCGGGGTGCCCAGCCAGCAATGTTAAGCACATTGAGAAATCTGCCCAACGTGAAAGACATGGCATAAATGAAAACCGTATTGTTTCTCACACCTATTTGGTGCCCATATTCTTGTTTCATAGTGGAATTTATTCAGTGTCAGGTATCTTTGGATTTGGAAAGGACAAAAGGTATTATGTTCATCCCTGCACTTTCTCCAAAGTGCGCTTTGCGTGCATTGCTCCTGTGTCTGATAAGCTAGAAAAAACACTGTTCGAGTTTGTGCAGCTGCATCCAGCCACTGAAGACAGTGTCGATGAATAAGCCAGCATTGTGCTAGGACAAGATCAGACACATACGAGACAAATCAAGTGCAACTTTAGCAGTTGAAATTGTCTGCAAGAGAACCGCACGCAAAATCAATGCATATAAAGCTTCACATATTCCCGCTTGTAAAATACATCCAATAGGTAAACCACTGAAAACAAGTTCTCAACAAGTCAGGGGACAAAGTGACATTCCACGCGCTCCAGGTTCAATGTGTAGCACATCAGTTCTCCTACAATCAGAGACTCCTTTGATCCTAGACGTTTTACAGAGACAAATAATATGATACGGCATGCAAAAGGCCATGCGAACCGACTTATCCGTGTCAGTGTTTATGCTCCCTACCAACCTCCATACCTTCTATTCCCCTCTCCTGAACCACTCTCTTCTCATCTCCTTCATGTGCATTGTACACTAAGCCGTTTGAGTCAGGGTCATAACATTTAATATGGTGATGACAACAACACCAAATTGCATTTATAGAGTGCAATCCATGTCAGGAGAACGTCCTAAGATGCTGGACAACAAAGGGTTTGCATTCAAACAGGAGGTTGGAGTCAAGAGGGATGGAAATCAAGGGGTGGGTGGGTGTGGAGGAGGGAAGATTACTGAAGGCACAGTCAAAAAGGAAAGTCTGAAGACGGTCCTTGATGGAACCAAGGAGGGGGCAAGGCGAAAGAGCTCCAGGATGGAGTTCCAGAAGTTGGGGGCAGAAAGGCTGAAGACCACCAATGATGGGGCAGGGTGAAATCTGGAGGCAGGGTGGAATCTAGAGAAGGCCAGGAGTAGAGGGAATGGACAGGTTTATAAGGTTTTAGTAAGTTCTGAACAATCTGCAATAGCCTGAGGGGAGAGGCAGTAGTGGGGAAAGGGCCACGGATGTGAATTTGAAAAGATAGTTGAAGGTCGAACAAGACACCAAGGTTCCATAGTGGCTCAGTGAAGTGGAATGTACATCCTTGAACAGTGATGCTGTCAGTGCCTGAGATGAGGTGTTGGAGACAAATGGGAAGACCTGTCTTGTTGATATTCAACTGGAGAAAGTTAGTTCTCAGCTAGGACTTGATGTCCCAAAAACAGTCCATTAAGCGTTGGTCCTGGAGTCGAGGGGGGAGGCAGAGAGATAGAGTTGGTTGTCATCCGCAATCTTGTAGAAATCTATCCCACGTTTGTGGATGACATTACCAAGGAGCATGAACATACTGAAGAGTAAGGATGGGTCCAGGAAAGTTTTTTTTGAGGATGGGCGTGGCCAATCGTTTTTAAATACTGTAACTTTTTTAAAAAAATGAACTTTGAATGATAATAATAATACTTGCATTTGATACAGCGCTTCATCATATCTTTGAGACATCTCAAAGCACTTCACGGAACATACTACCAACTGAATTGACTCTGAATGCAGGAGCGAATTGTGCAGAGCAGTGACCCACAGTCATGAATTGAGTGAACAAATTGTGATATCCATGAGCAGGAGGATGTAAATACTAAACAGGAAAGGACCAAGGACACAACCCTGAGAAAGGGTGCAAGAGGTGTGTGTAAGGTCTGGAGCAGTTAGCAGCTATAAAGTGGAGACAATGGGAAAGGTAAGACTGAAACCAGGCAACGACAGAACCCTTAATGTGTAGCTGAGGAGAGTGGTGGAGAAGAATAAAGTGATCAACTTATCTGAAGTATAAGTTACGGACAAGCTTGCATTAATTATATTGGCTGACTTAATACGGTTTATGGAAAAGTAAATTTGTCTTTTGTGTCATGATCCCACACTTGTTTCCATTGCAGCACCGAGTAAGATTGTGGTGCTTCAACAGTGCAGCCATTAAGTGCGGGAGTAGCGACACAAATTAGATCATTTGCATAGGACTGGGACGACTTAGCGAACTTGTAAAATACAACTAGCGCAAACAAATTCAAGTGTTTTTTGTAAGGGAAATGAATGGCACTCAGGTACAAGTACATCTATTATACCATTTTTAACTAGACACTTCATGCAAATTTACCCACATTTTCATAAGAGATGTTTTCATAACTATTTTCCACATCTTTCCCATTTTTGAACAGAGGTCCCCGTTTTCTGACAATCCAGGTGGATATTAATGATTTTGCACCTCCCCTGCTGCACTTTTAAAGAAAAGTGTGTGTTTCGTTTCATTGTTGTGGCATTTCTCCCTCTTCCATCTGAATTCACTCTCCCCAAATGCAGGTTATAGTACGTACTTGGTTCGCCTCATTGTTTGTAGGATGTTCCTGCGGTGCAATAGCTGCTGCACTTGCCAGGATTACACACTTGATTTCTAATCGATCGGATTTTAGGACACGCTATAAGACAATTTATTTTAGTGAAAAATGTCTCCGTACAAAAATGTTTGTGCCTTCTATTCTAATGAATGGAACACAACAACAACAAATTACATTTTTATAATGTTTTTCAGGTCGGGAGGACATCCCATGGCTCTGAACAATCCAAGATTTGCACCTGAGCAGAGTGTTGGGATAAGAAGGAAGGTCAGGGATGTCGGAGGGTGAGGAAAGCAGTCTAAGTGGAATGTCATGAGACATGCCTTGGAGGTTGCAAGTGAAGGAGCAAGGTGAAGGTGGAGTTCCAAAGATGGGGGGGCAGAGAGTCTAAGGCCCGACTGTCAATGGTGGGGCGGGAAGGTCGGGGGACATGTAACAGGCCAGAGCCCGCTGAGAGGAGGGATAAGACAGCTTTATCCTCTTTCTCTGTTTTGCTCCCTCAGTTTGTCTGTAAAAAAAAAAAAAATTGGGTCATTCAATCCATGACTGTTCTTGGGACACTGCTTTGTGCAATTCGCTGTCACGTTTCGCCCACAAATATACAGTCAATTCACTTTGCAATATATTCTGTGAAGCGCTTTGAGATGTCTAGAAGACGTGAAAAGCGCTACATCAAACGCAAGGATTATTATTATTAAAACTTTATTCTCTGCTGCCGCATTCCAACATGTGCCGCATCGAAGCATTCTGGTATTAATCCAGAGATGATGTAACATATTGTATTAAGGGAGGAATTCCTTCAGCGTCCTTGCTCCCCTCGTACAAGCTTGCTGGCAATTGAATGGCAATTTATATAACCATCCCAAGATTAGCCCAGCCAAACTGTTTCAATCTCAGTGAAAATAAAATGTACAGAATTTGGGGGGTAAATTCGTAACGGAATGCTTTAAAGGAAAAAAAAATCCCAATTGCAAACCATGTCCCACAAGAGAACAGAGCAAATAAGATGAGCAAAAGCATTCAGTTGAGGCAGGACTTGCAGGCCTCTATTTACAGGAGTGGAGGAGAGGGGAGGGTAGCGGAGCCTCCAGCTCACGGTTTGCTTAGGCCACAGTATGGATTTCAATTGGGTTAGTCGAGGGGAATGAATGGGAAACTTTATTCTCGGTTGCCGCATTCCAATGCATTACACAGCTGTTTTGTCATGTAGGAGAGTAGAGCAACCCCTCCCCCAACAGACAGAGCGAGACAGAGAGGGAGACACATACACACATACCTCAAGGCAAACAAAGATTGAAACAGTGAATATTGAGTCAACCCTGTGGTATGCCAGGCATATAGAGAAACTACACTGTTAATGGGCAGCTGTACAATCGAGAATGCATGTTATTTCAGCTATTTAGGTACAATATGTTTGGGCCAGTGATCAAGAGCAGACTGACTTTTTTTCTTGCAGTAGCAGTTGTGTGTGTGGGGGTGGGGGGGAATGAGCTTCTTTTAAATGGTTACAGGTGAAATGATTCACTGTCCTTCAAATTCTTTTGTGCAAAAGTTTCATTCTTTGCAAACCCCTTCCTTTTATTGCAACCACCCCCCACCCTCCCTACATAGATTTAACCACATTTTGGGTCATCTTTCCCCTCTTAAGCTCCCATGCACTCCATGCTGGCACCCCCTGCCCAGGGTGCCCAGCCAGCAATGTTGAGCACTTTGAGGTGTCCTCTTGATATGAAAGGTACTGTATAAATGTAAATTCTACAGTACCATCTGACAGTAGAGTGAGATATAATGCTTCTCCCCTCCCCAACAAATTCCATTTTGTGACATATCCCCAAGGCCACAGAATTGTGGTGTCCTGTAGCTCAGTGGTTAGAGCACTCACTTTACAAGCAAGAGACCTGGGTTCAATTCCAGGCAGATCAAGGCTAAATCTTGGACAATTTTCCTTACTCCACCACACCTGATAATAATCCCTCCAAAAAACAATAATAAATTGATTATTTTAACCCACGACTGTTTGTGGGACCCTGCTGTGCGCAATTAGCTACTGCGTTTTGCCCACATATATACAGTTAATTCACTTTACAGTATACTCTGAAGCGCTTTGTGATGTCTAGAAGGCATAAAAAGCACTATATCAAATGTGAGCATTATTATTATAGATAGCAATGTCTTAACTTGATATAGTGCCTGTCACATCATTGAGTGGTGTGTGGAGTAAGGAAACTTGCCCAAAGTTTTGCCCTGCCTTTGAGTCGAACCCAGGTCTCTCATTTGCAAGGCTTTAACCACTGAGCTGCAGGACTCCACAAACATATATAGAATACAGTAAAAGCCCATTTATCCAGCACTTGATCAACAGTAACTTCCATATTACCGGCATCGCAAAAAGAGTCTGCATTCGATTAACCAGAATTTATCCGGCAAAATGCATTACTTTTTTTTTGCGTTTTCGGCCGAATATCCGGCATGCGCTTTAACCGGCATTGGCCAGGTCCCGAGGGTGCTGGATAAATGGGCTTTTACTGTATATTATAAAGTGGAGTGACTACTTTGTGGGTAAAAGAGCCACGGAGACTGTTATTCCATTAAATCCCAACTCAGGGTACAATTGCTACTCAGGGCATCTGCAATCACAACGCTCACATGTAAAGCCAGGCAGCCCCACCCACTCCCAAGCTACTCAATTCACAAATGTTTCTGGGACATTGCTGTGTGCAATTAACTGCCGCATTTCACCCACAAAATACAGTCAATCTGCTTTACAGTATATTCTGCAAAGCTGTTTGAGATGTCTCAACGGCATGATAAGGTCTACATCAAATGGAAGAATTATTATTATTTTTATGTAATCGAGAGTTCCACAAACAAGGACCAGTAAATGTAAGTACTTCTGGAGCAAAGCTTTGGCGTGTCCATGCAATGGGATTCCTAATCAACTTAAGAAAAGCTGCAAATTAGCCCCCGCTGTGCACACAGGGCAGCTGTTCTTTCATCATGTAAACATCTCAGTGCAAACTGCAGTAATTATGTGTGAAGTCAACAGTGTTTATAACTGCAATCAAAGAAGGACTAGTTGGAATCAAACAGAACAACACCACACAGTTCCTCCTCGAGCCCCATGACAAATTCCCTTCATATTCCCCCTTCTACACAATTTGTCCTTATGGTGTGTGTGGGTGTGTGTGTGAGAAACGTTATTTGCCATTGAAAAACAGCACAAGACATGGGCAGAACCGACAACATGTGCAGTCTGCGCAGGGTATTCATTATAAAGTCCCTTTCAACAGCTCTGCTCGGCCCATTGACAGCTTTTGGCTCTTCAATTGGCTTTTTATTTTGAGTTATCACCGCATTCAAAAGATGGGGATACAGATTCAAAAGACAAATGTGTATTATTTCAGGGTGAAGTAGAGGTCACAAATCACAGTTTAATCCTCATTTCTCTTTTTGTCTCCACTCCCTACTATCACCCTGTCCAAAATCACTTGTGGAAAGAGCTGTCTTCTGTTAGAACACAGAACTACAAGTGCTCGCCTATACCTCAACAAGTGACTATTCTTCATGCATGAATACAGACAACTCTGGGTTAGTCACAGCTTAGGTTTGCTTCTCTCCTGAACAAATTCACACACACAAACAAGAGTTTCTGTGTTCAAGAGTGGAAATCCTGCTCAATTTCAGCTACTCTCTTTCCCCCCCCCAGCCCCACCCCTGTACCTCCTCCAAGATATTATCCCCCCATGAAGGATGTTATGTTAACACAAGTTGTTATCATGAACTACGTTGGCTTCAAAACAGCATTAGTGTTGAATGTGTTGCTGTCCAGCCATATGGTCTCATGACACAGTGTTGTAACTGGGGCAAGATACCAATGTAACCATATACCAGCATGCCTCAGTAGCTCAGAAAAACAGGAGCACATGGACACACACACGCACATGTACGCACAAGCGTAAGCACACACATACACAAAGACAATCTAAACTTGGTTTATCCTTAGAGATCTATTCGTGTGAGCAAATACAAGTACAGTACATAGTTCCACGCAGCACAGATTTCCTTTGCAAAGGTACAGCTGTTGTTCACATGCGCAAGATATCTGCTTATTAAAAGCAGCTCCAGATTCCCTGCAATATTAAAAACAAATCTCTATCTTTTTCAAAGGTTTGGTGTAAAGCCAATTGGCACAAACAAAAACTTACAAGAGTCTGACTTCAGGGCAGACGCTGGTGTGGATTCTGGTTACAGTAGATCGGGTCCAGCACCCAGAACGTTTGCCAGCATTGGCTTGGCTGCAAACCTGGAGCTCTCCTGGATCTCACAATCTGAATTCAATGACTTGTTCATTTCCGATTGTGTGATCCAGTGTTCTGTTTTATCCTTGGGTCCCACTCTCAGCCTGGTCCCAGCCCATGGTATTCAAGAAGCTGATCAACTGTAGATTGAGAAGGGTCTCGAGGCAGCCCAGTGTTTGCTGAATGGAGTGAAGCAGCTACATCAATAGGATTGTGGGAGGTCACAGAGGTCGGGTGGGGCAAGGACATGGAGGGATTTGTAAGCGAAGATACAGAGGGATTGGTAACTAAGGACAAGGATCTTGAATTTGAGCTACTGAGGGACGGGGAATTACACAGCCATCACAGGCTTTTTGTGGTAAGGTATCAATGAATGACCAACAACATCCATCCAATTTAGAGAAAACCAATTACAATGCCATTCACTTGTTTCCCAAAGACTTTTCACTATTATAAATATCAGGTGTCTGTTACTGAGGCCTCTTAGATAAGCTTTCACTCGTCGCTCTGAGTTAAAAACTCCTAGGCAACATCACTAACGTTCGATTATGTGGATTAATGTGCACCATATTATGGAGACATATTAAGGACTATTTCCTTTCCCAAGCAGAACATCGAACACCGATGTCCACCTGGAATACGCAGCCACGTTTGAGAATCAGATCCATGTGGATTCTTGTAGCTCAGCGGTTAGAGCGTCTTGCAAGTGAATGTCTGAGGTTCAATTCACAGCAGGGTCAAATATTGTGCAAGTTTCCTTACTCTATAGGCCTCTGTTTACCTAGCAATAAGTAGAAACCTGGTTTATAGTCGATTGTCGGATTGCTTTTCCGGGGTAATAATTCCTTAAAAATAATAATAAATTGATCACTTCAATCCACAATTCTTTGTGGAATACTGCTGTGCACAAATGGCTGCCATGCTCAGCCCACAAAATATACTACACAGTCAATTAAATTTGCAGCATATTCTGTGAAGAACTTTGAGATGTCTTGAAAGACATGGTAAAGCGCTCTATCAAATGCAAGAATTATTATTATTTCCAGCAGTTCAGCACCTTTTAGAGCATAGCCAGGAGAGAACCCGCTCAGCAAATGGAAAATAATTAAATGCAGGCCGGCTACCGTAAGCAACTCAGCTTCATGCTTGGCTGGTCTGCCATGCACAAAGCAGCAGACACTGGCAACACATGGTACAGGCAAGTAGTGAGAGCCCCATATACAGCAGGCAGCTCTCATTCCTGTCACAACACATGAGCACCAAGGAAATTCACACATATTTAGAGTGTGATCACAGGCACTGCCCTGTTTAGTTTCCCATAACCCAGACCACGGATACCCTGTAACATACCTTGTGCTGCCTCACTTCAGATCTGCTAGGTATTGAACTGAGCACTCTCTCTCGTATTACACTTATTGGAAATAAACAGGATGTGCAGGTTCAGAAGCCCCAATCATTTTGCCCAAATGATTATTCTTCATTGGTGAATCTCAGCAGGAGGCACGGACAAGTTACTGGATTGTGAGGCTCATCATGGAACTACACTCATGTACTCTTGTACCCGCAGAGCTGAACAACAACTTGCTTTTATACAGCACCCTCCACAAAGGCAGCGCCTCAGAGGGCTGAACAGCATGGCTTGGCACCAGGACAGACAGGGAGGTGAGGGGGGCAATTGATCGAAGGCACGGTCGAAGAGGAATGTCTTCAGGTGCGATTTGAAGATGGGCAGAAAGAGGCAAGATGGAGGGATTGAGACCCTCCAGAGGGACAGAGACCCTCCAGAGATTGGGGGGAGAGTGGCTGAAAGCCCGGTTACCAATGAAGGAGCGGAGGCGACAAAGAATATGCAGCAGATTAGAGCCGGCGGAGCGAAGGCCTTGGGTAGAGGAGTGCGGTGTAGGTACACTACAGAAATGATAACAGTGCATAGAAATACTGCTTCTTTCCTGTTCACACTGGTGCCCTTCAATATTTTTCCTAAGCAACAGATGAAGATTCAGAGCAGGTATCCAGTTTCATTCCTCCCCACTTCCAAGACTGAAACAAACTGACAAAGAAAGACAAATTTGTGTCTTCTCTCTTCCCCCACCAGCCGACCCTACAGAACACATTACCATTGCCTCCCCCAACACCATTATAATAATCTTTACAACAATCTGGTAACACAACACATAACCACACCAGCATGGCATCCAGAGCTAACACTGAGCTCACATATCCTAGAGATTGTACACAATTACAAAGGTCTCAGAGATGCCCTGAACACAACTGATCGGTTTGTACGCAATATATCTCGGTGTGTTCAACGCGCGAATGGTTAGGAAACTTTCAAGTATGTTTGTGAGTCTATTTGTGGCTGATACTTTCAGTAGATTTCTTAGATGTCATGCATTAAGCTTGAGACCTGAAGAGTGCACTTCCCATAAGCAAACAGTGAACATGCGTCACTTTTACATGGGGTGCACATCTTTCTGGTACACGGAAGGCAGTTTGAAATTTGGCAATATTGCGGCTTCCTCGGAAAGTTTACTTTGTGAGTACATTGGGTAGGTTTACTCAAAGCCACAAGATCCTTCGCTAACTCCAAACAGATCTTCTACTGTGTCACCTTGCTTCAGGGCAAGTATGAGTATGTTTGAGAATTGAAACAACCTTTGTATGTACGAAATAATAGTTCTGAGCTCCTCTCTCTTGTCTGCACTCTTACTTCAGTCCAGTGCAAATCTAGGCTTCATTATGTCAGCAACAGACTACCAATTCACTTTTCTGAGCATAGTCATTTAAATTGTCTCACCAGACTTATTTGTTCTGCTTACTTCAACTATTTGATGTACAGTAGTTTGCTGTTGCATTCCAGTTCACCCAGCATGTGAAATCCTTTTCCTATTTGGTGCAGAAATAGAAAATGGAAAATTTCAATATAGCAGGAGGCCATTTGGCCCAAGTTTTCATACTGGCATTATCTCTTTCAAGCAGCCATCCATCCTACTCACTTTCCTGCTCTTCCTTCATATCCTGTAATACATTTCCTCTGCATATGCTCGTTAATTTTGTTTGTAATGCACCTGAAACATCTCTGCTCCAACATTCAGCCCTGGCAAAGTATTCCAAACACAGACAATAAATACTTGGCTGGAATGCAGAGTCTGGGGCCGCTGTCACTCCAATCCCTTGTTGAAGGTGTGCTGCATTTTCAGAGGTACTTTTGATTGAAACATTAAATCAAGCCCCCGTCTGTCTGTTCAGGTGAAGGTTAAAGATCCCATGGCAATATTTGAAAATAATTTTGTCGATAAAATATACAGTCAATTCACTTTACAATATATCCCATAAAATGCTTTCCATGGGGGGTAAGCAGGGACTCCTTGGAGCTGAACTGACTCTAAGGTGATATGCCTGGCAACAGAATGTTGGAATCGAGCCAGCCCTCTACGGCGGTGTTGGTGGTCCGGTTCCTGAGCCAACCGGGCACTGCTGTTGCCAGTAATAGCCAGTCTGGCTCATCAGCAGGATCTGGAAGGGCAGAGCAGTCACTGGGGGCAGAGAATCATCCCACTCAACTCCTGTTAACCCTGTAACCCAAAGCCCTAATCGGTAGCCCTAATAAGGTGGTCCTAGCTGGACAAGCAGCGGGAAAGCTTGCTAGACAGCAACATAAATGGCAAGGGACATCCTCCTGACATGAAAGGCATTGTACAAATGTAATTTTGTTGTTGTTGTTTTAGTTGGTTAGATTCCAGTAGTACCCCAATGCATACTCTTGGTTCCTGCCAACTAGGGTACGGCGATATATCAATATATGGGTTATATTGATATAATTTTCATATCGATATGCCGATATCGGAATTTAAAATATATCGATATCTAAAAATTCAGTATGAAAAAAATATTGATATATCGCAAATATCGGTATATCGTGTCCGGCGATATATCGGTATATATCGATATGATGCAGACTTTTTCAACTTACCTTGCTGATATCCGAATGCGTGCGCACCTCCGAATGCGCGCGCATGCGCAGGACAAAAAAGAACCGCGATATCGGTGTATATCGATATGGGAAAACCGATATATTGATATCGGAAAATTTCTATATCGACGGACCCTACTGCCAACCTATGCCTGACACACTCTGGAATTAGTTGAGTCCTTCCAGGAAGAGAGTGCACATTGCATTCCAACAATCTCTGGGACATCCATGTGTAGATGGGATGCATGGGTATCTCAACTTGGTTTGGATACTGTTAAGCACGGTGATGGGTTTCTGCGTGTATCAAGACACTCGGCTGACCCCAAAAAAAGCGCTTTGAGATGCTTCAATGTTGTGATAAGGTGCTATATCAAATGCAAGCATAATTAATATTATTATGAATGGGAGCTTCTTTGGGTCAGCAATCCTCCAAATTAAAAAAAACATGATTTGGCACAAGGACACATGTGTTTTATGAGAATAAAATGAAATTTGCCCGCAAATATATAGTCAATTCACTTTACAGTATATTCTGTGAAGCACTTTGAGACATCGATAAGATGTGAAAAGCACTATATCAAATGCAAGGATTATTATTATTATAAATGTCAAGTATATACTGGTAGGAACACCAAAGTGGAATCCAGCGAGGATATGTGATCTTGTGCGAAGGCTGTTCAATGCATATCATGCATCATAATATCACATTTAAAGCCCTCCACAACCTTACCATTCCCTACATCCGTGACCCTCTGACCTCTTACCAACCTGCCTGCCCCCTTTGCTCAGCAGGCAACACCCTAAAACTGGAAAGATTTCAAAATGTCCCATGCCTACTTGTGGGACACTTCTTGCATAATTGACTGCCATGTTTTGCACACAAAATATATAGTAAATTCACTTTACAATTTATTCTGTGAGGTGCTTTGTGATGTCTCGATGACTTGATAAGGCACTATAACAAATGCAAGGATCATTATTATTTATTATATCCTGCGGAGCATTTGGAGACATCCTCTGAGACATCGCTTTGAGACGTCCTCCTGATATGAAAGATATTCTCATTATTCTGAGCCTCAAATATCGCTCCAAAACGTGTTCAAAAAATTCAATCGCCCCACTTTATAATAAATGTTATGAAATGCTTTGAGATGTCCCATTGACATGAAAAATGCTACATCAAATGCAATGATTATTATACATACCCTTTCATTACCAAACATCTCAATCATCTCATTCCTAAATGTTCGTGTATGATGGCGCCAGGCATCACCAACAAGAGATGTTGACGGGTGGCTCTCTACTGCCTGGTATACATTAAACAGCCTTTGCACTTAAATATTGACCCAACAAAGAGAGCACAAGATCATGTGTCCCTGCTAGGCCCTACTTTGTTACTCCTACCAGTAGATACTTGACATTCCAACACCCCACCCCAGGTTTCATTCTTACAAAACACAAGTGTCCTTCTAACAAATCATATTGGCTTGTCGGAGCTGAAAGAAGACAACTTTGATCCAAGATATCAATGATCAAGATCAAATAGAACAGGCCACCCTTTGCTTCTCCTGAACGACAAGAGTAGAGTCCTAAAATAGCACGTACAGTGCAGCTTTTTCCATTTCCCACAAAGTCAAATTTTTACAGACTCTCATAATTAGATCAACAAAGCATACTGCTTTTGTGGTGTGGGCTTGATTACAGAGAACTGCCCTACACTTATTTCAAAAAGAAATACAGTACAAAGGAAATAGTTGTGACTACACATTACAGTAAAAAAAATCCTGCAAAGCACTTTAAGAAGTCTTGATGATGTGAAAAGCTACTATATCAAACATAAAGCATTGTTACTCTTGTGGTCAATTTCACAAAACTGCATCTCGAAAGCTATCATTAAATCAGTGGTTATGGTGCAAGATTAACACTTCTCAGTGACTTGGTTAAATACTGGAAAAAAACTTTGTTTTTGCATATTTTGTTTCATACTGAAGAGGAGTGGTGTTCCACAGGCAGCCACCTGGTATCTTACACCCTTCATGTGTGAGTCAAACACCATCCTCGCCTGTCTCTTCTTCTTCATTATTCACAAAACTCAACTCATTCAAAACTCTGCCGCCCACGTTTTCACCCTCAATAAACTCCACACCATGATTACCCCAGTCCTTACAAAACTCCACTGTGTCACATAGCAGATCGTTGTTTAAATCCGTCCAAGTCTTGGCACCCACCATTTCTCTAAACTCCTTTCTCCTCACAGCACTACCCGCTGCGTCTGCTCAACTGGCCCCTCTTTCCCTTCGCCTTGTCCCATCTTTCCCCATTTTCACATTGTGCCGGAGGAGCTTGCTCTTTGACCGTGCCTATGGTTGTCTTCCCCCTCCCCCTGGCTCGGCATCCGCCATTGTGAAGCGCTCTAGGACGCCTCCCGGCACGGAGGTCGCTATATAAAAACAAGTTGTTGCAGTTGTTGTTCAGACAGTTTTGGAAGCTAATCAACCATAGACAGCATCACAAAGCGTGAATTTTAACTGAGCTGCAAAACAAAACATTTTAAGTGTGTACCGGTATGTAAGAGAATTAACATAGGAACAGGCAAATATGTAGCAGCCTCCAAATGGGTTCAGCATACATTGCCCCAACCACACGGACATTTTATATATAGTAATTGGACAGTGAAATATTCCCCATTGAACTTGCATCATAATCCTCTTGATTGCTGGAAAATATCATTAATATATGGCTCTGCATAAAAGTAACCCATTGGAATAAAACAAATTTACATTATCACTTCTACAAAAATTCAGTGAATCCCATTCTCATTCTACATCTGGCTCACCCTTCCCGGTTCAGAAAACTGTTTTAAAAAGCAATTTTACTTTATTGCTCAAACAAAGGTCAAAGCACAGCATAGAAGGGGGAGAAAATAGTTCAATCATTGTAATTGTTTCCAAAAATTTATTTCACTTTTTCCAAATGTCAACCATAAAGAATTTGTATATGGAAATAAAGAGCTGAGCTGAGAGATAAAGTCCAAACATTTAATATTGCTTGGTACATCCTCCCGACGTGACAGGCACTATACAAATGTAACTTTGTTGTGATTGTTATTGTGCCTTTCAAATCAGGAGATGTTTTAAGAGTGTTTAACAGGAAGTACTGTAAAGTTTAGTAGCTGAACAGGCTGACGGAATAACATATCATCCAAACTAAGGGAAAGAAACTCCAACAAAGCAGATTCCTCCCCCACCTACCCACTAAGCACTGCTAGGAGTGTCAGCCTAGACAATGAGAACAATAACAGAAACAATTGGCATTCTCAGCACCTTTGACGTCCTCCCGACGTGAAAGGCGCTATACAAATGTAATTTTGTTCTTGTTGTTGTTTATATAACACCCGTCTTGTGGGTAGGGTAGAATCTTGGGGTACATAACAGTGGTGTGGCTTGATACCGAGATAGAAAAGACTAGGTAAGTGATCGAAGGCAAGGTCAAAGAGGAAAGTCTTCAGTTGTTACATGAAGATGGGCAAAGACAGCTCAAAATGGAGAGATTGAGGCAAAGAGTTCCAGATATTCTGGAGATAGTGGCTGAATGTCCCAACATTACACTTAAACCCACAAGCTACCAATTCAAAGATAGGAGTGATACTATGTGATTCAAGCTAACACACATTGTTGTGGACAACAATGAAAACGGCTGAGTCTACCCTTTCTGACAGTGCAGACATGGCTGACTGGGCAAACACACTATATCTGATGCACCATTACAGGAATTATTACAGGTCGAGACTGCTTTGCTCATGTCACAATAGTAGCCGCAATTGCACCTCATCCCGTGTCCATCCAGGAAATCCGCCAGACAAAAGCAGCAAGAAAGCAACACACACCCAACCACTTTTCATGCCTGGGAAACCGGGTCCTATTAATGTAGGAGAAATGCAACAGTCTAGCTCTTGAACCCGTGTGAGCACTAGACTGTGAGGAACCTGCTCACTGTCCTCCAAATCATTCCATACTCTGACCTGCAAACTGTTGTCTTCCCTCATGCGAAAAAGAGCATTTGTAGGATTGTAGACAAAATATGCCACTACATCAAGTAAAGTGAGGCCTTATAGATAACTACACCAACAATCTATACATCACTCTACTGGTCCTCAGTGGAATGGAATGTGTACTCTCTCCCAGGAAGATACTGTCCATTACAGTCTATCTCTGGGATTTCTGTGTGTAGGCGGGATGCATGGGAATCTCAGCTTGGATACGCTTAAAGCCTGGGGATGGGTTCCCGCATTTGTCAAAGACACCAGGGAGAGCGAAAATTAGGCGCTTTGAAATGCCTCAACGTTGTGATAAGGTGCCATATCAAATGCAAGGATAATTATTACAATAATAATCACCAATACATCTTGCAGGGTTATCAAAAGGTAAGCAGACAGAATCTGGGCTCATCTAGCAATCCAAGTCCTGCCTGAGAGCCAGGCTGGGCAGTGCTGTCATTAGCTGTGCCTTGGGGGTGTCGCAGAGTTGCCTGGCTCACGAACCAGACTACCGAGCCACCAGAGTACAACATCAACAACAACAACTTGTATTTATATCGCGTCCTCCAACCTGGACGGCGTCTCAGAGCGCTTCCCAATAACGGATCCCGGGGCCAAGCCAGGGGGAGGGTAAAGAAGTTGATGAAAAACGCGGTCGAAAAGAAAGGTCTTTAGCCGAGACCTGAAAGTAAGAAGAGAGGAAGCGAGGCGAAGCGAAGGGAATGAGGAAGGGAGTTCCAGAGCCTCGGGGCTCAGTGGGAGTATTGGTTTGATCCGGGCAACCCCATGTCACCTTGGAGCCAGTTCCAACCAATGAGCCTCACTCTGCCTCCCATCCCTCGCTCCCCCCACAAGAGGTTGTGTTTGGGATGTTGTGCTCAGTGTGTGCAGCACATCGGCCCAGGGAACAACACCTGGCCAGTCCAGGCACCAATTGCTCCAAATTCAGCTCTTGTAAAACTGGGAGAAGTTTTGCAGACAAGGTGTGTTGTAGCTACCTACCAATGTGGAGAGATCCCTGTGACTGACTGGGGTGGGTGGGGGGGTCTGTGTATCTCGAGCCACTCCTGGCGGGTGGGACTCTGTTCTCACAACAAAAACAACCGGACTGGGATCACACACAATGACCAAAATGAAACTATGGCTTTTGCATCGGTAAATCAGACAGAAGCAGATGCGTTTCCCAACGCTACCAAGACAGGATAGGTTTGCCTCCCTCCAGTAAAATATCTGTGCGGCTTGGAACCAACCTGAACGTGTGTTTCTCCTCTACGACCACGTTTAGGTTTCGACACGTTTAACTGGCTCGGTCTTTATATATATATATATATATCGGGATCATGTTCCCGAGACAGATGCTCTCGCTTCAAATTGCCTGAGGCTTTCAGCTAAACCTGCAACTTGTGGCATTTTTAAACGATGGTTCAGGGGGATTCTTTGCTTTCCATCCAATCTACCAGGTTGGAGATTGAACCATCAAACACACAGACACACACACACACACGACACAAATAGAACTTCTTTGTTTCTGTTCAATGCCCCCGTGTTATCAGAATACTCCATCACTAGACTGCCTCCTGCCCTGACTGAACTACATACCGTGAAAGCCATACAATCCACACACACACACAACACACACACACACCCCAAGTAGCAGTGGGAACAGTGCGAGTTTCGTCAGTGGCTTCTGTGCAACACACGGGTTTTCACAGCAAGGCACGATCTGCCTTAACACCATCACTACTAATAATAACTAATAACCGTCCTTGCATTGGATACCGTACAGCGCTTGTCCACGTCTTCTTAGGCGCCTCAGAGCGCCCAGGAGACGTTCGCGTTACACCCACAAAACATAACACTGGATCCACTTCCAAATATAGTCTTTTGAAGCAGTTTGTTTTTCAAATGTCTCAACAACGACCAAAAACAACAACAACAACTTGAATTTACAACTGACGCCGGAGCCGCCTTATCATCATATCTCAACATGATATCAAACATACTATCTAATAAAGGTATTATACGGTCAGCGCCACACACACACACACAGACCTTTACATCCCCCCCCCCTCCCCTCCCCCACCCTCTCTATCTAAGTCAGATCTTTGTTGTCT
This sequence comes from Hydrolagus colliei, assembly GCA_035084275.1. Taxonomy (NCBI): domain Eukaryota; kingdom Metazoa; phylum Chordata; class Chondrichthyes; order Chimaeriformes; family Chimaeridae; genus Hydrolagus; species Hydrolagus colliei. The sequence continues at coordinate 33,762,680 of CM068746.1, forward strand.
TATCTCTCTCACACGCAAACAGCCAAGTAACACCTCTCTCTCTCTCTCTCTCTGTGCTGAGCTCCCCGGCCGCCCTCATTGCTTACCGCTGTAGGGCTGGAAGGCTCCGCTGCTCTTCCATTCACTGGAGGCGACAAATTCCAGGTAAACCGCCCACACTCCGAACCCCAGGAACACCAGGAACACCAGGACCTTAAAATGCTTCCGAATCTTCTTGACGGGAAAGAGGGGCATCGTTTTGGACACGAGTGAGTGAGTGAGTGAGTGAGTGTGTGTGTGGAGGGAGGGAGAGAGAGAGAGGGAGGGAGGGAGAGAGAGAGGGAGGGAGGGAGAGAGAGAGAGAGGGAGATGGGGTCGCTGATCCTGCCTGTGTTGCTGTGCCCGGGAGCCGCTCGGGCTTTGCTGAGACGCTCAGTCAGTCCCAGTCCCAGTCCCAGTCAGTCAGGCTTCAGCTCATTGTCACAAAAGTCAGCCCCACTCCCTCCCTCGCCGGCCTCGCTCAGTGAGAGCCGCCTCTCTGGCTCTGGCTCTGGCGGCTTGTGGTCAGGGCAGTAGCTCCTTCCTCTCCCTGTCTGCACTCACAGACCCAGGGCGAGCGTTCGCTGCTTTGATTTTTAAAAAATCTTCTACGAGTTGCAGCCATAGAAATACATTAACACGGTCCCGGAGAGGAGCTGGAACAAAGGCGGGCGAGAGAGCACCTCCCTCCGCTAGCACATCCCCTCCCGCTCTCCCCTCTTTCTCTCTCATTCATCTCTTGTCGCCAGGAGGTGGAGAGAATCACTGCTGCCGTCTCAATACTTGGATCAGCTTCCCCTTAAAAAGGCAATGCACTCTCCACCTCTCTCTCTCTCTCTCTCCCGCCTCTCTCACACTCACTCACTCCTCCCATACCCGTCCCTGGGAACAAAACAACACAGTCAACAACTATTGAGGATCTAAAGGGAGCCCTTTATATTGTAGTTGGATATAACTTGAAACGATGGTGGCGATTCATCTGATAGTGGCATTTGCGTTTCAAGTCTGTGTGGCATTATTTGAGTGGCGGTGGGTCCCACCTTTACTGCAGAACACACACAGAGCAGTTTAATTCGGATTGGCTTTTGAATGGCTGTTTTGCTCACCTGCTGTAAACCCTTTCAATGACGGCGTTTAGTTTCGTTTGGTTTAACGGGGGAGGATTAAAACGCGACGAGTATTAAAAGAATTCAGGGTTTCATTTCAGTTTGTCTAAAAGCCATCGAAAAATGGTTCGGCCCGAGCTGTGACAAGCGGGTACTTTTCCTAAACCGAAAGTAAACTCAAATGGAAAGACATGGAATTCACCTTATTCGTCTGACCTTTATTTTCTAAGGTGCTTGACTCACAGGATACCAGCTATTACTGTCAAACACTATGTACTCAGATCTTATCAATACAGTACTTTGTCGGTGTACAGGATTGATTTTTCAGCATATTGTTGACAATATAGAAAAGCATAACGTTATTGAAAACTTAAAGCATGCACTTTGCACTCTAAAACTTGAACCATCCTCCTCTCTGCTCCCAGTGTTTGCCTTATAAACACACAATGATTACACCTAACAATATCATACCAACTTCCATTAATATAGAGAGACAGGAGGCAGTTCCAAAGTGCTAGCAGTACTTCACAGTAAATCCCAGGAAGGCATTCATATCAGACTTTTCCATTATATGATAAAGCTACATAGCCAATGCGAGATTTTTTATTATGAGAAACACGTTCAGCACGTTCTGCTACTCCTCAATGTTTGTCGAGGCGTTAATCGTATTGCTTCATCCCGTCCTCATAGCTCCAAAAATGGAGTTGTTGTGAGTGGATCCACATTTCACTAACTGTTCTTAAAAACCTTTCGTCTTTATGGATTAACAACAGGTGTGGTTTTTTTTTCCACGAATGACTGAAGACTACTGGGCAGAGTTAACTGACCTCAACCCCATTATTGATTTCAAGTTCACATTTTAGAGATACAGTATTGTATCACTCGTCCCTTGAATATGTAAATAAAAATGTGCATTTGTGGAGTTCCTGTAGCTCAGTGGTTAGAGCGCTTGACTTACAAGCATGAGACCTGTGTTTCACATCCAGGCAGGTCAGGGTAAAACCTTGGGCAAGTTTCCTTACTCCATATGCCTGATAATAATCCCTCCAAAACAAACATAATATAATTGTTCATTTCAATCTTCAACTGTGAGACACTGCTACACGCAATTGGCTGCCTCATTTCGCCCACATATATACAGTCACTTCACTTTACAGTATATTCTGTGAAGCGCTTTGAGACGTCTAGCAGATGTGAAATGCGCTATATCAAATGCAAGGATTATTATTAAATAGCGTCTTTCACATCAGAAGGAAGCCTCAAAGCACTTTGTAGGATTTACTGTAAAGTACAGTGACCGTGTATTTTGTGGGCGAACGCGGATATCAGTTTGCACACAGCAATATCCTACAACAGTAAATGACCCATTTTATTTGGGGGATTGTTGACCAGAACGCTGGAAGAGGTTCTTTTCTCTTTGCAAATAGTACGTGGGATCTCTGCAAGGCTTCCCCCAAGCAACTGTAATGTAAGTTCAGAGTCCAATATGGGCCTTGAACCCACGATATTCTGAAAGGCGAGAGTGCGACCAACTGAGCCAGGCTGACACTGATTAGCAACTTTCAGCAAAGAGTTAATAATCACACAATCTTCCAGCTCATGTAGTTGAGTTGCTTTTTTTTTGCCGGAGATGAAGCACAGATTCATTTGCAACAGTAAGTGTGTGCAGGACAATGAATTGTATGCAGATCTCCCACAATTGCTGAGTTATAAGGCAAATCATTCAGCTCATGTGAAAGGCACTACCTCGAATGTAAGAATTATTATCACTTCAATTTACTGACGCGATCTGTTTCCAACTGGCCTCTGGGAAGTGACCACCGCATTTTCATCATTCTGTTGAATTCGCACTTGCACTTTCCTAAACACTCTCACGGGTCTCCCCAGCTCCAATATTCAAAACATTCCAGCTCATTCAGAACTATGCCGCCCTCATACTGACTCAGACCAAACTCTGTACCCACATCTCACCAGTTCTGGCCAGGCTCCACATCACTGAATGGATCGATGTCAAGATGCCTCACGCTGGTGTTCAAATTCACTGATTCCCTGGCACCTTCCTACCTCTCCAACCTCCTCAATCCCCAATCCACCACCTGGCACCCCCGCTCAACTGGCACCGGCCTCTTGCTCATCCCTCAAAACTTCCGCCCTCACCTTCGGAGATCACACTTTCAGCCATTAAGCCCTAGCGCTCTGGAACACTCTCCCTCAATTCTTTCGCCTTGCCCCCTCTCCCCTCTTTCAAGTCCCGCCTCAAAACTTTCCTCTTCGACAGTGCTTATGGCCACCTCCCTACGGCTACGGCTCAAAGTCAGGTTCCGCTACTGTTAAGCGCTCTGAGATGCTAACGGGCATGGAGGGGAGCTATATCAGTGCAAGCTGTTGTTGTTGTTACACTGATACCACAGTTCCCTGAAAGCTGCTTCTGCACAAAACAGCACCTCTGCCCTTTTGTAGCTAAATGTTCTCACTTTAACGAGCTTAACTATAATTTTAATGACTGCAGTAACAGTTTGAGGCCATACATCAATGGGAGAAGTTACTTTTGTGTGCATATGAATGAACAAACAAATAAAGAGAATGGCAGCCCAAATCTCTGCAACCTCACTTCCATCCTGTTCCTGTCCTTGTCTTGCTGTCCCAGCAGCCACACTTGTTGCCTTGGTGAAGCTATTATTTACAACAAAAGCTTTTGATTCCCTTCTCCACACCCCCAACACCACCCTCCCCCACTCCCCTTCCCTCCTTCCCTCATTCTCAGTCCTGACAATCACACTCCTGCAGCCTTATCGCTATTCCGAGCTGCATCTGCTGAGTTTATCGTGTAGACTGGGAAACTAACTTCCCGTTCAACCCCTGCCGGCCTGCCTGCCGTGAGTGAACTCATCTGATCTCATTTATCATATAAATAGCACTGTAGGACTGAAATGGAAATCTAATTTGATATTTTGCAATCTGGGTGCCATGCACACTGACCTGTGCTCCACTTGCTCTGAAAACCACTTGTAATGAAAGATGGTTTTCCTCAATTAATGGTCCATCAGGTTCTCTGCTGGAATAGGTGGGGCTGAACTTGTGCTGCATTCAGAGATCCGCATCTGGGATCTTTCAAAAGCATGCACAAGACTATGTACACCCCGATATAGCTACCAACCATCCACTGGGGGTATTGTTGCAAATTGTCTCTCTCTACAGGCTGCGGATACGAACATGGTGGCAATGCTCTCACTCGTTTCATGCTGAGATGAGTTACTGCACTTGTCGGATGTTGAACATCCAATAACTGACTCTCCTCCTTTGGGGTGGGGGAGGGAATAAGCGTTGTCTCCTTGGAGCTGAACCGGCTGCCAGATGACATGCCTGGCAATGGAATGTTGGAATCGAGCCGTCCCTCTGTGGCACTATTTGTGGTCTGGGTTCTGGGCGGTTCCAGGGCGTGGAGATTAGCTCGGACCGTGGGGGAGGGCTGGCGGGAGGTCGGGGGGGTGAATCAGTGGAGTGAATCCATAGTCATAGAATTTTACAGTATAGTAGGAGGCCATTCAGCCCATCGTGCCTGTGCCAGCTCTTTGAAAGAGCTATCTATCCAACTAAGCCCACTTGCCCAATCTTATATCATAGGCCTGTAAATGTTTCCTTTTCAAATATCTATCCACTTCTGTTTTTGAAAGCTACTATTTTATCTATGTCCACTACCCTTTCAAGCAGTGCTTTCCAGATTATAACAACTCTCTGGGTTAAAAACATCTCCTTGTCTCCTTGCCTTCTGGTTCTCTTGCCAGTTATAGTATAGTATCGTGAATCTGTGTTCTCTGGTTAGCAACCCCATCTGCCAAAGGAAACTGTTTCACTCTATCTACTCTATCAAAAGCCCTCATAATTTAGAATAAAAATAAACTCAACCTTCTCTCCGCTGAGAATAACCCCAGCCTCTCTTGTCTCTCCATATAATTGAACTCCCTCAATCCCTGTTATCATTATTCTAAATCTCCTCTTTGCCCTCTCCAATGCCCTGACATTCTTCCTAAACTGTGGTGCCCAGAATTGTAAAGCACCATAACCCACCAGTAAACCGAGATATAAAGCTCCCGAGACAATGCTGTGTCCAACATTTAGAGCCCTCTGCTGCCTCCGCAAAAATGAGCAGAGAGTAAAGGGAAGGTTCAGCCAGTGTTTGGGCTGTCGCAAGATAGATTACATGCTTGCTGAAATGTCATTAGTTTAAAACAGCATGCCTGTGTTAACAGTGCAGACCTCAGATCATAAAACAAGCAGCAATCAATAAGCGGTATATTTTGGTTCCCCAAACAGCACCCATCTAAATTAATTGTGTTGTTATTTCTGCTATGTTCCCCCAAACAAAACATAATAATCCTTGCATTTGATATAATGCCTTATCATATTTTCGAGATATCTCAAAGCAAATCACAGGTTATACTGTAAAATGGATTGACTGGATTTTGTGGGTGACCCACAGCTACCACACAGCAATGTCCCACAAACAGTCATTGAGTGACTGATCAGTTTCATTTGTATATCCTGTGAAGTGGTTTGCAATGTCTCAAAGGCACTCTGTCAAATTCAAGGATTGTTATAATTATTTTTATTATCTGGGGTGTTGTTGGCCAGGACCCCGGGAGAAACTCCCATTTATTTTTGAATAGTGCCAAGGGATCTTCAATGTTTGTCAGAATAGGCAGACCTTGGTTTAACATCTCATTCATAGGACGGCACTTGCATTTGATATAGCCTTCATCACATTGGTGAGACATGTCAAAGCTTCACAGAACTTCACATACTGTAAAGTGAATTTATTGTGTATATTGTGGCCAAAACATGGCAGGCAATTGCACATAGCGGTGTCCCACAACAGTCGTGGATTCAGTGACAAAAAAGAATTGAGGGATTATTACACCTGGAGAGCGATCCACTGGGTTCCTACTTACTACTAGGTAACACAGTGTAGAGTAAGGAAATTTGCCTAAGGTTTTGCTCTGTCCAGGAATCGAACCTGAGACTTCTGACTTGCAAAGTGAGTGCTCTAACCAGTATGGTTGAGGACTCCACAAAAGTGAATCCTGTGTATTTATCAGATGAGCAGATGATGGTACAATGCACTCAACAACTTCTTTCATTGTGTATTTATGAGGGAAAAAGTAGAAGTAATCCATTCTTAATGTCCTGCTCCAAGACTATTGATATGTCATAGAACAATGAAAGACTGGAATGGTCGAATCAATGATCGATCTGGGAATATATAGAATGATATGGCATAGAGTAATAGAAAAGCATTCAGCTCAACTGGTCTAGGATGGCATGAGACCCCAACCCCAGAACTCCTTCGCCTCATATTCCCTTGCCCTATAACCCCATTCCCTTCCCGCATGTAAAAATACAAGGCACATACCAGCGCAGAAGCAGGATCCTCAAGTTAGTGACAGCGCCAAAGGTAGGACTTGTGGGAAAGACCAGGGGAAGAAAGGACATTACTAAGATGTAGAATGGGATAAAGATTGCACCGGATCGGTTTGATAGGATTTACTCTAAAATGCAGTGACTGTGTCCCTCCGCTCAGCAAACATTAACCCAGCGAGTTTGTATCCCCCCCTCTCCACCATCAATCAGCAAGCTTTTAGCCAGTCTGCCATCACTCTCTGGAACTCCGTCCTGGAGTCTCTCCACCATGCTCCACTACCTCCCCATTTTCAAAGCCCACCTTAAGTCCTTTGTTTATGACAAATCTTTATCCCATTCTACATCTTAGTAATGTCCTTTCTTCCCCTGGTCTTTCGCACAAGTCTTACCTTTGGCGCTGTCACTAACTTGAGGATCCTGCTTCTGCCTTTGGTCACCTTTCTCCCCATCTCTTCCTCAGTTCCCTGCAATCCAGTGAAGCCCTTTGAGACTTCCTCCTGGTGTGAAGGGTACAAAATGTGCGATTGTCGTTGTACACTTTGCAGGTGAATTTGTGGAACAGTCGTGTACATTCCTAAGTTTTGTGAGTAAAAGGCCTGAGAGGTCACATGCCACCAGTAAATCAATATGATGTAACAGCCACGTACCTGATAAGGGTTGCTTGACTAAATCCCTTGGTTGTTTGCTGGAGGCTAAGGGAGTATATCACCTGCGACAAAGCGGTCACTGCCTGGTGTGACTCAGTCTGCAGTTGTAGGGTTTTGCTTATCAGATAAATTGGTTATTCATTGCAGAAAGCTTCAGGTGCATCACACTTAGAGAAAGATGCCTCATGGTCTGCCCCAACACCCCCCCCCCCCCCCCCCCCAAATCACCAAGCAGCGGCGTGAGGCTTCCAGCCAAACTATGACAGCAGTGAGGTTTAGCATCTGAAGTCGTCAGTGCTGGGCTGACTGCCCACAGTGGAAGTGGACCCACCAGCAGCTGCTGTGCAGGGTTTGGAATGCAGATCCCATAACATCAGGCATCAGATCACATATGCACGTCATGTCCTCCAACAGTGAATTATGCCACAGAGGCCTGCACAGTAGTGCAAATAATGAAGGAAAAGAATCAAATCTTTATATAGTGCCTTATCAAGTTAAACTATTAATATTAATAATAATATTGCATTTAGTGCGTTTCATGTTGGGATAATGTATCAAAGCTCTTCACAGGATATACAACAACAACTTGCTGGAGCCCTGCTGCTCAGTGGTCAGGGTGAAACCTTGGGCAAGTTTCCTCACTCCACACACCTAATAAAAATCTGTGAAAAAAAACACAATAAAAAAATTGGTCATTTCAATCCACGACTGTTTGTGGGACACTGCTGTGCACAATTGGCTGCTGCATTGCGCTCACAAATATACAGTCAATTCACTTTACAGTATATTCTGTGAAGCACTTTGAAACGTTGATAAGAAGTGAAAAACGCTATATCAAATGCAAGGATTATTATTACAGTATTAGTATTATTAGCAGTATTATTATTATAACAAGGCCGTGGAGGGCTTTAAAGGCAAGGACCAGGATCGTGAACTGTATCCTCTGTGTGATGGGCGTCAGCGAAGTCGGGCGAGGATGAGGGTGATACAGTCATGTAGCCTGATGTAGGAGATGACATAGGCTGCAGAGCTCTGGATTCCCTGAAGCCTATGGAGGGAAGTTAGGGAGGCCGACAAGCAGGGAGTTTGCGTAGTCAAGCCTGGATGTTATGAATGCATGTATGAGAGTCTCGGCGGCCTGTGGTATGAGACAGTGGTGGAGCCAGGCGATGTTGCAACAACAACAACAACAACAAAATTACACTTGTATAGCACAGGTGGGGGAAGACAGAGCGGAGCATGGCATGTGGGGTAGAAAAGAAAGTTGAAGGTCAAACAAGACGTCAAATAAACACCAGAAAGTTCCCACAAATGGCTCAGAGGTGAATGACCAATTAATCTGGAGGATTCTTGGCCAGAAAACTAGGGGAAACAACCTTTTCTTTTCAAATAGAGTCATAGGATATTTATGATCAACTGAAAACAAGCAGATAAAACCTCAGGATAAAATCATCAAAAGAAGATGCAACAGACCCGATGGAAGCAGGGTGAAGAATGTTGATGAATGCAAGGTTGATTTCATTGAAAACATGTACTGAAAGTCATGTATCCCACCCAAAATCTTCATGTTCAGTGCATGCAAATCTGGGGTTGATATTCTACCTGTATCTAGATTTGCACTAGTTTCGTAACATTTCATCATGTCACGAATTTGGCAAATTCTTAAAGGCAGCACTCATTCTGAAGCTGATTAGTCTAAATTCTTTTATGAAATTCGTAAATTAGTAAAGACATTTCAACTGGTAAAGTCAAACTGGTAAAGACATTTCAACATTTCTTCTGCAAATTCTGCATGTTCTGAGATGCTTAGGAAATAGGATAGATATAGATTCATGCGAAATTTATACAATTGTTGTTCTTTTCCTTCTCACCATGATGAAAAGTGAGAGCTACATTTATATGGGCCAATGGAATTTATGCAGATAAAATTGGTCGTTCACTTCAGGGCTGTTTGTTGGACATTGCTCTGTGCAAATCAAGTGCCGTATTTGCCTACAATTACACAGCCAATAGGATTCACTGTAAATTCCTGTGAAGGATTTTACTGTGAAATCTTTGAGATGTCCTAAGAAGATTGTACGTGCTCTATCAAATGCAAGGATTCTGATCATTATTATGTATTCTCTCTGTGTTGCTGAGTGTTACTTCAGAAGGAAAGGGAGAGAGAGAGAGATGTGGTTTTCCAAGCTAAGCCATGTCTGTTGGCCTACTGAAGATGAGGTACACAGATGACTGGCTAACGTGTAACAGATTTTCATCTGCAGATGGAATGGGATCCGTCTGGTAACAAATTATAAGAAGCTGTCAATTTCAGTGGGGAATCACAGAGGATACAGCTTCCAGCTCTTCCGCAATGAGGTCAAATATAATTGGAGCTGCCGAGCACTCTTCTCATAGCTTCTCTGTCAGGGTAAGGAAGGTGACCCTGACTGAGTGATATCAGATTATTCCACAGCTTTGGGAACATGTGCACCTCGTTCAGCTTCTCCCTATGGGCCTTCGTCTGGACGTCCTACAGGAATATGCCTCGGGGTAACACCACGCATTCCTGCAGCCACGAGGAATGGAAAGCAGTGCACTAGGAGACGCTGACACTATCGGAATCATTCTGTGACAGAAACCCCTTCGCACTCCGACACCACCGCTCTGCTAATGCTGTGGCAGCCACCCAACCACTAGCCCCCGTAAAACAGGGAATAACGAGCCCTTGGCGTTCTCATTCTCGCCCGTACTAAACTCCGCTCCCTGATTAACCCAGTCCTTGCCAGACTTCACTGGCTCCCTGTCCCGGAGAAGATCGATTTCAAGATCCTCACGCTTGTATTTACATCCCTCTACTCCTCTGTATCCCCTTACCTCTCACCTCTTCTCTCCTCACAACAGTATCCGTTGTCTTCACTCCACCGGGTCTGGCCTCTTCCGTGTCCCCGAATCCTTCCGCTCCACCATCAGCGGCCGTGCGTTCAGCCACAGAGGGAGTGAGGCTTCCTCACTCCCTCTGCCTTGCCCCTTCTTTTCCTCTTCAGGTCTCGGCTAAAGACCTTCCTTTTCGACCGCGTTTTTAGTCACCTTCCTCTGCCTCTCTCTGGCTCGGCTCCAGGATCTGTGATTGGGAAGCGCTCTGAGACACTGTCCAGCATGGAAGGCGCTATATAAATTCAATTAATAGTTGTTGTTGTTATTGTTGTTGTATATTCAGAATTCATGGATACTCCATTGTCAGGTACCTGACTTTTTTAAGCACCTGTAGTGTACTGTTTAGAGCACTTGCATTCCAGGCAAGAGGACCTGGGTTCAATTCTTGGGCAGGTTGAAACCTTAGGCAAGTTTCCTTACTCCACACCTCTCTGTTTACCTAGCAGTAATTAGAAACCCAGTTGTTAGTCAATTTGCGGATGGATTTCCAGGAGTAATAATTCTTCCCTCTACCAAATTAAAAATAATTTGGTCACTCAATCCATGACTGTTTGTGGGACACTGCTGTGTGCAATTAGCTGCCGTGTTTCACCCAAAATACAAATTCAATTCACTCTGCAGATATCTATGGAGGGCTTTGACATTTCTCACTGATGTGATAAGGCAAAGATTATTATTATTGTTATTTTTAAGACTAAGACATTGTGAGAGAATCAAAAATGCAATATTGCAGACTTCCTGGCTCGCTGATCCCTTTCACAATCACCCATGAATACTTCAGCATTGCACCCCTCCCTTATTCCTCCATGTAGTGTGTTTATCGGGAAATCTGGGGGAGGAGAAGAAAAGCCCCAAATCTGTCTTTTACTTTTAAGTTTCACCTTTTGATAGAGACAAAAAAATATTCTTGATCAAGTGTCAGCCTCACCTCGTGAGTTCAAGCCCTACGTCAGGACTCTGTGCTAGTCTGGGCTAACACAGTCTGGGCTAACACAGTAATGCATTGCTCGGGGGGGCACTGCATTGTTGTGGGTGCAGAGCAGACATTTTGAAAAAAAATTTAGGCCAACATCATAAATGGATGTGAATACTTATACTGTAGCATACTTCTTATGCTTCACCTTTTTGGGTTTTATAGGTCAGATCACACAGGTTTTTTTGGTCAGCTGGGTGTCTGACACATTCAGAAACCATCACAATTCTCTGACGAGAATCCAAACCAAAGTGGGAGTTCTACATGTATATGCCATGAAGATCTCCCTGTGTCTGGAATAGAATGGAGACTGTCACGCTCTGACAATGCAGCACTCCCAGCACTGCATCGGACAGTATATTAGGGTAAGATCTCTGCACCTAAAATTAAAAATTATTTTGATGAACGAAATAGACATTGTGTTGTATATCAATGCTCCTTTGATGTGATCTGTGGATAACCCTAGCAAATAGAGGGCAACACGTTATCGACATGTAGTGAATCAATCATTGATGGAGTTCCATCCAGTGAATCGCTTGTGCATAATCGATGTGTGAGACAGAGATACCCGAGAATAATCCAATGGAAGGGTTCAGGTGGGAGCTCACACACATTATTTGAACCCACTGATACATTACATTAACAGCACTGTGCTCCACTGTTCCAATCACACTGTCTGTTATTCCAACCTTTCTCTTCAAAGCACATTTTGTTGTGAATTGTGTAAAAGAAAGACATGAAGTAAGTGATTCACCCACAAAATATAGTCAATTCACTTTACACTATAGTCTGTGAAGCGCTTTGCGATATCTAGAAGATGTGAACAATGCTATATCAAATGCAAAGTTTATTATTATATAGTGAAAGTTGAGTGACTGTATTTTGTGAGCAAAACGCGGCAGCCAATTGGACACAGCATTGTCCCACAAACAGCTGTGGAGTGAGTGACCAATTTTATTCAGGGGATAACTGGAAAAATCTCCCTTCTCTTTTCGAACAGTACCATGGGATCTTCAACATCTACCTGAACAGGCAGATCGAACCTCAGCTTAACATCCTATCCAATTATTAATAATAAAAATAATAGTCAACGCATTTGATATAGCGCATTATCAAGTCATCAAGGTATTTTAAAGTACTTTACAGGATATACTGTAAAGTAGATTGATTGTGTGTATGTGGGTATTTTGCGGCAGCCAATTTGCACACAGCAGTCAGTGTCCCACAAACAGCCATGGAGTGTGAACTAGGCATGGAAATTTCCCTGCCTCTGGGATGGAATGAACACTCTTTCCCTGGAAGCAAACTCCTGTTTACCTAATCCCAAGCAGTATAAGGCATTGACTGATGAGAACCAAGAGTTGGGGACCCCAGATTGAGTGATGGGATGCTGTGTACACCAGGTTACATATATTCTGCTTCCAATCCAGCCCACAATAAACAATTTCAAGGCAGCTGTAGGTGTCCATATTATGTGCTCACTGCTCTTAAATCCTTGCACACTGGGTTCCAGATCCTGCCGGTATCAGCCTTGATATTGTCGAGTGAGCCTGCAGGATTTTGGCTGGTAAATTTCTTTATGCTTCACAACAACAGTGCATAAAGGAATCAGGTTTCAGTGCAGAAAGTCTTATTTTAACTTTGCATTACGGGAGGTGAAGGGTTCATCTTTCATACAGCAAAATGAAATGACATCAACTCATTGGTGCCAATAAAACCTCTCAAGAACCTTCACTCCGTTTAATTCCCCCCACCCACCGTATTAATTCCTCCCTCCCCCACCCTCTGCTCCAGCAATTTTGAATCCTGTTCCTTTCTATTAGTTACTTTACTCAAGTAGTCATTATTCATTCGTGAGCCTTGACAGTGAATTTCCACATATATTACGAAGCTGCTTCTGCAACCTGTGGAATCCACCCTCCACGTTCCTCCGCTCATGCACACCCCAGGCTGGGTGGTCCCCTATCCTATCGTGTGTAGATTAACTTAATGAATCACAAACTGAAGATGGTGTGTAATATAAAAGAGGGGGGAAGATGTTCAAAGCTTCCACATGCTGCTAGAAGCTATCTGTGCTTTCCTCAAATTTGTTAAATTTCTTCTAGGAAATAATGCCTTGGGATACCTCATATGGTTTGGGAAATGATATGTGCATGTGACTGCCAGGATGATGGAAGGCGAACTAGATGGATTTGGTCTTCTTTCGCCTGGCAATTCTTATGTTCTCATGTTCTTTACTCTCATGCTTCTGCAAATCACATCCTTAGTTACAGCCTTGCACCGCACTCACCCTGCCTCCAGCATCATGTAAGACCAATAAAATAAAAAGTGTTTCACAATGTTTGGAATCCTCCTGCACCTATTATCAAATGCTTAATGTTAAGAAATAAAATATGAAGCAGTTCTGACTCAGTTTCAGCTGAGTTTGCCTTACAATAAACGCAGTCACTTGTAACTTCATGAAACATGTGAATGGAACAAAGTACTGCATATTGTTGCCTGCAAACCATTAAAAGCACACCTACTGTGGGCCACAGTGCTTTTATTAAAAGGTCCACAAGTTGTTGTCCATAATGCCTTAAAGATAGATTATTGAGTGTTTCAAATCAAATGTATTTGCTATGAAAAGGAAGCAAACTATATCTGTAAGTGTGAAAATTCTTAAGACTTTCATCTTTCAATCAGAGCTACATGTATAGATGGCACCAAATGTCATCCTAGCTGGACTGCAAATTGGATACTTTCAGCTGATTAAGCTACAGCTGTACCCTGATTATACCCCTTGGAGCTCTTGTCGAGAAAGCTCTGTGGTTAGAGCATCTGCCTTACAAGCACGAGACCTGTGTTTGAATCCAGGCAAGTCAGGGCAAATTTGCCCCAAACCTTGGGCAAGTTTCCTTGTTCCACACACTTCCAAAAAAAACCACAATAATAAATTTGTAATTTCAATCCACAACTGTTTGTGGGACACTGCTGTGCACAATTGGCTGCTGCATTTTGCCCATAAATATATAGTCAATTCACTTTACAGTATATTCTGTGAAGTGCTTTGAAACGTCTAGAACACGTGAAAAGCGCTGTATCAAATTCAAGGATTATTATTATGTGTTTAAAATCGCAGAGCGAGTTAAGCAGGGCGGATCCTTCTGGGGTGGATCAATACCAAACCAATGGAAATTTCGACATATGTGGGACTCTCACTTCTTTGGTCTAGAGTCACTTAATGTAGGTTTCTGTGCATGTTAGATACCAGACTGCCCCAAATAATGTTTTTTAGATAGATTAAATCTTGAAGTAAAATCAATAAATTCACCCAAATAGACTGACTTTATTCTTTCTAATGAGATTAGGACTGGGACTTGAGAATCTACAATGCCCAGGCGGGTATCAGTTGTGTGAACTGAATCTTGACTGATAGGAATTGGAAGCCATTGAACAAGCTGATTTAATAAAGATTGTAAATCCAAATATCTAACAAAGATTTTGAATTTGGGAATAATTTTAATGAAATCAGTTATAGAACCATAATGGACTAAGCAGCAAATTGCAGCTGATAGGAGAAATGCTATCCAGTGAGGGAAAGCAGAGGCACATTGATTTACTGAGCTGGTCATGAAATAGAAGCTGGCTCGCTTGTTTGATGAGGAAGCAGACAAATGTGATCGAATCATACAGGCATTTTTACTGGTACTTTCCAAGGCATACATCATTAGGCGTCAGTTGGTGAATCTCAGGAATGTTTATGCAAGCTCTTTCCTTCTGGTTAACAAGTGTTCAAAGTCTTTATCTTTGTTTCAGTTTTATTTCACTCTGAATAATAGATGATCTTACGTGGAGCTCTACTCCTTGCAAACTCTAACTTTAACTCTCTGGTCAAAGGGATCGAATCCAGTTACTGATGAGAGTGTGGGTGAGAGTGTGGGTTGGGTCACGTTTACAGATCCTAGATTCCCTTAATAGAAAACTACTGATAACCATTAGAATTACCATCAGAATTACTTCAAAGGAAAATGTATGTTAACAAAACTAAATGGTCAAAGTGACACCATCTTTTCATGTTTCAGTCCCCTTCATTCTGAACTTGGCAGATGAGCAGCATCCCAGTGGAATTCAGCTATTGTCAATCAGCTCAGAGTCTAGGTTTACCTGTTCAAGAAGCTTTTAACCATCTGGGAAAATGAGCTTGAGCATTCAATTCACAACCATGTTTCACATGGAGTCTGAGAAAAGACAGCACACCGTACTTCAGTTAAAATCAATGAACTTACGTGCAGGTGAGTTCATGATTAAAAAGCTCCTGCACCCAAATGGTGATCGAATGCTCTGCGATTGGTTCCTCTTGAAAGTATTGAGCATGACCAGAGAACTATTTTCACCCACAAAATACACACCTCTTTACAGTATGTCGAGTGAGACACTGTAATGAAGCATTATATCAAATGCAAGTATTATTATCATAACCATTGAATTGAACAACATATTCATTTATCCAATGAAAAAGAAACAAGGTACAACTTCCACCAACTTGCACGTACATAGCGCCGCATACACAGGGTAGCCTTGCATAGCTGCTTGAAGATTTGAGATTGATTGACTGACAAAAGCTCAGCCTTTGGATGGAGTGGTTTCCTCTACAGGACATAGGAACTTTAAGGATCTAAGTTGTGTGGCAAAACTCTCCTTATATGGACTGTACACTCAGGTTTGCTGTGCAGCAGATTGTTCCCACTTTACTGATACACCCGTAGACAAATGTGTGCAACTCTTCTTTCCAAATATTTCAAATTGACTTTACTCTATTGTTATTGACAACAGTTGCAAAATCTCCAGAATTCAAGCAATCCACAGCAGTTCATGGGACACTGCTGCGTGCAATTGGTTGCTGCGTTTCGCCCACAACTTGCTTTGCAACCGAGAGAGCTGTGTTCAATTCCCGGCAGGGCAAAACCTTGGGTATGTTTCTTTAATCCACATGCCTGATAATTTCCCTTAAGAATTTTTTTAATAAATTGATCATTTCAATCCATGACTATTTGTGAGACACAGCTGTATGCAATTAGCTGTCCTTTTCGCTCACAAATATACAATCAATTCACTTTACAGTATACTCTGTGAGCCGTTTACGACATTTAGCAGATGTGAAAAATACTATATCCAATGCAAGGATTATTATGAGTTGTATTAGTAGTAACAGATCTCTGTTCACAAGAATTTACAGGGTCTCAAGAGAGTTTCAGATAATGAAAGTCTTTTGACCCATTTGATCTGATCTTTCCATTTTCACTGACTTTCCACTGCAACCTCCAACTGTTTTCTAAATGAATGTATTGTCCCACTCTCTTTCATGGTAACCCATTGCAGCTGTTGATTATCCTTTGAGACATTTCTTTTCAAGAATGAAGATACCTGGATTATCTAGTCATTCCTCACCGTTGATCCCTTTAGCTCTCAGGATCAATCTCATTGCTCTCCTCTGTGTTGTCTGGATAGACCCTTCACATCACAGGGAGTGAAGAGTTCACAGTACAGTACTGTTCAGCCAACTTAGAAACTTGTTCTCCGAAGTCAGTCACAATCAGAGTCGTACTGTTTCCTGGACACTTCAATTCTAAAAGAAACAATTCTTTGGAAATCTCTTCTTGTTATCATAGTAAGCTACAATGTAAGTTACAATATTATAATATACAGTGACAATGGAACAGACCTATCATCTTGGCTTTCAACAATTTTCTGACAGACTTGCTTTGGTAACTGTTTGAGCATCTTCATCTCCCATGAATGTGAATTTAGCCCAAACTTTATAGGCAAATGTGGGTCCAGATTTGGGTATTTTGGTATAATCTTGTCTGTAATGCATTGCACCACAATGTGCATGAGCCTTGAGAAAAGTTACTTTCACCATGAATAGATTTTACTACTAATAATAATAATCCTTGCATGTGATATAACTCCTTGTCACTTAATTGAGACACCTCAAAGCACTACACACAATATACTGTAACGTGTAGTGACTATATTTTTGTGGGCGAAATGTGGCAACCAATTACACACAGCAGTGTCCCACAAACAGTCGTAGATTGAGTGACCAAATTATTATTCTTAATTTATTTTTGGAGGGTTTATAACCCCCAAAAAGCATTTTGCCAAATTGACTAACAACCGGGTTCCTACTTACTACTAGGTAAACAGAGGTGCGTGTGTGGAGTAAGGAAACTTGCCTAATTTAATCACTATTCACCAATCAGAGTCCTCTCACTCCTGGGATAGATTTCAAATTGCTGCTCGCAATATCAATGGCCATTAATATTGTGTGCCTGAATGCACAGAAAGAATAGCAGAGCTGGTGATTACATTATTAATGAATAGAACTACCACAATTGAACATAGTGTTCAGACAGCTTAAAGTTATGGTTTTGTTTGGTCAGCATGAATGGAGTTTAACTTTAGTTAAAAAGCTTTATTGACAGCTTAATTGTCACTTGAAATACAACATTAAATGGTGTCACCCTGACTCAGTTAGAAACCCTTTTGCCTCTGGGTAAATTGGTTCAAGTCCCATGTTGGGATTTTGATCACACATATCTAGGCTGACACTCCCAATACAGTACTGCAGTGTTGGGAGACTACTGCCTTGTCGGAGGTGCTGTGTTTCAGATGTGATGGTACATTGATGTCCCATTCACCTTTTCAGGTAAAAGTCCTGTGGGAATATTCTAAAAGAGAAGAGAGATTCTCCTGATTTCTTGGTCAGTCATGCTTGCTCCTACATTGCTGTATGCAAATTGGCTGCCTTGTTTGTCCACAAGAACACGGTCACCACACTTGATAATGTGCAACTTTTCAAGACATTTCAATGTAACAATGTGCTGCATCAAATACAGGTATTATTATGATCACTACATGCTGGTCAGGCTCACACTCAAGAAACCAATTTAGGCATCCAGTTTGCACCCACACTTCATTTAGGCATCGCATCCAGTTCACACCCACACCCCATTATCGTAGGTTGCATATTCAGCCACTACACCCCCAAACTTTGGAACACTCTCCCTCAATCCCTCCACCTTGCCCCCTCTCTCTCCCCCTTTTCAAGTCCCATCTGAAAACCTTTGCTCCTCATCCGTGCTTATGGCCACCTCCCCTCAACACCCACCCTGGCTCAGAGTCAGGCCCTACCACTGTTAAGCGCTCTAAGACAGTACCTGGTGTGGAGAGTGCCATATAAATGCAATATGTTGCTGTTGATCACAATCTGTGATCCTTGTCACGGTCCCTTGTTTTGAATTGATGCTCTAACCCTTTCTAAGGATATCACATGAGATAGAGTCTGTGTAAAATAAGACGTTTTCGCATAAGAGCAGTTATGCTAGGGACCAGAATATGATTTGAAAGTGGTAAGGTCAGCTTTGGTGACACAAAGTGGGAAAGGATTGCAAGAATCTGCTGAAACATTGAAAGTGGAGGAGATTTGAAATGGAGGGAGAACATATCAATATGATTCATTGGAAAGTGGAGGTGTTAGGAAAATATAAACGGAGGGAGTTCCCTGAACCTGAAGTTGCTCTTCATCTTATGTGTCATCAAGAAAGTATGTGCCCGAGAGCCTCGCCTCCAGGTCAAGATTATTTTTACTTTATCTGTTAACTTTGGGTAAAGTTAGTGTCCTCTCTCACACCAGGCTCTGCGCCCAAATCACTCAACAACAACAAAATTACACTTGCATAGCACCTTTCACATCAGGAGGACGTCCCAAGGCACTGGATAGTCACTGTTTCAGAAGTGGAGGAACTGGCTCCATTAGCTACCCATCTGCCAGAGGATAGAATTCATGGCCTTGCCTCATCCTACCTCTCTGACCTGCTGTCTCCCTACCAACCTGCCAACTCCCACTGTTCAGCAGGCTCTGGTCTTCTGCATGTCTCCCATCCGACCTGCCCTACCATTAGTGGCCAAGCTTTCAGCTTCTCTACCCCCACATTCTGAAACTCGATCCCACAGTCCCTCTGCCTCACTTCCTCCCTCCTCAAGACCATCCTTTTCGACTGTACCTTCAGCTGCCCTCCCACCTCTTCTTCTCCTCTCACCCCTACCCTGCCCCTCTTCATTGCTCAGGTCGTGACCCCCTGACTGTTCAGTGCCTTGGGATGTCCCTCCAATGTGAAAGGCACTCTATCAATGTAATTTTGTTATTGTTGTTGTTGTTGAGTCATAGTTGTTATTGTTGTTGTGTCATAGTAAGTTTCAGGATTTCTTTTATTCCTTAATATTGCAACTGTTTATCATATATGTGAGGCATTGGGTTTAAAGATCGATAAACACTGTTGAGGTTTCTATGATAAATTCAAGGAGGAAGAGAAAACACAAACTGGTGATTGCAGACATCAGCTGTCAGATAATACAAAGAACACTGATAAAAGCATTAACCCTTGTTACGCAATAAGGCATTGGGATTACCAGTCACCGTGTATATATTACTGGTGTTTCAATCAGAGAGGGAACCTGCACGATACAGAGGAAAGATCTATACAGAGGTTACCTAGTAAACAGAGTGCTTTGTCATACGCGGGTATACAATTAGAGTTGAGAACCATAGCAGCATGAATATGTCAGAGATACAGGAACTTGTGGTTATCAGAATTGGACAAAAGGTGTCATCCTTCAGATGAGAACAAAGGTCCCTTCTACCCGCTCAGGTGTACATTACAGGTTCCATGACACAATTCAAAAAGAGAAGGGAATTGTGCCTGCTGTTCTGGATAACAGATTAATCCACATTAATTGATGAATCACTGATGGCCTTACTAGGACTTTTAACATGATATAGCTTATATAGAAATGTAAGTATATTTTCTCATTTATTTCTTTTATTGTCTCCTCCCCTTTCCCCTCTCTTTCTTTGTCTTTAGCAAAACCTTTTGTGCTCACAAAAACAGTGCCCATTGAAAAACAAAGGCACAGAAGCAAGAAATTCATTGCTAACTCAACAGCTTCCTAGAGAGATGGATAATACATCTTTATCATAGCAAAGAAGCCATCATTTTCATTGATGAATTACCTTATAAAGCAACAATCAAGTACTCCCACATAGGAGTACAGTAGCTAGCAATATAAAACAGGCAATTTAAACAATAAGTCCATAGGTCAACTCTTTTAATCAAGGGGCTGCCCTCGGTTACAAACCAACAATAAAGATGCAAATCTATCACAGTGCTGTGCTTAAAAATTTAGCGAATAAAACATTGAACTGTGTTCTTCGGTGTCTTATGAGGAGGTTGAACAAACAAAATTACACTTGTATAGCGCCTTTCACATCAGGAGGATGTCCCAAGGGTAGTAGAAAGTGGCTAGTGAATAAACTGCTTTCACATCCCTCCCATGGTTCAGTGGTTATGGTCATTGCCTGTTGAGGTCATACAGACTAGAAAGTTGCTGGGACAGTGAGTGTTCAGTAGATCTCATTCGGGGAAGTCAACTGGCCTGAGTCTGTTTGCTCCTCATGCCTTTCCAGTGACCTCAGCTGGAGATGTGGATGCGGGTTGGGGAGAATTACAGGAACAGGCCAGCACTTCAAAGCATTACATTTTCTCTGCCTGAGTGGTGCTGACCACCATTTAAGGGTGACTGGAGGTTATCTCTGGCAATGCTAAATATATATGCAGAAGGAATGTTAACAGCCCAATCCTCTGTGGTTCTCAGGCCAGAATGGATGTAACGGATCTGGGAGTACTTATCTCTTTCGAATATTCCATCCACCCTCATCCCAAACACACACACACAAAAAACTCCTGTTGTGTTATATTTTAAAACAACAACTTGCATTTATACAACACTCTTCACATAACCCTGATTCCCCTACCCTGTCTTCCACCCTCCCCAATCCTGACCCCCAATTCAGGTTCTGAAACACTGAGCATCAAATGTCTTAACACGTCCTCCCGACCTGAAAGGTGCTATACGCATGTAATTTTGTTGATGTTGTTAACAGCAATTTGGCTTGACACTGAGCTGGAAATGGGGTGGCTCAGCAACCAAAGGTATGGTAGAATCTTTTTTAAATTATAACTCCCTCTGAGAGATTCGTGTTAATGTGCACACCATCACCTGCAGTGTTGTGGAAAATTCTCCCTTGTAATAATTACACCTTAGGGACATGGTTACCCCTGTACTAAACTTACAGGTTACAGTGATATAGCACTTTTTACTGCAGTATAATAAAAAAACGTTGCGTGTGATGTAGTGTCGTCAAGAGGAATCAAAGTGCTTCACAGGGTCTACTGTAAGGTGCAGTGACTGTGTGTATTTTTAGTCAATGTTGCTGTGCTGGGAAACACAAGTGAGAATAATAAAAGGCAGAGACTTCCTAGTTCAGTGGCTCTGCGATACAGGTAAAGATACTAAACAAATGACTTCATTTCCTAAATGCCCTAATTCCTAAATACTTGAATATGGTAAGAACATTGCAAAGGATGAGATTTAAAACCGGCAGGATCTGGAAGGGCAAGCAGGTCACTGGAGCAGGGAATCATCCCACTCAGTTCCTGTTAACCCTGCAAGCCAAAGTCCCAATGGGTAGGGTGGTCCTAGCTGGACAAGCAGCGGGAAAGCTTGCAGACACAGAATTCAATGGCAATCTCTCTAACAGGATGGAGTGAAGGGCCCACAGAGCCTATCTTTATCGATACAAATTATAATATGGAACATGTTGGCTCCTTGCAATGCAAGGAGCTTTCTCTGCAACCTCCCTTTGAGACCGAACTGCCTGGGTAGAGAGACCCGGCTGAGGTGGATAGCTTCTCCTTTTATTGGCAGCTCTAATCAAAGCCCACATGGTTTTATAATCACCCCTTGTTGTCTGTTAGTCTCTATTTAAAGCCACTTAATTTTTCTTATTTTAAAAAGGAGAAGCCAATTTTGTTCCTCTTGTTGTTGCACTGGCAGCTGTGCCCATCTCCAGACAGAAATAATTGACAATCATTTCCATATGACTTCCATTTGGTTTCGCATCTTAGCACGTCATTGAGATGTCTCAAACCGCTTCAAAGAATTTACTGCAAAGTGAATTGACTGTATATTTTGTTGGCAAACAAATTGTACACAGCGCGGCGGAAACAGCCATGAAGAGAATGACCAATTTTATTTGGGGGGATTGTTGGCCATCAGGAGAAATCTCTTCTCTTGTTTTATATAGGATCATGAGATCCTTGATGTTCACTTCAACAGGCAGATAAAACTTGGTTTAATTTTCATCTGAAGGATGCAATGCAATACCCCCTAGTGCTGTGGCATCGGCATCATAGACCAATGGTAGCCAATCTTTTTGGTCGGCCAACAAATTAAATGTTCTTGATTGAATTTTTTTAACTTTTATCCTGAATCAAGTCATATTTAATCACGAAAATCATTTCCAACATCTGTAGTATTTTACGAAATAAAGAAAAATGAGAAAAATAATCAAGAAAAATGTGGAAATATCTTATTGATTGAACACATACTTTACTAGACTAGTCCAAATCCCTGACTGTCCAACACCTTGGGATGTCCTCCCGACGCGAAAGGAACAATACAACTGCAATTTATTGTTGTTGATTTTGTAGTGCGAATGTTTGAGGCGCCATATCTTGACTGCCACAGTGGCATTAACTAGCCCGCGAGCCATAGTTTGGCCAGAACCATCGTAGATTGTATGAGTTCAAAGTTCCAATATGGGGTTTGAAGCCACAACCATCTGGCTCAGAGGCAAGAGTACAGTATTCATTACAGTTTGGTCATTCAATCCATGATTGTTTGAGGGATATTCTTGTGCCAGGCTAACACCACTAACCCGTGTTGACACCACTGAGCCAGGCTAACACTACTGAGCCAGGCTGACAACACTGAGCCACTGGAACGTGTTAACACGTCTCCCTGGAATTCTATTCAGACAAACTACAGTTTCCACTTATGGATTAGTGGCCTCCTCCCCACCCCTCAGAAGTTGGCAAATTGAGACACCCTCCACCCCAACCCAGCACACTGCATAAGGAAGACAACTTCAGAAACATAGGTGTTGGAAATTGATGCTGCGTGACATGATAATTATCACTTCATTGAAAATTGTGCTTGATTGGAGGATTGTTGTCTGGCTGGGTTTATCACCTGGGTTTAAGCGACAAGCTACAGGCAAAAATCATTAATGCTGAATCTTTGACCCTACAGCAAGAATCTCAGGCAAGGGTGGATTATCAGTCATCTGGACTACCCGTCCAATTTCCCACAAGATCACAATGCATCTAAATTTAACCATGAATCCTAAACGTCTGTAGAAGATGATGGATTGTCTTTGTGTGTGGAGAAAATTAGAGTGTGGTGAGGATGAAAAATTCTGTACGACAGAAGACACTTTGCTCCATAGAAAGTTTCCTAGATATCGGATGGATGGCTGAGGTAGAGGCACAGAGCTTAATTAGCTTGTCTGCTCGTATTTTATTCAGTGCTGCCATTTTCATAAAAGCTGAAATATATAAATGTTAAATAAAAGACTGCAGTGATTTTGTAAGAAAAAGATAAAACAGTATTCATCAAACTGTTAAAGAAGTAAAGTTCTATAAAATAGCTCAGTTTTATAAAAGGTACCCAAAGCCATGTGATGCCAGCCCTGCTAAACTCATCTAGGAGCTAGAGAACTTGGCCCACAAATATACAGTCAATTCAGTTCACAGTATATTCTGTGAAGCGCTTTGAGACTTCTAGAAGACTGGGAGTGTGTAGACTCTGGCTAGACTCTGGCTAGACTCCAAATGCATTTACCAATATTGGGCATCACATGGGCTGCTCAGTGCCGTGTTGGTAAACACATTAGGGAATCTACACATGGGCCCGAATTGTTAATGCATTACCAGTGAGTACACATAAATTCATTTGGAACTTGTTACTGAAAAGGGTGTCTACATCGACAGGGCTAACAAAGAGTGGCCACTGGTGGCATTAGACAGCCGGTTGCTGAATTAAGGTAGTGTAGTTTGTAATGGAAAATCCGCCAGGACTGTTCCAGGATAGTTGACAGCGGGTGGGTGGTTGCTGAATAGAGATGATTATCTCAACAGATTTTTTTCTTGGTGTCCTGGCCAACAGTCGCCCCAGATACAATTGGTCATTCATTTTATGGCTCTTCAATAGTATGCGCAAATTGCTTGCCATGCTCTGCAAAATTCACAAATTCACTACACATTTCAGTAAGTCCTGTCCATAGACCACAAAAATGTGAAGCTTGTGCTATTGTGTTAAACAAGCAAAAGGCATGGTGTTGGCATTACGTTTCTCTTTGCCCTTACTCTGGTCTGAAACACTGACTGTCCAGAGTCTTGGGATATCCACCCGATGTGAAAAGCTCTATACAAATGTAATTTTGTTGTTGTTACTGGACACAGGCCTTTTATTCAGAAATTGAGCCAACATCAATTAATCAAGCCCATCCAACACTTCCTTCAATAAAAGCTATAACTACATGACAGTGTTGGTGAAAAATGAGTAGGATAATGTGACTTATTGAGTTAACCATTGCTTTAAAAGTTATGCCCAAGGGTCTAATATCATGTTGCAGGCAGCAAAACCTTTATACTGATTGGTGAGTATTCCACTTCAAAGCACCTTCAAACTACAACAACAAAAATGTGCATTTGTAAAGTGCCCTTCACTCAGAGGTCTCAGAGAACTTGACAGTGGCAGAGCACAATGCCCAGCTGGGAAGAGGGGCATGGTGACCATAGGCATTGTCAAATAGATAGGTCTTCCTATAGGAATAGGAAGGCACGACCTGAAGATGTCAAAGGAAGTGACAAGGTGGAGGGATAGAGGAAGAGTGTTCTAGAATTTGTGGGCACAGTAGCTGAAAGCGCGGTTACCAGTAGTGGAACGGAGGGCACAAAGGGTCCTGCAAATGTTGGAACCCGTCGAGTGGAGGCTGCGGTTTGGGGGTTGATGAGGTAAGCGAGTTGGAGAGATTGGGAGGTGCCAGGGCGAGCAGGGATTTGAAAATGAGTGTGAGGATCTTGAATCGATCCATTCGGCGATAAAGAGCCAGTGGAGCTAAGCTAGAACAGATATGAGGGGAGTATGGAGTTTAGTGTGGGTGAATATGTGGGTGTAGAAGTGTTTTGGCCACTACTATCAGTGGCCAGGCTTTCAGCCTCTCTGTCCCCACACTATAGAACTTCATCCCACACTACCTTGGCCTCACTTCTTCCCTTGTTTCTTTTAAGGCCAGTCTCAAGACTCTCATTTTCGATCGTGCCTTCAGCCACCCTCCTACCTCTCTTCTTCCCCTCCCCCCTACCCTTCCCCTCTCCCATACTCTGCCCCTCCACCATGCTTGGGTCCTGACCACTGACTATTCAGCATCCTTGGGATATCCTCCCGATGTGAAAGGCTCTATAAATGTAATATTGTTGTTGTTTTGGAGGGATTATTATTAGGCGTGTGGAGTAAGAAAACTTGCCCAAGTTTTCGCCCTGCCTGGAATTGAACCCAGGTCTCTTGCTTGTAACGCGAGTGCTGTAACCACTGAATTAAACGACTCCACAATCAATCCCTAGGTGGAATGAAAGGTGGAAAGCAGGAAGGAAAAAGCTCCCTGCAGCTGGAAAGAGAAATCTCACTCAACTGGTTTGGCGGCTCTCAAGGTTACCAGAATGGTGTATCATTTACATTTGCAACAATAGGAGAGGAAGGAAAGTATGTTTGCACAGGTATGTTACAGGTGAGTTGCTCTCCCTGTTCAGTGCCCCAAGACTGTAAGATTAGTTTAGGATTTTGGCAGCTCCCCATTAAGAGAAAGAAATCAAAAACTTGAATAAGATGTTATCAGGGATGAGTGGTTTTACGTTATGAAGGAAAACTTGAGAAGATAGAGATTTTTCACTAAGAAAATGTAAGGGGTACCAGAGCTTCAATAGCTCAAAGGTTATGATGTCAAGCCTGGCTCTGTTAATTGAGTAACTCTTGGCTTCAAATGATAACAACAACAACAACTTCGATTTATATAGTGCCCTCCCTGCCAGACGGCTTCTCAGAGTGCCTCGATAACAGATCCCGATTATAGGCTATAATGATTATAGGTTCAAGCACCAGTTTGCGACTTTGAGCTCATATAGTCCTGTATCTCATTAGTTAGAGCACTCGCCTCGCCTGGGTTTGATTCCCAGCAGGGCGAACCTTGTGCAAGTTTTCTTACTTTACACGCCTGATAATAATCCCTCAAGAAAACAAACAATAATAAATTGGTCACTTCAATACACGATTGTTTGTGGGACACTGGTGTTTGCAATTGGCTGCCGTGTTCGCCCACAAATGTAAATTCCCTGTGAAGCATTTGAGATGTCTAGAAGACGTGAAAAGCACAATACCAAATGCATGGATTTTAATATTATTATTATCCTCCACTGAAGGAAGTGGAATAGGAAGAGTAAAGGCCAGCAATACCCTGCAAATGTTAGGCGTAGTGATCACCATATTCACCTGTGGTGGGTGGTGCCTAATTTCACGCCTCATTCATTGCAGAGGCAATGGAGAAACCCGGAAAGGTATATGAAGTGCCAGGAAATTCTCAGTGTTTTCATGATGAGTCTTTCATCGCTGGGATAATGGAAACTAAAGTTAGGGGTGAGATGAGCAAGTGGAAACCTTAGGTAAGTTTCCTTACTCCAAACAGTTCTGTTTATCTAGCAGTAAGTAGCAATCCAGTGGTTAGTTAATTGGCGGATTGCTTTCCAGAGGTAATAATCGCTCCCCCAAAAAATGTAGTAACTCAATCCATGACTCTTTGTGGGACCTTCTTTTGTGCAATTGGCTGCTGCACCTTTATAAATATACTTCAGAATGTATTCGGTGAAGTTAAGTGCAATGAAACACCTCAACGATGCCATAAGGCGCTGTATGAAATGCAAGGATCATTATTATTAAATAGCTTTCCAAAAGCAGACAACACCCTCTTAAAATTGATATTTTTAGTCAGCCAGGTGTCTGACACATGTCTGACACACCCATCACCAAACTTAAAGCTGACTGATGAATGGTCACGGAACAGACAGCAAGACAGAAGCAAAGTGTTGTCTGAAGAGCTTTGTTCTGTCGGCTTTTGTGCGATAGAAACAAAGAGTTAAACAAACATTTATGTCGCATCCCGGGCTGGATATACCAGGCCAGAAAACTGTAAATAATGTATTTCGCTGGAGTTGTTACAGTGGTGAAAAGGTTTGTCTGCCCAGCTCAGTTTACAGAATGCTTCCAACCTGCTTTCACAACACAACCTGCTTCTTTGTGAATCAAATTGTAATGTGCAAATAAACCTGCACATTACAATTTGGGGGAGTCCTTTCACTCGCTGAGTGAAAACATTTCTCCTCAGCTCCCCTCTACTTCGCCTTGAAACTATTTTAAATCTGTGACCACGAGTCACAGAAACCTGGGTTCGATTCTCAGCTGGGGGAAACCTGCCCAAGGTTTCCCCCAGCTGAGAATCAAACCCAGGTTTCTCACTTGTAAGGCGCATGCTCTAACATTGAGTTACAGGACTCCTGATAGATTCATAGATTCATAGAATTTTACGGCACAAAAGGAGGCCATTCGGCCCATCTAGTCTGTGCCGGCTCTTTGAAAAGAGCGATTCAATCCCACTGCCCTGCCCGCTCCCCATAGCCTAATAGACCTGTTCTCCCTAAATAAAGATCTAATTCCCTTTTAAAAGTTGTTATCGAATCAGCCTCCACCACCTTTTCAGGCAATGCATTCCAGATTCGAACAACTCGCTGAGTGAAAAAATTTCTCCTCAGCTCCCCTCTACTTCGCCTTGAAACTATTTTAAATCTGTGACCACGAGTCACAGATTCGCCCACGAGTGGAAATAGTTTTTCTCTATTTGCCCTGTCGAAACCCCTCATGATCTTATAAACCTCTATTAGGTATCCCCTCAATCTTCTCTGCTCCAGAGAGAATAACCCTAGCCTATCTAGCCTCTCCTCATATCTGAAGTCCCTCAATCCTGGCACCATCCTAGTAAATCTTCTTTGTACCCTTTCCAAAGTCTTCACATCCTTTCTGTAGTGTGGTGACCAGAATTGAACACAGTATTCCAGCTGAGGCCTCGCCAAAGTCTTATAGAGGTTAGTCAGCACTTCCTGACTTTTGTACTCTATACCCCTATTTATAAAGCCTAGTATCCCATATGCCTTCTTAACAGCCTTGTCTACCTGTCCTGCCACCTTCAACGAGTCACTAACACAAATCCCCAGGTCTATCTGTTCCTTCACACCATTTAAAATTGTACTATCTAGCCTATATTGCCTCCCTTCATTTCTTCTCCCAAAATGCATCACCTCACACTTCTCTGCATTAAACTTCATCTGCCATGTGTCTGCCCACTTTACCAATTTGTCTATATCCTCTTGCAGATGGCTACTATCCTCCTCACTATTTACTATTCTCCCTAACTTAGTGTCATCTGCAAACTTGGAAACTGTACTCCGTACACCCAAGTCCAGATCATTGATGTAGATTACAAACAGCAATGGTCCCAAAACTGATCCCTGTGGCACACCACTGCTCACTTCCCTCCAATCTGAAAAACAGCCGCTCACTACAACTCTCTGCTTTCTGTCTCGCAGCCAGTTGTGGATCCACGCTGCCACTGTCCCTTTTACGCCATGGGCCTTTAATTTCATAATAAGTCTCTCATGTGGCATATTAATATGTTAGTAGAGCAAAGACTGAAGGCCTCATGCATTCTCTTGTTTTCTGTTCTCTTTACCTAAGGAAACCTTCCTAAGGTTTTGCCCTGCCTGGGAATTCAACCTGGGTGGGTCCCCTTGCTTGAGAGACAAGTGCTCTATTCAATATGCTACAGGAATCCCTCCTGATGTAATGCACATATAGTGGACTTTGTTTTGAATTGAACCTGTGAGTCAGTTAAACAGGTCACATCTGATGGACAGGTCTATACTCCCAATCTGCAAAATGCTTTGTGATTTGCCAATTCAGGGCTGCCACCTGCAGGCCTCACATTATACAGCATATTTGAGCAAAGCTGTTCTGGACAAGTTGGCTAATGTTGACTAACCTGTTGGGCAGTGGGCCTGGAAGGCATGGCAATTGATTGAGCAATGGACACGGAACACACAGCAAATCGCAAGCAAAGCAAAGGTTTTTGTGTGGGTAGCAAGACTTAAAAAAAAAGCTCTCCGCAAGATCACCAAACTGGTTTGGATGAAGAAGGCCCTTTGGCCCATCTGATCGCATCCTTGACGTGCTTGTTGTGGATGATATTGTGCTGCTCGTGCACGGCCCAGGAGACCTTCTTAAGATTTTAAGAATAAGGAGCAGGAGTAGGCCATTCAGCCCCTAGAGCCTGCCCCGCTATTCAATATCATGGCTGATCTTCTAATCTAACTCCACTTGCCCATCTTATTCCCATATCCCTTAATTCCTTTATCCATATCTCAGTCATGAATATGTTCAAGGATTGAGCATCTACAGCCTTTTGGAGGTAGAGAATTCCATAAATTGGAACCGTCATCTTGATACATTGGGCCAACCAGGGGGAGCATGGTGCTGGGTGCGGCCAAGTGTGGAATCATGGTTCTGCACTGTCCAAGGGAAGACGTTGAGGGAATTGATTGAAGAATACAAACAGCATCAGTCCCAATTGTTGATTCTTATCGGTATCTCGGAGTCGAGGAGGACACCAGCTTCAGCCTGGACACTATCCTGAAGGGACTGCATCCCCTTTGAAAGCCTGTGTAATTCCAATCCTAACCAATGTGCCTGAAATCTTGTCAGAGTCATACAACTACTGGGCTGCACCAATCTCAGGGGAATGATCACAACAATCAAGCATTTGCAAGTGTGTTCCTTGTTCAGCACTTTCACCTGCTACCAACCCAGAGGGAAACAACGTGGAGAAGAGACATATCACCACGCTGGCAAAAGAGGCTTTCTCTGCTGTGCCGAGTGGCTGCAAAGCATTGTTAGGTTTCTGAAGAGTGTAATGAGACACCATCATTACAGATCTTTACACTTTATAAATCCAGGTACAAAATAGAGGGATTTTATACAAAGATTAGCCAGTATTTCCATTCTGCTGTATTAACAATAATAATCCTTGCATTTAATATAGTGCATTGTCATGTTGTCAAAACATCTCAAAGCACTTCGCAGGATCTTTACTGTGAAGTGTAGTGTCTGTTTATTTGTATTAATCATGGTAGATTTTTATCCCAATGCCCTGTCTTTCACTCTTAATTCCTCTTAATTTAACGAAAAACTAAACTGGAATGCACTTTCTAGAAGCTGATCTGCAATGGGACCTGAGGTACTGTACTACTGCAAACAAACGCGTGCCTTAAATTCAGCCCATGGAGATCACAGCCTTGAGGGCGCATGTGGAACTTTCCAAGTAGCGGAATAGAATCATAGAATCATAGAATCATAGAATCATAGAATTTTACGGCACAAAAGGAGGCCATTCGGCCCATCTAGTCTGTGCCGGCTCTTTGAAAAGAGCGATTCAATCCCACTGCCCTGCCCGCTCCCCATAGCCTAATAGACCCGTTCTCCCTAAATAAAGATCTAATTCCCTTTTAAAAGTTGTTATCGAATCAGCCTCCACCACCTTTTCAGGCAATGCATTCCAGATTCGAACAACTCGCTGAGTGAAAAAATTTCTCCTCAGCTCCCCTCTACTGCGCCTTGAAACTATTTTAAATCTGTGACCACGAGTCACAGATTCACCCACGAGTGGAAATAGTTTTTCTCTATTTGCCCTGTCGAAACCCCTCATGATCTTATAAACCTCTATTAGGTCTCCCCTCAATCTTCTCTGCTCCAGAGAGAATAACCCTAGCCTATCTAGCCTCTCCTCATAGCTGAAGTCCCTCAATCCTGGCACCATCCTAGTAAATCTTCGTTGTACCCTTTCCAATGCCTTCACATCCTTTCTGTAGTGTGGTGACCAGAATTGAACACAGTATTCCAGCTGAGGCCTCACCAAAGTCCTATAGAGGTTAGTCAGCACTTCCTGACTTTTGTACTCTATACCCCTATTTATAAAGCCTAGTATCCCATATGCCTTCTTAACAGCCTTGTCTACCTGTCCTGCCACCTTCAACGAGTCACTAACACAAATCCCCAGGTCTATCTGTCCACGCTGCCACTGTCCCTTTTACGCCATGGGCCTTTAATTTCATAATAAGTCTCTCATGTGGCACTTTGTCAAATGCCTTTTGAAAGTCCATGTAAACTACATCAACTGCGCTACCATTATCCACCGATTCCGTTACCTCATCAAAAAATTCTATCAGAATAGCACCATGTATCACCAGAGGCGACTTATAATTCACATATCAACATACTTTGAGTCGATTGGCTGTTTTTTTTCCTTCCTTAGTCTAGGCTAAGGGATGTCAAACCCAATTATAGTGACTCGCACCTTGGCTACAAAAATAGCTAACTCAACAAAGACTTCCTGTTCCTCATGGCTCAGTACCTCAAGAAGCAGAGAGCTTCAGAAATGAACCACTCATAGAATCAAACAGCATAGAAAGAGGCAATTCAGCCATCATGTCTGTGCAGCTCTTTGAAAAGAGGTGTCCAAATCAATCCCACTTCCCTGCTTGTTCCTCACAGCCCTCCAAATTTATCCTTCTCATCTGAGAACTTGTTTATACAGGATTCTCCACTATGAGATCAGAAAACACATCTTCACATAGAGAATTCTGAATATGTCCAATGCATTGACCCAGATGGCAGGATTAACGACAGAGATGAAGGAAAAGGAGGGCGGGAGAGAGAGAGAAAGCATGCAAGCAAGAAAAAAGGAAATGAATAAAAAGCTGGTGACGGTTCTTTGGAGGATGAGGGTGGATGGAACGTGGGATAGGGGACCACCATACACACATACACAGACACTGTTCAGCAAATGAACCATTCAGCCTACTCAGTGACTATTCAAATATAGACCTTCCTGCAATCTCAGTGCAAGTCACCTGTTACCACACATTACATTTTGTCTGTTTGACCAGCTGAGGTAATGTTTTGTTCAATGGCAATGAAAGCGGGCATTAATGAAAACAAATTGATGGAGTTAAGTTGCAGCCACATGAGCCACAAATGGCTGGAAGGAACCATAGTTACAGTTTATTCAATAAAACATCTTGGATTTTTTTATGGATAATTTATTGGGGAAAACAGAATGGGACTTTATAATAAAAAAAACGAATAACCAAGCTGGTCCCTTGCAGAGATACAATATGATAATGTTGAATCATTTACCAGGGAAGGTAATTGAAGCAATATAAATGGGACTGAATGGCCCCAGAGCCCCTGAGGTACAAAGTTGCACAATAAAGGCAGCAAATGCTTCCCAACTCTGATTATATCCAGTATTATCTGCTCCTATTGAATGGCATATGGCTATGTGTGTATATGTGTGTACATGTGTACTTGTGATGTAAGTATCTAAGTCTGTGTATATGCATATGAGCCCTGTAGCTCAGTGGTTAAAGTATTTGCCTTGCAAGCAAGAGTCCTGGGTTTTAACCCTAGCAGGGCTAAACCTTGGGCAAGTTTCCTTACTCCACACGCCTGATACGCCTGATCACAACTGTTTATGGGACATTGCTCTGCGCAATTGGCTGCCGTGTTTCGCCCACAAATATACAGTCAATTCACTTTAGAGTATATTCTGTGAAGCGCTTTGAGATGTCTAGAAGACTTGAAAACCGCTATATCAAATGCAAGGATTATTATTATTAGAAAAGCAGCTGGTGTGTGGGTTATAGAGAACAGCGCCCTCTTATGGGTAGTATATAGAAAAGCATGTAGCTGTGTGTTGGACAGGGCTTTGTGCCTATTTGAGAAATGTCCATAGGCCACATATGCAATCGTTTTGTGTTTCCTTTCCAGAAACATAACATACATTTATGGGTTATGGAGGGAATAAGTGAGCCAGGTGAAATGGAGGAGTGAATGAAATTGGCCTGCGGGCTGCCAGTTGAGCAACGGTGGACTTGAGAATAGCTCCATACTGAAAATGAAACTAGAAAGAGAATATGTTTGCTTTCCAAGGTTTGATTTGTTAATAAAACACAACCAGCAGCTCTTCCTGCTAAAGGTTCAAATAACAAAATCAAATAGAGGTCCTCGACTTGCTTATGCTTCTTGCTGGATGGTTTGTTGACAAAGGCCTCTTTATTTTCCTGTCAATATCAAAGTTTGATTTCTTAATTACACCCAACTACTTGCCAACAAGTTAATATCTTTTAACAACACGAACAAATTACATTTGTATAGCTCCTTTCATGTCGAGAGGATGTTCCACAAAGTTAAAAAGCAAAGTGTCCACAAAGATAAATAAATCACAGAACCATGATATCCACATGTATTCCTTGGTAAAGATTTGGACCGCTCTCTTATAAGAGCCAGTACATACATGATGGGCCAAATGACCTCCTTCTGTACTGTTTAATTCTATGATTCTATTATATGACTTGTGTAGCCCACCCACACCAGCCCCAAAGTAACCCAATATTCAACATTGTCTCCATTGGGGAAAGCGCGATGGCTAATTTAACTCAATGCTTTGCCAACTGTGTAACACAAGGTCTTTTTGCCAAATTGTATTTTGAAAAAATAAAAACGAGACGTCAGCCCAAACCCATTGTTCTCCACACGAAGCACAACATGAACCTGCTCAATTAGACGTGAAGCAATTGTTCACATCGCCCGTGCAGTTTGGTGACAAGCGCACGTCTCGTGCTCATGGGCATATATTCTGTCACATTAAATAAGATGAAAAGCTGAAAAGCGCTACACCAAATGCAAGGATTATTATTATCATGTTTTTAATCATAAAGTTAAGGTAGAGATGTGTTCGTTTTTGTACAGCTCTGGCTTGCATTCTCAGGCTGTGTCTGGTTGAGAGGCATGTGGCAAGAAGAGCTTTCTTTTCATTGCTTACAGGTTCTCCGTTTCTAAACATAATTGTCTGAATATTGGTTGATACCTGAGGTGTACAGTTTGTTTTCCCAGCGAGAGCGATCAGATGGAGAACAAGGAGAAATTGAATAATGGAGCAACACCAAACAACGTCAGAAATGGACTGAAAACAGAAATGAATTAAGTGCAAGGAGCAGTCAGGAGCGATAGATAACAAGGGATTTAAAAAAAATTCTTACAAGTATTAAAGTACGTTTTTTTGCGTGTGGATATACAATAGTCTTGTCTCAAACACAATTATCTTAATAAATATCTTAATATTGATAAAAACCTGACCTTGTATCCTTTTTTTCCTGGCAGGACTAATCAGATGGAGGACAAGTAGCAATCGAATGGTGGAGCAACAGCAACCAACTTGAGAAGTGGACTGAATGCAGAGTTGAACAATATTTAATGTAGAAGCTCTCCATGGCCTTGCCTCACCCTACATCCACGACCTCCTAACCTCCTACTAATCTGTCTGCGGCCTTTGCTCAACAGACTCCGGCCTGCTCCATGTCCCCTGCCCCACCTACCCCACCATTGGCGGGCGAGCCTTTAGCCACTCTGCCCCCAATCTCTGGATCTCCAACCCACAGACCTGCTGCCTCACCCCCTCCCTCACCTCCCTCAAGATCCTTCTCTTCGATAGTCCCATCGGTCACTCCAAATCTCGCCCCTTTCCCTCTACCCTCCCTGTCCCCAGCTCAGGTCTGAAACAATGAATGTACAGTGCCTTAGGATTTCCTTCTGACGTGAAAGGTGCTATACAAGTGTAAGTTTGTGGTTGTTGTTGTTTATATGATCATATGCAAAAGAAAGCCATTAGAACAACAAATTTGTTTATAAAGCTCCTATAAAGTCAGGATAACTTCCCAAGACTCTGGACAATGAGGAGTTAACATCTGAGCTATGCATTGAGATCAGAGAGGGGTGGAAGGCAACGGGGAAGAAGGAAGGAAGATGATCAAAGGCACAGTCAAAAAGGAAGGTCTTGAGACTGGAATGAGTGCGATGTTGGATTAAGATGGCAGTTTCTTGAGCATGGTCATGAAAAATCAGTTTACTTCTCAGCTATGCCTGAGAAAAATCTATTTAATAACACTTCAACAAATGAGCATTATCTTTCTCTTGCATATTTGGCATCTTTCACAGTCTGGCAGTCAGTACTGATCCAACACAATCCTCCCCACCAGCACTGGCCCATTCTCTGCACAAGCAGTTCAACTTGCTATGGGGCCTGGGATAATATGAGTTAGGGTTTTGTGTGTATCTGTTTTGTGTTACATGGTGGTGATGCTGTATATTGCCAAATGAGTTGAGTTCAGATCCCCACAAGTTGTGCTTCATGTCTTCTAGATGTCTTACAGTAAAGTGAGTTGATTGTATCTTTGTGGGCAAAATGTGGAAGCCAATTGCACACAGCAGTGTCCCACAAACAGTCATGGGTTGAAGTGACCAATTTTTATTATCGGGTTTTTTTCTTGAGGGATTATTATCAGGCGTGTGGAGTAAGGAAATTTGCCCAGATGTGAATCGAACCCAGGTCTCACTAACAAGGTGAGTGCTCTAACCCACTGAGATACAGGACAATGCAACTTTGATCCTCTGGCATTTGGGGAGCCAATTCAGTAGATTGAGGGTAACTAATGATTGAAACAAGGAACAAAGAGTGAGATCAATTAGTTTTGTCAAATTTCATTGTTTCCATTTTGTCAAAAGTCGGTTTCAAATTTGCCAGTCCAGAATTTGGTGTGTGCCGAATTGGAATACCAGGGAAATGGATGTGATGTATAAACTTCTGCTTTCCCTCACACTGAAAAAAGAATCAAAAGTACATAACTGTATTTAAACAACTTCTGACAGATCAGTTAATTGTCACAGGTGCAGCCTCAGATGTAATTTGGAGGGGCAGCTGTTGGAAGAAATGTACTTCAGTAGACCTTCCTTTTCTTTTAAAAAAAAGCAGAGAATTTGAGGAATACATCTAAGATGACTTGCCAAATGTTCGCGCATCTTACCTTGGGCAAATGTACAATTGAACATGCATGCCAGAGTTTTCTGTAGAGATGCCAAACTGTGGAGTTGATGTGTTACCCCAAGTACTAAAAGTCATTCACAAGCTTGAAGTTAACTTCATCATCTAAGTGAGCGGGCTGCAGAATTTTAAGGAAAGTAAAAGAAGGGTTTGGACGGAATAACTGATTTAAAAGTAATAATAATAATTTGTTGAGAGTTCTCATTTAAGGCTGAACATGATGAAAATTCTGAACTAATTATTAATATTCCTGCATGAATGTTGAACTGTTTATTTGCTAACTGACTCAATGTTACATTAATATTGGAAATCTTAGAAGCAACACCAATCCTACAACATGCTATAAATCATGTTCTCTGCTTTCAAAACTTCTGCTGGCTCAACAGACTGTGCAAAATGTATTTTATCTTCACATTAAATGGGAATCGTGATTTGGCGCTCACTGCCATTCACAGGAGAATTTGGCATTCACCTTTGGAATGAATCATAAAGATCAGTTGAAAGAAAGTATTCATCTTGCCACTCAAATTGTATGAACCTGAGCACAGTACAGTATTATCAGTGTTTAATTTGCCAACGAAGCAATGAAAATGTTCTCCTTTGCCGATGAACAAACATTTGAGGACAAAGCAAGAAGCCAACAATATATCCCCACAAAACAGTCACTGCACTTTAGAACATTCTTCCGATGTGAAAGGCGCTTTGCCAAATGTAAGGATTGTTAATATCTAAAATGATGAAACTAAGCTGATGGGAATTCCGATGGAAGGAAATTATGTGAAAGAGCATTGCACCTTTACAAATCCTAATTTCTACCTGGGTCCCCTCTGACTTGCAAAGTCACTGGCCATGGCCTGATAAAAAGGGTGGCCGTTCATGTTCAGATTCCTGGAACATTTTCCAACATTGGAAGGACTCCTCATAGCCAATTCATATTTGAAAATTCTTGATATTTTAATGTGCTTTTTAGAGGTGCTGAAAGATAAATTGAACAATCAGGCTAATTGTTGTCAGAAAAAAAGTATGGACCTCGTCAATGCTCAAGTAAATCTGCTCACTTATTCTGGGGTTCCAAAAATAGAAAGCATCTGTCTACAAAACTATAAATCTGTTGTTCATTGAGGAGGTACTATTGTCAATCACACACTTCATCACTCTCCCCAATTCCAGTCCACAATCTCCAGCTGATCCAAAACTCCCATCATCCCCATTCCCACCAAATTCCACCTGTTTCCCGTATCAAACTATTCCCCAGTGGACGATGTCCAAGGAACTATAAATCTCTCAACATCCTTGCAACTCCCTGTCTCCCTGATCTTCTACCCACTTTGCTTGGCTAACCCAGGTTCTGCCATTGGTGGCCAAACGTTCATTCACTGCATTCTAAAGTGGAACTGCCTCCCTCTTTCCCTCACGCATTGCTCTCTGTCTTCAAATTCTATCTGTAAACCTACATCTTCGACTGTGCCTCAGGTCAGTCACCTCTCTCACTCTCCCCTTTCTAAGCATCCATGCTCAACTTTGTAAAGCACTCCAAGACATTACAGAATATAAATTTATATCGATGTAATGCTTTTCCATCAGGAGGAAACCCTGCGGTGCTCCTACAACTATGCTCAAGGGCACCAAACATACGTAAACTGTTGTTGTTAAGCCTCAATTGTGATCTTTAAGTGAGTCATTAAACCAAACCACAGATCTGTGCCTGTTCGGGTGCAGAGTGTAAGGCCGTGCACCAACATTGCCAGACTCCGCCACTACCTCACCTCCCATGCTGTTGAAAACTCATCCACGCATTCATCACATCTAGGCTCTAATACAGGAACTCTCTCCTCGTCAGCCTTCCCAGCTCCTCCCATCACAAGCTGCAGATTATTCAGAACTCTGCAGCTCGTGTACTCTCCTGCACTCGGCTCCGTGACTACATCAATCCCACTCTCGCCCATTTCCAAGGTTCCCCATCCCCCAGAGGGTCGAATTCAAGATCCTCGTCCTCACTTTCAAGGCCATTCACGATCTTGCCCCCGCCTATCTCTCCGACCTGCTTTCTCCCTATCAGCCTGCCCGTCCCCTGCGTTCAGCGGGCTCTTGCCTGCTCTACGTCCCCCGCCTGAACCGCCCCACCATCGGTGGCTGGGCTTTCAGCCTCTCTGCCCCCACACTCTGGAACTCCATCCCGCAATCCCTTGGCCTCGCTTCCTCCCTTTCCTTATTCAAGGCCGGTCTCAAGACCTTCCTCTTCGACCGTGCCTTCTGCTCCCCTCCTAACTCTCCGCCCTATCCTACTCTCCTTCCCAACACCCCACCTCTGTTTGGGTCCGACCTAACTGTTCAGTGCCTTGGGACATCCTCCCGACGTGAAAGGCGCTCTATAAATGTAATTTTGTTGTTGTTAAAGATCCTGCGGTGTATTGAAAAAGAGATGGGAGTTTGCCCTGTCCTGTGTCCTGGCCAACAATCCCCCAGATAAAATCAGTCACTGTTTGTGGGGATGTTGCTGCATTTTGGTTGCTGCATTTTCTTTTTAAAAAAAACAGTCAATGGACTTTACAGTAAATTCCGTGAAGAGCTTTGAGACATCCTCCTAAAGTGAAAGGTTCTGTATCAGATGTAAGAATTATTATTATTCTATCTTGTTGATACCGCCCCAATCCAGTCTCGTGGTTGATTTGCACTGTCTGCCTCTCAATTTATTTCCTGCTGACTGTCTTGATTTTGAATCACAAAGCTGTCTCTTCAAGTTGCAGTGTGAACAGAAGCATTGTGTGGGACCCAGTGTGTTTATCTGCTGTAGGAAACTTTCTGTGCACATGAGGGAGCTGTCTGCATACTTTCAACCCAAAGCTCTGCTCCCAGCACTGGCAATAGCTGAGTGACAAGGCTGAGTGACAGGGCAAGTCACTTCACGTTGGCTGGGTTTTAACACAAGACCATTTAACAAGGAAAGGGCATATACTGTATATTCATAATCCTTGCATTTGATATAGCGCCTTATCAGGTCTTCAAGGCGTCTCAGAGCACTTCACAGAATACACTGTAAAGTGAATTGACCATATCTTTTCTGGGCAAAACTGGCAGCTAATTGCGCACAGCAGTGTCCCACAAGCAATTGCGGATTGAGTGACCAAATTCTTCTTCTTCTTCTTCATGGAAGGAATAATCATCCTCGGAAATGCAATCCGCCAATCGACCAGCAACCGGGTTCCTACTTACCGCCAGGTAAACAATGGGGTTTGGAGAAAGGAAACTTTAAGCCCAACATTAGCCAGTAACACTATCTTACCTGCAATGAGTAAACAAATGAAACAAACCTTAGATTTGCCTTTCATGGCAGGTGAATGTCTCAAAGTGTTTTACAAGATATACTGTAGTGTAGAATGTAGTGACTATGTCTTATTGGGGTTGGAACGTGGAAACCAATGTGGGCACAGCAACAACCCAGAACCACACTGGAGTGTCAGCTTAGACCATGTGAGTTCCAATTCCTGATGAAGGGGGCTTGAACCCACAACCTTCTGCTTCAGAGGTGAGAGAGAGAGAGAGAGACTGCTACCCACTGAGCTAGGCTGGCATATGCACAAAGAGTGCTACCACAAAGAATCCTGCGCTCCACCCTCGGCGGCCGTGCCTTCAGCCACTACGCCCCAAGGCTCTGGAACTCCCTTCCTCACTCCCTTCGCCTCCGCCCCCTCTCTTCCCAGCTTCAGGTCACAGATAAAGACCTTTCTCTTCAACCGCGCCTTTGGTCACCTTTCTACCCCTGCCCCTGGCTCATCTGAGACGCCGTCCGACGTGGAGGGCGCTATATAAATCAAAGTTGTTGTTGTTGTTGTTGTAGTACCCACTGAGCTTGGCCGGCACAGACACAGAGAAGACCAATTTGCAAGCAGCAATAGCCTACTGAACCAAACAGTTGGTGGGGGCGAGGGAGGGGGGGTGGGGGGGGGGAAGGAGGAAATTCACATCACTGGTAAAAAGCTTTTCGGGTCAGTATAAAGTGCGGTTGATCAAAGCAATGGGGGGGAGGGACAACGGCTAAAACAAAGGCTGTTTACTGTCCCTGGTACACAAGGAGAGATTTGTGAAGTGGAGGGTGGGGGGGGGGGGGGGTCAGTCAGCTCACATTGGTTGGTGATTTAGTTGCTCTGTGTACAACTAACTCCCACACAGTTATTGCTCCTGATAGATGGTGTGTGACAGATCCCAGATTCCAGCCGCCAGGGGAACACACTCCAACACACAGAGAGAGAGAGGGACAGGGAGAGGCAGGGAGACATAGACAGATACCAGGGGAACACACTGCAACACAGAGAGAGAGAGGGAGAGAGGGACAGGGAGAGGCGGGGAGACACAGACGGGCATCAGGGGAACCTCCTTCACACACAGAGAGGGACAAGGACAGGCAGATAGATAGACATCAGGGGAACTCACTCCACACACAGAGAGGGAGAAAGAGGGAGGGACGGGGAGAGACTGAGAGAGACAGACACCAAGGGAACACACTCCACTCAGAGAGAGACACAGACAGAACAGACAGACACCTGTCCGGCTCTAACCATCTCCTCTGTCTCCCTTTGCCCGGCACCAGCCCAGCCCAGCCCCGGGAGGGGGGGGGGGGGGGGACACTCCTCCAGGTCACTGGCCGAGTGAAGGTGGGTAGGCAGACAGGGGGCGGCATCAGGCTCAGGCTTGGAGCGGGGAGAGGGGAGGAAACCCAGCGGCTGGCAAGGCACAGACAGAAGCCAAGGGAAAGGCGAGCTCCCCCTACCCCGGCTCTGGACACTGACTCTCCGCAAACTTTCCGTATCCGCGGCCTCACCTGGACAGCTGCCCCCCCCCCCCCACCCCTCCCTCCCACCCCCAGCCTCTCCCCCTGTCCCCGAGGAGGGGAGAAGCCGCGCTCACTGACTGCTCTCTGTGAGATGGCTGGGAAGCCGGGCAGGGCTGCAGTGTGAAGGCAGGGAGGCAGGGAGGGCAGGGCAGGGCAGGGCTGCCGTGTGGAGGCAGGAGGCAGGGAGGGAGGGAGGCAGGCAGGGAGGGAGGGCAGGGCAGGGCTGCCGTGTGGAGGCAGGAGGCAGGGAGGGAAGGCAGGGAGGGAGGGAGGGAAGGCAGGGAGGGAGGGAAGGCAGGGCTGCCGTGTGGAGAGAGGCAGGGAGGGAGGGAGGGAGGGAGGGCAGGGCTGCCGTGTGGAGGGAGGCAGGGAGGGAGGGAGGGCAGGGCTGCCGTGTGGAGGGAGGGAGGGAGGGAGGGCAGGGCTGCCGTGTGGAGGCAGGGAGGGAGGGAGGGAGGGAGGGCAGGGCTGCCGTGTGGAGGCAGGGAGGGAGGGAGGGAGGGAGGGAGGGCAGGGCTGCCGTGTGGAGGCAGGGAGGGAGGCAGGGAGGGAGGGAGGGCAGGGCTGCCGTGTGGAGGGAGGCAGGGCTGCCGTGTGGAGGGAGGCAGGGAGGGAGGGAGGGAGGGCAGGGCTGGACCATGCGCTCCTGCCTGTTCGCTCTCGCTCTCTGTGCGGCCGGCGCGCTGCAGGCACCAGGCAGCGCCCGGCAGGTGAGCAATGGGTCTGGGCGGCTGGAGCTGGGAGGGAAGGGGGCTGGCAGGACTGGCATTGCCCAGGCAGGGATGGGGAGGGCAGAGCGGAGAGCTGAGCGGGGGGAGCCGGTGGCTGTGATGGGCTGGCAGCGGGATGGCAGAGTGAGGGCGGCCCTTGCCATCTCACACCGGGACAAGGAGCTGGATGGCGGCGGCGGCGGCGGCGGGTCCGGGTCCGGTCACCAGCGGGACGGCGGGACCGGGCGAGCGGTGAGGAGCAGGCGAGAGGCACACGGACAGGACGGCGGGGGGTCGGACTCCGGCTCTGGGGGACACAACTGCTTGGGCGCCCCCCAGACTGGGGAAGGCTGTGCCAACGACTCCCTGGGCGGCCAGTTAGACAGCCCCAGCCCCGGCCCCGGCCCCGGCCCCGGTGGGGTGGAGGTGACGGTAGCCCTGCTCCCTGCCCGGCCACCGGGGAGGAGGCAACAGCTGAGAAACCCCTTCTACCCGGTGACCCAGGACTCGTACGGAGCCTACACGGTGATGTGTCTCTCCATCGTGATCTTCGTGATCGGCATCGCCGCCAATCTCTCCGTCATGTGTATAGTCTACCACAACCTCTACATGAGGAGCATCTCCAACTCTCTCCTGGCCAACTTGGCTCTCTGGGACTTTGTCATCATTTTCTTCTGTCTGCCTCTGGTCATATTCCACGAGTTGACCAAAAAGTGGCTCCTTGGCGACTTCTCCTGCAAGATCATCCCCTACCTGCAGGTAAAAGATTTTTATAGGAAACAAAAATAACCTGTAAACGCCTGGACTCAGATAAGAATAATCTCGGGCGTTTGTCTGATCGAGATATGTCCCGGAGCGCCGCGGAGGATTTTACTGTGAAGTCTAGCGAATAGCGTGTTTTGTAGGTGAACGCGACGGCCGGTTTGCGCACAGCGACATCCCCCACAACAGCTATGAAGTGAGTGAGCGATTTTATCCGCGTGTGTGGTGGGGGGTGGGGGGGAGGTGGGGGAATTGTAGGCCAGGCAGGACGCAGGGACGGAGAAATTCCCATAGTGTCATAGTATTCACATCCATCCGAAAAGGCACAAGATGGGACTTCAGTTCAACATCTCATCCGAAGGTCAGCACCGCTGACAATGCTGTGCCCACCCCCCCCAACAGTGTCAAGTCCAGACTAAATTAGCTCAGAGTCCGGATGTGAACCAACAACATTGTGACTTGTGTCGTTTTTGTCTGCTGACAAACAGGCTGATGCTAAGTTTCCCAGGTGCTGTCCTTCTAGTCAGATGTTAAACTGAGATCCCCGGGGGAAGCGTTCAAGATCTCGATGCCCATTAGGAAGAGAGAAGGGAGTTTCTCTCTCCTGATAATAAGTCACTCACTCATGGCTGTTTGTGGGATGTTGCTGTACACAAATGGTCACTACTTTTTCTAGTACAGTATATCCTATGCAGCTCTTTGTGAGAGCTCCTCTCACAATGTGATATGAAAGTTGTTATACCAAATGCAAATACAGTAGTATTATTATTAACAATGCGTTTCTATTTTAGTGAAAGTAGTTTGTGATCAGAAAGCTGAACATGTGCTCCTAACCAATCTAAGTCTCCCACTGACAATCCCATTGTAACAGTAAAACAGGAAGAAACTGTTACATTGGCGACTTAACTTCAACTTTGCCAATGGAAACATTTAAACGCCTAATAATAATCCCTCAAAAGAATAATAAATTGGTCATTTTCAATCCACGAGTGTTTGTGGGACAGTGCTGTGCGCTATTGGCTCCCGCTTTTCACCCACAAATATACGGTCAATTCACTTTACAGTATATTCTGTGAAGCGCTTTGAGATGTCTAGGGCATGAAAAGCGCTGTATCAAATACAAGGATTATTATTATATTAATATAATTTAATTAAAGGACGTTCCAGTGCACAAAATAGCTGTGTTGTTCACTTACAAAAAACACAGTCACTAGTATCACGACTGTGAAATATTTGGAAAGGTCCTTACAATGATAAAAAGTGTTTTATTAAATGCAGGCATTATTATTCCTTTTGCGATTACTGTATACAGTTCTAACATCCAAAACCATTTAATAACACTTTTTAACCTCACCTGAAAGTTGCGGCTGTAAAAATATGTATTGTACAGTTAACTACTGATAACTCAACTCTAGCTTAACTTCTCACTTAATTCATCATGCTATCAATATCCCAGCTACATTTATTGATGTATTTATACATGTGCCTAACTTGCCACTCATCAC
Organism: Hydrolagus colliei; assembly: GCA_035084275.1. NCBI lineage: Eukaryota > Metazoa > Chordata > Chondrichthyes > Chimaeriformes > Chimaeridae > Hydrolagus > Hydrolagus colliei. The sequence goes on from CM068746.1 coordinate 33,806,605, forward strand.
TGAACCCTTTTAGCTTGTAGTCATAAATTATTAGGAGTTTATTGTAATCCTTGCATCTGATTCAGCACCTTTTATTTTGAGAGGGTGTCTCAAAGCACTCTGTATGATTTCCTGTACAGTGTCCTGATTGAGCTGCACCTCCCTTCCATTCTGTCTGTTGTAGGCGAAAGCAGTGGCACATTTGCACACAGCCACATCCCACAAACAGCCGTGGGGGTGAGTGTACAAATTTATCTTGGGTTTGTTAGCCTTGACACTAGGAGAGAGAAATGTCTCACCCTAGACTGAAGACTTGACGTGTGGCGTAAAGTGGTAAATTGCTGCCAGTGGGCTGATTTATAATAGTCATATAATACCAGAACAAGCTGTTGAAGGAAACAAAGACAGAATCCCTACTGTTCAATACTCAGAAGTGACTGCGGATCTAACTCTGGAATGAAACCAGTTGGGATGAAGGGCTCAGTTTAGGGGGACCTGCAGGAAGATGGCAGCCGCCAACCACAACAACAAAATTACATTGATAGAGTGCCTTTCATGTCAGGAGGACTTCCCGAGGCACTGGCAGAAATTCTAGACATGAATGGAAGGAGGTTTACGGTGCTGAAACACTGGGGTGTCCTTTTAGCTCTGTAGGGGTGAGGTACATTTTTATCACATTGACACTATGCTAATCTCCAATATGGAGCGAGTGTACAAAATCACACACAAAATCACACACAAAATCACAGCTCTGGTCTTGGATGATGTGACTTCCCACTTCAGTTACGATGTTCTTCATGATTCGTTTTTAGTCAGCCAGGGTCTAGCAACCACAGAAACCCATCAACTCTACCTATGAGTTTCCGAACCAGACGATTCCATATCTGCCACCCCATGTGTGAAATGGGATGTGCAGTCTCTCCATGGAGGAATGCATACTGCTTACCTAATTCCTGAATTAGGCGCATGTTGGCAAAAATGAATGCTTGGGGGCCCCAGAGTGTGCATTGGGGTAAATGCTCAAGTCTATGCTGCTACAATTTCATATTTTGCCAATTAAAACACATTGTCAGAATGATATTAAATACTAATCAATGTGTTTGATACAGAGCCTTATCATGTCATTGCTAAGTCTCAAGGCACTTCGAAGGATTTACTATAAAGTGAAGTGATAATGTATTTTATCGGTGAATTTAGCAGTCAATTTGTACAGAGCGCCTTAAAATGATTCATTTTATCTAGTTGTCAGCCAGCACATCGGGAGAAATTCCTTCTCTTTTTGAGACGTGCCACGGGATATTTTACGACCAGCTGAACAGGCACTTTTCTTTTATGTCTCATCTAAAGTTCGGCACTTCTGTTATGCAATGCTCCTCTATTCACTTCATGGCTGTTTGGGGGACATTGTTACGTGCAAATTGTCTGCGGCTATTTGACCATAATATACAGTCACAAAACTACAAAGTATTATTATTATATTATTATAAGTAAGTCCTGTGAAGTGCTGTGAGACATCCATCCAATGTGAAAGGGGCTATATTAAGTGCCATTATTATTATTATTTATCTCATCCTAGCTATTCTACAGTCCATACCCCCTTTACCTCTGGTCTTTTGCTCATTCCCCAATCCCTTTTCTTCATGGGAAGCTGTTCTAGAATCATAGATAGATTCATAGAAGGTTCAGTTCAGTAACATTCAGCCCATCCTGTATTGGTGTGGAGTATTTATATTCCACACCAATACCTGTCCTAGATTCTATTCCTAGAACCATTTCTCAGCTTTTCCCCATATCCTTCAATTTTATATTCTCTTAACCACATATCCAGGCTTTTATGAATATGCACATTGTGCAGCAATGTCCTGCAAACAGCCACAAAGTGAATGGGAGAGCGTTGCATTGGTGGAGGTGGCATCCTTTGGATGAGACATTAAACCAAACTCTGTATGCCAGTTCAGGTAGATATTATAGATCCTATGGCACATTACACACCAACAATTGACAGACAGTGAATTTCACACTCCAATCACTCTGTGTGAAAAAGTTCCTCCCATTCTCTGTTCTAGATCTCTGAGTTCTGACACTCAAACTACAAATTGTCTTTCTAGCCCTCTTGACTACAGGAAACAATCTTCCCCTATCCATGGAGTTTCTCCTGATGTACAGGCCAACAATTCCCTAAATAAAATTGGTCACCCACTTCATGGATGTGCATAAATCGGCTGACAAAATTGGCCGTGTTCATCCACAAAATACAGGGTCACTTCACTTACAGGATATCCTATGAAGTGATTCGGGAGATCTTCCTGCCATGAAATGTGCTACATCAAATATACGGGTTAAGATTCAATGGGGAGATAGGTTGAATTTGTTTAATGAATGCCCTGCTGGAAATGGTAGTTGGGGCAAAATTCATATTGACTGTGAAGAGGGAACCAGGCAGATACCTTAAAAAGAGTCAGCTACGGTGGTGTGGTTATAAAAGGCAATTCAGTGGGACTGAAGGAGTTGCTCTTGAGGGAGCTGGCACAGACACAATAGTGCCTTCTTCTGTGCTGTAAATTACTTAAAATTCTGTAGATATGTTATTCAAGTTGTCCTTTGTTTGTGTATGTCCACAGGTCTCCTCGCTGGGAGTGACCACTTTCACGCTGTGCGCACTGTGTATTGATCGCTTCCGGGCGGCCACCAATGTGCAGATGTACTATGAAATGATTGAGAACTGCTCATCCACCACTGCCAAACTGGCAGTCATCTGGGTGGGGGCACTGCTGCTGGCACTGCCTGAGGTGGCCCTTCGCCAGCTGGTGACGGAGGAGAATGGTGACTCCGACACTCAACATTGCGAGGTCAAGATATCGGCCGAGCTGCCGGACACTATCTACGTCCTGGCACTGACGTATGACAGTGCCCGCATGTGGTGGTACTTTGGCTGTTACTTCTGCCTTCCCACCCTCTTCACCATCGCCAGCTCCGTGGTGACCGCACACAAGATCCGCAAGGCCGAGAAGTCCTGCGTCCGGGGGAACAAGCGTCAGGTCCAGCTGGAGAGCCAGATGAATTGCACAGTGGTGGCCCTGACCATTCTCTATGGCTTCTGCATTGTCCCGGAGAATATCTGCAATATAGTGACCGCTTACATGGCCACTGGCATCTCCAGGCAGACAATGGACCTTCTGCAGCTCATCAGCCAGTTCCTGCTGTTCTTCAAGTCCTGTGTGACCCCTGTGCTGCTGTTCTGCCTGTGCCGGCCCTTTGGCCGAGCCTTCATGGACTGCTGCTGCTGCTGCTGTGAGGAGTGTGCACCCAGAGCCTCCACCGTCACCAGCGATGATAATGACAACGAGTTCACCACCGAGCTAGAACTCTCCCCATTCAGCACAATCCGCCGTGAGCTCTCCACTTACACCTCAGTGGCCACGCATTGCTGAGAAGAACCTACATCTAGATACCGCCCCTCCTGTAGGATAACGTCTCAGGGCTTCACATTGGACCTTTATAGTGAAAAATTAGAGGATGGAGTTTGGGTGTGGGATGGGATGGAGGGGGACGGGCAGCTAAATTGCTGTGTTTCATAATTGGCTCACTGAACCCATTCCCAATGCTATCAGATGAGCCACACCAGAGCAGAAATCACGTGCGAATTGTGTGATCTGTTGCGAGAGAACTTTGCCACTTCCACAATTTGGATTGCTTCTTAAGGAATCCAACTGAACAACATTAGAGCCCCCTCCCCCCGTTACAGTCGGTTTGACACTCATGTCTATTTCCTGAGAGCTGCTCAAGAGTAAAGAAACTTTAGCTTTAAGAGGACGTCCTGGACATTGTAGATGGTTTTGGGGGGTTATTGGGGCCAAGCCTACTCTTGGGAGCAGCATGATTTTAATTATGTCCAATTGCTCACACGAAACTAGTGATAAAGTTACCAAGCATGCAACTGATAGAAGTGACTTCAGAATAGCTTAAAAAGGATAGCATTGATCAGGATCAGGTACATTTCAGGATTTCTTTCAAGCCCACAAGAGTTGAAATCTGTCTTTCATGGTTGTGTGGCCACAGTGTGTAAAGTATCTGTCACTGCCCAGTATCAGAAAAGTGGCATTGAGGATTAGCAAGAACCAGTTAGATGCTGAATATTTGTTGTAAAGTTGCAGTTTGCCAACATTTATGTGAAGTGAAGTTAAACGTGTGTAATGGATAATTCGAGAAGACATGTGAGAGATCAGCAAGAAGGCTGGTTCGTTTTGAGCAAAACATGTTTTTTTGTGTGATAGTTCAGCCAATATGTGGAGGTAAGTTGTGATATCTACTGCGGAATTTTCTTCCCTAACTTTTTCATGGATTTTTGGAACTGTGTTCAACAACATTGTTGTAATTCAGCAATAAAACCATACAAAACCATTTTCACGGTGAAAAGTCTGAGGGGTTTTCTGCAAACTGTTTTATAATTAAATGTAGCAGCTAATTTGTGCACAACAATGTCCCACAACAGCCTCTGGGTGGTCCAACCTTTTGGCTTCTGAGGACCATTGGCCTTAGTTGAGGAACGTTGCATAAGCAATTTTTTGGAATTCCTATTCCAGAATTATAACATAAAATTTACGAGTTACAAAGGGAGCGATGGGACCAGGAAGGAAAAGGAGTGGGGTGGGGGGTGTGAGCAGATTAAATCGAATTGCAAGCCGCCACTTGGATCACCCTGATGTAATTGACTGATTTTATCCGGGGGAATGTCGGTCAGGACACCAGGAGAGAGTAACTCCCATTTCTTTTTCCAATAACCCCATGGGAACAGGTATAGATGGGACCTCGGTTTAAATTCGCATCCAAAGAACCACAATGCAGTGTTTCCCACTAGCACTGGACTGGAGTGTCAGCCTAGACTATCAGCTCAAAGACAGAAACATACCACAATACAAAATACAAAGCAATTTTTCTGGATGGCAAAATCCAAAGGTCACTGGGTGCCACTTAGCATTCTTAACATATTAAACTGCTCGTCCCAACAAAGAGCATGAAAGACTCCCTTTTAACACACAAGAGATTATGCATATATCATTGAAAGTTCGAAATTTGAATAAGGCAAACAAGATGCTAAACTATGCAGATTTATACCAATGGCTGTTAATATGCATATAATTCCATACTATTCCCTACACTTTTTGCCATTGTTTGTGCTGTTAGTTTATGCAGCATTACAAATGAAAAATGGTGAATTGAAACACAAGTATTCATAGTGAGTGACTACTCAACGTAAAATAGAAATGAGCTATTCATAATCAAAAAGGAATAATAATAATCCTCACATTTAACACAGTACATTTCATATCAGGAGGGCATCTTAAAGTGCTTAAAACAACAAATTGTAAAGTGTAGTGACTGTTTTGAAGGCAGAAGCACAACCGATTAATGAACAGCAACGTCCCACAGACAGCCATGAAATTAGTGACCAATTATATCTGGGGGTGGGGGCCAGGACACCAGGAGGGAGAAACTTCTCTTTTTCCAAGAGTGCCATGAGATCTTTAACATCCACTAGAATAGGCATGGCCTCATCCAAAGGATAACACTCCAACAACGCAGCTCTCGCCACAGCACTGCACTGGAGCGTCAGCCTGGAGTCCTCTGCCTTGCCATGGATATTGAAATGCATTTACCAGTGAGTTGAAGATAAAAATCTTCACAATCAAATGAAAAAGTGTAAAGAGTGAGCTGCCTCATTGATGTGCAGGTACATTCCATCAGTACTTTTTCTGTGCCTAGATCTCATCCTTTGATCTTCATGTGAAGGGCACAAACCAGTTCACTGCAGACGTTGGCCTTTGCTTTGTGGCAATTCCCTGAATGGATCTGAGGAGCAAGATAACTTGGATGAGATCTATCACAGTGGAGCTCAGACTGTAAGGAGGTTCTACATATGAGATAAACTATTAATCCAATCACACGTGGCCTATCAACAGCCCTCAATGCCCCTCACAAGTACTGACCATCCAGTCCAGTGACTTTCTGGATGTTTCAATGGTATTTAGAATAATAATTCTTGATTTAGTATAGCGCCTTTCACATCAGGAGGATGTCTCAAATGCTTCACAGGATTTACTGTAAAGGATATTGACTGCGTATTTTGTGAGTGAACCCGGCAGCCAATTTCCCACCGTAATGTCCCACAAACATTCATGAAGTAAATTGACGGATTTTATTTGGCAGATTGTTGGCCAGGATACTGGGAGGAGAGCAATCACCTTCTCTTTTTCAATACACCTTTATTGAACAATGTTCTCCCCTAGTACTACACTGGAGTATCATTTTAGATGAGAGGGTCTTGGTCTTTGGGGCACCTCCCCCAGAAGGCATATGTTGAATTCTGCCACTTTCTGAATTCTTTTTCACAGGGAAGATTTGCAGTTCTAAATAAATACTAATTGTAGTAAAGATTGACTGGACCAGAAGCAGCTGACAATGAACAGCAGATATGGTGGCATGGATAGATAATCTGCAGTTCTGGTCGAATATCTTCGCAGATTGGGGAGTATTCAGACTCGAAGCAATTAGCCTAAAGTGGAACTTAGGGTGGAACATTGTCTGTGGAAGGAGTGAGCGATATGGGCAGTATGATATTTTGTCTTCTGTATTTGGAGGCTTAATTGTTTTTTTTCTTAGATTATGTTTTAAAATCCAGTTTAATATTTCCGTGTTTCCTTTAAGAAAATGATCCCAGCTCCACCACGCAAGCCAGAATGAACGAGAACATGAAAGTAATAGCTAAAGTATAGCTCACAAAATATTCAACCACAAAACATAATGCCAATTCACTTTGCAGTATATTCTGTGAAGTACATTGAGATATCTCGGAGGCGTGTTAAGCACTATATCAAGTGTAAGGATTATTTTATTATAGCTCCCAACACAATACAATTAATGATATTTTGAGGGAATGGCAAAATCATTGGATTTGAACGCAACAAAGCAATCACACCAAATATCTAATCTTTTTAACGGCTATCAAAAGTGTTTGTCAGCCTAGAGCGCTGTCCAAATCTGTTTGTAAAAGCTCCTCTTGGCTGCTGTCCAGCATTATGTGCTTGACTGGAGATGTCACCGGGCCACGTGACACACTGTTGTAACCCCCCAGGACGGGCGCCACACAGCCACTGCTTTGTACAGATTGTGTGGAGCGCTGGGCGCGCGAGAGCAGTGGAATTCTGTTAAGGGTGATGTTGGCGTTGGGGTAGGGGGTGGTGATGGTGGGAGATGGAGGGGGATAGATGCATATGGAATACAAAATAGGATTTTCATTTCATAAGATCACAAGATGGGTCTGGATAAAGAAGGCCCTTCAGCCCATCTGATCCAGAACACCCGAAGTCCCCCATCAGAGCAACAAGCTGCTTTTTAAGAGTTCCTGTATCCTTGCCTTAACCACCTTTCCTGACAACCAATTCCAATAATTAATTACACTCTGGATAAAGAATAATCTCCTTGTGTCTGCACTAAAATTCCGGTGGGATAAGAGGGGATGAAAGAATGTTGGTGTTTGCTGAAAGGTATCCACACTGTCCTCTCTCTGTTCCGGGGGAAAACGCCATAGGTTTGCTTATTAACAATTCTTGCATTTGTTATAGTGCTTTTCATGTCAGGAGGATGTCTCAAAGCACATGACAGGATTTACTGTAAATTGCAATGATTATGCATTTTGTAGGTGAACGCAGCAGCCAGTTTTCACACAGTAATCTATGCTCCACCAACAGACACAAAGTGAATGCTTTTATTTGGGAGATTGTTGACCAGGACACAGAGGGAGAGACACTTGCTTCGCTTTCGAATTGTACCAAACATTAAATTTGGACTTAATGTTCATTCACCATCCTCATCGGTATTTGAGCTTCAAGCAACTACGTCCTTATGTCCGGAACTCCCTCTACCCCTCCACCTACCCCCACCAACCCTCACTACTTGTCTATAAATCTAACTCTTTCCTATACCTGCAGTAACCTACCCCTGCTCAATATCCGACCCCGTCCTTATAAAGTGATCTACGATGTTACTGTACATTAAGGGTGTTGTATAAATACTAATTATTAACAATTCGAGCAACAAAGGTTGAGAAGGCTGGTGTAGTGTCTCACATTAGTACAGTCATCGCTCTGTGACCACCCTTGTACCTAAAATGAACACAGCAAATCTTTAGCAACTGAACAAGGGAGTGAACAAGCAGTGTCTCATTTTTCAAAGCTTTCCATTGAAATGCAGCTATACACTGAGGAGGGGAATCAGTCACAGTCCATTTCAGCATGCATGCACACACATACACACACTCACTAACTTGGCATCAAACACTGATGTCCCTGTCGTGTCTCTCCACTGAAGTGCTTAGCATAGAGAGGTCATGATTATTCACTGCCACACCCTGTATGACACCGGCACAAAGATACAACAAAATAAAAGCCAGATCACATAACAAAAGCTGCCTAGATATTGTTTCAGATCACAGCACACCAACTTTAATAGTATAGAAACTTCCACGACAGAGAGCCTGAGGTTTTGGCTTGTATCACTGACATGCATGACTTTTTATTGGTGAAGAGACAAGCCCTTCCTGCATACTCTCTACCCATGTTGAGTATCCAGTGCCTACACTGCTCCCGTCCACATTGTCCAGGCTAACACTCCTGCAGAGTGCTGAGGATAGCGCTGCATTGTTAAAGGTGCAGTCCTTCAGAAGAGATGTTTAAACCAAGGTCCCATCTGTGCCCTGTTCAGGTGGACATTAGAGATGCCATGCCTCAGTTCAAAAAGAGAAGGGAGATTTTCTCACCTGGTCTCAGCCAACAGTCCCTCAAATAAAATCAGTTATTCATTTCATGGCTGTTTGTCGCACACTACTGTGTACAAATTGGCTGCTGCATTCCCCAACAAACACAATGGCTCCATTCAGTGAGGGGGATGGAGTTCTTGCCTCCACCAATGGAGGATATTGGAGTTCCCCACCCTCTGGAATGCCTTGTGGCCACGGAGCTATGTTAAAGCCAGGAATGCTACACTTCGCCGTAATATGTGTAACAGGTGGGAGCAGATTCCAATTCAGCGGAATGATTATGCCAGTGTGATCTTCATCATACTTGTTCTCACATTTTTCCTGCAATGTGTTGTAATTATGTGGATTTTGTTATGTATCTTAGAGGAAGTACTCGGATTCAGTAATATTAATCCTCACCTTATATTGGTGAGATGTCTCAAAGCGCAAGTGACTGTGTATTTTATAGATGAACACAGCAACCAATTTGCACACAACTGCATCCCACAAACAGCTAAGAAGGGAGTGACTGATATTATCTGATGTTGGCTTGTTGGGCAAGGGGTGCCGGAGGACAACCAAACCCTGAAATCACACCCCAGTGATAGGGGATGTGACTACTGAGGCTGCCCAGCAAACTCAAGGCATCTGTTAGAAGATCCACTAAATGAGAAGGGGACATCTTAGGAGTAGAGAGACATGGGCTACATAATATTATATTAAAAAAAGTGCTATACAGTGGTGGGATTGGGCCAAGCATGTGAGAAATGGGAGGGAACCATAGGTGCGGTCGAAGAAATAGGCCTTCAGGTGGGATAAAGAGGGGGCAAGTAGGAAAGATGGATAAGGCAGAGAGTACCAGAGATTAGGAGTATCTGAAGGCTTGATCACTGATGGTGCAAGAAAGGAGATACACAGCAAGTCTGTATTTGCTGAGCGAAGCGAGCAGGCCGTGTGAGGTACAAGCACGTCAGAGAGGTAGGGAGATGCAAGGTTTTGAAGGGATTAGCATCTGAATGGAGTATAAGCATTCCCCACATTAACAGAAATGGAATTTGATGTCAATGCCACTCTCTGCATTATCACCCTTTATTAATCCCATTTAACAGCTTCCCTTTAACTCAGCTGTGTATCCAATTCCCTTTTGAACAATTCTATTAATCCATCCTAAGCAGGCATTTATGGTAATGATTTATACACCCTGTCAAGCCTCTGAGTGAAGGAATTTCTTCCAGCCTCTCCCCTAACTCTGCCAATAATTCTTTTACTTCTGACATGTATTATATATTGCTGCACTGAGTTGTTCTTCAACTACAACTGTGTTGATGAACTGAAGCCATCAGATTTATTTGTTCAATATCCATAAATTGCATTTATATAGCACTGTTCATGTTGGGAAGTCAACCTACTCTTTGATAGAAAGTCACAATTTGTCAGCCTAGCTCAGTTGGTAGCATTCCCGCCTCTGAGTCAGTGGCTAACAATCTAGTGCAGTGCTGGGTAAGTGATGCTTTGTTTAGTTGCTGTCGTTGAGATGTTAAACTCAGGTCCTGCCTGTGTCTGTTGAGATAAAGATCTTCTAAAAAAATATTCTTCCTATCTCCTGGCCAACAATCTCCCAAATAAAGTTAGTCATTCACTTCATGACTGTTGGGGATGTTGCTGTGCGGTAACTGGCCGTCATGTTTGCCTACAAGTCACTTCAGTCACTACACTTCATAGTAAATCCTGTGAAGCACTTTGAAACATCTGCCCCATGTGAAAGGCGATACTCAATTATGATAGATTAGTATTAATGAATGTGAGGTTCTTCGGGGAGAAAGGACAAAGTGACCAAATATGGTGGTGTGGGCGAGTTGACTGGTTTGCCTTACCCCAGCTCAGGTCTATTTAATGCAGTTACCCCCCACCCTCCCTCCAGTTTCTCACTGCTCAGTCAGCAAGTCTCTCTTTTCAGCCTCAATTCCACACCATGGGTTTGCTGCACGTTTTGTAAGTTGGAGGCTGCCACAATTAATTTGACTCGAACCGTGGTGGTTTCTCCAAGACAAACAATCCCAGGCATTCAGCTTCACTCATTAGCATTTAATTCCTGTTGTCTTGTCCGTCGCTCCAGTAACCACAGCTGATGTGAGCTCCTGCGCTGCCTTCTCTCTCCCTAAGCCTCTTTCTTATGAAGCACGGTGTCTTTTGTTGGCTGATTTTGAGGAATAATTGGACGAACTTTGGCTCTGCTTTCTTTTGTCAAGGCTGCTGCTCCTCCATCTAAATCCAGACGCCTGGTTCCCAAATACAACATCAGAATGGTTGTGTTGCAATGAGAAGTCAAAGGTCAATCTCCCCATAGCTCAGACCAGGTTGCTGTGAGCTTTCCTTTGTGGCAACCACCTCACTCTGGCTACTTTTTTTATATTCTCTGTACTGTCTCTGTCTGTCCACTGAAAAATGATGTGCAGGAGCTGAACATTAATTGGTTTTGAAGCACTTTTTGGCATATGTTGCTCATTAAATTTAATTGCTTATGGTTTGGAAAGTCACAGTGCATTCATATTTCGCCCTGTTCTATACTCCAGTGCTTAGGGGAGGCTAAAATACGGCTAGAATTTACTCGAAACACATGGAAAAAATACATTAGCCTAGATAATAATAAATAATAATAATCCTAGCATTTGTTATAGTGCCTTATCAAGTCCAAATGTCTCAAAGTGCTTCTATTTTTATTGGCGAATATGGCAGCCCGTTGCCCATAACAATGTCCCACAAACAGCCATAAAGTGAATTGGCAATTTTATCTGGGGGATTATTATCCCATACACCGACGCTACTGTACTGGCATTTTCCTCATCTGTCAGGTTAAAGTACAATGATCACTAACAGTAATTTGTATATCGGAGTACTGAAAAGGAGTACAGAGTCAGTAACAATAACAATCGCTGATGTGAAAGATGCTGTATCAAATGTAAGGATTATTATTAAAGATCTGAAGAGCATATTACAGTAGAAGCCCATTTATCCATGACCCGATCAACCGTAACTTCCGAATAACTGGCACTGCAAAAAAAAGGTCCGCATTCAATAAACCGGAATTTATTCAGAAAAATGCATTTTTTTGGTGTTTTGTGTTGCGTCAGTATTTTGGAAGCTACTACTAGGTGCCTGATGGTGGCGCTAGCTCAGAATGCTGCCGGTACTGTACAGCAATGCACTCTCCGGAGTGTACTCTATGAGAGAGGCAGAGGGTGAGTTGATTAATTTAGATTTAATTTAGCCACAAACCAGCAAAACACACACCCGCACCCTGAGCAAAGCTTGCAGATCAATTTGTTGGCTTTTATTTTAATAAAAAAAGACTCATGCCTGCAATCCTCATTTTACAAAGTGTAGTGTTTCAATACATACACAGGCATCACAAGGCTTTTTGGAAAGAAAATTAATTGAACTGAGCAACCGCTGCTCACTCTCTGCTTTCTCAATAACACAAGCTTTCCTCTCTTCTGCCCTCAATGAGAACACTGTCATTCAGACGTGTAACTTTTGCACTAGTTTAAAGATCTCTCTGAACTGCCTGGTCGCTGTGTGTAAAATGATTATAATTATTATTTTTATATTATATGATATAAATGATTATTTAGTCTATTACTAATATGCTATGTAATTACATTTTTTTGAAAAAAAAATTTGTTGGGTTTTCTGCCGAATATCCGGCAGGCGCTTTAACTGGCACTGGCCAGGTCCTGAGGGTGCCAGATAAATGGGCTTCTACTGTAATATTATTTGCCTCACCAGCCCAGCGCTGTACACCCAGTTTTGATTCTGAGATTGTGCTGTGGTTGCAAGGGAACATGTTGGGGGGCTTTAAAGGCTGAAAATAGATTTAATAAAAGATTAATGCGCTGCATAGTTGTTTATACAGTGTGTGATGTCTATCTGCATTCAATGTCATATGCAGAATTGCACCAAAACACAGCTTCTGGCGAGCTACCTAGTTACACAGAGTGATACAGCACAGAAACAGGCCATTCAGTCCAACTTGTCCTTGCCGGTGTTTATATTCTACACAAGCCTCCATCCCTCAAAACCACCTCATATTCCCCTCTCCCAGACACTCCTCTTTCCCCCTCTTATACCCCTCTATTCCTTTATGTGGATTTTGCCCACAAAATACAGTCAATCCACTTAACAATACATTCCACGCTGACAACTCAACAGGACATGGGAAGGCAAAGCACAAAGAAGGAACTGCTTTAGTAGATTCTGGGTGTAACCAGAGACTCATCACATCTGGGGAGCAACGAGAATCAGGTTCCTATCACAACTCAGTGAACCAGAACAATGCTAATGACCATTAGAAGACAAAGTGAAACTCTTAACAGTGCAACTTAAAGCTTTCCAACTCAAGCAAAAAATCCATCAGGGGAATTGACCGCTGTGGTGCTCAGTTCTTGTTCTTTCAGCACTGCCTATTATTTCTTTAACCTCCTGCAGTCAAATCCACAGTAAGATTCAGTTTACTTTCATTTCAGCCAAAACAAATACACAGTTAATTCACTTAGTCGTATATTCTGCAAAGCACTTTGAGATGTCGCGAAGGTGCTAAGGCATGGGGATAAGTTCCACATGTATGCAGATTACACCCAACTCTATCTCCCTACTCCAACCTCAATTCCAGGACCACTGCTGTGCTGATAAGGCCTGTATGAGGGGAAACTTTGCAAAATGGAATATCATAGAATCGTAGAATTTTACGGCGCAAAAGGAAGGCCATTCGGCCCATCTAGTTTGTGCCGGCTCTTTGAAAAGAGCAACTCAATCCCACTGCCCCGCGCTCTCCCCATAACCTAACAGACCTGTTCTCCCTAAATAAAGATCTAATTCTCTTTTAAAAGTTAATTGTTACAATTGCGGAAACAAACTTAAGGCTAATATAAGACAGAGCTTGGGTCCCATCATCAGGTGCTGATAGTATCAATCTACACGGATACTCACTCCACCTCACAGTGCTGGTGTGATTGTTTGATTCCCAACTGTCTTTCAAACTTCAAATATGTATGCGTGACAGCAAGAGAATGTCAGTAAGTCAGGGAGCATGTATGTGTCTCAACGAGAGAATATATATATATGCTAGAGAGATTGTGTGTGTGTGAGAGAGACTGTGTGTGCATGTGTGTGTTCGAGAAAGATTTTATGTGTGTGAGAGAGAGAGCAAGAGTTTGCGCATTTGGTGAGAGAGCGTTTGCGTACGCGTGAGAAAGAAAATTGTGTATGTGTGAGAAAGAGAGCGAGATTTTGCGTGTGTGTATATGTGTGAGGGAGAAATGTTTGTGTGTGTGAGATTGTGTGTCTGTGAGTTTGAGAAGAGAATTATGTGTACACGTGTGAGAAAGAGATGTGAGCAGCAGAGCTGTGTGTGAAACTCAGGTGTAACATTAAGCACCGTGATGAATATTTCTAAGGTTGGGGAGAGTTGGGGACAGCGGATCTGCTGAAAATTGTTGCCTCTGACAACAATCATATGCACTCAAACACAGCGTCTCCGTAGCAACCAGTTGAACCTGACCTGGAATACAGGGAGGATTGATGGACGCCAGTGATGATGTGTTTAATAGCATTTCACCTGATCAGGGCCCAGAAACTACCCGAGCGAACAGGTCATCCCTCAGAGAACAGTTCAGGACAAATAGGTTCCGAATCCCACAAATCTGGCAACAAGAATATTTTTTTCTCGGTCAGTGACACAGTTACCACAATGCACACTCAGGGGCCACACTCACACCCAAAGCCTTGGCTCTCGCCAATCTGCCGAAATGGGATCTCTCTGTCTGTTTTGGAGCTTCCTAAGCTAAGTGGTGAGCTTCTGGGGTACGTTAGATACCCGGCTGATCACAGTGACGGGTTTCTGTGTCAGGGTAATGGTTTATTGGTGTCAGACACCAGTTGAAAATGGCGATCAGTTTCCGCGTATGACATACATGGGACGTCATCCCAATGTGAAAGGCGCACTATAAATGTAATTTTGTTGTTGTTGTTGTCGTAGCTGACCCCCACCCCCCCACCCAAAAAAAATACCTCTGTCAAATCCACCCTGAGCCGTCTCCTTTCCAATCTATATAAGGTTACAGCTGTGTCCAGACATTTCCATATTTCGTAAGGATTTTGAAAGGAGTGAGAATAATTACAAGGAGGATGTTACTCAAGTACAGGTTTGAGATTTTTTTTGCTGCTGGTGAGAGCAACAGCTGCTGGCTGGCATTGCTGCACTCGAGAGAACAATAGACTGATGTCTCACACTGCGTGGCAGAGCAAATCTTCATTACATTGCCAGCTTTCAACAGGCTCTTCTTTGTGGCAATGAATGTGGTCAGACTTGTCCAGCGCATGTGATGTAACCATATCGTACCAGCAGAAACTATGCTCAGTGGGTTACAATATTGATCTAGGCCCTGTGATGCAATGTGTATGTGAGTTAGCTTGGCTGAGTCACTCCAATCTTGCCTCCAATGTTAGAAGGTGGTAAATTCTAGCCCCACATCAGGACTTTGATCTCACAATGTAAACTGACGCTCCAGTGCAGTGCTGGGGGCTGAAGCCATGAAGTGAATGAAAGGTTTTGTCTGGGGATTATCGGCCAGGACACGAGGAAAAATTCCCTTCTCTTTACAGTTAGTGCTACGGGATCTTTAACATCCACCTGAATAGGCAGACATGACCGTGGTCTAACCGCTTATCCTTTTTGCTGCACTTACAAGCAATGCAGCACCCCTCCCAGGACTGCCAGATTGTCAGCCTGAACCACTGAGGGGACTTGAACTCACAGACTTGGGAATACCAAGCTTCTCTGCGAATACGCTCTGAAACTGAAGACTCATCTGCCTGTTTGTTCTTGACACACCTCAAACTCAGTGGAGAACAACAATGGCAGGAGAGCTCAGGGCCCAGGTGTGAGAGCCTGAGTTTGCCCTATTAGTGCTCAATGCTCAAGTGTATTTATGCTGTGACTGCAATCAACTGGGACTATGGAACACAGTTCGTTTCTAAACAGAGAGAGATTTGTGTTCCCTGCCTCTTGGCTTGATGTGTTCAATGATCCCAGAGGCACTGACAGGAGGTGGGAGTGAATTGGAAGTCCTGTATCCTGCACACGATAATTCAATACAATTCATGTTTAAACAGCGTCTATCATATCAGCAGGATTTCTCAAAGTGCTACACAGCTGTCCAGGCACCCGAAATCGGGGGGTGGGTGGGGGGAGATGGGAGGGAGCCAGAGTGGGTGGAGAGGGAAAGCAGTCAAAGAGGTACAACTTGATATAATGTATTAAAATAATTTCACATTAGCAAGGGTTGAAATGACACTTCAAATCTCCACAGGAGTTGCTCACAACAATATCAATGTGTGAGGCCAAATTTCAATGTATCCTTCCGTAATTGGTTACTCACCAGTCACACGACTTTCCATTCACGTCATACTGAGACCAGGACAGAGAGAGAGAGAGACACATACATATACACCCATAAACACATGTCAAATGTGTGTCAGCCTGACTCAGTCTGCTCTGCTAATTCAGGATGCGCATTCCCCAACTTCTTGCCTCACCATCAAGGCTTCAGTTCCTCCATCTCCAGCCTATGTAACTCCCTCTTTCTACCTCTCCATCCTCTTCCTCTCTTTCTGTCTTTAAATCCTAAATCCCATCTCTACTACTCCATCTCTTGGTGTCCAACCCTGTCCTTGTGAAGCAATATCTGAGAGCTGTGTTAATGCAAGTGTTTTTTTTAGCTCAATCGTCATTTGAGGCTGAGAATTGAATTCACTGCCATTTATTTATTTGTCATGCAAACCCAATTGCATCAGTTATTGTATTCGGGCAGAACCTCGACCATCAAACAAGTTTGTCTGAGTTCATGTCCGAGGAGATACAAGAACCTCAGTGTGTGCAGGGGTGCGAATGCAACCACGAACAGGAATTTTAAGAACGAGGAAGCAGCTGCTGGTTCTTTTATCTGAGTGAAGTGCTCGTGTACAAAACATTCCACTCTTTGTCTGCAGAGATATGTGAGACATTCAGAGTCCACCCTGACAGTCCAGTGCAGTGCTGGGGAGAGAGCTATATTGTCTGAGACGCTGTGTATCAAATTAGATATTAAACAAGGTGCTGCCTGTGCCTGCTCAGGCGGATGTTAAAGATATTGTGGTGCTAAAGGACAAGAGAATTTTTTATCCCAGTGTCCTAGCTGCCAATCCGGAATTGGTCACTCACTTTCCCAGTTCTCAGAGACTGTGCTTGCAGGAAAGGCTGCAACAACAACAACTTGCATTCATATTCAGTGACCTTCATGCAGGATAGCAGCCCAGAGTGCTTGACAGTTGGGGGAGCACGGGGGGCGACCGTAGGCATGGTTGAAGCGGAAAGACTTCAGAATATAGGGAAGTGGAGGGATAGAAAAAGAACGTTCCAGAGATTCGGGCATAGGTGCTGAATGTGTGGTCATCAATGGTAGAATGGAGGGTATAAGGGACATGCAGAACCAGTCGAGTGGAGGCAACAGGTAGTGGGTTGGGGAGTAAGCGGGTTGGAGAGGTAGGGAGGTGTCAGGGCATGAAGGGATTTGAAAACGAGTGTGAGGATCTTTGAATTGATCTGATCAGCAATATGGAGCCAGTGGAGCCCAACTAGAACTGGTAGGATAGAGGTATGGAGTTAGCACGCATGAGTATGTGGATGGTAAAGATTTGGATCAGCTACATCCTGCGCATGGTAGGTTTGGGGAGACCATCAAGGAAGACATTTGAAAAATTGAGTCAGGAGGTAACGAATGCTTGGATGAGTGCATCATGGTTGCATCCCGATAAGGTATGGTCAGAGGTGGGCAAGAGGTGGAGGAAGGCGGTCCTGGTCAACAATAACAAAATTACATTTGTATAGCGCTTTTCATGTCGGGAAACCATCCCAAGATGCTGACAGAGACTGGATGTGGGGAAGGAAGGACAGCTGGGGGTCAAAACTGACACTTCAGTTGCACACTGGTTTAGTGAACCTAGGGAGAGGCTGGGGAGGTTGAGGAGGTCATAGCTGCAGGACACAAGATATTGACGGGAGCCAGGGTTAGTGCTTCTTTAGACAAACTAGGTGGTCGCCTAGAGCGCCAAAATTTGGGGGGCACCAGCCCTGGTTACAGAGCACGTACGGTTTGCTGTGTGCGGCGAAAATTACTGCTGGTGTCTGCTGGCATATAGTGGCGGAGGCTGCTTACTACTGAATTAACAGTAAGTTGACCAGAGAATGCTTAATATAGTACTTAAATAAAACAGAAGTATGTTTCATAAATAAATAAATGTACAATTATTAACATTCCTTTCATTGATAATTAATTATATGAATGTTTAGTATTAAGATTAGCTTATTAGCTAACTCAAAAGTTACTAGGGACGCACATCTGAAGGCTCGCCTAGGGCGCCCAATGCCCTTGTGCCGTTACTGACTGGAGCCAATGAGTATTGCAATGTCTGTCTGTCTGTCTGTCCCTCCCTCCCTCCCTCCCTGTTCTTCCTTTGTCCCTTGCTCCCTCCTTCCTATCTGTCTGTCCGTAGACCTGTCCGTGCGTCTGTCCAAAGCACTTCACAGAACATATTGTAAATGAATTGACTGTTTATATTGTGAGCGAACCACGGCAGCCAATTGTGCACAGCAGTGTCCCACAGTCGTGGAAGGATGTGACCAACTTGTTATTAATATTTTGCATTGCTGTGGGAAGAACTGCACTGCACTATAGGAGGTGCCATCCTTCGGATAACATGTTAAACCAAGATCCGTCTATGCCTGTTCAGGTGGATATTAAAGATCCTGTGGCACTAATGGAAAAGAGAATGGAGTTTTACCTAATGAGCCGGCCAACATTTCCTGAGATAAAAATAGGTCATTAATTTCATAGCTGTTTGTGGGACATTGCCATGTGCAAATTGGCTGCTTCCTAGAAAACAAACAGTCAGTGCACTTTGCAGAAAATCCTGAGACTTCCTCATGATGTGATAGGCACTGTAACAATTGCAAGGATTATTGTGGGGTTATTATTTCAGAGCAAGGACTCCCAACTTCCTCTGCGTGCATTCACCCAGGGGCAGCTGAAGGTCAGAGAGGACACCCAAGTGTGTGGGAGACAGTGAGTGGATGTGAGGGAAATGTGATGCCGCAAAGGACTAGACCTTTGCGGCAATCAATAAATGCAGTGCTAAATGCCATGTTGTGATTTTTCGTAAGCCTTGGAGTTCTCGGGAGGTCGATTATAATAATAATAATAATTCTGGCATTAGATATAGTTGAATCCTGTAGCTCAGTGGGTAGAGCACTTGCCTTGCAAGTGAGAGATCTGGTTTTGATTCCAGGCAGGGCGAAACTTTGGGCACGTTTCCTTACTCCACACACCTGATAATAATCCCATCCAATGAATTGTTCATTTCAATACACCACTGTTTGTGGGACACTTTGCACAATTGGTTGCTTCATTTCTCCCACAAATATACAGTCAATTCACTTTACAGTATATTCTGTGAAGCACTTTGAGACAGCTAGAAGACCTGAAAAGTGCTATATCAAATGCAAGGATTATTATTATTATTAGTGGCTTTTGTCTCAGTAGAATGTCCCAAACTGCTTCACAAGATTTTCACTGTGAAGTGTAGTGACTGTAGTTTTCGTCGGCAAATGTGGCAGCCAATTTATTCACAGTAACATCCCACAAACAGCCAGTAGGTGAATGATCAGCAGAGAATAGTGAAGCGGAATCTTTAATAGCCACCTGATTAGGCACAGACTATATAAATAAAATGCAAAATACTGCAGATGCTGTAAATCTGAAATAAAAATAGAGATTGGTGGGAACATTCAGCAGGTCAAGCAGCATCTATGGAGAGACAAAAATGGGTCAACATTTCGGGTCCAGGACCCTTTGTCACAGACTTGTTTCTGTTACAGACTATGTTAAACTTTGTTTAATATCTCACCCGAAGGATGGCACTTCTCATAATGTAGTGCTCCCCCAGCACTGCACTGGAGTGTCAGTATGGACAGTGAGTTCATAGCCCTGATGTAAACTCAAAAGCGAGAGTGCAAGTGACTGAGCCGGGTTGGCACTTCACCTCAAGGATTATTATTATTATTATCTCTCTCCTGTGACGAAGGGTCCTGGATGTCTCAAAGCGCTTCACAGAATATACTGTAAAGTGAATATTTGTGGGCAAAACGCGGCAGCCAATTGCACACAGCAGTGCCCCACAAATAGTCGTGGATTTAAATGACCAAGTTTTTTTATTATTGTTGTTTTTTTGGGATGGATTATCATTGGGCATGTGGAGTAAGGAAACTTGCCCAAGGTTTCACCTTGATCTACCTGGAATCGAAACACAGATCTCACACTTGTAAGGCGAGTGCTCTAACCACTGAGCTACAGAAGTTCCCTCCACCTATTGCCCATTTTATCTCATCCATCCAGAACAATCAATCTTCTCCCCCGCCATCAGAGCCGTGAGTGTTTCTAATAATCAGGAAGAGTCTGAGATACAGCTACTTTGAACAATGTATGTGGGTTTGTTTGCACTGTGAGTTAAACAATGTATAATTATTATTGTTTTTAATATATTGCTCTGGCTCTGTGTTCTCTCAGATCAATGCAAGTAATTTCCTGCTCCTCATTCACCTCGTGCCCCCATTCTCCTTCGCTCCTTGTTCCCTCTTGCTCCCGTTCTCTCACTGATGCTCAGATGTATAATCTCTGTGATAGCATAATCCCTCACAACCTGAGCCTTTTTGGATCAGAAAGCAGTCCTGCTGGTTACATCCAGTCTGATCGCATGTGAGCCGTGTCCTCACCATGGATTTGGGACACGATCAGCAAACCAGGCCCTGCCCAATGGGGAGCAGTGTCTGGTTGGGGCAGCATTTTGGAGATAGAATAATTATCCTTACATTTTATGATTGTTTACATTTTACACAGCAGCTGCACATCAGGAGGACATCTCACAGTGATCACAGGATTCACCGTAGAATGTAGCGATGATGTATTTGTAGGCCAACGTGACACAGCAACGTCCCGCAAACTATGTGGTTTTGACAATCTGAAGTATGAAATGGATGATGGATTTTTATCTGATGGGTTGTTGGCCAGATCACCTGGAGAGAGAAACTCACTTCTTTTTTTTAATAGTGCCACAGGATCTTTAACATCCACCTGAACAGGCAGACGGAACCTCAAGATGCAAAGGTAATTTACAACCCAGCACAACATAATAATTTCCCTGTGTCTGGAATGGAATACACACTGCTTGGAGGGATGCTCCCTGCTTACCTAATTCCGGATAGTATTAGACCTGGATCCCAGAATGAGTGGCAAGACTTTAACCAGCTAAAACCAGTGAAAAGGCCAACAATCCCCAAGATAGAATTGGCCACTCAGTTCACAACTATTGGGACATTGGCTGCCATGTTTGCCAGAAAATACAGTCATTACACCATTACAGTAAATTCCTGTGAAGTGCTTTGAAACATACTCCCAATCTGAAAGGCATCAAATGCAAGGATTATCATTCTTGTGCATCTCTGCTCACTTTTCTATCATTTACTCTGTGTTGCATGAACTGCAGAGCTGGCACAGAGCAAGATTTCAGTGAAATGTTGTGTTGTGCTCACAGGAGATGCAACAGTAAAGCAACTGTAAAGGAGTTGGCAAGTTGAAGGATGAATAATTGGGAACGTCTGTCTCAGTTTGCCCTGTGAGGAGCTCACAACAGGGATGGGAGACCATCCAGCAAATCCATTCCCAAACATTGAGCCCTATGGCTGATCTCCAGCCAAGGTGCATTAATAGGAACAACCACAACTTGCATGTATTTAGGGCCCTTCATATATATTATTTGCATATATATAATGGCCTGCGGGTAGCGTTTTGGTGTGTTTAATAGCTTTGTGGTTTGATGTTGGACGGTACAGGGAGGCGAGATGATTGAAGGCGTGGCTGAAGAGAAAGGTCTTCAGGTGTAATTTAAAGATATACAAAGAGGAAACAAGTCAAAGGGTGTAGGTAGCGAGTTCCAGCATTTGGAATCATCCTTACATCTGATACAGAACCTTGTCCAGATGTCTCAATATGCTTCTTGGGGTTTTGAACCCACAACCTTCTGGCTTAGAGGCACGAGCGCTTCCAACTGATCCGGGCTGACTCCCGATGTTCTTCAAAGTGCAGTGACTGTGTATTTTGTAGGTAAACATAGCAATCAATTTAAAAAATAAAACATTCTTCCAGTTGATACATTGCCTTTCTTGTCAGAAGAATGTTTCAAAACGGATTTATTCTGAATTGCAGTCACTGTGGGTTTTGTAAGTGAACATAGATGTAGACAACACACAGCAATGTCCAACAAACAGCCATGAAATGAATGACTGACTGTTATGTGGCGATTGTTGGCCAGGACATTGGGAAAGAGAAACACCCTTCTCCTTTCAAATAGTACCATAGGAACTATAATGTCCACTTTAACAGGCACAAACGGGATGTTGGTTTAATGTCTCATCCAAAGGATGGTATTGTTGGATCAGACCTGGCCTAGACTTTGTGAATTCAATGACTTGAACCCATACCGTTCTGTTTCATAGGTGAGGGTATTACTGCCTGAGGCAGGCTGGCACCCAAATGATCTCTGTGAGTGAGCAAGGGAAAAGAGATAGTGGCTCTGGTTCAACCAGTGCTGATCGGAGTATCTCACGGGCAAGGAAAGAGCTCACACCCTAAAGGGAATGAGGATTTCACAGTTGACCACACTTTGCACCTGCTTATGCACAGCATGGAGATGTGTTCCCTTTTCACAAGAGCACTCAGAAGAGCCACTTGCTTTGAGAGTTCCTTGTCAGGCATGTGGTGAAGTAACTCCCAGCACGTGGCAAAAGACTGGTGTATTTGACACAGTTTGCTTTGTTGCAGCTGAATGCAATGTGACATCTGGGAGAAAAATATGTCTGTAAGAATTATTAATATTATTGTTCTGGGTTTACTTTCTCCAGCACATGAAGCATCATAGAAAGTTCTGCAAAGTCCCTTCTTTTATTAAAATATGAACGGCAACAGCTTTGGAAAGGATGTCTCACAGGCAAGGCTGAAGTAGTGTTAAGCAATAAAATGTAGCACGTTATTTGCAGATAGCCAAGAGCGCAAGACAAGAGGGGCTTGGGGGTTGCAATATTGCACAATTGCTCTTCCAACCATGCACGTATCCAGCATAGGAAAGCTATCATGTGTGAAAGCTTTTCATAATAAGTGCAGGGAGAAGACTTCCACATGAATATTAAAAAGATATTCTTAAAGCCTTTGCTGCCAGAACATTTATGCAATGCTGCATCTTATAGTCGAATCAAAGATTAACAAAGATCATTCCCAAACCCCCCCAGTTGCGAGTTCTCCCCACGGACTATAGATATGCATTAAATTCCATTCTATATCTCTCCAGGGACACAGTATCAAAGCATGATTAAATGGAAACATATTTACTTTGCAGCAAAAGTTACAGTGGCTTATGACTAGATAATGATGCCATTTCCTCTATGAAATTGCAATTACATTTCAATTTCCATTTATATAGCGCCTTTCACGTTGGCACGACATCTCAGTGTTTCACACAGATGTCTGGGGAGTGCGAGATGGATGGATGGGTGGGACTTGAGGTGCTGAGAAGGAGGTGGTGAATGGTTTTGAAAACACGGCACGGATAATTAACCCAGTTGCGCCAGTCATTGAAAGACTGAACACCATACGCGTGACTGTAAAGAGCTGAGAGCGCACACACTAAAGTTAATTAAATATACACAACTAAAGGCAAATCAAACTTGCTGAGATCCCTGCAGACAATAAAAGAGATGAGACACTTTACTGAGAAAATACTACAAAGAGACAAGGGCTGTTCTTTCCTCTAGAACAGTATGGATTTGAGTTTTCAAGGCTTTTTAAAACAATGCATGCTTCCCGATATATCCGATATGTAGGCTTACACCAGTGCACCATAAGAAAATAATTACGGCATCCTTATATCTGATACTGCGCCTTTCACAAGAGGGGAACATCTCAAAGCACAGAATTCACTGTAAAGTGTAGTGATTGTGTGTTTTGCAGTGAACACAGCAGCCAATTTGTAACATCCCCCAAACAGCCATGAAGCAAGTGACCAATTTTATTTATTTATTTTAATCACCAGGAGAGAGAGAGAAAGTCCCTTCTTTTTTTCAATTATGTCCCAGAATCTTAAACTTCCACATGAACAGGCACAGAGAGGACCTTGGTTTATCATCTGATGGATGGCAATGCAACACTATGTTGCATTGCTAGTATGTGTGTATGTGTGTGTGTGTGTCTCACTCTTTGTCTCTCTCTTTGTTTATCTCACTCATTCTGTCTGTCTGTCTGTCTTCAGTCTACCTTAGATTCATGCTCCCAGTCTGAGGCTAACGTTTGAAAGGAAACAGAATTGGTCTTAAATAATAATAATAATCCCTGCATTTGATATAGCGCTTTTCACAGCTTCAAGACGTCTCAAAGCTCTTCACAGGATATACAGTAAAGTGAATTGATTGGGTGTGGGTGAAATGCAGCAGCCATTTGCACACATGCTCAGGGTGCCACAAAGAGTCATGGAGTGAAGTGACCAATTCATTACTTTTTTGAGGGATTTTTATTATGCGTGTGGAGTAAGGAAACTTGTTCGTAAACTGAAAGCGATGCCAAGATCTCTAAGGCCTGCAATAAATCAAGGCATGTAAGAAAAAATTGTTTCAACCTCCCTAACTTCTGGAAATTGCAATCAGCAGAGGGAAACTTTGTGTGATTATGCCACAGGCATTGACCTAGTTAAGCACCTCCTATGTGTTGACCCTTTTCCTGCTGCCAGGTGCACTTTTGTTCATTTGTTACAAAAGATCTCCTGGGATAAAGTAGTGCTCTGGAGCAACCTAAAGGCAATCGCATAGCAGAGATAGATCCACTCCCATATCAAAGGACAAGTCGTGAATCAACACTGTGACATAAGCTAAACACTTCTGAAAGTACCCAAACATTCTGACCTAGGGACGTCCTCCTGATGTGAAAGGCGCTATACAAATGTAATTTTGTTGTTGTTGTTGTAGTCAACGTGAGTTCACACCTGGCAGGGGACTTAAATCCAACAACAACAACAAAATTACATTTATAGAGCGCCTTTCACATCGGGAGGACGTCCTAAAGCTCTGAAACAATCAGGTTGGGACCCGAGCAGAGGCGGAAGGGTTGGAGTAGGGAGGAGAGGGGGAAAAACCACAATCCACAGATTCAAAGGCAAGAATGGGATTCACCGAGCCAGGCGAACATAAAGTGTGGCGACTGTGATAGAGTGTGTTTGGAGGCTTCCAGACAGTAGGAGATGACGAGTCGGATGGTTTGTGATTGAGCTTGATCTGAGGCTTCACTGAATGCCAGGAGACTTTGCTGATGCAGCAAGAAAGACATCGACTTCACACACAAGACAAAAGTGTTGAAGGGAGCTCTGCGAGAGCAGCCATTTCAAGAACAAAAGAGGCAATGTTCAATTCAAATCAAAAAATGCTTACGAAACAAAATCATCTCCTGGAAGTTCATCGACTAACAAGGAGAGATGCTACATAGTGCTAAAAGAACATAATTGGTCTTCAACCACCGTCCAGTTTCATTGCAAAGCAAACAACACTGACAGAGCATTTGAAAATAATGAGGAGGTGAATCAGCGGGGGTGTTGAAACAAATGTTGAAAGATCCGTGTTTAAGATTACCATAACTATAACCATCATTGCTAAACCGTCTCAAAGCATTTCACTGCATTCACATTAATGTGAATTTTTGAGGACAAATACACCAACCAATTTGCGCACAAGTGATTGGTTCAGAAATAGCCATACAGTGAATGAACTATTTTATCTGGGGGATTGTTGGTCAGGGCACGATCAGAAAAGAGAAACTCCCTTCGTCTGTTTCAATTGTGCAATGGATATTCAACATTCACCTGAAAAGGCACAGACGGAACCTTGGTTTGACATCTCACCTGAAGGAAGAAATCTCCCAACAATGCATCGCTCTCCCCAGCCTCACAGTCTTAAAATGGGACTTGTAGCCATACTAATTCAGAGGTGAGAGCTTTACTGACTGAGCCAGTCTGACACAAACAGCAAAATCACGAAGATTGGTTTGGATGAAGAAGGAAGATCACAAGATTGGTTTGGCCAATCTGATCTCATTTTTCCAGATCACCCACCTGCTTTTTAAATCAGTCCCAGTATCCTGGCCTCAACCATCCTTCCTGGTAACCTTTTCCAGTCTTTAATCCAGCTATTGAGGCACTCAATTTAGCTGCCCTCAATTTAGCTGCCTCATTCGCCTACAAATACAAAATCACTATACAGTACATTACAGTAGATCCTGTGAAGAGCTATGACAACAACAAGTCACATTTATATAGTGACCCCCGTGCTAGGTAGCATCCCAGAGTGCTTGAGGACAGAATGGCTTTGGGCAGGCAATATAACAGTAAGAGAGGGTGCAGGGCAGAATCACCGGATTGCAGGGCATGTGATCCGGCAGGAAGGGCTTTCAAGGGTGATGAGAGGGATGTTCTTAGAGTGTGGTGGGAAACTCTTGGCCTAAAATAATAAATTATGAAGAGGACCTGTCCACCAATGGACCGAGTCAGGTTGAATTAGCCTAGGCTGCAGGGCTCTGATGTGTTTGAATAATTTACAGAAGCTGCTCTCCTTTGATGTGGAGCTGTGATGGGACTGCAATCACAGCTAACAGTGCACCCTCCCACTCCACTGAAGTGTCACTTGTGAAGGAATCCCAATAGGAGAGAGCAAGGAGAGGAGGCAACGAGATGTCAAGAGTGACTTGGCTTCTACGATCAGTGTGTTTCTGAAGGAAACACTTTGTGTGTCTCAGTGCAGCTTGACAATGAATGCATTTCACCCCAGGCACTCGGCAGCTCAGAGCTTCGGGAAAATGACCTAGTTTTGGGAATCTCTGTCGCTTCTCATTTGAATTGGCATTTCAGCTCTATTACAATCAATATGGATGAGTATCTATTGCGTTACAGGGTCCCCCCTGCCTGGTTTCATCATGAGGAAGCTGAACTGAATTGTCCTCTCTGAGGAGAAACACATCGACCCCCCTCCTCCTCACTCCATGAATCTTGGGTGCAGCGTGCAGTCTCCAGTTAGTCTGGAAACCCTATCCAGCCTGAAGCAAACGACATATTTCCATTGCAACTTTGCTGCGATTGGATGGGTGTTCTGGAAGGACAAGATTAGCTGGGCCAAAGCATCTTCTTCATCCAAACTGATCTTATGATTTTGTTGCTCCTCCTTACGTCGTTTGCTTGAAACTGACTATTAGTCCTATTTCACACACAACTGAACTTCTCATTCGTACCTTGTGTGTCAGCCTGGCTCAGTCGGTAACACTCTTCCCTCTCAGTCAGAAGATTGAGTTCAAACCCCATGTTGTGACTTTGAAGATACATTCTTAGTTGACACTCCAGTGCAGTACTGAGGGAGCACTTCATTGTCAGAGGTGCCATCCTTCGGATGAGTCATTCTGTCTGTTCAGGTGAATGTAAAAGATTCTTCGGCACTTCTTGATTTGCTGTCAGTAACTTAATGTTAACCTTATCAATGTGGCTGGTCAGCCAACATTGTGCCCGGGCAATTCTATTGCTTTCTCTTTC
Source organism: Hydrolagus colliei (assembly GCA_035084275.1). Lineage (NCBI taxonomy): Eukaryota > Metazoa > Chordata > Chondrichthyes > Chimaeriformes > Chimaeridae > Hydrolagus > Hydrolagus colliei. The sequence continues at coordinate 33,834,134 of CM068746.1, forward strand.
AAAATTGTTTATGATTGATTGGAGCAAGCAACATTTCAGGATTGTAAATCCCTTGGCAAGGAAATGTATACTCTATAGATGAAAATATCAGAGGAAAAGGGATAGACTGGGTAGAGATGGATGGAGGGAGGAATGGTTCTATTCTGATAGGAGAAACGGATGTGAAGTGGCTGTGATTAACTGAGAACTTGGCTCATGTGATCCAAGCAATTTCACATTGTTGTTCACGTTTCACTGGCCAGGATAGAAATGGGCTTTATTCTCAGTTCAGGACAATTCACATGTTCCAAGCTCCAAAGCTGAACAGAATGCCGTCGTTTTGAATTAAACTCAAATCCATATCTGCCTATGAACAAATTAGTATGCACAGCCCTTGGTTAGAATGTATTCCAGCATTCACATCGAGTTATGTTACCGTCACAATAAGATACTTTCTGTTAAAGCTTTCAAAAATCACTCATTGGACGCAGTGTTTTTCATTCCAGAAACATTCGAGAATGAAGTCAGGAACTAGGACACAGAACACAGATAATCTCACCCTCAGCTGCTGCTGTGACATGCAATAACTCAGCATCTTGTATGTAAAGTAACAACAACGGCAATTTACATTTACACATGCCTTTCACTTCAGGTGGATATCTCAAAGCTGATGGGTTGGGGGATGTGGTGGGAGGGGGTGGGGGTGGGGGAACAGGGGAAGCTGAGGCTGAGGAGTCCAAGTGAAAGGAGATTGAAAGCACAGTTTTACCTGGATGAAATCCAGCAGTTACATCAACATACATTCTGGGGTCCCTCATTCTGGCTCTTGACAACTGGCACCTAATAGCTAACTTCTGGGTATCCCAGCTAATTGCTGGGAATGAATAATTCATCTCATTTTTTTTTGAAAAAATGAGAATCAAAGAACTGCAGCATGGAGGCTGGGAGCCAGACTTCTAACAAGCCTGCGGAGCTGGATGAGGTATTTGAATGGATAATCAGAATGCATCCTTCCAGGAAGAGAGGTGGCATTCCATTAAACACACAGGGACATTTCCCTACACAGGGGACATCCAGAGGTGAGACTCTTAATTTGGAGACTCTCAAGCATGATGGTGGGTTTCCATATATACCCAGTTGATCACGGTGATGGATTTCCACGTGTCAGACACCAGGCTGATCATGGCAATAGTTGTCTGCATTTGTCAGACACCGACTGACTAACAAAATTCCTGAAGAACAGCGAATTATTTTTGAATGTTATAATTGCTCGGCCATAAAAAATATTGAGTGACATTATTATTGTGATGGCCTTTTGACAAAATACTTGCCTGTGGCTGGGAAGGATTAATTGAAACTAAATGCTTTCATCTTGGAATAAGATTCATTTTAGACTTGATGAACAAGTGCTTCAGAAATTGCTAAGATTTTTGGTGAACAGAGAAATACTGAGGCCTGTGACAAATGATAATTATTGATATGCTGAAGTATAAAGTGTCTTCAGATTGATAGTTTGCCTCTCTCACTCATCCAGGCACATTTTAATAACTCCTGTCAGATGCTCCTTCACTCCCTGTCAGGGTAGTGTGTCAGATGACAGCGAGTAAGATCCTGACTGAACATTAAAATATCCTTTCTTTACCAATTTACCAGTTGGTATGATGTGAAAACTCTCTCTCTTTCTCTCTCTCAGTCTTTCATAAAGTATACTTTCTAGACTAGTTGGAAAGAGCTGATTGCTGGGAATGAATAATTCATCTCATTTGTTTTTTAGAAAAAAATGAGAATCAAAGAACTGCAGCATGGAGGCTGTGAGCTAGACTTGTAACGAGCCTGCTGAGCTGGCTGAGGTATTTGAATAAACTTGTTGTACTGTGGTCAAAATCACCTTTATTCACCTTTTGGAACATGCATCACCAGATCCAGTTAATTTGTATTTGATACAGTGCCTTTCACATCAGGAGGATATCTCAAAGCGCTTATCGGGATTTACTGTAATGTGTAGTGACTGTGTATTCTGCGGGTCAATCAGCAGCCAACTTGTACATAGCGACATCCACTATTACACTGGTAGTACATTCTTGTACTGTATTTTGCTTTTGGTCAGCCAGATGTATGATCAAACACAAAAACCTATTTGTTACTTAAGAGTCTCCAAAACAGAATGAGAGTTCCACATATGTACACCAACTACACATCTGATTGTACCTGTTCAGGTGGATGTTAAAAAATATTGGAAAAGAGAAGTGAGTTTTCTCCCCATATAAACCACAATAATATTAACACTGCATATGATATAGCATTTTATCATGTAATTGAGACATTTAAAGAGCTTCACAAGATGTACTGTAAAGTGGATTGAACTGTGAACAGTGCCAGTTGTCCATCAAACAGCCATGGAGTGAGTGAACAATTTTATTTTGAGAATATTGGTCAGGATATCAGGAGAAACTCCCTTCTCTTTTTGAATACAGGTAGACCCCGTTTAACGAAGGGGTCAGAGACTTTAAAACCCTTCATTAAGCAAAAATTTCATTAATCGAGAGTTGAACTGTATTACTGTATTTGGCGGCAGCCAAAACACTGCCCCGACCCGAGCCTCCCCGCTAAATCAGTTTAGTTTCTAGCGCTAACATTTTCGGTGTACAGGTTGAGCAGTCAAAAGCCCGGAGTTCTGGAATCCGGAATGTGACAAAAATTGCAGGAATAAAAACGCCAATCCTACCTGATCCATGCCAGGTCTTCACAGTCGGCACACTGACATATCGCAACCTGGCCCCAGGCATTTCCTGACTTGGGATGTGCTTTTTTCTTCCTCCCACTCCTCACTTTCTCTCTACCACCCCCCTCCCCTCTTTCTCTCTACTCCCCCCCTCCCCTCTTTCTTTCTACCCTCCCTCCCCTCTTTCTCTCTACCTCCCCGCTCCTCCTCTCTTCTCTACCCCCACTCTCTATCTCTCTATCCCCCCGCCCCATATCTTGACTTACTATTATTGAAGCCACAAGCATCCTGCCGCTTAAACTCCTCCCATTTGGGAGGGGCTGCACTGCACTGCTTAACTGAGGCACGCTAAAGACTGAGTGTGCGTTGCTGGGGCAACCAGAGAGAAGCTGCGCATGAGAAGCTGCGCATAAGAAGCCCGCGAGATTTAAAGTGTGTGTAAACATTCGTTATAGCGAAAGCAGCCTTTGTTAAACGGAGAAGTGGTACAAATAGAAACCCTCGTTATAGCGAAGTTTCGTTAACCGGGCGTTCGGTAAGCGGGGTCTACCTGTAGCGCCATGGGATCTTTAACATTTACCTGAGCAAGCACCTCCATGTCCCAATATGGGGCTTGAACCCATAACCTTCTGACTCATAGGCAAGAGAGCTATCACTGCACACACAATTGTCATTCACTTCAAGTCAGGATTAAACTAATCGCATCATTTGTCAATTTCATGAATGTTTTCTCGTTGGATTTATGTTGCACTAGCCTATTTTGTTAGGTTGAAAGGAAAGATACAAATTAAATCCTGCTAAAAGTGCCTGTTTTAATACTCATCGTAAAATTAGATCAGTCCACTCCAGCGATTAATCTGATAAATCTCAGTCAATGCTAACAACCCCAGTCAAATCACGTGCTTACGGAGCAAAAACAATATGAGCCTGGCTCTGTCATTTACACTTTTGTTTCTGAGATTGTGAGTTTAATAATTAAGAATAACAAGAATAATAATCCTTGCATTTGAAATAGCATTGTTCATGTCTTCTAGATGTCTCGAAGCGCTTCACAGAATATATTGTAAAACAAATTGACTGTATGCTTGTGGGTGAAACATTGCAGCCAATTGTGCACAGTAGTGTCCCACAAACTGTCGTGGATTGAAATGACCAATTTATTATTGTATGTTTCTGAGAAATTATTATCAGGCAAGCGGAGCAAGGAAACTTGCCCAAGGTTCTGTCCTGCTGGGAATCAAACCCAGGTCTCTTGCTTGTAAGATGAGTGCTCTAATCACTGAGCTACAGGACTCCACAAGACCTACATTGGGACTTTTAGTTTACAGTCTAGCTGCTGTTCCAATGAACTGTTGGGTAGTGCCGCATTAAGACATGCTGTCCTCTTACACTAAGGTCCTGTCTGTCCCTGTGAATGTATAAGATCTGTTGACATTATTGGAAAAGAGAAGAGAGTCTCTCTCTCCCAGTATTCTGGCCTGCAATCACCTGGATGAAATTGGTCATTTACTTCCAGGTTATCTGTAGGGCTTTGCTGTGCTGCTACGTTCACCCATAAAATACAGTCACTAGACTTTACAGTAAATCCTGTGAAGAGTTTTGAGACATATTCCCAACATGATAAGGCCCTGTATCAAATGCAAGGATTGAGTTAGAAGAAATTGGAGATGGAACTTGGCACCTTCAATCAACCAACCAACCCAACCAACCAACCAACCAATCAAAACTTACATTTATATAGCTTTCCTCATTTGTCAGGTTAAAGGAAAGTGATCAGTAACAATCATTTTGGTGAGAATAGTGACCAGAGGGCAAACCTGTTGATCTAACTATCTAACATGATCCTTTGCAAACAAATCCTTGATCCTTTGGGTTACAAGGTCATCTGTGACACTTTCCCCACCCCAGCAATGCACCGAAGTGTCAGTCAATACTATGAGCTCAAACATGGGACTTCTACCTACAGCCTTCTGATTTAGAGTGCCACCAACTGATAATAATATATAATAATCCTTGCCTTTGATTATGCACCTAATCACGTTGTTGCAATGTTTATTCTGTAAAGCACATCAAATGCAAGGTTTATGATTATTAATCAAATCACTTCACAGGATTTTGCTATAAAATGGAGTGACTGTATTTTATAGGTGAACATAAAGCCAATTTAGTTACACCAACGTCCCTCAAATAGATATGAAGTGAATAATCAAACAGGTCAGCAGAGCAATGTACTGTACAATTAAGTTTGCCATCAATCCTGTTTTATATTATGCACTGGAAGAAAATTTCAGGGCAGTGAGCTGCAAAGAAACTGCACTCACACTCTGCCTGTCACACTCTGCCTGTCACACTCTGCCTGTCACACTGCCTGTCACACTCTGCCTGTCACACTCTGCCTGTCACACTCTGCCTGTCACACTGCCTGTCACACTCTGCCTGTCACACTCTGCCTGTCACACTCTGCCTGTCACACTGCCTGTCACACTCTGCCTGTCACACTCTGCCTGTCACACTCTGCCTGTCACACTGCCTGTCACACTCTGCCTGTCACACTCTGCCTGTCACACTGCCTGTCACACTCTGCCTGTCACACTCTGCCTGTCACACTCTGCCAGTCACACTGCCTGTCACACTCTGCCTGTCACACTCTGCCTGTCACACTGCCTGTCACACTCTGCCAATCACACTGCCTGTCACACACTGCCTGTCACACTCTGCCTGTCACACACTGCCTGTCACACTCTGCCTGTCACTGGGGAAGACTGAAGCACACCATCAGTTCTCACCATGTGTAGGATTACTCTGGAATTCCTCCTGGGAACCCATTATTCCAAAATAATCCTTGGATTTGATACAACATCTATAAAGTCTCAAAGCTCTTCACATGCACATATATGCACACTGTGTAAGCAGATGCAACCCAATTTGTGCGCAGCAAGGTCTCACAAAGAGGCATAAAGTAAGTGACTGATTTAATCTGGATGATTGTTGGCCAGGATAATAGGAGAATGAAATTCCCGTCTCTTTTTTAGTAGCATTGTCAAATCTATAGCGTCCACCGGAAGAGACATAAAAGGGAATTCAATTTAACGTTTTGGGCTGTTTGCTCCACTATGAAGCCATCCATCCTAATCCCAAATGCCTGCTTTTTCCCCTTGCCTACTAATACCTTCCCTCACTGGTGTGCCGACCCAATTCTCTCAAATATCACCAAATCAACTTAGTTCGATAAGCTGCTCCCAGCAAATCACTCCACATCCTGACATCCCTCTGGTAGAAGAAGTGCTTCTGATTCTCTCGTGTCACTTTTGGAATAACAATCTTTCCTCTTATCCTCAAATCCTCAACCAGTGGAAATAAGTTTTTGTAATCAGTGGTGATTCTTGCCTGATGACTGGAAGGAATTTTTATAATACTTTTTTCCATAATTTAAATTCCTCATGTGTCTGATGGGTGATATAAGAAGAGCACCCCCTGCTGAACAACAAGGTGAACTATCCTATTTAGCACCAACTCCCCTTCCAGCCTCAGCAGCAAGCCTGAGCCCGCCAATCGTAATACTGGAACTCCTCGCGATACGTCGTCCCGATATACATTGTTTCGATTATACATTGTTCATTAATTAATAACTAGTTAGAAAAAATAATTAGAAAATTGGGATTAATTGAAGGGATATTAATAGCTGTTTAGATTTTATATTAGTTGTTTAGTAAATATATAAATAACATAATAAATACCATTAAGGGAACACTTACTGGAGATGGTTGATGTGGTCAGTGGGCGGGAGGGGGTGGAGTCAGTCAGATGAAGGGATGGGATTACCAGAAGCCCCTCTCTGCATCACGCTGCATCCCCAAACAGCTGATCGCTGGCACGTGTTTGCTCCTTCGTACATTTCGACAACTTTAGAAAAAAAGTATGAAGGCGCAATATAATTAATTGTATTTTTTATCTTATTTATATATTTATTAAACATTTATTCTAATTTTCAATACCAGTGGTGTTGTTTTTGGTCTTTATTTAATATTAGTTGAAGAAAATTTAGACCAGAAATGTACTGACAGAATGTACTCCTTCCCTTTGCAGGACATTTCAAAGCACTTCACAGAATTTACTGTGAAGTTTAGTGTATGTTTATTTTGTAGGTGACTGCGGAAGCCAGATTGCGCACAGCAACACTGATTCAGCTGTGCTGACAATTCAATGCCACCTGGGTTGTAATTACGCATTCTTAATTCGGTTTGGATGCCAATTTTCTGCAAGTTTCTTTTAGGAAACTACAGATGCAACTTGAAGCAGCTTCAAAATTTAGACTAAATTCAACGATTTGACAAACTTCTGACACAATCCATAATTAGAGGAAACGTAGGCCCAGGTGGTATGTCTCTCCAAACAGCAGAGAGTCTGCCATGAATAATACTTGTATTTGATACAGCGCCTTCCATGTTGGGAACGTGTTTGAAAGGACTTTTCATATTGTAAAGTCTAGTTACTGTGTGTTGTCAATTGTTGCAGCAACCAATTTGTACAAGGCAACGTCCTACAAATAGCCATAATGTAGAAGAGTGCTTTTATCTGGGGATTGTTGGCCAGGACACAGAAGGAAACTCTCTTCCTCTTTTCCAATAGTGCCCTGGAATCTTAACGTCCACTTGAACAGGACATCAGTTTAACATCTCATCTGAAGGATGACACGCATGTCTGACAATACAATGTTCCCCTAGCATTGATGTTTTATTTTTACTACTACACAAGAAACTCCTGATTGACATTACACTAAGATTGGAGTCCTGTAGCTCAGAGATTAGAGCACTCGCCTCGCAAGTGAGAGACTGGGTTTGATTCTTGGTAGGGCAAAACCTTGAGGAAGTTTCCTTACTCCACCAGCCTAATAATAATCCCTCAAGAAAATAAAACAATAATAAATTGGTCACTTCAATCCATGACTGTTTGTGGGACACTGCTGTGAGCAATTGGCTGCCACATTTCGCCCACAAAAAAATATACATTGAATTCACTTTATATTCTGTGAAGCACTTTGAGACGTCTAGAATATGTAAAAAGTGCTATATCAAATGCAAGAATTATTATTATTATAGATTATTTTACAGCACCAGCGAGAGATTCCAAACTCCCATAGGGAGAGGAGACAAATTAGATTATTTCCCCATCTCAGTACATTTTTAATAACTAACTTTCTAACAGCTAGAATCATCCTGATGGACAAGCAGTGGAAAGCTCGCCAGGCAACAATATCTATGGCAAGCTGTGCAGTTTTGGCTGGTTAGACTCCAGCAGAACCCCAACCGACACTATGGATTATACCAAACTGTGTCTAATACACTCTGGAATTAGGTAAGCAGGGAGAGAGGGCACATTCCATTCCAGACACTGGAAATTTTCAATGTGTGAAGGTGTATATACGTGGAACTCTCAGACTGATTTGGATATTGTTAAATATGATGATCGGTTTCTGCAAATGTTAGACACCCGGCTGACCAAAGAAAATACATTGATAACTGGAGCAGGAAAATCAAAACTAAGCTCTACATCAGAGACGTTGCGCTCACAATCTAGGCTGACACTCTAGTGCTGTGTTAGGGAGAGTGCCACACTATCAGATGTACTGCCATCCTTTGGATAAGTCGTTAAACCGTCTATGCCTGTTCAGGTGGATGTTAAAGATCCCGTGGCAAACTCAAAAAGAGATAGGATTTTCTCTCCTGCCACGAATAATCTCATTCACTTCATGGCTGCTTGTGGGAAACTGCTGTACACAAACAGGCTGCCATGTTGGCCTACAAAACACAAAGTCATGACATTTTACAGTAAAACAGTAAAATTATGTGAAGCACCTTGAGGTTCCTCCATGCTGCAGCAGGTTGCCATGTGAAATGTTGTCATAGGAAATGGAAAGATTATAAATTTTATTTTGATGCTACAGTGTGAATTGTTCCCCTGATACGTGGTGAGAAAGAAGGCTTTATTTTGGGAAGGACAGTAAAAGGTTCTGGACCAAAGAATTCTGTGATCTCTTTAATCCCTTCCCGGAGATCGCAGATTTCTGCAGCTTTGTTTTCTTTCTCTCATGCTTCTCCACACTGAACATCCGCTATTCACATTCCCTTCACTCACTTCCTTTGAACTTCTGGTAGTCTTTTGAAGTCACTCCCAGGCTCCATTCTGCACTCTCATGTGTCTGAGAGAAAATTTATGATCGATTCTTTTTTCAACATAAAGGAAAGCTCAATTGGGAGGATTGTGACTAGGGGTAGATGTTGTGTGTAGGAAAAAAAAATGACGCAGTGGGAGAATAATAATAATCCTTGCATTTGACATAGCGCCTTATCATGTCTTTGAGACGTCTCCAAGCGCTTCACAGATTATACTGTAAAGTGAATTGACTGTATATTTTTTGGGCAAACACGGCAGCCAATTGCACACAGCAGTGTCCCACAAACAGTCGTGGACTGAAGTAACCAGTTTTTTTTCCCAAGTTCATTGTAAAGGAGGTAGAGGAGCAGGGCTGTGAGGGACTGGATGTGAGGACTCCAGAATATGTTTAGGTGTACTACAGGAGTCTAACTAGCTAAAACCACACAGATTGCCATTGATACTGCTGCCTGGCAAGCTTTCCCACTACTTGTCCAGCTAGAACCACCCTACCCATAAGGGATTTGGCTTCCAGGGTTAACAGGAGCTGAGTGGGATAATTCCCTGCCCTTCACTGATTGGTCTGTCCTTCCAGGTTCTGCCGATGAGCCAGACTGCCTGTGTTGTCATCAGCGGTGCCCTGGAATAATGAGGATCTGCATGGCCCAGGAACCGGACTACCGAGACTGCCACAGAGGGCTGGCCTGATTCCGACATTCCATCACTAGTCATGTCACCTTGGAGCCAGTTCATTCCAAGCAGACCCTGATTAGGGGAAGGCACAGTCCCAAAAAACATTGACTGGAGCTAAGGAGTATGGAGTAGCCAAGGAGAATATACAATGAGTATATTCCATCTTGTCATTCAGCTGCACAATCTGGCGCTTATCCAAACCTTAATGTCTGACAAGCAAGCATACAGAATATCAGTGTACCTGGGACCACACTGGAGAAGGAAAAGTAGATGGGGATTAGAGTAGAAAGCTCCAGTGGGGGTACTAACTTTGGCCTGCATGGCTCTAATTTGCAGTATTTTGTCTGATGCTCTATGCACAGGGAAGGGATGAGTGATGGAGACAGATCAAGATTCCCATGTGTCTTTTATTTTGAGCTGATCTGAAGTAAAAATAAATCTTGTGGTTGAAATATTGTACAGTTTAAATGACACATTGTGTCATCAATTTTTCCCGTCAACTCCCGATTTGCATGAATATTTTAAGTTTGGAAACTGACTGAAGCATACATACAGACTGAATTTAACCTCAGGGCAACAGTGTAACTGTTGCCAGTTCACTCACTGGAAGAAAAAAGATGCATTTATTATTCAAAACATTGCCTATATGAGTGATTACCATTGCGCATTCACAATCGCATCACCTACTTCAAGTTGATTGGAGACAGAGTTACAGAAGTTACAAAGGCCTCAAATTCAAGATCCTTGAGCTCACTTTCAAGGCGCTTTACACCTTGCCCCCTCCTAGCTCTCTGACCTGCTGATCCCCTATCAACCTGTCTGTTCCCTCCGTTCAGCAGGCACCGAACTGCTCCATGTCTCCCACCCGACCTGCCCTACCATCAGTGGCCGGGCTTTCAGCTTCTCTGCCCCTTCGCTTTGGAACTTGATCCCAATGGGAGCTGTTCCAAAGTTTGCGTTCAAGATTCACTTTTTTTTAAACCGCTATTTCCAGATATGTGCAAGTGGAATTTTTTTCCGGGGCAATTTTTGTCCACTTCACTCAAATACCTCTCATTTTCTCTTTTTAGATACCATGACAAGTTGGAAGTGAAATGGCCTCTTTATATAAAAGGAACTGGAAACTGCAGCAAGGTTTAATACAGGGGCACATAAATTGGGGCGCATGGATTGCTTTTTGTTGTGTATTAAAAACCTTGTCTTATTATATCTGTCACCAGTTCCATTTGAAGCTGTTTCCAAGCAAGTTTCATAATTGCACGTTAGATGAACTGATACATATTCCTGTGTTGTCATGCATTGCTAGCATGGTGTCTTGGTCCATTAAGATTGTGAGTGTTCACTTATTTTGAGTGTTTGGAGACTGAGCTATGAAGCACAATCAGACAAACATAGGTCCTCAAACTGCACCAGAACTACCTATTTAATACAGCCAAGGACACCAGTGACACTGGTGTCAGCCTGGGTCACTTAGTAACACTCTTCTCTCTGAGTCAGATGATTGTAGGTTCAAGACCCATGTTGGGGACTTTGAGCTCACAGTCTCAGCTCCAATGCAGTCTTCAATGCAGTGCTGGGGGAAGCATTGCATTGCTGGAGGTTCCATCCTTCAGATGTGGTTTGAACCTATCTGTGTCTGTTCAGGTGGATGTTAGAGATCCCAGACTGGAAAACAGATGTGAGTTTCTCGCTCAGAGTGCTTCGGCAAACAATCCCCCTGATAAAATTGGTCATTCACTCTATGGCTGTTTGCAGGATATTGCTGTATTCAAATTGAAGGTTGCATTCACTTATAAATGCAGTCACTAAACTATACTTTACAGTGAATTCTTGTGCTTTGAGATGCCTCGAAGATGATCAGGTGCTGTATGAAATATAAAAATTATTATTATATATTTCACCAAGCAGTCCATGTGTTCATTGTTCATTGCTGAGTTATAACATGGATCCCTGCACACAAGCTGGGGTTACAGTAAATCCTGTCACATGCTCAGAATCCTGAGTTCTGACTTCTGCTAGTTCCAGTGGATGAAACGTGACAAACTCATGATTTTCACCATTTACTTGGAAAAGATTTTGAAAAAAAAGAATCCTTGACATACAATTGACACACAGCTCCAGCACGCTGACAGGATTGCATAAAATATACCAAATTACTCACTTTGCATTTCCCTCCCAATGTAAAAGGCTTAATATAAATGTAAATTCTTCTTGTTGTTATTTAGAATATCTCCTTCTGCCCCCAATGTCTCTCTGACACAAATGCCTGCAGTGTGCCAGCATTCGCCAAGAGGCATCGTCCAGTCTATTAGTCGTGAAATGCTGTGGACAGCCTGAGTTTCAAAGCAGCCTCTCTATTTCTGTATTTCAGAATTTGTATTCAGAATTCTGTATTCAGCAGAGATTCTGACAAGCGGGAATTCAAATTGGTTCCTGCTGTACAACCTGCCCGCTAGTCATTCAAGTCTTCAACCCAAACCAAAGTCAAAAACAGGGACCATTGGGAATATTCAAGGCTGGAGCGACTCCATTTCGAACTTGCTGTGTAATTGGGGAACCTGGGATCAAAGCTTTCACCTTCAGACACTGGGCTAGGATCAGGAACTCTCTGGGCCAGGGTGACTGTGATTTAAACATAGAAAATAATGGGAATATACAAAAGGTAAATGGACACTGTATGCTGAAGGTCAAACTTCTTTTCGGTACAAATTGTTTATCTCAAACATCATTTCCTTTTCTCTCTTACTCTCTCTCCCCCTCCTTCTCTATGTAACTATGTAAGTGATCAGGAAGTAGTGAGGAAGGGAGTGAGTGAGGTTGGGGAGGAAGTGAGAGAGGAGTGTATCATACACTGGACAACACACAGTGATATATAACAGGGATTTTAGTACTGAAATATATTCTGGGTACTGGACTGGAGAGTTTGATAGATTTGGGATTTTAGAGCTTGCAGTACATTCTGGACCCTTCAATGAATAAAATACTTATTCTGGACCCTTCAATGAATAAAATACTTATAGTGTCTGTGATTCTTTGCTGCTGAAATTCGTGAGGAAATCACTCAATAGTACCACTGATAGATGAGAAGTTGTCTACATCATTTGCAGTTCCCAGTGCCAGTTTCAGGTCTCAGCTAAAGACCTTTCTCTTCGACTGCACCTTTGGACGGCGTCTGGTGTGGAAGGCGCAATATAAATCAAAGTTGTTGTTGTTGTTGTTATAGCATCTTGGATCGCTGAACGATGTTGTAGATTGACACTGAGCCGGGAAACAGAGCAGGTGACTGTTGACATGGTCAAAGAGGAAAGTCTTCAGGTGTGATCTGAAGACGGGCAAAGAGGAGGCAAAACAGAGATTTTGAGGCAGAGAGTTCCTAGTTATGAAGCACTTTGGCTGTAGGGTCAGCTGCCAATCGTGGAGCAGAGGGGACGAGAGATTTGCAGAGAGATAGTGAAGGTGGTCAATCTGGCTCAGACCTGGCACTGTTTTCTTTGGGGCAGATTATGGGTAACCTCATATTGGGACTTTGAGCTCATAGGCTGGGCCAATGGCTTCCAAACTGTGGGGCGCGTACCGTTGGCTAGGGGGGCATGAAGCTTTAGAGTCTTGAGCCCCCGAGTGTGTGTGGAGCCGAGAACCCCAGTGCGTGGAGCCGAGGACCCGAGTGTGTGGAACTGAGGAGCCGAGTGTGTGGAGCGAGTGTGAAGGAGGTGGGGGCGCGCAACAAAACCTTTGCTGTGTTACGGGGAGGCACCGCTATTTAAAGTTTGGAAGCCCCCGGTGTAGGCCAATGTTCCAGTGCAGTGAATTCAAAATCCTGACAAGGGGTTTGAACCTGTAACGGTCTGACCTCGAGGTGAGAGCACTGAGCGAGACTAACACATGGAATGTATGTGCCGAGCATTTGGTTGCCATGCTAAGTGAATCTTGTCTCCTTCTCTCGTCCTCTATTCTACGACAGCACAGCAAACAATCCTACAAGACTCCGTGTTTATTCAGTGTCTGGGCTGGCATGTGCATGGACCGCTCAATCTAGTTTTGAGAGCTGTTCAAATGTACAGAGAGCAGAGGAATTTGCTCATTATATATATATAAAGTGACATTGAGTTTACAGCGAGCTGCAACGGACAGTCTGGCTGGATTGTTGCTATGGATGTGGGTGCCCTTGGGAGATTGTCAAGTCAGTTTAAGTTGAAGCGCAGGGAGGGAAGAATTATTTTTTGCAAACTGCAGATAGCTTTGCTTGTGTTGGGCTTCACTTTGTATTCAGTACAGATTGCATGTGTCGTTCGGAGCCTGGCTGTTCAGTAGTACTCTCACCTCTGAGTGAGACAGTCGTGGGTTCAGGCCCAAAGTTGGGTCTTTGAGCTCACAGCCTAGGCTGACACTCCAATGCAGTGCAGTGGGGAGAGCTGCTGGAAGTGCCCTCCTTCGGGTGAGATGTTTACAAGATCACAAGTTTGGTCTGGATCAAGAAGGCTTTTTACCTCTCCAATCTTATCCCTCCAGAACACCCACCCAACCATTCCTCCATTCTCCCCATCACAGCACCAAGCTGCTTTTTAAATGAGTACCAATGCTCTAGCCTCAACCAGCCGTTCTGGCAAACTGTTCCACTCATTCATTACAACAACAATAACTCGTATTTACAACAAAATTACATTTATATAGTGCTCTCCAAGCCAGCCCTGCCTTATCCTCTGTGTAAAGATAAGATTGCCGGTGTCTGAAGTGAAATTACCTTTTTACAACTCTAAACCTGTCTCCTTTTGTTTTACTGTCCTCCGGCATCTTATAATATTGATCTAGGTTTACTGATTCAATCTCATTTAAATTTGTATATATCTCTATGAGGTCTGCTCTGAGTTATCTTCTCTCAAGACTGAAGAGCCCTGAGTGCCCAATCGTTGCTCACAGCTCATTTCTCTGGGGATCATCCCAATCGCTCTCCTCTCTACAACAACAACAAAATTGCATTTATATAGCACCTTTCACGTCGGGAGGTCATCCTAAAGTGCTGAACAGTCAGGTCGAGACCCGAGCGGGGGGGTGCGGGGGTAGGGGGAAAGGGAAGGAGAGTGGGAGAGGGGGAAGAGTTAGTGGGGCAGCCGAAGGCACGGTCAAAGAGGAAGGTCTTGAGACTGGCCTTGAAGGAGGAAAGGGAGGAAGCAAGGCGGAGGGGCTGAGGGATGGAGTTCCACAGTGTGGGAGCAGAGAGGCTGAAAGCCCAGCCGCCAACGGTTGGGCGGTTAGGGTGGTGGACGTGGAGCAGGCCTGAGTCTGGTGCGGGCAGACTGATAGGGAGACAGTAGTCCAGAAAGATAGGCGGGGGTAAGGCCGTGAATGGCCTCTACTGCCTCTTAGGCATGGTCAGCCCTCTTAAATGACCGGGAACAGAACGGTATGCAGCAATTTAGATGTAGTCTGACTAGAGCACTGTACAGTCTGAGTATGAGTTTGGGGGATTTAAACTCAACTGATTTAGCAATGTAGCACAGCATCCTGTTCATCTTTGTTTATTGCTTCCTCACACTGTTTTGACAGATAAACTGAGGTCTGTCTATGCCTGTTCAATGGAAATCAAAGATTTTACAACACTATTGGAAACGAGAAGAGAATTTCTCTTTCATGGTGTCCTGGCCAACAATCCCCCTGATAAAATCGGATATTCAGTTAATTGCGGTCCAAACAGAACGTTCTTACAAGAACATTAAAGGTATTAAACTGTTACCATGTTGACATCCACCATTTTGTTCCTGTTGTATACTACCTCTACTGTTAGATGCTTCTGAGTAATCTAATTAATTTAGTGTGGAATTAGTAAATATTTACCACAACTGTTATCTACAGCCAATGGATCTGGCAATTTCCTCTTCCTGTGGCTCTGCACAACAAACACAGATTTACATTTGCACATACCATTTCACATTGGGAGGACGGTCCAGAGGGCTGGGTAGTTAAAGTTGACCGAAAGTGAGATCAAAGTAGGTTTTGAGATGGACTTTGAATGAGATGAAGGAAGAGAGCGAGTTACGGAGATGTCCTACAAACAGCCATGACGTGAATGACCAATTTTTATCTCAGCGATAGTTGGCCAGAAAATGGGGAGAAACGGTTTTGAATAGTGCCATGGGACCACGTCAACAACCACCTGAACAGACAGACTGGATCTCAGTTTAATGTCTCATCTGAATAACATACCTCTGATATTGCAGCGTTGTACTGTAGTATCAGCCAGACTGTGAGTTCAAAATCTTGATATGGGTCTTGTACCCAAAACCTTCGGGCTAAGAAGTAGGTGTGCAATCACTGAGCCAGGCTGACACTCATTCTTGAATCTGTTGAGGATTTGGTGCATGCTGTTTGCAATACACCATTTCTTCAGAGCTCGACAACCCTCTGACTCTGAAGCCAGAATGTGACCAGCTGAGCAAGGCTGACACCTAGTGTTTTGTAACAGAACAAAATAACTTCACTTAGTGAAGTACAGTATATTATTCAATGCGCTGGAACAATCACAAACCTTACTCGATTTCCCTCGCTGCAAAGGTTTTGTAGAATGGAAAGAAACGATTGATAATGCAATAATCTCTCACAGATAGTTTGCAGTCCCCATTCAACCAGCTTTTAGAGATTGGCCGCTACTCAGCAATCTTGTGTCCATGATAAACTATTAGCATTATTAATATTTAACGGCATTTGAAGATGTGTAACCATTCAAATAATAATTCTTACATTTGCACCTTTACATCTTGGGCCTTGCAAATTGGGAAGACATCTCCAAGTGCTTCACAGGATTCACTGGAAAGCCTAGTGACTGTGCATTTTGTAGGCGAATGTGACAGCCAATTTGCACACCGCAATGTGACACAAACAGTCATGAAGTGAATGACCAATTTTTCTGGGAGGCTATTGACCAGAACACCACAAAAGAGAAATTCTCTTCTCTTTCAAATTGTGGCATGAGATCTTTAACATCCCCCTGAACCAGTGCCTTGGGATGTCCTCCCGATATGAAAGAGCTACACAACTGTAATTTTGTTGTTGTTGTGGAACAGGCAGACAAGATCTTGGTCGAAAGTCTCAAACGAAGGACGGCAACTCTGACAATGCAATACACAAACAGCGCTGCATTGGTGTGTCAGCCTAAACTCACCATATGAGCTAAATGTCCTGAGATCAGAGGCTAGTGCTACCAACTGGGCCAGGCTGGTAGAATATAATTACTTGAATGTATTGCTGCAACATTACTCTGAAAAAACAGAGATTTGAAGATGTAGCATTGAAAGAATTATAAATTAACATTTCCAGTAGAGATTAAACTGATTTGAATTTATCAGCAGCTGCAGCCTTGAAAGATTTATAATGTTGCAAATATAACGGGTCAATCTGCATTGTAATCTTAATGCATTCCTTTGTTCTGTTTCATGCCAACTACACCAGAGCTTTAACAGTGGAAAGTGGCTGTAGGCACAGGTGAACAGATGACAGTTTATAGGTGGGCTTTGGAACTAGAGAGCGGGGAATATGTGAGGCTGAGAGATTTCAGGTGAGTGGGGGCTGAAAAATCACTTACCAATATTTGGACACAGGGGGTCCAGAGGGCCCATGAAGAGCGCTGGAGATGGTGAAGGGAAGGGTTGGACAGAGGGATAGAGTGGCCGGGAATGTAGGAATGGTGGAAAGCAAATAGAACCATCTGACTTTGACGCCTAGAGTGCTAGCACGAAGAAATGTTGAACTGAGTTGTGCCTCCATTCCCCATTGCACCACATCGCCCCCGTAAATGAGCATCTTTAAAATGTTTTAGCCAATATATTTTACACAGAGATGATTACTTTGCATGGAATTGGTAAAAGCCTTTTGGTGGTCCAGTTCCTGAGCCAGGTGATTCTTCAATACTCCAAGGCACTGCTGATGATAGACCAGCCAGCCTGGCTCACCAGTCACCAGAGGGAGAGATTCTTCCCACTCAGCTCCTGTTAACCCTGCAAATCAAAGCTAGCTGTACATAGGATGGTTCTAGCTGTACATGTGGCAGGAAGCTTGTCAGGTAGTGCTCTCAAAGGCTCAAAGGTAAACTATGTGGTTTGAGCTGGTTAGACTCAAGTGGATAGCCTCACACAACCTCTGGTGTCCTCCAGTTTGGCTCTTGCACCGACCTGCACCAAAGTCGCTCTGGAATTAGCTAAGCAGGATGCAGTCCTCCAGCAAGAGTGCAGATTATATTCCAATAAGCAGGTCTGGAATTGCGTAGGTGGGATGCATGGAATTCTCAGTTTGACTTGGATAACTGTTAATTGTGGTGATGGGTTTCCTCGTGTGACAGACACCTGACTGACAGACACCTGGCTGACATTCCCCCACCACCCCCCACCAACCCCCCCCCACCCCCCCAAAAAAAAACAATGAAACTCTTAATCTAGTTGGATACTTTTAAGCATGTTAATGTCTTCCACGTATCTCAAAAATGCACGGACGAGATAGATAGGCACAGTATGTACTGACCTCAAGAGGGCATTGATCAGAAAAAATTACAGAGCTGATGCGCACTGATTGCATTCTGTGCTGGTGCAATGCATTTTATACAGTGTGTCAGTCTCAGTGGAACTAATCGCCAGGTTTGGAAGCTGCTGATTTGACTCACTGACAGTTTTTCTTTGTAGCTGACCACTGGGTCCTAGAAACATTGAACTCAGTGCACTGTTTGCAGAATCCATCCAATCCACCCAATAACAGGGGGAAGAATGTTCCAAACACATCCTTTCACTCCCTGTCCTCCAAACAACAGCCCATGCTCTACTTTGAAAGGAAGCGCGCACACAAAGTCTTAGTGTTTCCCTCGCTCACCTTAAATAATTACAATTGCCTTTCGGGTGATAATTTATGAATATAACATTCAACTTCACTTTGCTTCAACTTGTTCGGTTCCATTACCCTAGATGTCTGAGATACTTTGAGAAGAAAATGCAAACATTATATTATTTGCTGCAAATGGGGAAGTGCTGCATTGCCAGATAAATATCATGCGTGGCTACAAATATCATGTGATTCACAGTAAAATCCTTTGAAGCGCTTTGAGACGTCTCAGTGATGTGATAAAGCACTACTGTATATCAATGCAAGGATTATTAGTATTAATTGTTGAATACTTGTTATGTTTGGTTTAGGTGCAGCAGAAGCAGAACAGGCACTTAGTGCTTTAACCCACATAAGACAGAGAAAAGCACGGTTGACAAAATAACAATTTACACTTGTAAAAAAAGCTTTTCACCCCTAAAATACCATTCTTTTGGGACAGGGAATTCACTTTGGTCAGCTAGGGATCTGACATACAACAACAAAATTACATTTGTTTAGCGTCTTTCACATCGGAAGGATGTCCCAAGGCGCTGAAACCTATCATGGCATGGAAACCTATCCACACATGGAAACTCATTATCATGCTTAACAGTATTCAAGTCAAAATACAGTATTGGTTCTGTGATAATGTGCTTACTTAATGCTCTTAACACATCCACAGTCACTGCACTTCACAGTAAAATCCTGGTGAAGTGGTTTGAGACAGTTTGACGGTGTGATAAGCTGCTACATTAAATGTAAAAATGATTATTATTGATATGTGTGTAGCCAAGGTCAGGATGTTGTGGGCTTGACTCAGAATCTAGGCTGATACATTCGAGCGCAGAACTACACTGTCAGAGCACTGTCCTTAGGATGAGATTTTAAATTGAGTCCAAGTCTGTGGCTGTTCAGGTGGAACATTTGCCTAAAACTACACATTTACCATACTTTACAGTTCAATCTGGTGAAGCGCTGTGAGATGTTCACCCGATGTAAAGGAAGATATACCAAGTATGAGAATTTTTTTTATAAAGGTGCAGAGAATACGAAACTCACTGTCTCAAGGTTATACATTTGGAAGGAAGACAAAGTAGAATAAGTATATGTTGAACGCTAAAAAGGAGTGGAAAATCAGAAGGACCCAGGGGTTAACATACGTGAATCCTTATTGGTAGGAAAGAAGGTGGAGAAAGCTGTCAGGAAAGCAAATTGAATCCTAAGTTTTATACATAGGGGTAGTGGTTTAAAATATTAGTTGAAAGAGGGAGTGCTAAACTTACTACGTGAACAGTGCTGTATAAATGAATGAATAGTCAGACTGCAGTTAGAATATTGTGTCCAGTTTTGGTTATCCTGCTTTAAAAAAGTTATCAGGGCATTGGGTGGGGGGGTGGGGTTGAATTGTCTGAAAAAAGAGAAGGGAGTTTTTCTCTGTGTCCTTAGCCACAATTGCTCAAAATACAACTTAGTCATTCATTACATGGCTATTTGTGGGTCATTGCTGTTCACAATTGGGTTGTAGCTTTAGCCTATAGATACATAGTCACTACACTCCACAGAAAAATTTTGTGAAGTGCTTCGGGATATCATCCCGACTTAAAAGGCAACAACAACAATTTGTATTTATATTGTGCCCTTCACGGGGGGCAGCTCAGAGTGCTTCATACCAGGCACCAAATACATAATAAATAAAGGTAATGCAGGTGGTGCTCCCACACATGATCAAAGCTACAACAACAACAACAACAACAAATTACATTTATAGAGCGCCTTTCACGTCGGGAGGACGTCCCAAGGCGCTGCACAGGAGGCGTGTGACCCGAGCTGGGAGGGGAGTGTTTGGGAAGGGGTAAAACACGAAGGGGAGGTAGAAAAATTCGGGGTGGAACAAAAGGCACGATCGAAGAGGAAAGTCTTCAAACCGGCCTTGAAAGAGGAAAGGGAAGAAACAAGACGGAGGGATTGAGGGATGGCATTCCATAGGGTGGGAGCGGAGAAACTGAAGGCCCGGCCTCCGATGGTGGGGCGGTTCGGGCGGGGGGCTTGGAGCAGGCCAAGTCCTGTTGAACGGAGGGTCCGGGTGGGCTTGTAGGGGGAAAATAGATTGGTTAAATAGGGTGGGGCAAGGCCGTGTAAGGCCTTGTAGGTGAGGACGAGGATCTTGAACTCGATCCTCTGGAGGATGGGGAGCCAGTGGAGACGGGCGAGGGTGGGGGTTATGTGGTCGCGGAGGCGGGTGCGGGATAGTACACGGGCTGCAGAGTTTTGGATGACCTGCAGCCTGTGAATGGAGGAACTGGGGAGGCCGACGAGGAGAGAGTTTCTGTAGTCCAGCCGTGAGGTGATGTATGCATACAAGAGGAAAGAGGAAAGAGCAACAGAACTGCTGAGTTATTTATATAATATCACTGGGTTACTGTATTCATACTTCACTTAGGGAACATAAGATCATGTCCTCAGCAGAGAGAACCATGAACAAACTTCATTAAACCACAGTGAAAATATCACCTTATCACATCTTTGAGATGTCTCAAAGCGTTTCACAGAATATAGTAAAGTGAATTGACTGTATATATTTTGTGGGAAAAACGTGGCAGCCAATTGCACGGGTTTAATGAAATTATAATCCTCGCATTTGCTTTAATGCTTTTCACATCTTCTAGATATCTCAAAGCACTTTATTATTACCTACAAAATGAATAGTGCTACGTGATACGCAACTCCCTGTAGCACTGCTCTGGAGAGTCAGCCTCAACAAAAGATCTCCAACTGATTGGTCACTGCTAGGTGGCGCTCTCACATATGATCAAAAAAAACAAGAAGGAACAATAAAACTTTGTAATTATTTAGTCCAATTGAAAACTAAGCCAGATGCAAGAAGGATTTCACGCATCTCAAAATAAAAATATGAAATTTATTGTTTAAGCAGTGGTAAATTTTGTTCCTTCCTTTTGTCTTTATTGAGCATATTCGATCATTATCAAACACATGACTCCATGGCCTGAGAAATGGTGCAGAAAGGAGGGCTTCAGGTTCTTGGATCACTGGGACCAGTTTGGGGTCAGGTGGGAACTGTTCAAATTTAACCCATCCATCTTGTACAAGGCTAGGATCAATGTCCTCGCAGGAAGGTTAAATAGTACTCTTAGGAAGGGTTTATTCTAATTTTGATGGGGAAGGGAATCAGGATGTAGCATTAAAGAGGACAAACAAGTTACATAGAGGGCTGGGAGAGACGAATAGCAATGTAGTAAGGGAGTAGTCCACAAAAAGGAGTGATTAGATGAGTGAGAAATGCAGAGCAGACTCAACAGTCTTGAAGTGCATGTACATAAATGCACGGAGTGTGACAAATAAGGTTGATGAGTTGCAGGCTCAAGTTGCTACATGGGTCCAGAGTCCTGTAGCTCAGTGGTTAGAGAACTCGCCTTGCAAGCAAGAGACCTGGGTTCAATTCCATGCAGGGTGAAATCTTGGGCAAGTTTCCTTTCTCTACATGCCTTCGGCAGATTTTTGGACTACTCCCTTCTCTTTTCGAGTAGTGCCATGGGTTCTTCAACATCACCTGAACAGGCAGCTGAGACCTCAGTTATAATAATTCTTGCATTTGATACAGCGCTTTTCACATCTTATCGATGTCTCAAAGCGCTTCACAGAATATACTGTAAAGTGAATTGACTGTATATTTTGTGGGCGAAACAAGGTTGAGGTTGAACGCCTCATCCGAAGAACAGTACCTCTGACAATGTAACATCCCACAGGACTACATTGGAGTATTAGTGTAAACTTTGTGATTCCAAACTCCTGACATGGAACTTGAATCCACAACATTCTGACTCACAGGCAAGAGTACTACCACTGCACCACAGTGACAACTGGTCACGCACTTCATGGCTGTTTGTGGGACATTGCTGTATGAAAATTAACTATTCTTTATAGTAAATCCTTTGAAGTGTTTGAGATAACCTCCCATCATGAAAGGCGGTGCACCAAATATAAGGTTATTCTAAACGTATTTAATTGGAAACCTGATGTGGAATTCTTAGCCAACAGCACCATCTAGTGCAACATTTGGGCAATTGAAAAATGAATTTCCTGCTCCCAATGGCTGTCGGGTTCACAAATCACAAGATTGGTTCAGATTAAAAGGCCCTTCAGTCCATTCCCCCACCTCCCCACCTCTTTCTAAAAAAAAGTGGGTCATTCACTTCTTGCAAATTGGCTTAATACAGTGCCTTTCACAGAATTACTGTAAAGTGTAGTGACTATTTGTAATCTCACACACAAAGCAGTGTCACTGTACTTCACAGTAAATCCTATGAAGCTCTTTGGTACTTACTACAACAACAACTTGCTTTTATATAGCGCTGTTCATGCGAGGTAGTGTCCCGGAGGGGGAGTCCAACAACGAGCCAAGGGGAAGTGACCGGAAGCACAATCAAACAGAAAGGTCTTTAGGTGAGATTTGAAGGTAGGGAAGGAGGTGGCAAGGTGGAGTGATTGAGGGAAAGAGTTCCAGAGATTCGGGGCGTAGTGGCTGAAGGAGCGCCGCTAATGGTGGAACAGAGGACATGAGGGACAACTAGGAGGGTGGAGCCAGCCGAGCAGAAGCAGGTCGGAGAGGCAGGGAGGTGCACATCAAGTGATTTTAAAATGATCGAACGGATCTTGAAATTGATCCATTTGGTGATTGGGAACCAGTGGAGTCTGGCAAGGTCTGGTGTGATTGGGGTATGGAGTTTCGTGCGGGTGAGTCTCCAGGCGGCAGAGTTTTGAATTAATTGGATTTTGTGCATGGTTGAGCTGGGAAGACCAGCGAGGAGGGTATTGGAATAATCCAGCCGGGAAGTGAAAAAGGTATGAATAAGAGTTTCGGTTGCATTGGTTGTGAGGCATGGACAGAAGCCAGCAATGTGGCGGTAGTGAAAACAATTTGCTCCCAGTTTGCCCCACGTCCTGCCAACAAGCCAGGCTGAAGCACTGCTCACTGCCTCAGAGGATCACTTTGGAACCAGCTCGGCCCAAAGAACTCTCACATACCTCCCAAGGTGTGCAGTAGGGAATTGCCTAGTGAGACTAACAGAGGAAGAGAAATTAATGTGTCCAGGTGTGACTGTTAAAAGATTTGTTCCTGATCAGCGATGCCTGAAGAAACTGAACCAGGAACAAAGCACAAAACAAAGCAGTTCAACAAGCAAAGAGGATTAAAAGATCAAATAAACGCTGAACAGGCAAAAGGGTTGAATAACCTCCTCCTTCTCCTGTTCCTGTGATCAGAATTGCAGGTTCCCAGCTGCTTTCCCCCCGGCATTGCTCATACCCTCAGTCACCACTGTCATCGACAGCCAACAATGTCACTCTCACCCTAACACTATCACTGTCACCTAACAATATCACACTCGCAACACTGTCAATCTCACCCAAACACCGTCATCTCACCCAACACTTGTCACTATCACCCCCTGTCACTCTGACCCCCAACCAACCTGTGACTCTCAATCCAACACTGTCACTCTCACGCCAACCCCGTCATATCACCCAAACATTGTCATGAATACCCAGTGCCAATCTCATCCCAGCATTGTCTCTCTCAGCATAACACTCTCACCCCCAACACTATCACTATCACCCATGGCCACTCTCACCCAATACTGTCACTCTCACCCCAATGCTGTCATCTCACCCCAACACTGTCACTATTGCCCACAGCCAGTCTCACTTCAACATCGTTACTCTCAGCCTAACACTGCCACTTTCATCCCCAAACATCCCACAAAACTATCATCCCCAACACTGTCACCCACACCCAATCGCAGGAATGCTCACTCCAGCACTGCCATTCTTATCCCAACACTGTCACTATCACCCACTCACCCACTGTCACTCTGACCCAAAACCTGTGACTCTCACCCCAACCCTGTCACCATCACTGCTACTCTCACCCCAATACAGTCACTCTAACCCAAACATTGTTATTCTCACTCCCAAACTGTTACTCTTACCAGACCCCAGTCACTCCCATCCCTGCACAATTACTCTCTCTCACCCCAACATTGTGACTCTCACTGCAACACTGTCACTCTTACACCAACACGGCTACTCCCACTCCCAACACTACCATTCTGACCCCAAAACAGTTAAGCTCACCACAACGCTGTCATCTCATCCCAACACTGTCACTCTTATCCCAACACTGTCACTCTCTCATAGACACTCTCACCTCACCACTGTCACTCGCAGCCTGACACCTGCTTGGTGCTGTGTCACTGGTTTACATGACAGATGTTGGCTTGGATGTGGCGCGTATCATATCAGATAGCCTCAAAGTGCTTGCCAAGGAATTGTACTGTCTATGTAGTTGTAGGCAAACACAACAGTCAATTTGACACAGTGACGTCCCACAAACAGCTAAGATGTGAATGACCAATTTCATCGGGGGATTGTTGGCAATGGAAACTGGCAGACACTTCCTTCTCTTTTCCAATCGTGTCATGGGATCTTTCTGTCCACTTGAAGCACAGGCAGACAGGACTGCCAGCAAGTGCCTTTAAGAAAAGGAAATAAATATATACCCCCCACAACATTATATAATTAATATTCCAGTCAGCTACAGCCACCAATTGTTCCACCCTGAGAACTAAAAGCAGTCAGTGTGATTGTGCCAATAGATTAGCCAGCCTAAGCTGTAACCACAGCAACAAATCTGTCTGACACGATTGTGCACACTGAACTTTTACACCTGGAAAAATGAAGTCTGTGTCGAGTTCCCTTACCCACCCTTTGCCCCACCCACGATAAACAAGGTAAACAGGAGGAATTTTATAGTAGGGCATTCATTCACGTATAACTAAAAATTAATCTTCAATTATTTGTCAAAGGCGAGAAGCTGGCCACATAGCAAGAGAGATGGGTATGAGGTGTAACTATGTCAATGGGACGCTTGAGAGGTAAACAAACAGCGTACCGAAAATTTATGTATCTAAATCTGTCTGCCAGCCTCCTTCCATAAAAGGAGAAGTGGCAGAGAGTGAGGTTAAGGCTCACATCCTGTAAAATGTAGAAAATGGGAACAGAACTCTGGCAGGGACTCTTCGGTGACAGTGGTGGGGTTGGTTGGGTTTTTAGTGTATGTGTATGGGTTTGAGTTTGTGAGGTTTCCGGGTGCATGTTTGGGTAAACATATGTGTATGCAGTGTTCAATGGGGCGACATTCGTAAATGGTAAGTGCGCCTTAACAGGGTGTGTGTCGGCACACATGGATGTAACGCACATGGGGACAATTCTCGACTGTCTGAAAGGGAGCGTCCCAAAAAACGTGTGCACAAAGGGATAGGTAGAGGGGAGACAAGGCCCCATTTGTAACTGTGCCCAGCAAAGTGCGGCAGGACTCCGAGGCGGGGAAGTCTTGGTCCCGTCACCAAAGTAGAGCTCACAGAAGCAATCCCTTCAACTCAAGGGACCGGGTCTGTGCGCTCTGTAATGGCATAATAAGACATTGCGTCCTCTTTTCTGTAACAGGTTTGATACTGTCCGAGACAAGTGTATATATATCAACAAATAAATATATATATTTTGATTAATAACAAAAAGGACTTTGAGTGCTTCAAACTGAAATCTCTTCCTGCCGCTTTCTCTTCATCCCTCTCTCCCTCCCTGTCTCTCCCCATACATCATGCAGCACAGAATGCCATACTAAAAACGGAACTTCAAATCCACTGCCTATCTGCAAATCTTTCACATGGAGTGAATAATTTTGCGGATTTACTTTAAGCAGCTATAAGAAATCCACGTACAGAATGTCTCAGGGCTTTCTCCCCTGATGGGAGAGGGCTGACCCCAGCATTCCTCAATACCCACTGACAGAGCTGCAGGAGGTTAAGTGAATCCCATTCCTCAGTCTTTGCTTTTGGGTATGTGAACCTCAACTCAACCAAGAAGCACTCGTTGAGTCCTTCCCTCGTCAAACTATTAAAAGTTACTGAAGCTCTGTGCTGGGGGTGCACTGCATTTTTGGAGGTGCCATGGATCAATCAATCAAAACTTACATTTATATAGAGCCTTTCATGTTGAGAGGATGTCCCAAAGGCGCTGCCATCCTTTGGATGTGAGAATAAACCCAGGTTCTATCTGGCTGTTCAGATGGATGTTAACAATCTTGGAGCACTACGTAAAAAGAGAAGGGAGTTTCTCTCTCTCGGTCAACAATCCCCCCGATTAAATCATTCACTTCATTTTCTGGTATTTGGTTGTGCACAAATGGGCTACTGCAAGTACTGTCACCCATTTCCTCCTTTGCCAACTGATCCGAAAGACTCCCAATAACAACAACAACTACTTTGATTTATATAGCGCCCTTCACGTTGGACGGCATCTCAGAGCGCATCACAATAGCGGATCCCGGGACCGAGCCAGGGGCAGGGGCAAAAAGGTGACTAAAAGCGCGGTCGAAGAGAAAGGTCTTCAGCTGTGACCTGAAACTGGGAAGAGGGGGGGGCGAGGCGAAGGGAGTGAGGAAGGGAGTTCCAGAGCCTCGGGGCGTAGTGATTGAAGGCACAGCCGCTGAGGGTGGAGCGGAGGATTCGGGGGACATGTAGGAGGCCAGAACCAGAGAAGCGAAGGCAGCGGGTGCTGGTTTGGGGAGAGAGGAGATCAAAGAGATAGGGGGTGCAGAGGAGTGGAGGGATTTGAAAACAAGGGTGAGGATCTTGAAGTCGATCCTCTCTGGGATAGGGAGCCAGTGAAGTCTGGCAAGGACTGGGGAAATGGGGGAGTGAAGCTTGGAGTGGGTGAGTATGTGGGCGGCAGAGTTTTGGATTAGCTAGATTTTGTGGATTGTGGCGGCGAGGAGACCGCTGTGGAGGGCGTTGCAATAGTCCAGCCGAGAGGTGACAAAGGCATGGACCAAGGTTTCAGCAGCTTTTGGGGTGAGGTATTGCCGGAGATGGGTGATCGGTCGGAGGTGGTAGAAGGCCGTGCTGGTAACGGACCGTATGTGGGGGAGGAAGGACAGTTGGGGGTTGAACCTGACGCCTAGGTTGCACACAGGTTTGGAGAGTTTTAGGGGTAGGCCGGGAAGGTGGAGGAGGTGAGAGCCATGTGAATGGAGACAATGACGAGAGCCAAGGAGTATGGCCTCCATCTTGTCAACATTCAGCTGCAAGAAATTTACGCTCATCCAGCCCCTGATGTTTGAAAGGCAGGCTGACAGAACATCAGGGGACTGGGGGTCGCAAAGTGAAGTGGAGAAATAGAGTTGCATGTCATCCGCGTACATGTGGAACTGTGCCCCATGTCTGCGGATGACATCCCCAAGAGGGAGCGTATAGATCGCTGCCTGTATCCTCACCAGTATCAATCAACCTCCACACACCAATCATCCTAGTCCTTGCTAGGCTCCACCTTGTGGCTCCCACTGGAACAGTTTGAAGATTTTCAACCTTACCCACAAATCCATTCACTGTCTGGCAGCTTCTTATCTCCCTGATCTTCTGCTGGCCCACCCACCCACCTGTTCAGCTAATGCAGGCTTGCTGTGAGTCCCTGCCCCCTCTGCACCACTATTAGTGGCTGAGCCTTCAGTTCCAATGCCTCAACCTCTGGCCAAACCACCCCCGCCATTTCTTTGTTGGGTATCCGATCTTATCCAATGCTCTGAGGCATTACCCTGCTTGATGGATGCTGTGTAAATAAAATTGTAGTTGTTTCTTATATTGATGCCCTCAAAGGGGCATTTTATGGGCATCTATTTTATGGGCAAACGCAGCAGCCAATTTGTGCAGAGACATGTGCCACAAACAGCCATGAAGTGAATGAGGGACTTTATATGGGTGACTATTGGCTAGAACTCTGGGAGAAATTCTCTTCTCTTTTTAATCAGTTTCAAGGGATCTTTGATGCCCACCTGAACATTGTCATCTGGGACTGGTGCTTGAAATTACTGGGCTAGGATTCTGTACTTGTGAATGAAGACTCATTCATGCGCATTGCAATGCTCAATCCTGTGCTCTCCCGTCAGGGCTTTGCACTGGGAACTGATCTTTTTGTTTGTGACACACTATGTGTGTTGATTAGCTGGCAACGGTTCCTGAATGCTGACAAGGATGGAGATGTGCCAGAATTGCTGAGACAGCAAAGCAGCATGATTCATTGCAGCAACCTGCATTTGCTCCAACTTGTACTCTGTGCAGTTTGTGTCATGAATCGTGGCACAGAAAACAGAAGTGCCTTGTGATTTGGAGGCAAGGAAGAGTTTCCTTGAGATGAGATAAAAATTATGACTGAATCAGTCCACAGAAAGAGGCCATTTTACCCTCATTTGACCTGTAAAATATTTTAGGGTGCGCCAAAACAGTGGAACAAGAGGACACAGGTTTAAAGTTGTAAAGGACAATTTCAAGACAGACACCAGAACGTTCTTCTTCCCCCAGGAGATAAATAACAACTGGAACAGGTTTCCAGGAAGGGTGGTTGATGCCAGAACTCTGGGCTCATTTAAAAAGCAGCTTAATGTGTGATGAGGTGGGGGGGGGGGGGGGGATCAGGTGGGTGTTCTGGAGGGATGAGATCAAGTCAGCCGAAGGGCCTTCTTCATCCAGACCTATCTTATGATCTTTGTCAGTCTTTGGAAAATCTCACACTGCGGTCCCACACTTGCCCTTTAAACACTCTTTTACATTTATCTTTTTCAAATATTTATCTACCTCCCTTTCGAAAGCTGCTATAGATTTGGCTAGAGCCGCCAAGTTAGGTTGGGTGTTCCAAGCCAAAAGAAATTTCAGTGTAAATAAAATTCTTCCAACTTCTCTCTTTTATTTGGTGATGATCTTAAAATTGATGCCATCCAGTTACTGATTCACCGAACAGATTAATACCTTCTCCTTATTCCCCTTTCAAAACCCTTTAGGATTTTACCACAATAAAATTTCAACTTTTAATTTATATCTCACCCGAATGGCAGCATCTCCGACAATGCAGTATTCCCCCAGCAATGCACTGGAGTGTCAGCCCAAACTGTGAGCTTCGAATAGGAGCTTGAACTCACAACCTTCTGAATCAAGTATTGCCTAATGAGCCAGTCAGGCTGAAACCCAATCACAGAAAAAATGGTGGTTCTAGGGTTGAAGGGATTTACAGGTGCAGGTAAGGATACTGACACTGATCTATTGGGAGCCAGGGAACCAATGAAATCTGTCAAGGATATTGACTTTTGAAATGAGCTGGCAATTTCACCAATACATGTTTACTCAAGACACATATATAATTTAGTGTTCAGAAAACAATAGAAGCTTGGGAACATAAACATGGGTGCAGGTATACACAGTTAGTACATATTTGTTTTTCTACAAAATTTTGTTTGCAAAAGTTGTATGCAATTTATGAGTACCCAGATTTTGTGCGTAAATGTGTAAGTAACTTTCTATTTAAGGCACCCACCTAGTTCAGTTGGTAACAGCCTCTGATTGAGAAGCTTGTGGTAATTGGGTGAAACGTTGGGCAAGTTTAATTACTCCACACACCTGTTTACCTAGCAGTAACAACAACAAAATAACAACAAAGGCATGAATAAGAGTTTCAGTGGCCTGAGGGGTTGAGGTAGTGGTGGAGTTGGGCAATGTTGTGGAGTTGAGGGAAGGCTGAGTGAATTATGGCATGGATGTGTGAGGGAGAAAAGACAGTTGAGGATTGAACAAGACACCTAGGTTCCTGACTGGCTTGGTGAGGTGGAGTGTGCTTCCCTGAAAAAGGAGGTTTATGATAAATGTCATGTCCAAAATACAGAAAATAGAATCAAACAGAATATGGAAAGTATAGAGGAGAACTAAAATAGTTTGTATGAAGAGATTGTATGAAAAAGGATTGGTGGGTAACGTAAAAGGAAACCTTGAAGTATTTTAGAAGCATATAAATAATAAATGGTTAATCAAAGAAAATAATAATCCTTGCATTTGACATAGCCTTTTTCACATCTTCTAGACATCTCAAAGCACTTCACACACAATACTGTAAAATGAATTGACTGTATATTTGTGGGCGAAAGGTAAGGTGGGGACCAAAGAGAAAATCTTCCTGTGGAGGCAGAGAGCATGGCTGATGTACTGAACATGTACTTTGCATCTGTCTTCACAAAAAAAGATGCAGCCAATGCCACAGTGTCAGAGGAGAGGATAAAAATAAACAGAGAGGAGGTACTATTAAAGGTTGACGCTGCTGAAGGTAGTTAAGTCACCTGATCCGGGCAGGATGCATCTCCAGTTACTGAGTGAAGTAACAGTGGAATTAGCAGAATCTTTCACTTCTCCTTGGAAACCGGGGTGGTGCCAGTGGACTGGAGTGTTGCAAATCTTATACCCCCGTACAAAAGAGGAGGGGGGGGGGGGAGAGAAGGATAAACCCGGGAATTAGAGCCCAGTCAAACCTAACGTCAGTAGTGGGAAAACTTCCAGAGTCTATAATCCAGGACAAAATTAATTTTCAGTTTGAAAAATATGGGTTAATAAAGTGCAGCCAACATAGACTTCTTGGCAACTCATGTCTAACAAACCTTAACAAAGTAATGGAGAGGGTTGCCACATAACAGACTTGTTAGAAAAATTGAAGCCCCCAGTATTAAAGGAACAGCGACAGCATGGATACAAAACTG
Organism: Hydrolagus colliei; assembly: GCA_035084275.1. NCBI lineage: Eukaryota > Metazoa > Chordata > Chondrichthyes > Chimaeriformes > Chimaeridae > Hydrolagus > Hydrolagus colliei. The sequence continues at coordinate 33,865,165 of CM068746.1, forward strand.
ACTGACCGACAGAAAGCAGAGAGTAGTGGTGAACGATTGTTTCTCTGACTGGAGGGGAGTGTGTCGTGGTGTTCCTCCAGGGGTTGGTATTAGGGCCACTGATCTTCTTAATCTATATAAATGGCCTAGACTTGTGCATAGGGAGTACAATTTCCAAGTTTGCATATGATACAAAGCTGGGAAAAGTAAGAAACGGTGACGAGGATAGGAGTTGACTGCTGCAAGACTAGTGAAATAATTTTAGCGCCTTGGGACATCCTCCCGACGTGAAAGGCGCTATATAAATGTAAATTGTTGTTGTTGTTGTTGTTGAAATGGTTGACATGTAGCAGATGAAATTTAATGCGGTGAAATTCCACATAATGCATTTTGGGAGAAAGAATGAGGAAAGACAATATAAAGTAGATGGTACAATCCTAAAGGCAGTGAAAGAACAGAGAGACCTAAGGGTTTATGTAATCAAATCTTTGAAAGTGCCAGGACAGGTAGATAAACCTGCTAAACAAAAAGCTTTATAAATAAGGACATAGAATACAAAAGTAAGGATTTAATAAAACCCTGATTAAGTCTCAGCTAGAGTGCTGTGTTCAGTTCAGGTAAATGCACTTTAGAAAGGATGTCAAGGCCTTGGAGAGGGTGCAAAAGAGATTTACCAGGATAGTACCAGGAATGAGGGCCTTCAGTTATGAAGAGAGGCTAGAGAAGCTAGGATTATTCTCCTTGGAAATTTGCAGGGCTACAGGGAGAGAGCAGGGGAGTGGGTTTGATTTGGACATCTCTTTCAAAGAGCCGGCACGGACATGATAGTCAAATTGGCCTCCTTCTGTATTGCATAATTCTATGATTCTAGGATTCGTCCAAATATTTGTTACTTCAACCCGATAAGGCAATGATAACTTATCCTAGCTCAGTTGGTGCCTCCGAGTCAGAGGGTTCAATAACAATTGGACAAGTTGGATCTTTTCTCTCTGGAGTTGAGATGATTGAGAAGGGACCCGATTGAGGAGTTTAAGATCATAAAAGGATCCGATAAGGTGGATATTAATAAGATGCTTCTACTTGTTGTTGAGTCCGTAACTAGAGGGTATAAATATAGTCAGTAACAGATTTAATAGGAAGTTTAGCAGGAACTTCTTCACACAATGAGTGTGTGTGTGGAACTGTGATTGAAGCAAAAATCATCAATGTGTTTAAGAGAAAACTTCATGCAGAGAATAATAATCCTAGCATTTGATATAGTGCTTTTCACATCTTATCGATGTCTCAAAGCGCTTCACAGAATATACTGTAAAGTGAATTGACTATATATTTGTGGGCAAAACGCAGCAGCCAATTGCACACAGCAGTGTCCCACAAACAGTCGTGGATTGAAATGACCAATTTTATTATTGTGGTTTCTTTTTGGACGGATTATTATTAGGCGTGTGAAGGAAACTTACCCAAAATTTTGCCCTGATCTGCCTGGATTCGAACATAGGTCTCACGCTTGTAAGACGAGTGCTCTAACCACTGAGCTACAGGAGCTACAGATGTGAGGAAGATGGTAGGAGAGGTGAATACAGGAGTGTAGATAAAAGCAAGGAATAGACCTTAGCAGAGGGAAATGGAGGAAGGAGAAGGGAGGGATGTAGACAAAGGGAATGGTAGACTACAGGAGAAAGCAATAGAGGGTATAGGGGGAAATTGAGAGGTGCAGGAGGATCTAGTGGAGTGTAGAGAGGGAAATAAAGAGGTATAGGAGAACGTTATGGAGGAGTGAATGGGAGGGAGAGGAAAAGACATGGGCAGCAGATATTTGGATTCACTGGACATTGTGCAAGGTCGACCAGCAAGGAGTCTATTTGGAGAAATCGATGCAGAACAGCACGGATTAACATTTTGATGGCCATTGGTGTGAGGTAGACAGGAGCTGGGCAGAGGTGAAGAAAAGCAGTTCTGGTCATGGGCTGAATGTGAGCAAGAAAGGAAAGCTGAGGATTGAACAGGATGCCCATTTTGCGCACTGGTTCCGTGGAAACTTGAGCGAGAGGCGAGGAAGGTTGAGCAGGTCAGAGCCCAGAGGTGACGAAACATGATAATACTTATAATAAATCCCTGTTTCTATCGTGCCATGAAATTTTAATTGTCTTTGCACCCAATGGGGGACCTCAGTTCAACATCTCATCCAAAGTTGGCATCAAACAATTCAACGTTCCTACCCAGCACTGCGTAGGAGCGTCACCAATAGACTGTGAGCTCAAAGTCCCCAACACGTTGGCTTGAACCCAAAACCTTCTGACTGAGCGATGAGATGGCTGCCAGCTGACAACTGCGATCAGTTCACACTTGTGAATCCCTTCAAGGCATTTCGAGATTCCAGGAAGACAACGTTATAATGAAGTGAGGTTCTCGCTCCCGGGTTCCTGGCTCTCAATACCCGAATTAAACAGATTCACTTCACGGCCGTTTGCGGGACATTGCTGTGCGCAAATCGCCTATTGCGTCGGCCTACAAATACAGTCACTCCACTTGACAGTGAATGCTGCGAAGCGCTTTAAGACCTCTCGACGACATAATTATCAGACACTGTATCTAATTGCAAGGAAAATTATTATGACAGGAATGTTGCTGTCCATAAATTGACTGACACATTCACCCACAAACACTTCCACTGCACCGAGTCACAGCAAATCCTACCAACAGCTCGAGCCGAGGGACAAGTATGAAACGTGCGGATTATTAATCCTGCATTTCCCTTCCCGCCGACAGAGACGGGAGTTGGAGAGGACGGTTGTGTTGTTCCCGCAGTAAGCAATGACCTCCCACCAAATAACAATGACCTCCCACCAAAAAACAATGACCTCCCACCCAAAAAATAAATGTACACGCGGCACCGCAAAGCAGGCTGTGAATAAAGCCAGTTAATCCAGTTTATGTCTATGCACGTGATGTGCTCCTTCTCCCTCACTCCCTCCCTCCCTCCTTCCCTCAGTCACTCTCTCTCTCTCTACCCCTCCCTCTCTCTGTCTCTCCCTCCCTCTATCGCCACCCCCCACCACTTCTACCTGCGCGTCTGCAGAAAGGCTTAGCCGCCGCGACAGCCGTCAGCAGCGTTAAGGCCACTTTAAGGACAACCAGCAACAAGGAAGGAAGGAAGGAAGGAAGGGGGAGAGAGAGAGAGGAAGGAAGGGAAGGAGGGAGGGAGGTTGGAGGGAGGCAGCTTTGAAGCGGAGGCTGAGATGACTTGCCCTGTGGCTGCTGTGATCGCCTGCGCGGCGACCTCTGCGGCTCTGGCGATCTGCGGAGCAAGATGAGGGAGGAAGGGGAGGCAAGTCACGTTTACTCCGCTTCTTTCGGTGAACGGACGGACGGGTGCGGGTGTGATCGAGTCCGGCGGCGGCTGCTGTGCCCGTGTGCGGCGGGGGGCCGTGCGGTCCAGTGCGGCGAGCGGCTGACTTGTGGGGGGGGGGGGGGGGTGGGGGGCTGATGCAGAAGGCGAGTGTGGATGCTGACGGGAGGTAACGGATCCCACCTCCTCTCGCTGGACCCATTTGCCTTCACGCCCAGAGGCTGGTCCCGTCCCTCCTGTCACTCGGATCTCCGATAAGAGATTTTCTTTTTTTGCAGCAGGAACAGAACGCTCCCGTTCAGCCGGGAGGGGAGGGAAGGAGGGAGAGAGGGAGAGAGGGAAGGAGGGAGAGAGGGAAGGAGGGAGAGAGGGAGAGAGGGAGAGAGGGAAGGAGGGAGAGAGGGAGAGAGGGAAGGAGGGAAGGAGGGAGAGAGGGAAGGAGGGAGAGAGGGAAGGAGGGAGAGAGGGAAGGAGGGAGAGAGGGAAGGAGGGAGAGAGGGAAGGAGGGAGAGAGGGAAGGAGGGAGAGAGGGAAGGAGGGAGGAAGGCAATTTATTTAAAAAAATCCGAGGATCTAGAAATGACCAGCAAAAGACGAGACGCTCAGCGACTACTGTGCACGGAGCGAACCGGTCAGGCGAGCAAGAGGAGCCGACTCGCTCCCCCCGCGGGGGCCAGACTGAAGGAGGTGCCCGCTCCTGACAGCGCCGGCCCCGGCCCCGGCAGCCCGCCCCTGCCCGCCTGGATGCGCCTGTATTTCTACGGCATGCACGGCATCACCCTGGACATCCTGCTGTCCTCCGCCCAGCGTTTCGCCAGGACCAGCGACCCCAGGATGCTGGGCTTCTCGTCTCCCTACCTGGCTCTGGCTCACTGCCTGACTCACCTGGCGCTGGAGAAGCTGTACCTGCAGAGGAAGAGCTTCCAGGGCCGCCCTCTGCTCTTCCACCTGCTGCTCTACCCCTCGGCTTACGTGGGTTTGCAGGGCGCGGTGAGGGGGTGGCTGGCCACCGGGCTGGGAGACGCGCTGCTGGGAGCGCTGCTGCTCTACGCCCTCGCCCTGTACCATTCCCAGGTGCTGCTGAAGCGGCTGCTGCGGCTGCAGTACCGGCGCTCGGGGGGCAGCCGGGCCCGCGGGCTGCACGGGCTGCCTGACGCTCTGCGCTTCCTCTTTTACGGCATGCACGGCTTCCTGGACGAGATCGTCTTCACGTCGCTGTTCAACCTGGTGGAGAAGACGGACGGCGGGCTGACGGGACACACCTCGCTCTGGTCCTTCCTGATGTACGGCAGCTGCAGCTTCGTGGTGGAGAAGCTCTACGTGCATCTCCACGACCGCCTGGGCTGGAGCACATGGCAGCGCATTCCCATCTACATCCTCTTCATCTACACCTGGGAGTTCACCTGGGGGCTGGCGCTGCGGCGGTACGGGGCTTGCTCCTGGGATTACTCTCATTACCCGCTGAATGTCATGGGGCTGGTCACCCTGATGTACCTGCCCGGGTGGCTGTTTCTCAGTTACTATCAGGACGTGCTGTCCAATGTGCTGCTGCGAGTCCATTGCCCCAAACACAGGAGCGCCAAGACCAGCTTCACCAACGGGAAAGTCAAAGCCACCTGATCATTGCCATTTTGATTTGAGCATTTTATTTTGTATATGGACCAGAGTGAGTGAGTGAGAGAGAGAGAGAGAGGGGGAGAAGCTCGCTGTTTTTCTAGTCGTTTTCAAATCACAGCGACAGAAGGTAAACGATGAACAAAACGAGTACCTCTCACCCACTTAACAATCAAATCCCATTCATTTCTCTTTTATTTTCTCGTTCTCGTGTGTGTGTGTGCTTTTGGTGGGGGCGGAGGGTGTGTTTTTTTTTCTTGCTCTATCTGGAGAATAAAAATTAGCGTTTGGTTAGAATGGCGAATAGAAGTGAACGCATGCAAATCCCTCCTTCCTTATCTCTCCCCCCCCACTCCCAAATGTGCATTAAAAAACACACACACACACACACACAATTACAGTAAACTCCTGATAACTCAACCCTGGCTTAACTTGTCACTACCGCTTAAGTCATCACGCTGTCAATATCCTGGGCACATTTATTTATGTATTTATAGACATGTGCTGACCTGACTTGCCACCTTCGGATAACTCGCCAACGAGCCCCCTTTGCTTCTGGAGTGACGAGTTATCAGAGGTATACGTACACATTAGGCTTGCTTTGTTACCCAAAGGCACAGGTTTGCGCAAAATCTCGGAAAAAAAGTAGATTTTGTGCTGAAATCTACACATTTGGTGCGTGAGTTGCTCCTTCAAGCATTCAATGTGACATGTAAATGATCACAATGCGATCACTGTATTTAACTTCCTGCTGCCTGCTTCCCCCCCCCCTCCCCCCACTCCATTCTCGTTCCCTCCTGATTGATGTATCTGGACAAAAAACCACCCTCCTCCTCGGCCTCCTGGCAAACCAGATCAGGATGCAGATCAAAGGAATTGCGAGTTCGCAGGCGGGTTGGGAGAGTAGTGGCGAGGAGAGAATTAAAAGTGCCGCATTAACAAATCGTGCACATGACTCCCAAGCTTTGTCTCGTCAAATCCAGCAGCTTGAACATTTTGTTAAAAACAATATGCACTTTATTTGGCCCCATTGGAGGCTCGAATTATAATCAAAGAGGAATCGAAACCACTGTTTACTCCTGTAGCATGTGCAGCACTTGACAGTATTTGTTGATAAACTTGCTGTGCATGGTTGGGTTTAATGAAAGACAGTATAGCTAGTTCACTTTAAACCTCAAACTCCAACAAGAGAACTCCACTTTACACGCCGCACTTGTTCATTCACAGCTCGGTAGAAACTTTTGTTTTTCTTTTGTGTTGAATTGTTCGAACAAGAGCATTCTTGAAATCACTGCATCCTGTATATACAAAAGGAACCCTCTTCGAACATACTGGGTCTTGCATATCAAATGTGAGAATTATGATTATCGTTATTATTCCTCATGTACAGCCGAATGACCCACAACATTTCACTAACAATGTCAACCACAAACAATGTGACATCAAGTTTGATGATTTTATCTAAAGTATGGTTTTATTTCCCATAAAATGTGTTAAAGTGGACTGTGCGACTTTGTTTCTTTTTTTAAGAAAAAACTACAGATTTTTTTTTGATCTTGTATCTACAGAGCATTTCACACAGAACGTTACAGCAATGGGAATATGTCTGTTGATTACATGCCACTTGCATATGCCTCTGCTTTCTGTCTCTAGTGTTACCATCTGAGCCAGGCTGACGATTCTCACCTCTCAAGTCAGAAGGTCACAGTCTAGGCTACCACACCAGTGCTACGGGTGAATAGTGCGGGGGGCACTGCATTGTTCTGAGGTGGCATCCTTCAGATGTTCAGGTGGATGCTAAAGATCCTACAGAACTCTTAGAAAAGAGATTTCTCACCAACATGAAAGGAGTTATAGCAAATGCAAGGATTATTATTACTATTATTCTCTTCTCCATCATTATTCATCAAGTTTCCACTTCCAGAGCGACAGAGAAGTGGAGGACGGGAGATAGGAAGTGAAGACACATTACATGGTGGAAAACCTGTACACTTGTCTAGCACAAGTCAATGAGTCATTTATATATTTCCACATATTAAAGGTATTATTATACATATGCTAAAACAGAATGTGGTTAATTCTGCAGTCATGCGGTGTTATACACTCGGTAGAAAAGGTCTCAGATTTCACTGCAGCAGGAATTGGAACGAGTCTGAGCTGAGGATCTGGGAGTACAGAAGGCGACGATAATATTGACAAAACGTCCATCGGATGACAATACATTGTCAGGGTTCAGCCTGGCTCAGTTGGTAACGTTCTCGCCTTTGAGTCAGAGAATTGTGGGTTCAAGTCCCACGCCAGGGGACTTTGAACTCAGTCTTGCCTGATGCTCCAATGCTGAAGCCATCGGTAGCCAACAATCCCTCAGACAAAATTAATCATTCATTTCATGGTTGGTTGTGGGACGTTGCTGTGTGCAAATTGGTTCACCTACAAATACACATGGACTATGCTTTACAGTAATTCCTGTGAAGTGCTTTGAGATGTCCTCCTGATGGGAAAGACGCTGTATCTAATGAAATGATTATTACAGTTACAGAAAGGTCAGGTGGGGTGTGCTTTTTTAAATTAAAATTCATAGATACCACAAAAATATATGTGGCAAAAAATAGTTACAAAAATAGCAATCCTTCTAAAACTGGCATAGGTGATTTCCATCAGAGAAAACAAAATATTCCCATGTCAGCATCATGGGATTAGCATCTTGTATAAAACTGCCTCAAAGTCATGTGTAAACACAGCAGTTCAGCCCCCATATTATTTGTACACCAGCACATGGAATTTTTGCAGTATCTGGGGTGTGTTTCAAGGATAGAATGTGCTGTTCAGATCACCTGATACTGGAGAATTGGAGTACTGTGCTAGAGTAGTTCATATTAATCTGCCTGAGACAGAAACACAAAATACTGCAGATGCTAGAAATCTGAAACAAAAACATATATCGCTGGGACCACTCAGCAGGTCAGGCAGCATCTATGGAGAAAGGAAGAGTGAGTCAACATTTCTGGTCCACGGCCTTTCTTCAGAACTGGGGCATGTTGGGAGGCAGAGGCTTTTAAGGACTAACAGAGAAGGAGAGGCAGGGCAAGGAAGACAAATGAAGACAATGGGGTAGAGGACAGGAGATGATGGGTTAAAGAGGTATTAATGTAGTGGAACAAAAGGGGGAAATTGCAATAAAACTGGAGAGAATAGGTGGTCACATTAAACAAAGTGGGGGGTGAAATTGCAAAAGAACAGACAGACCAGATGGTCACAGAAGAGAGGGAGGGGTAAGGTAAACTGTTCTGGCCCGAAATTATTCAAATCAATATTAAGGCCAGATGGCTGTAAGGTCCTTAGCAGATAGATACGGTGCTGTTCCTCGAGCTTGCACTGTGGTTCATTGGTTCAGTGTAGGAGACCATAGATGGAGAGGTCAGACTGCGAGTGGGAAGGAGAGTTGAAATGGCAAGAAACCGGTATGTCAGGGATGTATTTGCGGACGCATAGAGGTGTTCGACAAATCAGTCACCCAATCTATGTTTGGTTTCCCCAACGTAGAGAAAACCACGCCATGAGCAGCGGATGCAATACACTGTAGTACATGTCTCACATAAAAACTCTGCTTGGGGCCTTGGATAGCGGTCTTGGAAGAGGTGAAAGGGCAGGTATCTCACTTACTATGCTGGCATGGGAAGGTGCCAGGGGAAAGAGAGCAACTGTTGGTATTGATAGAGGAATGAACCAGGGAGTCACAAGGTAACATTCCCTCTAGAATGCTGAGAGGGGAGGGGAGGGAAATATATACTTTGTGGTTGGGTCATGCTGCCAGAATGATCTCTGGTGTTAGAGGCTTGAACCTTGAACAACAGCTTGATAAACTAGGGCTCTTCAGCCTTAACAGTGATGCGTGACGGGGCGTGAGTTGTACAAGATTTTATATGACAATAATAATAATCTTTGCATTATATATAGCACCTTATTATGTCACATTTCAAAGCAGTTTGCATCTCGTGACTGCATTTTGTAGGCATACTCTGCAACTAATTTGCACACAGCAGTGTCTCACAAACAGTCATGAAGTGAATGACTAATTTTACCTGAGGGATTGTTGCCCAGGACACCGGAGCAGGGAAACTCAATAGTGTCATGGGATATTTAACAACCACATAGACAAATGGGACTTCAGACCAAAGTGTCAGCCAGTGATGGTGGTGCGGTGGGGTGGGCCTGTGGGTAGGATAAATTGAGTAGAGTTAGGGAATGATGGAATAGGCATTGGTGGGAAAAAACAGCCAGGATTCATGCTCACTCTGCAGCTGGTTGTGTGGTCAGCCAACACTCGCTGCTAAAGTTCACATGTGGATAATGGATAACCAGCATTGGAGGAACTGCACCCAAGTTAGATTAGAATGGGAGATGGGAGAGGAAAGTTAGACAAATAATTACACCACGAAAATTTGTTTTTAGAAGAGACGTCTTTCCAGCCAAATGTAGGCAAACCATCATAAGTGTGTCGGCCTGCTCAGTCACTCGCGCTCATGCCTCCAAGTTAGAAGTTCTATGTTCAAGCTCCAGGTTGGACCTTTTAGCTCCCAGTCTGGGCTGACAGTCCAATGTAAAGCTGGGGAGATGCTGCATTGTCAGACACCCCACAGGAGGAAGCCTTGTAAACCAAGGTCTCTTTTGTATCTATAGTATTTAGGTGAACATTAAAGACCCCCCCAAGGCACTTCTCGAAAAGAGAAGACAGTTTCCTTCTCTCGGGGTCATGGTCGACAATCCCCACCCAAAAAATCAGTCATTCACTTGAATGTTGGTCAGGACATAGGAAAAAAAATCCCTTCTCTTTTCAAGAAAAGTTATTGGCAATTTGTATGACATTACTGTGAGTAAATTGTCTTAATGTGATTGTAGCCCCAAGCTCACAATCACAGTAAATTTTGTGAAGTGCCTTGGGGCACTTCAGCGCTTTGGGATGTCCTCCTGATGTGAAAAGCGCACTATAAATGTAATTTTGTTGTTGTTGAAGTGCTTTGAGACGTCTCAATTGCATGATAAGGTGCTGTTTCAGTTTTGAGGATTTGTATTATAATTGGCGGGTTCAAAACCGCTCAGATTTAAAATGAATCTTGCCTGGTTTCAAAAACACGAGAAAACATACTCAAAATAAAAATTCTGAAAACTGAAACATCCATGCGATATATTGCAGACTATTTTTCAGAGATATTCTTACAATTCCACTCTAACCCCCATAACAACAACAAAATCTAACACAGTGACAGTCAGTCTGTAAGCATCTTGTGATACTTATTGGAAGACGTAAACTTTAAGCCCTTCCGGTTTGTTCACCTGTGGGTTGACTAGATGTTTTGCAATATTCCATAATCATCTATTCAGAGCACAGATTTTTTTTAATTAAAAAAGTCCTTCAGCTTGATATAATGTTTAGGAAGGTGAACAAGGACAAACAGTAATTGCTGACACCTTTAAAAATTCACCAGTGACTAAAACCGATGGGGATCGGGGACGTGGGGAAATCCTGCAGATTAGAGAGGTCTCTGATCAATTGAGTCCACTGACACAGCAGATTAGTAAACAGCTTGAACCTCGCTTTTCTGGTTAAAAATGGATACTAATGGATTTTTGAAAGACACAAGCTTGTCATTAACGCATCTGCTGCAGCTCCATTGTTGCAACTGACTAATGCAAATGCTTTTTTCAGTGGTTTTATGCTGAACAAAGAAACACTTAATCCCCTCCACACACAGCAGTCAAGCAATAACACATCTGCCACAAAGCATAATGCAGAGAGGGTAATGCAATTATTTGCATCAAGGTGTTAGTCTAGATAGATACAGTACAGGTAGACTTCGCTTAACATTGCTTTCGGGCAGCACTGTTTCGTTATTACGTCACTGATGCACAGAGGAACATATATTGATTTATCGTTGTGACGTTCGCTATTACGTCGTTCGTGTGGGTGGAAACTAACTACTGTGGGTAGCGTAGGCGTTTTCAGATGCCCGAACGTCCAGTATTCTTGCGCGGTTCGCCTAACATCGTTTTGTTGAAAGTCACACTTTCACGAACACAACTGCAACATTACGCGAGGACTAAGTGTACTCTGATACATAGCCATAGCATAAGACTAAGTGATACATAGCTAGGGGAGGCAATATATAGCTAGGCACTTTTGGATTGTTGGAGGTGCCATCCTTCAGATGAGATGCTTAAATCGAAGCCCCTCTGCCTGTTCCCGAGCTGGGGACAGTGAGGGTGGAGGGAAAGGGGACATTTGGGGTGATGGATGGGACTGTCGAAAAGGAGGGTCTTGAGGCGGGTCTTGAAGGAGGCAAGGAAGGGGGCGATGTGAAGGGATTGTGGGATGGAGTTCCAGAGGTTGGGGGCAGAGTGGCTAAAGGCTCACCTGCCAATGGTGGGGCACGTGGGTCAGGAGACATGGAGCAGGCCAGAGCCTGCTGAGCGGAGGGGGCGGGCAGGTTGGTAGGGCATTAGGAGGTCACAAATGTAGGGTGGGACAAGGCCATGGAGGGCTTTGAATGTGAGAACCAGGATCTTGAATTGAATGTTCTGGATGATGGGGAGCCAATGGATTCAAGGAGAGGATGGGAGAGAAGGGGTCAGGAAGCTTGGTGTGGTAGAGCGCATGGGCCACAGAGTTGTGGATTATCTGCAACCTGTGGAGGGAGGAGTTAGGAAAGCCGACAAGCAGGGCTTTCGCGTAGTCAAGCCGGGATGTAATGAAGGCATGAATGAGCATTTCAGCGGCTATGTGGTTAAGGTAATGGCAGAGTCGGGCAATATCGCGGAGGTGAGGGAAGGCAGAGCAAGTAATTACTTGGATGTGGTGGAGGCAAGACAGTTGAGGATCGAACAAGCCGCCTTGGTTCCTGACTGGCTTGGTGAGGTTGAATGAGCAACCATGGATGTTGATGCTGCCAGTGTCTGATGCTGACACGAGCCAATCAATAGGGCCTCTGTGTTATTGACATTCAACTGTAGAAAGGTAGCTCTCATCCAGGACTTGATGTCTGACAGACAGTCTGTCAGGACAGTCATAATCCTGGAGTCAAGGGTAGAAGCAGAATAACAGAATTGGGTGTCATCCGCATACATGTGGAAGTTAACCCCATGTATGCAGATGATGTCACCAAGGGGGAGCATGTAGATGTTGAAAAGTAGGGGGCCAAGGACAGAGCCCTGAGGGCGCCACAGGTGACAGGGCGGGGGCTGGAAGAGAAGCCATTGGTGGCGACAAACTGGAGATGATGAAAGAGGTAAGAGTCGAACCAGATGAGGGCAGGTCTGCAGAGATTGAGCTGGGAGGAGAGGAGGTGTAGGAGGATGGAGTGTTGAAGGCAGCAGAGAGGTTTAAGTTTAATATGCCTATATAATAATAATCCTTGCATTTAATATAGTGCTTTTCATGTCTTCTAAACATCTCAAAGAGCTTCACAGAATATTTTGTAAAGTGGATTGACTGTATATATGTGGGTGAAATGCAGCAGCCATTTGCACACAGCAGTGTCCCACAAACAGTCGTGGATTGAAAATGACCAATTATTGTTTTTTTTGAGGGATGATTATTAGCGCGTGGCGTAAGAAACCCAAGGTCACGCCCTGCCTGGAATTGAACCCAGGTCTCTCACTTGCAAGGAGTTTGCACTAACCACTGAGCTGCAGGATTCCACAGGGTACCCGACACAAAACCATCAAAGCAGAGCATTTTGTCCCCAAATTTATCACAATTAAGTCTTTATTTGGAAGCTGGTTTCGTTTTAAGGCGCTTTGGTAAACTGGTTTTAGGCTAAGACTTTGTAGAATTTGAGAGATTGATGCCTTAAGCAATTTTCAGCATGTTATAACCTGCATGCTATGTTTTCTCTTCCACGCCCTCATCTTTTCACCTTGCCTGTAATGTATGTTATCAACTGCCATAAAATTACCATTCACAAGTAAAGTAGGCTGGGTCTGACTAACCGCAAGTATTTAAAACATCCTTGGGTTTGATACTACAGCGCCCTTTCACATCAGGAGGACATCTCTAAGTGTTTCACAGAATTTTCTTCAAAGGGGTACTGTATATTTTGTAGGTGGACAAAACAGCCAATTTATACACGGAAATGTCCCATGAACAGCCTTGAAGCAAATAATTAATTCTCAACTGCAGGTGCAGTCCAGGTTTTTTTTATGCTGATGTGACATACAATGGATCATTGTACTCCAGGTTGAGTTTGTATGTGGTCAAGTATCCTGCATGTGTTAAAACATTAATAGCCTGCACTCATGTGAAATCTTCCACAGAAGATTGTATGAATTTTCTTTTAGTGCCAGACACTGTCAAATTCTCAAGTGGTGTACAATAACATCGGATCATATTGTAGATCACATCATCTTTAGAGATGTAAATAATTTAGTGAAATTTAAACCCAGCTGATATAGCTCCTACAATATCGCCGAGGCCAGGGTGATACAACCTTTTGGCTGCCGAGGATCGGGTGCCCTATTTGAGAAACATCCGTGGGCCACATGAGCAATAATTTTATGTTTCCCTTCTAGAAACATAACAACATTTACACAGCGGCTTTTTCATCTCAGTACTCCACACTCCCTGCTGATGTGAGCCAAGGAAGGTTGGATGGGGAGGGAAAAAGATGACCAAATGCTTGGGAAAAGAGTTGGGTCTTGATGTGCTTTGAAAGAGGGGAGGGAGTGAGGTGGATGTAGTGGACTTTCTCACTGCAGAAAGAAGAGTTTTCTGGGAGGAAACTGTACAGTATGCTATTCTGCGTCTGTCCTCTGTCCCCCCTGCAATGGTCAAGGGAGGCTATGATTGTCTATCCTAACAATGACCCACAAAACATTGCCCTCACTTCTCTCTCTCTCTCTTTCTGTTCTCTCACTCTCTTTGTTTCTCTATCCCTCATCACTCTCCCCCAATAACACTCTTTCTCTCTCCCCCTCTCTTAATCACTCTTTTTCTCACTACTCCTCTCTCCAAAATAATAATAATAATAATACTTGCATCTGATACCGCTTTTCACGTCTTCTAGACATCTCAAAGTGCTTCACAGAATGTACTGTAAAATGAATTGACTGTATATTTGTGGGCAAAATGCAGCAGCCAATTGCGCACAAACAATCATGGATTGAAATGACCAATTTTATTATTGTGTTTTTTTTTAGGGATTATTATTAGGTGCGTGGAGTAAGGAAACTTTCCCAAGGTTTCGCTCTGACCTGGCTGGAATCGAACACAGGTCTCACGCTTGTAAGGCATGTGCTCTAACCACTGAGCTACAAGTCTCATTCTCTCTGCTAACACACTCTCTCTCAATCACTCTCTCTCTCTCTCTCTCTGTTCTCTCACTTTCATCATCCTCTTCCCTCTCTCTCTCTCTCTCTCTCGCTCTCTCTCCTTTCCGCTCTCTGTTTCTTTCTCTCTCTCTTTCCCTCATTCTCTTTCTCTTAATCACTTCCTCTCCCGCTCTCTGTCAATCGCACGGCCCACTGGATGATTTCATGCAACTTGAAATCATTTCCAACTTTGGGCCGCCCGCACACTTCCTTCACAGTGAACCATGAACCACAGTGAAACTCTCACGGCAACGCACAACCCTGTGGTTGGGAGATACAGTTGGCAATAGATCCACTTGCTTTTCCCTCAGCCCTGGAGGCCATTGCTGAACCACAACAACAATGGGTGGTATTGTTTCCATTCCTGGGCTGTTCCCTCCAAAACGCCAGCTCCTGCCGCTAACATGAGGAATACATTCTTCGAGGAGGTAGGAAGTACAGTGCCTGAAATTGGAAATGGCTAAATTAAATAATCATTTATTACACATATTATAGTGTTTTGCTATGAATCACATTTCATAATCGAGACAAGTAATAAAATTGATCACATTAACACTTGGATGGTTTTGGCCTTGAAATTGCTGGCAAGCAACTGAATAAAAAACAATAATAAACTGGAGGTATCTGATTTTTGAATGCTTTTTTGACAGTGATCCAAAGTGGGAATTTATTGATTGAATCTTTGAAGTTCTTTGCCTTCAACAACAACAATTTGCATTTATATAGTGCATTTCACGCTGGATACAGTCTCAGATTACTTAATAAGTGGGAGCTTGACAATGAGTCAGGAGAGAGAGGAGGTGACCGTAAATAAAGTCAAATAAGAAAGTCTTCAGGCATGATCTTATTAGGGGCAACACCAGAGGGATTGAGGGAGAGAGTTCCAAAGTTTCAGCGCCTGAAAGTGGCTGAAAGCATGGGCACCAATGGCGGAATGGAGGGGATAGCAGGATGCTGGAGCCAGCAGAGCAGAGGCAACTAGAAATGGTGTGGGAAGTAAGCAGAAAGGAGAGGAAGGCAGGTGCCATAGTGGCAAAGAATTTGTAGACAAGTGTGTGGTATTCAAATGTAATTTTATTGTTGTTGAGGGCTTAAAGTTAATCTGTTCTGTGATAGGGAGTCAGTGAAGCCTGGCAAGGATTGGTGTGATGGGGGTATGGAGTTCAGAGTAGATGACTATAAGGGCTGCAGAGTTTTGAATTAGTTGGAATTTGGTTGGATAGTGGAGCAAGGGAGATCAGTGAGGTGGATATTGGAACAATTGAGGAAAGTGTGGATGAAGGTTTCAGCTGCATTGAGTTTGAGGTACGGTACAAATGAAGGGCAATACAAATTAATACATTTATTATTTATTATTACTATTAGTTCATAGTTGGGCAGCTGTTGTTCATAGTCTAAGAGCAACACATGCTGTTATGAGCACTTGAAATGCATACTGTAGTGCAAAGTTATTCATATTAATATTCCTTGCACATGATGTCACTCTCCCCATCCCTTGACTCTTCAAGACCCACCTCAAGCCCTCTTTGACTGTTGGTCAGACAGCCTACACAGCTCACGGAGGTCAAGGGCACCTACATTGAGGTAATTCCATCAAATCTTCCTGGAAATGTACACATCTTATTTTTCTATTCCAACAACCATTCAAATGGAATGCAAAATCATACTTTCATCTTTTGTTTCTGTTACCAATACCGCCTTGGTTCTTCAAATAACAACAACAACAAAATTGTATTTATGGAGTACCTTTCATGTTGGAAGGATATCCCAAGGTGCTGAACAGTCAGGGATTGGGACCCAAACATGGGGGAGGAGCAGGGTAGGGGGAGGGGCAGGGTAGGTTAGGGGGAGGGGAGGGAGAGAGGTGGAAGGGCAGCAGAAGGCACAATTGAAAAGGAGTCTTGAGACTGACCTTGAAGGAGATAAGGGAAGAAACGAGGTGAAGGGAGCATGGGATGGAGTTCCAGAGTGTGGGGACAGAGAGGCAGAAAGTCCGGCCACCGATGGTATGGTAGGTTGGGCGGGAGACATGGAGCAGACCAGAGCCTGCTGAACGGAGGGGGCAGGCAGGATGGTAGGGAGTCAGCAGTTTGGAGAGGTAGGAAGGGGTAAGTCTATGGATGGCCATTAAAGTGAGGACATTGCTTTCAGCCAAGGCAATTGGCACTGTATTCAGCCAGCGGAAAACAACACTGCATTTGGTCAGGGGCAAATGGCACTATATTCAACAATAGTGAAATGTTTGGGGAAAATAAGTAATTTGAAGGTATGGGTGGAAGAAATTATGTACTGATTGGTAACCGGTGATCTTGCCTATTTGTCAGAAAGGGAGACTTCTCAAAGCACTTCACAGGATAAACTGTGAAGTGTAGCAACTATATTTTATGAGCAAATATGGCAGCCAATTTGTGACTGTCAATGTTCCACATACAGTCATGAAGTGAATGACCAATTTTTACTTGGGTAATTGTAGGCCACGACACCTGGAGACACCCGGAAAAACTCCCTCCTCTTCTCATGGAATGATATGGGATCTTTAATAGCCACCTGGACAAGCACAGACAAGTCCTTGGTTTAATATTCAAAGTATGGCATTGCCAAAGATGCAGTGCCCCAGAACTGGATTGGGTTGTCAGGTTAGATGTTATGAATTCTGAATACTTAACATGGGGATTGAACCTGAAACCTTGTGATTTCAGTGATTGAACCAGGCTGACATACTGTATTTTTGGTATGGAAGTGATGTTTGCTTTTTAATGTGTGAAGGACTTTTTGCTTGTTAAATTTCACAGGACACGTGCAAGCTAGCAGTTTGTGTTTAAGTCCTAGCAAGAAGGCTTTACATAATTCTAGGAAATTGAACATGGTGCAGATGCTGAACAGTAACCCAAGTACCGTTTAATTCTGAACCAAGTGAAATACGAGCAATGGCTTTTAATCCAAGTAGTGCAGAACCTGTGTCCTGTAACTACATATCAAGATACAGCAGATATGGCAATTCATGTTTGACATTCACAGAGTATTGGAGTATTAGGTACACCGGATAACTGTATGATTGCAAACATTTTTTTGACATATGTTTTGTAGGACATTATTGTGTGCAAACTGACTGCTGTGGTAGCCAACAAAAATACACAGTTGCTGCACTTTACAGTAAATCTTGTGAAGTGCTTTGATACATCTTTGTGATGTGAAACGCGCCGTGGCAAGTGTAAGGATTATTAGGATTATTATTTCCATTAGTTTGCATTTCATTTGAAAAAAGCTAGGATCATCCTTCCAGTTAGGGCTTTGGTTTGCTTTTAAAAAAACATTACCATTGAATGGCAGAGAGAAGGAAGCATCCAGCTTATGTCATTCAATAGCTCATCAGGTTAAATATACAGAGCTGTCTGTGGTGCTGAAATTACCACTCAGTGCTGCCAGACACAAGATATTGCACCAGATGCACTTCCCTATATCATTCTTCTCTTTGTACGACATTGAATAGCAATGGCTTCTCAGTCCCGAAGAGCTAGCTGGTTCCTGTAGAATAATAATGTTTAGGTTACACTTAAGTTACCAAGCACAGCAGAACTGACTGACATTGAAAACCTACTGCAGTATTAACTGGCTGCAATGCCAGGTGCCAAATGCACTGCAAGCTCATTTTATGCAGCATCAGTTTGGAGAACTATGGATACTGTAGTGTTATAACTTGAGGGTATTGTGTTATTGTACCCAAAGCCTTTGTTTTTTTTTTACTATCCCATTCCATGCAGTAGATGGCAAGATGCATAAACGTAACTTCTCTTTTCAAATAGTGCCATGGAATCTTTAACATTCACCTGGACCTCGCTTTAACATCCCATCTGAAGGATGGCACCTCCAACAATGCAACACATTCACGGCATTGCATTGGTGTATTAGCCTTGACTGTACAAATTCAAAATCCTAATGAACCCCTTGACCCCTGCTAACTGTGAAGATGAGGACAACCAACTGAGCCAGGCCAACACTGTCACCATGTGAACAACTTTTCAGTTTTAAAAATATCTCCTGATATCCCTGTCTAACCTGTTGCTCCCACAGACAAGTCATGTGCACAATCCTTTTGAACAAGGGCTGGTTCTTGAGCAAGCTTTGAAGAAACTAAGGATGGTAAGCTGAGGCTCTCAGTGGGTGTCATTGAATTAGTGGAAGGGGAAGGGCAAAGTACAAACATGGAACATCTGGGGCTAATATCAAAGTAAAGCTCACTCCCATTTTGCACTTCCCCCGTGAATTTAACAACTTTCCATTTAGCTAAAGTCAACCATGCCAGTGGCAGATTTTTAAGAGGTTGTGCAGTCACACTGCAGACCTCACTGAATCAATGTTCTATTTGTATCTGACTTCCACTCTCTGGTGTCACCCAAGGTCACACTCAGTGATAGACATGATTGATTAACAATTACTGCTCCATTTTCCAGAGATCAAGGGTAAGTTTTAGGACAGCAGAATTTTTCCACTCAGTTACACTGGACAATTCTGGCTCCAACTGCAGAACTCCATGGTTATCTTCATTGAAATTCAGACCCCATTTGTTTAGTCATGTCCCTTTGAAGACATTTTGCCAAATACCTAGTGTCAGCAATAAACTCCTATGGTCTAATTGGACAGTGTCAGCCTGGACTCAGTTGGTCACAATCTTGCCTATGAGACAGAATGTATATGGATTACAGGTCGGGACTTTGGACTCACAGGCTGATGCTGCAATGCATCAAGGGAAGGCTGCATTTTCTGGAGGTGATAGTGAATATGGGTTCAGAAAGGGTAGATCTTGTCTGATTATTCTCATAAAAGTTTTGAGGAGCTGATAGCCTGAATTGATTGTGGAGAGCCATATAACCTAAAGTATATTTAGACTTACAGATGAGTTTGATAAAGTACCACATGAAGGACTTCTTCACAAAGTGAAGTCACTGAGTATCAAGGGCCTGATCCAGGCCCAGTTACCTGATCTAAGCCCTAGTTCACAACCATGGAGCTGGTTGGGGAATATATTTGGTCTTAAACCCCTTCAAGTGGGGAAGAGAAAATAAGTAAATGCCCCAAGTACCCCAGTTCTCATCCCATCCACAGTCAGAAAGCCATCATTACCTATATTCACTGTGAGTGAGTATCTGGGCAGGAGAGTTTTGAATTAATTTAATTTTGTGTATGATGGAGTTGGGGAGATCAGCAAAGAGGGCATTGGAATAGTTGGGAAGTGATGAAGTAACTGTTGTGAAGAATGGAAGGATGTGAGCAACGTGACAGAGGTGGAAAAAGTGGTCTTGGTTAAGGAATGGATGTGGTACAAGTAAAGACACGCACACATGTGGCTCACTAGACACACTTTGTAAGTGAAAACTGCATGAACTATTGCAAAAGGTTTTGAGCACTCCCCACAAAATACCAATAGGGGCAGTTGTTCTATTTCCTCTGTTTGCTGGCTAAAACTAAATCCACTGCACTGCAAAAAAAAATAGAGCTTACAATAAAAAGACATTAACTGCTTCCCACTGCACATATCAGATCAGTGAGGCAATGAAAAGCAGCTATTGAGACTACAACACACATGCATGCACACACACAATACACATAAGAGGGGTTTCCTTGGAGCTGAACAGGCTCGAAGGTGACATTTATTCAACCCTCTGTGGTGGTTTTGGTGGTCCAGTTCCTGAGCCAGGACACTGCTGATGACAGAACAACCATCCTGGCTCATTGGCAGGAATTGGAAGGGCAGCCCAACCATTGGGGATAGGATATCATCCCATTCAACTCATTTTAACCCTGTAAGAAAAGCCCTAACTGGCAGGAAGATCCTAGCTGGACAAACAAGTTTACCAGGTAATAATATGAATTACAAGCTATGCAGTTTTAGCTGGTAAAAATCCAGCAGTACGCCAACTCACACTCAGGGGTCCCCAACCCTTGGTTCGTGCCAGCCTGTGCCTAATACTTTCAGGAATTTGGTAAGTAGAATGCGTCGTTCCAGGGAAAGCATGTGCATTCCATTCCAACAACCTATCTCTGGAATTTCCATGTGTAAGTTGCATGAAATTCCCAGTTTGTTTTGGATACTCTTTAGCATAGTGATAGGTTTCCACATGTGTCAGACACCTAGCTGCACTAAAAAATCCCACAAATACATACTAACAGTTTAAATTCAGTTATTACAGTCCAGGAGCCACAGGAATGTTCTAGAGAGGAATGATTATCATTGTAAAAATTGTTTACCCAGAACAACAATTAAATATTCGTGTCAGTGTTCATATTCATGTGAGTATTCATGGCAGGTTTGCACTTAATGTACTGCTTTATCATGTTGCAGAGCAAGATTTTCTGTAAAGTGTAGTGACTGAATGTGTAGGTGAATATGGCAGCAATGGAGGGAAAGACCAATTGTTTATCATGGCATTACTGTTAAAAAAGCAGAAGAAACTCCTGTCTCTTTAGGCCTTTAAAGTCCACCTGAACAGTTTAAGATCTCCTGACTAGGATGGCACTTCAAATACTAATTATAAATAATAATAATAATCTTTGCATTTGATATAGTGCTTATTATATCTTCTAGATGTCTCAAAGTGCTTCATAGAATATATTGTAAAGTGTATTGACTGTACATTTGTGGGCAAAATGTGGCAGCCAATTGCGCACAGCAGTGTTCTACAAACAATCGTGGATTGAAGTGACCAATTTTAGTACTGTTTTTATTTTCAGTGTTGTATTCGCTCTGACTGGAGATTCAAAGTTAAATTCGTACCTATTCCTAAATGTCACTGTGGAAGGCTATAGAGTAACCAAAATGATGGGAATGCCGATGTACTTTGGAGAATCTGGTTCCCTCAGAACAATGAGCAAGAGCTCTAATGGCAGACTAGTGACAATATGACCAAGTGGAAGCAAATAAATGACTCCAGCTGGGAACTTAGAGACAGTCTTGGCTGTCTGATACAATTCCTCCTATACTCTTGAGGAACAATTCAAGATAAAAACAATACCAGATCCTGGCTGCAGTTTTGGAATGACAAGCTATAATGATGATCTATTCACATAAACTCTGCCTCTAACCTACTTGAGACCACAACTTCTATCTAGTCTTAGCCTGTGGGACGAATTGTTTTAAAAGTTAAAATTGCACAGTGTTGTAGAAAATTCTTCAAACCAGCCTTATTTGGAAACCAGCTTTCTGCATTTCTATAAAAAAAAGTCTTCCAAATCTAGACTACATGTAAGACATGTGTCACAATTCTGCAGCATCTTAAATTGTAAGACAAATTGCTCTCACAGGCTAGGTCTTGGTGGAATGTCAGACCTTTAGTTGCTCAGTTGGATTAACACTATTTGGGAACAAGTCAGCAAAAGAAACAAGTTGCTTAACAAAGGATTTATTCATACAAAAAACTTACACAATGACACCAACTCCTCCGCAGTAACATTCCCACACGATTCGAAAACTTGGCTGAACAGTAACGTCCTAAATCTACAGGGGAGTGTGTGTGGGGGGTGGGGGGGCGGTCATGGTAAGAGGATGGATTTGCCTTAAGCTGTAGTACATTAGAAATGTGCAACACAGCAGCAGGCTGTTTGGCCCATCATTTTGTATTGGCTGTTTGCTCATCCACAAAGCCGTCCATCTGAATCCTAAATGCTGTAAAATGAGCCAGATTGACACACTTCGATATTAAACGTGTGAAACTACGGTGCCTTGAAATTTAAGATTGTTCAGAATTGTGGAAAATGCAGAAGATCAGTTTGGTTTACCTGCAATTGAGACTCAACTTAAGTTTAAAAAAATCAATAATTCTAAGTTACTATACATTTTAAAACAAAATGTGCCTGCAGCCCAAACAGATTGTTTTTATTCAGGCCGAGTGTATG
The DNA here is from genome assembly GCA_035084275.1 of Hydrolagus colliei. NCBI lineage: Eukaryota > Metazoa > Chordata > Chondrichthyes > Chimaeriformes > Chimaeridae > Hydrolagus > Hydrolagus colliei. Next base: position 33,887,360 of record CM068746.1, read on the forward strand.
TAAACTATGCTATATTTGATTTACAAAGTTTTTCTAGCACATGAATAAGCTTTACATCAGAGTACTTTAAAGTTACAATGTCATACAGTGGATACTTCTTTCTGTAGCTGCGATTCAACAAAACAGGTTGATAGCAGCGATGTGTGGTACAGGGCAATCTGCATGTGTAGAAGATATACTCTCAGTCTGCTTAGAAGCACAGTGATGGGTTTCCACCTGTCCCAGACGCCCAGCTAAGCAAAGTAGAATAGTTTAAAGCACTTTTCAGAGTCTGGGCAGATGAAGATCATCATTCTTAACTTTAAATCTTTTTAATTCCCTTCATGTTCTCACCCCACTCTATGTCTTTGACTTCCTTAAACCTTACTGATCTAAACACTCCCTTAGCTTAGCCTGCACCAGCCTGCTTCATTTCTCCTACCTCACCTTTCAGCCAATCCACCCTTATTATCCAGAACTCCATCTCAGAGTCACTCTGACTTGCCCTCTCCCTACTTTTTTCAAGGTCTGCCTCTAAACCTACCTCTTTGACCGCACTTTCATTCATCTTTCACCTCCCTACCTCATTGGCACATAACTTGCCATTGACAGCAATGTCTGGTAATCTTCCCACTGGCTGTCAACTAGGACCACCCGTTAGGGGTTTGGCATGCAGGGTTAACAGGACCTGAATAGTAAAAAATAATAATAATCCTTGCATATGATATAGTGCCTTAGCACACCTTCCAGACATCTCAGAGCACTTCACAGAATATATTGTAAAGCGAATTGACTGTATATTTGTGGGCGAAATGCAGCAGCCAATTGCACACAGCAATGTCCCACAAACAGTGGTGAATTGAAATGATCAATTTATTATTTGTTGTTATTCTTTTGAAGGATTATTATCAGGTGTGTGGAGTAAGGAAACTTGCTCAAGGTTTTGCCCTGCTGGGAATTGAACCCAGGTCTCCCACTTGTAAGGTGAGTGCTCTAACCACTGAGCTATAGGACTCCCCAAATAGGAACAATCTGTGCTCCCAGTGACTAATTTGCCTCTCCAAGCACAGCCGATGAGCTTCATGGGGCAGGTCTGTCATCAGCAATATCCTGGAGTGCAATGTCCCTCATCCTTCCGGCTCAGGAACAGGACAATTGGGACTGCCATAGATGGTGGACTCAATTTCCACATTCTGTTGCCAAAGCAGCACCAAGGAGACCCTGCGTAGTTCCCACCAAGGAGGATTTGCCTACATGAAAGGTCATTGTGAGTTGTTACCAACATAAATACTGTACTACAAAGAGACTGAAAGGTGTTAGAAAAGTGGCAATAAAGTTATAGATGAATTGGTATGTATGCCAAATGTCTCTAAAGATCAAGCTCATTATTTAGCAGCTTCCTAACAGGTGCCCAAGGTGACACGATCGTGAACATCCATTATTTATTAAGGGATACATCTAACTACTATTGTTTGAAGAAAGCCGATCGTTAGAGTTGAAAGATGAGCATTGTGTTTTGATAAACCATTTCAAAGGTAGCTGAGTCTTTCTGCTCCAGCAAAAGTTCCAGGTCTTGAATGTCCTTTCAAAGCTGTTCCCTTTCAGCATTTTCTCCAGTTTCAAGCTAATCTTGGTGAAATGAGAGCACTGCTCAGTCGCCCAGCTGGCATACTGAACAATTCTCGTCTGCCTGTAGGCAGCTCACAGCTGGCCTTGTGTCGAATGCCATCCGTCTCATCAAAATAGATCAGACCAACTTTCCTCGCAACAATACCAATGCGATAACAACAGCAGCCTGGATGTATAAAGTGCCCTTCACACAGAAAACAGAGTGATTTACAGAGGTGGGACAGCCATCAGGTAGGGGAAAGAGGAAAGGGAGAAGGAAGGAAGTGACCACAGGCACAGTTGAAGAGGTAGGCTTTAAGATGCGACTTGATGACAGACAGAGAGGGGGTGACCGGAGGAGTAAGGTAGGAGGAGAACAGAGAGATGGGGAGGTGTTTGGGAGTTTGAAGGGGTTTAAAGGTAAATGTGAGGAGCTTGAAGTCGATTTTTTTGGAGACAGGGAACTACTACAGCCTGGTGAGGACTGGGGTGATCGGTGTGTGGAGTTAGTGTGGGTGAGGACAACATTCAATGGGGTTTTAGAGGAGATAATAATAATCCTTCATTTAATATCGAGTCTTATCGCATCATTGACACGTCTGAAAGCACTTCACAGAATACTATACAGTACTGTAAATTAATTTTGTGTGAGAAACATGGCAGCTAATTGTACATAGCTGTGTCTTACAAAAGTGGCAGATTTTGTTTTTGGAAGGGATTATTACCCTCTGGAAAAGCAACTTGCTAAACAAATAACAAGCGGGTTCCTATTTACTGCTAGGTAAACAGAGGCGGATGAATTGAGGAAACTTGTTCAAGGTTTCGCCCTGCCCAGGAATCAAACCCAGGTCATTTTATTTGCTCTAACCAATACCCTACAGATGGATCTTTATGAATGAAGTGAAGAAGACCAGCAAGGAGGGTATTTAAAAGCCCAGCCTGGAGGTGATGAAAGTGTGCCTTAAGGAATCACACTACATAGTCTCAATAGTATTCTCACTACCACAGAATGTAAGCAATACATCTAAATGTTGTGTCAAGGTTCTGTCCTTGAATGGTTCAGGTCTTATCTTTTACACTATCTCCAATTTGTCTCTGCCAATGGTTTCTCCTCCAGCCACGACATAGTATCATGCGATGTTCCTCAGTGCTCTGTTCTCAGACCCGTCCTCGCCAACCTCTACAGGCTCCCCCTCAGTGACCTTGTTCACAGACATGGTGTCAACCTCCACATGTACGTCGATAACATCCAATTCTATCTCTCTGCCTCCATCCTTGATTCCTGGATAACAGGACAAAGTCCAGGCTGAGAGCCAACTTTCTGCAACTGAATGTCAGCAAGACAGAGGCCCTCCTGATTAGCTCACTCCAGTACCTCCACACCTCAGGCACTGGTAGCATTCACAGACGCACGTACCTCACCAAGCCAGTTAGGAACCTTTTTCGACCATCAACTGTCCTTTCTTCCCCCTTATCTGTGCCATGACTAGCATCACCTCTACAACATTACTCAACTTGCCACTGCCTCCCCCTCAGGCTGTCGAAACCCTCATATATGCATTTGTCACATCAAGGCTCGACTATGAAAACTACTTCCTTGTCGGCCTCTCCAACTCTTCACTTCACAAGCTGCAGATAATCCAGAACTCTCCATCACCCCCACCCTCTCATGGCTCCAATGGCTCCTTAAGAAGATAGAATTCAAAATCCTGGTCCTTGCTTTCAAGGTCTTTGACAGTTTTGTTCTCTCCTACCTCTCTGACCTATCAACATGTCTGCTCCCTCCACTCAGCAAGTTCTGGCCTGCTCCATATCTCCAGCCTGACCTGGCCTACTATCGGGGGCCTAGCTTTCAGTCTCTCTGACCCCACCCTTTGGAACTCCATCCCACAGTCTCTTTGCCTTGCTCCCTCCCTTGTCTCCTTCAAGGCACAACTCAAGACCCTCCTTTTCGACCGTGCCTTCAGCATCCTCTTACCTCTCTGCTCCATTTTATCTCAACCCTGCCAGTGCCTGTTTAGTGCCTTGGGACCTCCTCACAACCTGAAAGGAGCTTTCCAAATGTAATTTTTTTGTTGTCATGTCATAAACACCACCAAGGCTGTCTTAAATGTCAGCTGGGCTCAGTGAACAGCACACTCACCTGTAAGTTAGAAAGTTGTAGCTTCAAACCCATCAACACTTTGACTCCTAATTCAGAAAACGTATGAAAATGGGGTTTCTTCTGGTGTGTTTAGTAATTATGACTCCTGATTATTGTTAAGCCCTTGCTGTAAGCAACATGGTTGCTGCTAATCTAGATAGTGTAATCCTTGCATTTGATATGCAATATACTGTAATAAAAATACAAATTTACATTTATATAGTGCTTTTCATTACAGGAGGATGTCCCAAAGCACTTCACATGATATACTGTCAAGTTAGTATTTTCTATACAAACACAGTCAATCTGCACACAGCAGTGTTATACAAACAGTCGGGTCCCAGACACACCTTTTCTCTCACACAAAAACAGGAGTTGCTGGGGAAACTCAGCAGGTCGGGCAGCATCCATGGAGAAAGGAAAAGGAGTCAACGTTTTGGGTCCACAACCTTTCGTCAGAGTTCTTGAGTTCTGACGAAGGGTTGTAGACTGGAAACGTTGACTCCTTTTCCTTTCTCCATGGATGCTGCCTGACCTGCTGAGTTTCCCCAGCAACTTCTGTTTTTGTTTCAGATTCCCAGCATCTGTAGCATTTTGTGTTTTGTTTTACACCTTTTCTCTCTCTGGTATCCCTATTATTTTGTAATTTCCCCCCTCTTTGTTTTACATTATTGACACCTCTTCTCTTCAGTTTTATCACAACCCCCCTTTGTTTTATACCATTAACACCGCTTTAATCCTGTCCTCTACCACATTTTTTCTTGTGTCTTCCTTGCCATGCTTCCTCCGTCTCTGTTAGTTCTTAAAAGCTTCTCACTCCCAACATGCCCCAGATCTGATGGAGGGTTGTGGACCCAAAATATCGACTCACCATAAATGAGTGTTCCCAGTGATTTATATTTTTGTTTCATCTGGGGATTGTTGGCCCTGACTTTTGGGAAAAACTCCCTTCTCTTTTTGAATAGTGCCAAGGGTATCTTTGAACAGTCAGATGGGACCTCAGTTTAAATCTTTCATCTGAAGGACAGTACCTCTGACAATGCAGTACACCCCTAGCACTGGAGTGTCACCCTAGACTGTACAACTTTAAAGTCATAATGTGGAGCTTGATTTCACAAACATCTGACTCAGGCAAAAGCTGAGCCAGCCTGCTAAATATGTATTTTTTCATGGCTGAGTGCATGTATGTTTCATGCAGCATCTTGTCAAAGGGAAATGCACTGATTTGCTTAGCAGGCTTTGGTTTTGAATGCCTGATTTGCATCGTAGCCTTAACTCATCTTGCAAATGTGCAATCCCATCTGTACTACTTGACCTGGCACAAATTACAACCATACAGCTTTACAGGATGGAAGAAAGCCATTCAACTTATCACGTCTGTGCTGCTCTTTGAAAAGGTAATGCATTTACCTGCCTTTTCCCCATATTCCCCTCCAAATATCTATCATGTTCCCCCTTGAAAGCAAATCTGGATCCTGCCTTGATCATCATACCCAGTAGGGAAATCCACATCGGAACAACTCTCTGTGTAAAACAATTCTTCTAATCTCTCCCTTTGCTTGGCATGACCTTGCAACATGAAAGACACTTTACAAATGCAATTTTGTTGTTGTTGCTTCCTTGCAAACTGTTAAAGTAATGCTCTCCCTCCTGTTACTCTCTCACCAACCAGCAGAAATCATTTTCCTCCCTCTGCTGTTACAAAACTCCTCAAATTTTCCTAAAAGTCTTGCTGTGCGGCAAAGCTCAGAAGAGCATTGCCACTACTTTCCTACCCACATCTCTGACACATCCCTACCCATTAAGAGATGGTTGCACCAATAGGAGATGTGGAACTTGAGCAGTAGGTGCCTACTTCACTGTATAGCAATCAAGGTGGTTCCCAAGACCTGGATGTATGATTGTGTGTTCACAAACTTGGAATCCAGGTAACATTGTAAGAGTTTGCCACTAAGAGTTTCAAAAACCCACAACACAGATATTGTTGGTATTGGGTATACATTAACACCCCACAAGTCGCTGTGTAACAAGATAAATATCAGTTGATATTTAAATTACATTTAAATTACTTTAAATATCCTGTAAATTATGTTTAACATGGAGGCTAAAACAGGAATGCTGCATTGTTGGAGACCCCATCTGTTTCTGTTCAAGTGGATGTGTAAGATCCCATGGCACTACTGGAAAATAGAATGGAATTTAGCCCCGTGTCCTGGCCAACAATCTCCCAGTTAAAATTGATCATTCACTTCTCAGCTGGTTGTGCATAAATTGGCTGCTGGTTTGCCTACAAAACCTCATAGTAAATTCTGAGAAGTGCTTTGAGATGTTCCATCTGCGTGATGGGAGTCAAGCACATGAGCCCGAAGAAACAGACACAACCATCACTTAACATTTAATCTGAAGGATGGCAACTCCAGCAACTCCTACAGTACTTTATTGGAGTGTCAGCTGAGACTGGAAGTTCAAAGTCCTATTGTGGTGCTTGAACTCACAAGTGCTGGGCAAAAGGAAGCCATTCAGTCCATCACGTCTGTGCCACTGCTCCTTGTTTCTCTAAATTATCCTTTCTGTACCAATCCCACTTATTAGCTCTCTCCCTGTATCTTTCAATATTTTCATGCTCAGGTGCTTATCCAGTTCCCTTTTGAATGACCATGGCACGTTTTTGGCTAAGTTCACCAATTTCAGCAGTCACCGGAGATCAAATTTCGGATCGTTCAGTAATTTTTTCTTAGTTTGATCATTAGTATTTTCTTTAGATTTAAAAAAAAATGATGTAGAATTTTTGAAAATAAAAATGTGCAATGGCTGAAATACTTCCATGAAAATCAATAAGGAAAATTGCACGAAAAAATGCCATTGACAAGCATACAACAAACAAAACTGAACAAGCTCTGTGCAGCATAAGCAAGTGTAAACATGTCAACTCTAGAGAATTTGACAAAGGGGAAATTGAGAAAAAAAACCTTGAGGCGTTACCTGACTTGTCATTCACCATGCTCCAACAGCAATAAACAAAACAAGCAGGATGAAACAAATGAAACAGGATGCTCGGCTACATTGCCAAATTAGTTGTGTTCAGATTCCCACAAATCTTGGTCAAGCCATATAAGCCTCCGGTCAGGCAGCATCTGATATACTGTGGCCATGTCTGGACTCCAAAACATTATGGGGCCTAGAGGGGCCTAGAGAACCTGGAGCCATACAACAATAACAAATAAAATTGCATTTATAGAGTGCCTTTCACATCAGGAGGACATCCCAAGGTGCTGAACAGTGAGGTCGGGATCCAAGCAGTGGGGGAAGAGTCGGGGTAGGGGCGTGGGGAAGGAGAGTAAGAAAGGGGGGAGAGTTAGGAGGGCAGAAGAAGGCACGTTCGAAGACTAAGGTCTTGAGGCCGGCCTTGAAGGAGGAAAGGGAGGAAGCGAGGAGAAGGTATTGCGGGATGGAGTTCCAGACTGTGGGGGTCAGAAAGGCTGAATGCCTGACCACCAAAGTACTATATAATTGAAGCATCATTCCCTCTCCTTTATATTCATTTATAGAGGGATTAAAGGGTATGGGGATAAGGCAGGTAGCTGGAGTTGGAGTAGAATATCAGCCATGATTGAATGGCAGATGCAGGCTTGATGGGCCGAATGGCCTACTCCTGTTTCTTATGTTCTTATATTCCCTTGAGATAAAGGCCAATATCCCATTAGCCTTTTTAATAATGTTTTCTACCCGTGAACAGTCATACTCACTTAATCTATCTAAATCCCTTTGTGTGTTTCTGCTCCCATCTGCGCAATTTACCGTTCTTCCTAACTTTGTTTCATCCGCAAATTCGGATATAAAATTGTCTATTAATTCATCCAAGTTATTTATATATATAGACTGTATATGGCGAACATCTGAGACCCCAGTACAGAACCCCGGGGAACCCCACTTTTCACGTCCTGCCAATCAGAGAATGTTCCTTACATCCCTTCTCCCTATTTCCTGTCACTCAACTAATTACCAATTGCTCATTTGATAGCACTCTCACCTCTGAGTCAGATGGTTGTGGGTTGAAGACCCACTCAAGACTTCAAGCTCATAGTTTAGGCTGACACTCCAATACAATGATGGGGGAGTTTGTCCCAGTGTCTTGGCCAAGTAGCTAATAATAAAATTGGTAATTCTCTCCATGGCTGTTTGGAGGACCTTGCTGTGCATAAATTAGCTGCAGTGTTCGCCAACAAAGTGCAGTCACTGCATTTCAGTTTAAAATCCCGTGAAACATTTTGAGATGTCTTGATGTGATAAGGCACCTTATCAAATGTAGGGATTATTATTATGATTATTATTATATAACACATGCACCGATCAACTGACTTGAACCATGTACAGTATATAGCTACAACTACTGTACCTACTTTGAGACATTTTATAAGGGGTTTGCCTTAATTACCACTTATGGAATGATGTGCTTTATGCATTGTGAATCCAGCAAGAAGTGACATTGTGAGCCTTGGCGAATATCTGCACCTGACTAATCCTCTGCTTCTCATGTCTCACAGTGAGAGGGATTTAATTAGGGAAATGCATTACTCAAATTCACAGTTGTGTCTGGATCTGCAGGCAAGCATTTCCAAAGGTGAGAATAGAAACTGCATAAGCCATGCTTCAATTAAATTCAGAAATAGAGGCACTGCTGAAGGCACTACATTTATTGTGTGTCAGCCTGGCTCAATTGGTAGAGCTCACTGTTCTGAGTCAGAAGGTTGTTGCTTAAAACCCCACATTGAAAATTTGAGCTCACAGTCTAAGATGATCCTCCAATGTTCTGGTGGAGATATGAAGGAGTTGTCTTTCTGTGAAAGTTATTAGGAGAAATGGAAGGGAGTGAAGTTTATTTCCCCTGAAACCTGTCTTTTATATTTAAATAAGTCATCTTAATTATATACCTAATCCTTACATTTGATATTGTGCTTTTCACCTTGGGAGGACTTGTCAAATCACTTCACAAGTAAAGTGTAATGACAATTTTGTAGGCATATGTGGCAGCCAACAAATAGTCCTGAAGTGAATGACCAATTTAATCTGGTGATTGTTGGCCAGGACACCAGGAGAAACTGCCTTGATGACTGTTTTGGGGACATTACTATGTGCAAATTGGTTGCTGAATTTTCTTGCCAAACAGTACTTGAAATGAGAAGGGAGTTTCTTGTGGTGTCGTAGCCAGACCCGTTTCCATGCTGTGCAGTCAATGTCAAAGTGTAGCCACTTCCAGCCACTTAGCACATCCCCAAGCACTGAATTAGCCTAGCTGGTGAACACTAAGTACCAAGTTGTGGCTTGAATCCACAACCTTTTTACTCAGAGCCAAGAGTGGAACACCAACTGAGCCATGCTGACACACACTTACTGCAATGTCTACACTAATGTACCCACAATGGAATGATACCTGCAAACACATACCCAGGGACAGCATTTTAAAAACATTTTTAAAACAACCAGCTCCAAAGTCAATGATTTTTCCGAAACCCATACTCTGTTTGAAAGGAAGCAAAATAAGCGGCGGTTGATAGCAAATAGTATGGATGCGTTTAAGAGAAAAATCAATATGCACACAAGCGAGAAGGGAATAAAAGGGTATGGGAGGAAATAAGAAATGGATGGAGACTCGTGAGGACTGAACAGCCTGTACAATCTAAGTAAATCTATGTAATTTCTTGAAAAAGCACTGATGGTGTAGAGAAAATATTTTTTTCTACTTGGACTGTACACAGAGCATGTTACACTTACATAATGCCTTTCAGGTGGAGAGGGAATCTCAAAGACCAATCACAGAACTGATTGGAAGTTGAAGCTGGGGGGTGCTTGGGAAGAGAAGGAGGGCCAAAGTGTAGTCTAAAAGATAGGTCTTAAGGCAGGTTTTGAAGGCAGGGAAGGGAGAGGTAGAAGGACTCCGAGATTCAGTTACAGAGATCGGAATGGATGCACTATATTAAGAATTCTTTGGTAATGGGGAGGGGTTGTTGTGGGGTATTGAGGTGAATGTCTCTCCTTTTGGCTGCCTCCCCTGGGAAGGTCAGGCAGGGCTGGAGCCACAATGCATGTATGGAGCAAACATGTGAATTATACACAATTATACAATGTACATCTACACAGCACCTTTCACATCTGAAGGATGTCCCAATCTGCTTTGCCCAGCTGGCTAGGCACCTGAGATGGGGGGAGGGTGACGGAACTAAAATGAGGGGGGAAAGATGACCGAAAACTCATTTGAAAGAGGGGAGGGGGCCAGCCAGAGGGACTTTGGAACAAAGTTCCAGATACTGCTTATATAAAAGTACTGCACCATTTTCACATTGCAAAGGTCACCTTGCCCAGTTAATGCAGTTTGCTGCATTGCCTCCTTCCAGAACAGAAGCTTGAAGCAGTCAAGCAGCTTTCTGTGAAGAGGCAGCACCCTGCGCCTTGCCGCACTGCCAGCTCCATCCAGCTGGGAGCGGATTGTGGGCAGCTTCACATCAACTGCTGCGCACAGCCTCTGATTGAAAATAAACCAGATAGCAAATACTCACAAATTCCATCAGTGCAATAGTGCATTTTGTTTTCGAACAAAAATGAGAGTAAGATATGCAAAAAAGTGCAAAATACACAGTCCTAATCATAAAATTCTTGAATTATCACATTGGCAAAACGTCTCAAAACACTTCATGTGATTTACTGCAATGTGTGTAATTGTAAGCCAATCTTTGACGAATGCAGAATCACAGTGATAATGCTTTAGTGGATAAATACACAGCCACTGCATTATAAAGTAAACCTTATAAATCACTTTAAGACATGTTGATGGAGTGAAAGGTGCAGTATCCAATAGCAAAAATGGTTTAATAGCATTATTATACACCTCTCAAAATGACAGGTATTACAGGTATATGAAAATTCAAGAATTATGCCAAAATTGTTACAATGGTTACAGAGCTCACCCTATGAGTCATTTAAACTATGAACTCATATGTTTCATTTGACACTCCAGTGCAATGCTAAGTGTCCTTCTGTTGAGCTCTTTAAGTGAGGTCCTGCCTCTTCAGGTGGATATTAAAGATCCCATTAAAAGAAACAAGTTTTTTTTCCAATCTCCTGGCCAACAACTCCCCAAATAAGATACATCATCTATTTCATGTCTGTTTGTGGGACATTGCTGTGAGCCAACTGCCTGCCACATTTGCCTGCAAGATACACAGTCACTCCACTTCACAGTAAAATTCCTGTGAAGCATTTTGAGATGTCTTTCTGATGTGAGAGGGAGTCAATCTGGCTCAGTTGGTAGTACACTCCTCCAAGTCAGACAGTTGTGGGTTCAAGGCGCATCTCAAACAATCCAGTGCCAGGCTGGGGGTGTACTTCATTGGCACTTCACAGTAAATCACTGTGAAGCACTTGGAGATGTCATTATCACTTGTAAGGCACAGTAACAAATGAAATGATTACCAGTATTTTTACAATAAACTATTTCCAACTTTAAGATGAAATAAATACCACTCAGTTTGGAGGTAATAATAACAATTGCCCTATTCCTGCAGATGTAACAGCTAACATCTCAGCTAAACTTCCTGAGACTCTGCGTTCTTCACAGTCTCTGAGTATGCAGTCAGAGGCAGCAGGGGTTGGGAGACTGTCTAGTGGCAACAAAATATGATGGTATGTCATCATAGTCCAAAGGACAATGGAGCAGAAATCATTTACAACATGCAAATCAGCCAGGCTGAGGACTCTCACCTCTAAATCAGAAGATTGTGGGTTTAATCCCCATTTTGCCTGTTCCAACTTCCTACAGTTTAATATGGATAAGCCAGAAGCCATCATCCTTGGTCTTGCCAATGCCTTTTCACCCCTGGATGTGACCTCTCCAGCCTCTACCTGAAACTCATCAAAACAGTTAGCCCAGTTCTATCTTTACCTCTCCTTCTTTCCCCACATAATCCCTGACCACGAGTGCCTTATTTCACCCAGTGCCATTTCACCCACCTCTGTCCTGATCTCACACGGCCTTGCCCCCTCCTTTCTCTCTGACCTGCTGACTCCCTATCAACTTGCCAATCCCTCCGTTCAGCTGACTCGGGTCTGCTCCACGAACCTCGCCCGATCCGCCCTACCATCAGTGGTCGGGCTTTCAGCCTCTCTGTCCCCACACTCTGAAACTCCATCCCACAGTCCCTTCGCCTCGCTTCCTCCCTTGACTCCTTCATGTCCGGTCGCAAGACCCTCCCCTTCAATCGTACCTTCTGCCTCCCTGCCATCTCTCTCCCTTCCCTCACCCCCACCTTGCCCCTCCCGCTTGCTTGGGTCCCGACCCCTGACTGTTCAGGGCCTTGGGACGTCCTCCCGACATGAAAGGTGCCCTACAAATGTAATTTTGTTGTTGTTTTTGTTGCTCCCTCTTTGCTACCGCTGTCTGTGGGACACTGCTGTGTGTAATTGGCTGCCGTGTTTCGCCCACAAATATACAGTCAATTCACTTTACAGAATATTCTGTAAAGCGCTTTGAGACATCTAGAAAATGTGAAAAGAGCAAGGAACCTTGCAAAATGCAAGGATTACATCGATGGCCGAACCTTCAGCCGCCACCCACTAACCTCTGGAACTCCTTGTTGGTGTCTGTCCCCATGATCCTCTCACAATTAGAGGCCTCTTAAAAGATAAGGGGATTAAGGGATCTGACCCGACAATGTGATGATATCCTACCCGATGGAGGGAGTCCTGATTCAACAAATCTAAGGAGAAAACATTCATAGATTTTAAAGTTGTATTATGCTGTTATTTCTCACACAACTAAGAAAACAGAGACCCTTTTGAGGACAGCAAGTGCATCTTGCAAATGTGATGGGACAACACCAATTTGAAAAACGTTTTCTTCTCACTGTTTAATGTTTACAATACATAAATATTTTTAATATTAGGAACACAGCACCTTGTCTGAATCCTTGCCAGGTCGTACTCCCAAGGGCAGGAATTCCTTTTATCCTTAAACCTATTGTTTTAAGATTGAGGATTGTGCAGAATTTTGAAAAATATTTTAACTACTGTATGTAGTTAAAATAACAATAAGTACATACAAGTTTAAGTATGTACTGTTTTCCGGATGCGCACTGTTACATTTCACCCTTCTGTTTTGACAAGCAATTTAGCTTGTTTAATTTATGGAGAGTGTATTCATTGATTGTTTTAAAGCTTCCGGAGGACAGGGCTTCTTCCCATTCAGCTACTGGTAATTGTAAAAACCAAAGCCCTAACAATTGGGTGGTCCTAGGAACAAACAACAGGAAGCATGTCAGACAGTGACAGGAAGTGGCTTGGTTGATAGGTGGTCTGTAGCAGGTCAGAGATGCAGGAGGAGGTCAGGCAATGGAGGGCCTTGAAGGTGAGGACAAGGATTTTGAATTCTATCCTCTGAGGTATGGGGAGCCAGTGCTATTGCATGAAGATGAGGGTGATGGGGTCACGGAGCCTGGTGTTAGAGGGGGCACAAGCTGCAGAGTTCTGGATGATCTGCAGCGGGTGAATGAAGAGTTTGGGAGACCGACAAGGAGGGAGTTTCCGTGGCCTTCAGCTACTCTGTCCCCACCCTTTGAAACTCAATCCCGCAGTCCTTCCACCACACCCCTTGCCCCCTTCAAGACCCTCTGAAGACCCTCCTCTTCGACTATGCTTTTGATAGCCCACCTCCACTCCTTGCCCGCCTCCCTCCAATCCTGATCCCCAGCTCGGGTCTGAAATACTGATTGTCCAACACCTTGGGATATCCTCCCAACTGGAAGGGTGCTATACAAATGTAATTTTGTTGTTGTTGCATCAAACAATGTGCTCTTGTTCTATTGTTTTGGTGCATCCAAACCTATTGATCTGGATTTAGTTTTTCAATCTCTCTGAGGGTCTTCTATCTTGATGAAAATAGACCAGTTAAAAACAACTTATTGGAGTCACAAACTTGTTTGTGTTAAATCAGCCAATTGAAAAACCTGAGCTGGGGGTGGGAGCCCACCTGCTGATTATGGGGTGGACAGGGCTGGGGACCTGAAGCTGGGGTAAATTGGCAGCAGCCAGGTCAATAGGTTTGAAGGAGGTCACAGAATTGGGGTCACACCATGAGGGATTTAAAGGGATATACAATTTAGACAGTGGATCCCACTCACCTATCAGTTCTTCAAACATGACTGGTTTTACAAGGCTGTTCTCATTTAAATATTAACTTTGTCTTTAGTGAAAATTGTATGTTGTTGTTATTGTTGTTGCCATGGGATTGTTAACGTCCATTGAACAAGCAGACAGGGTCTAGGTTTAACATCTCTGAAGACTGAAGAGCCCCATCTTATCAAACCATTGCTCATAGCCAGAAAGCACAGTAGTTTTTCTCTCTATTTACTTGCGGAATGAGCCATCTTTCGCTGTTGCAGCTAAGTTTGTTCGCCATCGTGTTCAAGAAGCCAAACGAGCAGCAGCCGTGAATACTCCTTGCTCGTATATGTTTACACTCGGCCATTTTTTATTAGAAGCCCTGACAAATATCTATCTGAGGTGATCCATAAATTCAGCTTTCAATTAAAGGGAATATATAATAAATAATAATCCCAGCATTTAATATAAAGGCCCTACTCTCAAAGGAGAGTAGGGATGGGTTCAGGGAAGGTATTTTCAGGATTGGGCTGATGACAGCTGTTTTGGGAGGGTGGGAACAATACCAGTGGATAAGGAGAGGTTGATGATATGTGGGAAAAATACGACAACCAATTGCACATAGCAGCAGTGTCCCACAAGCAATCGTGGATTGGATAACCATATTATTTTAGGTATTATTACCTCCAGAAAAATGATCTGCCAATTGACTAATAACTGGGTTCCAACTTACTGCTGGGTAAACAGAGGTATGTGGAGTAAGGAAACTTGCCCAACATGTTTTCCCGCCCAGGAATCAAACTCAGGTTCTCTTGCTTGCAAAGCGAGCGATTTAAGCCTATTTAAGCCTATTTGCATGACTCACAAGGAAATACCACAAATTTGTCCTCGTGACTCCAAAACAAGGTCAACTGAGCTTCCAATTTTAATTAATTGAGAAGCTTAAATCCTTATTTTGTTCTGGGTTCCAGTTTTGTGGGATTCAATCAAATTCTGTGATCTCAGTCAATCTGTACTCATAAAGTCTGTCTGAGTGTTTGTCTGTCTAAGAGTTAGAAAAGTGACGGATGTATACCAAGTGTGGTATGAGGTGCATCAAAACAGGTATCATTCCACTAGGGGTATAGTGAGGCCAAAATACTGAGATGTTAACTTGCAAAACACACAGTCATTATACTTTACTGACATGAAAGGCGTTATACCAAATGTAAGGATTATTATTTATTTTTATAACTAGGACGCTACACCCATTGTGGAAATAGTTTGATGCAGTGTGAGGAAGGCAGCAAAGGAGGTGATGTAAAACGACATTCTTTATCTGAACTTGGGTTATCCCATATAAAAAAAACGAATTACTTATTTTTGTTGTTGTATTTGATAGCATTCTTGTGTGACTCCGGCTGACTATCTGACAAATGTCTTGAATCCTTATGTAATTAATGCGACATCGACAGCAAAGTGGTGCGGCAGAAATGTATGTTACAACAAAGGTTGATGTATCCGAAAGAACTGGAACTCCAGCTATTACCTATACTTGAACCGAAAAAACTTCAGAATAAGCAACAAGAAGGAAGGCATCACAGTGAAGGGTGGAGCTTCGTTCGAAGGCGAACTTCAGGAATAGAATTCAATCCTCTGAGATTGTTCCATCAGTTTATTAGATCTTGGCAGATCTTTCAATCCCTTCAGCCACACACCTTTCAGTCATCTTTCTATTCTCGGCGCTCCTCGGCTCACAGCCCCAGCTCAGGTGCCCATACAGCATTGTCAAGTTCTGAAGCGAGTGAGACCGGCAGCGAGTGAGTGAGCTGGCAGAGAGTCAGGGAGTGAGTGAGCTGGGCAGGCAGTCAGGGAGTAAGTATAATGTTTCTTTTTTGAAAATTTTGATGAAAAATGTCCAAAAGGACCTAACTCCAGTTTTTACATTCATTTCTATGAGAAACATGTATTCACTTAATGTCTTTTCACTTAAAGTCACACTTTGCAAGAACCAAACTATGACGATACTACCTGTATCTGTCTCACTCTCTTATAAAAATTGCTATTCATTCTGTCTCTGGAGCAGAATTTTTATTTTTGATCAGCCAGGTGTCTGACACACATGGAAAACCATTATCACGCTTAAAAGTAATCAAACCAAACTGAGAATATGTAAGCCGTCCACAAATGTAAATTTTCTTGTGTCTGTGAAGGAATGTGCGGTCTCTCCAGAGGGAAGCACCTCACTTAGCTAATTCTGGAAAGTGTTTGGTTCAGGTTGGCAACTGCCAAGGCTTGGAGACCCCAGAGTGTGAGTTAAGGTGCACAGGAATTTAACCAGCTGAACAACAACAATAAATTACATTTAAATAGCATCTTTCGTGTTGGGAGGATGTCCCAAGGTACTGGACAATCAGTGGACTCAAGCTTTTGATTGGGATCAGGAGGGGTGAAGGGCAGGAAAGGGTAGGAGTAGGTGGGTGTCTGAAGGCACTGTTGAAGAGGAGGATCTTGAGATGGGTCTTGAAGGAGGCAAGGGAGGGGGCAAAGCAGAGGGACTGTGGGATCTTGGCAGGTCTTGCAATCGCTTCTGAAGCCACATTGCTTGGCATTGAGAACACTGTCTGGCAAGCTTCCTGCTGCTTGTCCAGCTTGGACTTCTCCACCCATTACAGTTTTGGCTTGCAATGTTAACAGGAGCTGAGTGGGAAGATTCTCAGCTCTCACTGACTGATCTCCCTCCAAGTCCTCCTGGCTAGCTAGTTAATAGTTTGGAGTACTGCAGGCCCAACTGGCTCAGGAACCACCACACTGAGACCACAGAGGATTGACTAGATTTCAACATTCCATTACCAAACATTTCAACTTGAGCCATCTCAGCCTCCCACTCCTCCACCTCCACAGGAGGACAATCACTCATTGATTATTTCACATTGACAAGTACAAGTTTCAACTCTCACAAAATGGGTAGTTGGTTCCCAAAAGTGCTGTGAGATGTCCTCCTGATGTGAAAGGTGCATACCAAATGTAAGGATTATTATTATCATTGCAGTGCCTGACTCCTCCAAACAACAATTTGGGCCTTTCTTCCAACGCAGATTCAGTGTCCCAACTGAGCTGCTTATGAATGATTCATGAATGTCCTTGGGAAGTATGATGCCTCTCTATGGATCATTGACATTTTTTGCTGCATTCCTGAAAAAATGCTGAGTACAATCAAATATTGCAGCAAGAGATATTCTTTAGCATATGTAACTATAGAAATCCTTTGGAGCTTCTCCCTGCTCGCCAAGTTGGTAAAGAGACTGCAGTAAAGGCTAGAAGGACATTGGCTCAAACATAAGTTACCTGATTGCAGCTGGAATGCTACCATTGGCCTTGGTGACTCTGGGTTAGGAAAGGAAAATATAAGCCAGGAATCCTGAACTTTATCTCTGTCCAGAGATCTTAAACTGAAAGTATATGTGAATGTCAGGTGGGTATAGTATTAGAGTTGACTTTGATGCACCCTGCGGGCAATTGGGCAACATAGTAGATGTCAATCTACACCAGTAGAAGGAAATGGGTGACGTGAAAAGAATAATTAGCAAATATAAAACCAGCTTTATGTCTACACAAATTCTAAAGCTGCTACACTGCAATATCCTTTTAACTGTGTTAATGAAGTAGGAGCAGTTTAATACATGCTCAATTTAGCTCCAGCTCCAGCAATCTCAAGGCAGCACATTGTATGAATGTCAACCTAGTTATATTTTCCCTGTGCACACATTCATCAACATGCAAATACCACAAGCTATATTTGAACAACAGTAACTTGTATTACTAAGTGCCCTTGATTTAGCGCAAGGTCTTGGAGAGCTTTCACATGAATATCGAGCAGGGAGAGTGGGTGATGAACATGGCAAGTTTGTGGTTTTCAGGCAGGACACATAGACAAACGTGTGAGTGATAGAACAATAAAATACAAATATACAATTATATAGCACCTTTCACATCAGGAGGACATCCCAAGTTGCTTTAGAATCTTGACAGCTAAACTGGTGTTGGGAGCTGAAGGGGTGGGGAGTTAAAAAATGACTGAAACACAGTTAAAGCGGTAGGAGCAGGTGCGCAATCCAGAGATTAAGGGTATATGATCCTTCACTTTGACCTCACTTGCCTCCTTCCAGGTCCAGCTCAAAACCTTCCTCTTTGACTTGGCCTTCGGTCATCCTCTCAACCAAAACCTTCTTGACCTCCATCCCCTCTTGATTCCTATGCCTAGCTCTGGTGCAAACCCTTGATTGTCTTGCACTTTGGGAGTTACTTCTGATGTGAAAGGCATTATATAAATACAATTTGTTCTTGTTGTTATAGGAACTGAAGGCGTGTCATCGATAGCGGCATGGAGAGGGCAAGGGCTACCTGTAAGCTTGAGTTCGCTGAGTGGAGGGAGCGAGTGCATCAGCAGGATAGCGGATCAGAGAGATAAGAGTGTACCAGGAAATAGATAAATCTGTAGATAATGGTGAGAACCTTAAAATTGATGCGATGTGAGACGGGGAATGAGTGAAAGCTGGCAAGAACTCCGCTGATTGGCGTGCAGAGTTTGTTCTGGGTGACGGAGTTTTGAATGTAAATAGGCCCTTCCAAAAATTATTGTGTCTTTTAGAAGTATTGTTCCAAAATATACATCTTCAATATTATTTGTGACACTGTTATTGGCCCCTCAGCAGTACTCTGATGCACAAGTTGGTATTTTTCCATGTTTAAAGCCAATGTCCTTTGTTAGTCTTATTCCCAAATGTAACATATAAACCAGCACCAAAAAAATGGCTTTGGGCATTACTTACTAACTTCTGTGTCTCCTGTGAACAACCCATTTCTTTGGCAAACAGATTGTAATTGTCTGTCTTAAAATTATCTTTCTAAACTGTTATCTTTTTAAACTGTTAATTTCCTGTCTCTTTGATGAAATGAACGTTAATTCTGTTGATTGTTTCCATTTAAAACCGTATGGTATGAAATTAAGTAAAATCCCCCAAATAGGGGAGTTGGGTGTCATCTGCATACATGTGGAAGTTGACCCCATGTCCGCGGATGATGTCACCAAGAGGCAGCAAATAGATATTGAAGAGGAGGGGACCAAGTACAGAGTCCCGAGGAACTCCGAACAAGATAGTGAAGGGTCTGGAGGAGAAAACGTTTGTGGAGATGCTTATGGGGCATTCCCACTGTTTCCGGGACATTGTGGGCAAATTAGCTGCTAGCTTCACCAACCTTTATTGTAAATCTTCTGGAGCTCTTTGAGGCAAACACTCGAAAAGTGCTACAGTCAACACTTGATATGTCCTCCTGACATGAAAGGCGCTATACAAATTATATTTTGTTGTTGATAACTCGTCATTCTGAGGGAAAATTGCTCACAAGGACTTAAGTGGTTGTTATAAATTAAACCAGAGTTGAGTATGCAAGGATTATTACTAATATCGCTTTTATATTCAAATATAAATATTGTATTGTATTGCATTTCAGGGTGCTTATTCTGCAGCTTGATATTCACAAGATGCAGACAAAAATCGCTTAGCAACATGTCAAGCAGACCAGAGCTCTAAAAGCTGTTTGGCTGCTTAATACGAGATGAATTATGACAATTCATGCGCACTGCTCCAGTGACTGTGACATTTTTAATGCCAGCTCTTACACCACGTCTGCTGAATATTTTTAACCAGTGCTGTTTTCAATCATTTTTATGTTGCCAAATAGAATGTTGTTACGCACTCATAAGTTGTACAAGCATATTAAAATAAAGATTTCACGATTGACATTGACATGAAACAAATGTTGCTGTGATGTGTAATTCCCCACAATAATAATAATAAGCCTCTCAAGGAGCTAACTGTAAAGTGTGTGACTGTGTATACTCACAGGCAGCGGGTAGCTAGGGCTAGTGGGGGCTCATACACCCACATCCCCCCAAACCTATCCTCTTGAAAGGGAACTGTGAGGGGACAGCTATGAACCCTGAGAAGGACCAAAGCCATTCCTCCAAGTTCCCAAAGTACCAAATCATGGAAGAGCACCTCCAAACTGTTCATGTAATAATTCTAATAATAATAATAATCCTTGCATTTGACATTGTGCTTCTCACGTCTTCTAGACGTCTCAAAGTACTTCACAGAATATACAGTAAAATGAATTGACTGTATATTTATGGGTGAATCACAGCAGCCAATTGCGCACAGCAGTGTCCCACAAACAGTCGTGAATTGACATGACCAATTTTATTTTTGGTCTTGAGGGATTATGCTGTGTGGAGTAAAGAAACTTGTCAAAGGTATTGCCCTGCTTAGAAGCGAACCCTGGTCTCTCGCTTGTAAGGCGAGTACTCTAACCAATGAGCTACAGAACTCCACAATGTTATGCAACTTCTTTAGATTCAGCCCTCATTGACAGCCCTCAATCTGTCTCTCTCCACCTTATCACCCATTTGTGAAACTTATACAGTAAAAAGATTAATTCCGAGTGCATTTACCAATGTTACCTCACCAGTGCGGTGGGAAGCTGTGGCATTACAGGTAAAGGTGTTAGGTAAATGCACTAAGAATCATTGCGGCATTGGTAAATGTGAGAGGAGTCTATCGGGAGTCTACATGTGTGGGTCCGTGGAGTTTGGGAATGCATTTGTGGTAATTACTTATATTCATTTAGAATGGGCCTCTAAAAGGATGTCTGTACACTGACAGGACTAAAAATGCATGGCCACTGGTTGTGTGAGAACAAGGTAGTTGTTGAATAGAGGTGGTTGATAATGAAAATGTGGTCAGGACTGTTCCAGGGTGATTGCTGAATAGAAGTGGTTGTTTCAATAGGTTTCAGTGTATTCATGACACAAATGGTCATGAGAATACTGTATTGAAATATTTTGTCACCCAAAGATGAACAATTAAAATGACTGTTGATGAGATTGCTGATGGAATGATAATGGAAGGTAGTTGAGAGTCAGTCTGGCTGGGAGCATAAAAATCTGGTCCTATATACTGTATCTTCTTTCACTGCCTTCCAAAATTCTATAGCAGAGTAAAAGAACATTCTACAGCAATTCCACCTGGGTCTAGATTTATTTTGTATTTGTTGCACTTTAGAGTGTCCAGCTTTTAGTATTTATGGAAAAAAAGTTTTGAAAAATGGCTATTTGAATAAGGTAACAAAGAATTCTACTGGATCATATTGAGTTGAGTACCTCCAGAGATCTGATTTGTGATGAGGCATATCAAGAAACGGTAGAGAAATGAAAACGTACATTTAAGGATAGATCAGCTCCCATGATGATTAAAAAGATGGATTTATTCAATATAATCAATATGTCCATAATAAGGTGGTTACAATCTCATACACAGAAGGGGAAAAGTGAACAGGTAGTTATGATTTAACTAATTTATCCATATGGAACAATAGCAACAGATAGTGTCACCAGATCCAAGAATTGGAAATTAGGCTGTTAATTGGAAGTGGGGTTGAAAGATAGTGAGTAATGATATTTAGAAAATAAGTTCATCTAGAAGGTATGGTAGAGTCCCATTTACAAATGATGGTTCTACAGTTTCTAAAAAGTGATGTTAGTTCTTAATATACTTCAGAATGAAACCTCGGCTATAAAGGACACTTACTGAGTTAGTAATGCAGCACTGATTATAAACAACAAGTAAAATAATACCCCTCTTAC
This sequence comes from Hydrolagus colliei, assembly GCA_035084275.1. Lineage (NCBI taxonomy): Eukaryota > Metazoa > Chordata > Chondrichthyes > Chimaeriformes > Chimaeridae > Hydrolagus > Hydrolagus colliei. The sequence continues at coordinate 33,908,923 of CM068746.1, forward strand.
ATCCCCATAATGTAACTGAGCAAAACTACTTTAAAGGAGAGACAGTTAGTTTGACAGTGAAAAAAGAAAAAAAATACCGCTGGAAGGGCTAGAAAGTAAGGTTTTGAATAACCAATAGAAAAGCAACAGGAGTGAACAGTGCAAGTGGCAGGGGTGGTGCTGAGTTGGCCTCCTCACTCACTCTGACATCAGACTTGAGTGCAGAAGTATCCTTAGGCATTGGCACCTCACAGGCAATCCCAGCCCAGCCCTGGTAACACTGACAAGCAAAGCTGTGCTTCATAGCTTTCATATCCTTGGCTTGCAGCTTCCCTTGCACGTAGAACCTGGGATGCACTCCATCAGGATTGGTTCTGATTTCAAAACTGCTGGGGCTCAGATGAAGGAAGACCTTGGAGTCACTGACCTTTCTCACACACCTCCCGTGATTTTCACACATGGTTTTGCTGCACAACTTTGTGGCTGTTGTGACATTAACCACGTAGTGTCCCAGATGGCCATTTATGTAATCCTTCACTTTTAAGCAGTGATTCTGTAAAGCAGAGAGGTTACTTTGATTTATTTATTGGAGTCCTGTAGGTTATTGATTAGAGCACTCGACTTGAGTGGACCTGGATCTGATTCCCAGGCAGAGTGAAACATTGGTCAGGTTTCCTTACTCCACATGCCTCTGTTTAACATGTGGTAATTAAAAACCCAGTTGTGAGTCAATTGGCAGTTCACTTTTCCAGGGGCAATAATCCCTTTGAGACACACACACACACACACACATACATACATACGTAATAATAATAGTTTGGTCATTCAATCCATAACTATTTGTGGGACACATCTATGTGCAATTGGCTGCCGCATTTCGCCCACAAAATATACAATCAATTCACTTTGCAGTATATTCTTGAGACGTCTCGAAAATGTGAAAAGGCGTTATATCAAATGCAATTATTATTATTATTAACAAGAGAGTTTGGAACAAGAAATGACAATTTGTCTCATCAAGGTTACTCCCTTCTAGAATAACTGAAGCTTTGAAGATTCTGACAAGTTTCATTCAGGTACAGTAAAATATATTTTGTTATACTACTATTTCAGTAACAAAAACTAGTCACACAACGTTTGCAGCCCTTAGCAGCTTGATAATGAGCCAGGGGGACAACACCATATGCATGATTAGAGAGGGAAATCTTCAAGTGCGATCTGAAGACTGGCAAGGAGTGGACAAAACAAAGGGTTGAGGCAGGGGGATCTGAAGTTTCATTGTGTAGTGGCTGAAAGTAGGCACCATTCGCGGAATGTCGGGATGAGGAATGTGCAGAAGGCCAGAGCTAGCCAAAAGAGGGAAGGGGCAGGTAGGAGTGGATGTAATCAGGTCCAAGAGGTGGGGCAGAGTGAGGTCAATGAAATGATTTGTAACAGAAAGTGAGGATTCGGAAACAATCTACAATAGGGAGCCAGGCAAAAACTGGGGTGAATTAGGTGTGTAGTTTGGTACAGGTGAGGATAAGGCCACGGAGTATTGAATCAATTGGATTTTATTAGTGGTCAAGCTGGGGAGAACGGCAAGGATGTCATTGCAAAAATTCGAAGCGCAGGGTGACAAAAACGCAGATAGGAGTTTCAGCTGCATTGAGTGTGAGTTATACAACAAAAAACAAATTACATTTGTATAGCGGCTTTCACATCGGGAGGATGTCCCAAGGTGCTGAAGGAGGTGAATGATGTGGCAGAGATGGAGTAAAGGAGTCTCAGTCAAGTACTATGATGTGGGTAGGAAGGACAACTGGGTATCAAACTTGATGCTCAAATTGCACTAGTTCAGTGAGTCTTGAGTACCAAGTTGAGGAGGTTAGGGAGGTCAGAGCCATAGGTGAGAAGATGGTTCTATAGAGGAGCTAACATCAGTCTCAGCTCAACTGACCCAATGGCTTTAACATTTGCTGTGACGTTTGTGATTCTAACACAAAACCTACCCTATCACTGACATCAACACAATATTCCAGTGAAATATTCAGAGATTTTTTATTCCAGCTGAAGTAAATCAAGTATAAGAATAAATAATAATTCTCGAATTTGATGTAGCACCTTACCATGTCGGCAAGATGTCTCAAATAGCAAGATGTCTCAAATAGCTTCACACAATGTTTCTGAGAAGCACAGAGTCTGTTATTTGTCAATGCAGCAGCTAATTTGCACACAGTAATATTCCACAAACAGCCAAGAAAGGGGGGCGGGGGTGGGGGCAGTTTTATTTGGGAGTTTGCTGGAACATCATGGGATAATCCCTTCTCATTCCTAGTTGTGTCACCTGAATAGGCACAGGTGGGACCTCAGTTTAATGTTTCATCTGAAGTACGGCATCTCCAATCATGGAGGGGACTCCAGCACTGTCCTGAAGTGTCAGCAATGATTGAGTTCAAAGTCCTGAGTTCAAAGTCAGGCCTGAACTCAGCACCCCAAATATAAATAGCAACCTTGACTGGTTGGTAGTTGAAGAATTAAAGTAACACTACCTTCGATCTTGCATAATCAATGTTTCCCCAAAGCACAATGCCCGCAACTCCCATGGCAGCACTTTCACCAATTGTATGGACCAAATCAATCTGGAGAGGGACAGAATACCACGTTACAGTAAGGAATAATAATAGTCAACCACCATTTAACACTTTTAAATCCTTTCCTAAGGATGTTCCTGAGAGACATGAACAGTAAATCACAATATCTCCAATTAAATCTGATTTTAAATAGAGATTCTTAGCTTTTTGGTCAGACGAGTGTCTCACACATGCCACACTATAAGATTATCCTAAAGATATCCTATGAGGTATGCTACTTACATATGGAAATTTCCCCTTTTCTGGGACAGAATATGCACTCTATCCTCAGAAGGATACAATTTGTTGTAGTTTTACCAGATAATATCACATAGCTTGCTATTTAGATCACTATCTGGCAAGCTTTCTGCTGCTTGTCCAGCTACAACCACTACCCAATTTGGTGGGAAGAATCCCTGCTCCCAGTGACTGGTCTGGTCTTCCAAATCACACTGTTGAGGCAGGCTGGTTGATCTACTATCAGCAGCCCTGGATCTACCTGCCACAGATACTGTAATAAACTCAATATTTTAGATGTACTATATTTTAATGGTTTAACAGCTTTCTATTTAAAACATTGATACAGGCTTGCTGGAGCAATGCAAAGGGTATTTGTTCTCAATGCACACCAGAAAAGGCTAGAAGTAGTATTCTACAAAACCGTACATCAAAGGTCCTAAGTTCTACTGACTTTTACTCTTACAAGATAATTGTCTTAAATTTTTAGATTGCACAGAATTGTAGAACAATCTCATTTAGGAAGCAGGTTTATTTTAAGGACTGTAGAAAAGTTTTCTTTGTACAGTATATGCTAAGACTGGGTAAAATTTCAGGCTCTGACAAGTAATTCATAAAGTTTGTTTAACTGGTCAAAAAGGGTTAAAATCTTACAGTGTCAGATTGTAATTTTAAAACATAAAACATCTCACAAGTGAAGAAAGTACTAACAGATGTATGATTCAACCACTGTTAAAACCTTAACAACCGTTTTTAAACATTAACACAAATTAACTTAGAAATCCAAAGAATTCCAGCCTTCCTTCACTGGTCAGGAACCTGTCAAGCAGTGAAGGAACAACACAATTACATTTGTATAGTGCCTTTCACATTGAGAGGAGATCCCAAAGTGCTGGACAGTCAGTGTTTCAGACCCAAGCTGGGGTTGGGATCGGGCGGAGGGTGGAGGGAACCAATGGCATGGTTGAAGAGGAGGGTCTTGAGGAGAGACTTGGAAGGAGGCTAAGGAAGGCAAATCACAAGCCAAAGATTGCTGATTGATAGGCAAACTTTCAATCAGTCCAGGAAAACAACATGCAAGAGTAAAAAATTAGGTGACAAGCTGAAAAGAAGAGGCTTTGCATTACAGAGTGTTTGAGTTAAGGAACCCCTGAAAAGTTTGCCCTAGGTTCCATTCTCTCCCACTGCTTCTAGTCATTTTAAAGGATTCTTCTGTGATCCAAACCATGGATAATAATATACATAAAAATAGGCTCTTTGCCAACTTTTTCTTAAGACTACAATAAATTGTTTTTAGGACTCATAAAAAAAACTAGTAGCTAGTAATAATACAATAATATTCCTTGGATTTTATTATCCCTTACTATGTCATCCAGACATCTCAAAGCACTTCACAAGATTTACTATATTGCTCTGTTGGGGAATTCCAAAGTGTACTGACTATTTACTTGGATGGCTTTTAGGAACCGTGTACTCCAACCAGCTTTACCAACTTAACAATAAAACTAAGTTGACTGAAAAAGTTAATTATAAAAGATTTTCCCTGTTTTTAATTGCTTTATTTACTAAAGGTTTGGGCAACTGAGCATTTAAAGATACCAATCAAAAAGGCATGGTGCATTAATCACTACCTGTTAAGCTCATGCTTCCCAGTGTTCTATACCTCGTGATCTGTACACTTTTGAAACCTTTTACTATGTTGGACTTTGGTGGAGTATGTTCTAGCAGCCACAAATCTGGTATTAACACTTGCCAATTTCATATGTGGGAGGTTTACTATTCTAATGATGCAAAAGGATTTGTATATAGTGAATCATGCAGATACCTGCCTGGCTTTGTTTCAAGTCTGACTCTCCGGCTTAACAGAAGTCAGAAATGAGGTTGGCATCTAAGCAAACTTCCAGAGACACATCCCAATTTGTGTTATGTACAGGAGATCCCATTGTAAACTCTTGCAAATCTCATACATTAGAGCCAATTGTTTCCACTGAATTAAATGACACTAAATGAATGTTTCATCTAATAACCGGACACTTATCTTGTAGTTTGTTGAAAAAAAAATGATCGAACAGGCTGACTCATCTTAAGAGAGCTGTAATAGTTTAATCTCAACGTTCAGAATACTCTTTATTCATTGGGAGAATGGCATAAAGCACTCGGATGGGACATCCTCCCATTGTGAAATGTGTTACACAAATATAATTTTGTTGTTGTTGGATACCATTCTTGACCAACCTTTTGCTGAATTTTGGGACAAAGACCAGAAGAAATCATGTAGCTAATTAAGCCTGCTGTAGCTCACTTACAGAAAATAATTTGGGGGAGCTTCATAAGGCAGGAAGCAATTGTTTTGGTTCCTGAATAGGTAACCTAGTTAACCTTGTTTCTTCGGCTACTTACCTCTGTGAGAACCTCAAACCGATAAGCATAAAATGGTCGTGCGTATACAAAGACAGGGAGAGCATAATCATTTCTGGCCATGGAGGCAATTCTCATCGCTTCTTTCACTCTGTAATGGACAAATTTCAATGCCAATGGACTGGATTTGATTTCACGTTCCAAGTAGATGGAGGGAAAGAGAGCAGTACTTTCCCTCCACAGCCAAATTAACCTGTCATTACGCTTATGCTCGATTTCGGGGCATTTTCCAGTGTACTTCATTGGATGAGTCTTATAGTCATGGTTGTAGCAGTCTGGGAAGAGGTAGAACCCCCACAGTCCTTTGGGTCTAGTTTTTTCTGCTAAGTTCAGTGTTGCATTCAAAAAATTCCGACCCGCATCTTCAAAATCCTTCTTCGCTTCCAATTGGATATGATTTTCCGTCCAATTGGGGTGAAGTGTCCTTTCGATTCCTATTGACTTTTTCCGATAGATATTCTTGTGGCCCCAGTTTCGAATCCACTGAGGTCTCCAATTCTCCCAGTCAATGACCCCAAGGCCTCTGAAGTCCTTTTCCGGAATGAATTTCTCAATGTCAGATTTGGCTTTGATCAAGTGTTCTTGAAGGCTTTTGTTCTGTGGGATGCCTCCATTAACTGGAGTTTTATCATCAGAGAAATATGGGTAATAGCCCAGCTGATTGTGATAGAATATGGTGATGTTTGAGCCACTGAGGGTTTCATTTGAGTTGGAAGCTATATCGAAAATGCTGAGGTCCAGGTCCACCTTGTATCGAAGCCTGCATTGCTCTGTTGGGGCATTCCATACCACAATAAAGGGTTTGAATGGCAACAGCGGGGGCGCTGCTTGCTTGAATTCCTGGCCGCAGACTATCTGCAGCACAATTAGAAGTGCAGTTGCTGATGACAGCTGCTTTGTGCACATCTTCCTTGGGATGCAAGTACTACTCATGTTGCAGTTTCTACTCGCTGTGAACTCTGCAAGCAAATGTAAACACAAGAGCTTGTTTACTCTGTTAAACAAAAAAAGAAGTAAGCAAATAAGCACTTAGCAAACAATTACTTTATATTTAAATCAACAACAACAACAAATTATATTTGTATTGTGCCTTTTTCATCAGGAGGAAATCCCAAGGTGCTGGACAGTTCAGAGTTTGCACTCGAGCTGGTGGTTGGGATCAGGAGGGCTGGAGGGCGGGAGGGTAGGGCTAGGTGAGTGAAAGAAGGCATGGTTGAAGAGACAGTATAAAAGACAAAAATTATCCTTTTATCCCAAATCAGCTTCAACTCAGGGTATCAGTTAGTGGTTAGAGGACTGGCCTTACAAGCAAGAGACCTGGGTTTGATTCCAGACAGGACAAAACGTTGGGTAAGTGTTCCTTACTCTACACACTTGACAATAATCCCTCAAGAAAAACAATAATAAATTGGTCATTTCAATCCCTGATGTGTGTGTGGGACACTGCTGTACGCAGTTGGCTGCACATTTCACCCTTAAATATACAGTCAATTCATTTTGCAGTATATTGTGTGAAGTGTTTTAAGACGTCTAGAAGACGTAAACAGCGTTGTATCAAATGCAAGGATTGTTACAGTAGTGTACAGTATTACTACCGTATTACTATTATTATTATCATTTCAATTCAGTTGATAATTTTCACCCAAGCCACTAGATGGAGCATTGCAGCAAAGTCACCACATGGACATGTAAAACCAAATCTCCTCTCATCAGTTAATGTTAACCCACAACTGTTTGCCCCAGACTGTATCCTCTGCTTGGCAGTAGATTGGAAAGACAGACAAGCAGTAGGAAGATTTTCCTTTGTAAACTTTTGGATTATCTAATTCCTCCTGGTGCTCTGGAGGGTGGGTCTATTTTCATTTGCTGCTAATCTAAATAATAATAATAATAATCCTTGTATTTGATATCGCGTTTTTCACATCTTCTAGATGTCCCAAAGCACTGTCAAAAATATAAAGTAAATTGACTATATTTGTAGGCAGAACGAGGCAGCCAATTGCCTATAGCAGTGTCCCACAAACAGTCGTGGATTCACTGACCTTTTTTTTTGAGGAATTATTATTAGGCGTGTGGAGTAAAGAAACTTGCCCAAGGTTTCACCCTGCCTGGAATCAAACCCAGGTCTTTCGCTTGCAAGGCGAGTGCTCTAACCACCGAGCTACAGGACCTCACATGTAATTGAATCTGGTATTCTATAAAATGCTTTTATAGTCCTATAATTAGGTGCAGTGGTAGCACATTCAAAGATGACATGCCAATGCAATATGGGGAGGGTGTTGCATTGTCAGAGATTTTGTCCTTCAGGTGGGACATTAAACCAAGGCCTGTTCAGATGGATGTTAAAGATCCCATGGCATTATTCAAAAAGAGCAAGGGAGGTTCTCCTCGCCAACAAATCCCCTCAAATAATAAAATGGGTCATTCACTCCATGGCTGTTTGTGGGATATTGCTGTGTGTGAATTAGCTGCCAAGTTTGCCCACAAAATACACAGTCTGTAAAATGCACTTTACAGTATGTCCTGTGAAGTGCTCTGAGATATATCAACAACTTGATGAGATGCTATATCAAATGCAAGGACTATTATTATCACGACAACTCAAAATACGATCCTGACTAAGCTAGCTCACATAATTCGCTCTGAATCAGAAGGCTGTGGGAACAAGACGCACATTGGGTCTTTAAACACAGTCTAGGTTGACACTCTAAAGTAAATCTTTGGGTACAATGCATTATTAGAGGTGAGTTCTTAAGGCGAGAGGTTAAACTGTTGTCTTTAAACGTGAAAGACCCCATGGCAGTATTCAAAAAGAGGGGGTTTCTTCCTCGACAATAAACCACAAATAAAATTAGTCATTCACTTTTTGGCAGTTATTGGGACATAATAATAATCCTTGCATTTGAAATGGCATTTTCACATCTCCTAGACGTCTCAAACCACTTCACAGAATTTATTGTAAAATGAATCTTCTTTATATATGTGGGCGAAACGCAGCAGCCAATTGCACATAGACGTGGATTGAAATGACTAATTTATTATTGTTTTTTTCTTGAAGGATTATTATCAGGCGTGTGGAGTAAGGAAACTTGCCCAAGGTTTCATCCTGCGTGCATTTGAACCCAGGTCTCTCGATTGTAAGGCGAGTACTCTAACCACTGAGCTATAGGATTCCACTAAGCTCATTGTTCAATTTTGGCAAGACAGAGGTCTTGCCAATATTGAGGTATTGACAGAAGTCTTGACAAAAGAAAGTGTTTGCCTGCAACTGCTCTACACTTTATAGAAAATGTTGTGAGACAGAAGCATTTTGGTGCCATGCCAAATGCAATGATAATCATTATATGAGAAATCATATTGATCTACAAATTCAATAAAATATGCTTTATGGCGTCCTTACAAACTACTGTATTGGTGCTCATTTTGATTGTAATTTTATCTTCCTCTTTGAACAGTTCCCTCTGGTCTATAACTCTAGTTGCCATAAATGGTTAGCTGGAAAATGCTCATACTTGGCTCAGCAGGAGACAAATGGCTATTAGTGCTGAATATAATGATGATATAATAGTAATCCCTGCTTTTGAGGATATCCATTACTGTTCTCGGAGGGAAACCAGTGCCTTCTGCTGTTCATGCTAAATATTAAATGCTGCTAAATGAAATGTTGCCTTTTGATTTTCCAATCCTTCTGTAAAGACAATGGAACATTTTATTTGTCAATCCTGAAGGGCAACACATTGAGGACTATACAGTACCCCTCTTTTATGGCAATATAATTATTTTGAGTGGTAACAATAGAGAGAATGGTTTCCTCTGTGACTCTTTCCATATGATCTTCAGCATCCAAACCAAGTGAGTGAAATGGAATATTTGCATCTGAATTAACATTTTATACTGGAAATAAGTGGATTAACCTTGCATCAAGATCCAAAAGCAGTATAACTCTTAACTGTATTTGTCCATTAAAAAAATCCTTCTTCAAACTTTTCAGCCACCTGGGTTGAAATGAAATATCTGAAGGATCATTCAAACCTCTTTTATGATCTTGTGATGCATCTTCCTTTAAGACTTTGCCTTCCCAATCTCCTCTAACTCTATTCTCCTGTTCACATCCTCCATTCTACTGACTCTGGTCTTCTGTTTGTTCCTTACTCCTTCCATCCCATCAATATTGGCCAAACCTTCAACCACTCCATCCCTGTTCTCTTCTTCTTGCACTCTCCATTTTCCCCAGGTTACCTTCAACTCCTCCGAAGGTCAAATCTTTTAGACTGTGCCTTTGGTCAACACCCTCATAGAGAGTAGTGTGTGCATGTGCATAAGAGTGAGAAGCAGCATGTCTGTGTGTAAGAATGGAACAATATGTGAGTGTGTGTACATGTGTGAGAGAGAGAAAATTTGGAGGGTATGAGAGATCCTGTACATGTGAGAAACATTGTGCATTGGAGACATTGTCACTGGATATGTAGTATAATGACACAATGCATCCCATGCCTAAATTTAATCCTTCTTTAGCTTTTTTCCAACCAATCCACAACCTAAACAACATTGGTGAAAGTCATTAAAAAAGACCAGGTGCAAAGTGTTAACAAGACTAATCTTGTTCTCATCCAACATTAACACAAACATGCTTTCCAGTAAAGGGTCTCAGAAAGTGGACTAAGAGTAGGAATTGTTTTATTGTTCCCCAACCGCTTAACTCAATTTAGTGCCTCCACACGCTTCCCTTGCCTGAGAACAGCTAATTCAGCAGAGGCAAGGGATTCAATCTGAGTCTCTCTCAGTTTGTCTGGGAATTAATTTATTTGAACAAATATTTATTTTGGGCAGGTTTATTATTTATGGTGGAGGAAGCATGAATACAGTACAAAAAGGGTTTAAAACATTCTGCTAGGGTATAAAACCCATTAACTCTTGGCAAAGTTGATCCGCAAATATTGATAACAGATCTCTGGCTTTGAGGTGTATGTGAGGATCAAAGTTCAAATTCTCATTGATTCCATGCCTTTCAACAATGGTTCATAATAAGTTTCTGCCATACACTAGCTTCTCTAGATTAGATTTTTTTCAACTAAATTAGGCAATATTTTTCAACAAAATTAGGCAATTTGTTTCAACAAAATTTGACTTCAAAGTGATAATACATGCATTTAATAAAGCAACTTATGCATTCGTCAAGACATCTCAAAGTGCTCTACAGGATTTACCGTGAAGAGGAATGACTGCATATTTTTAGGTAAATGTGGCAGCCAATTTGGGCACAGCAATGCCCCATGAACAACAGAAGTCAGTGATCAATTTTATCTGAGAACTATTGGCCAAGATACCTGGCGATACTCCTTGCTATTTTTGAGCAATGCTCTGAACAACAACAACAATCTTACATTTATAGAGCGCCTTTCACGTCGGGAGGACGTCCCAAGGCGCTGAACAGGCAGATAGGACCCCTTTTTAACGTCTCAACAGAAGGACAGCACCTCCAAGAATGTACACAGCCAGCACTGCAATCCAGGGTGTCAACATCAACAACAACTTGGATTTATATAGCGCCCTCCATGCTGAGTGTGTCAGCCAAGACTGCAAGTTTAAAATCCCAATTTGGAACTTGAACCCACATCTTCTGTGCTACCAACTGAGCCAGTATGACCCCTAATTTGGGGATGGAATTTGTAACACTTTGGTATCACGTTACCACATTCAGTGTCATAAATTTACCCTCATAGAAAATATCACCACAGGAGATCAAATGTTGTACAGACACAAGCACCTTCCAAATAGGAATTTCTAGATAATAATCAGAAATAGGAATCCTGACTAATTTTCTCTTTCCTTCTCTCCCAAACAACCTGCATCTTCAACCGTGCCTATAGTCACTTCACTCTCCCTCCATTTAATAATAATGATCCTAGCATTTGATATAGAGCTTATAGTGCTCCATCTAGAGGCTTGGGTGAAAATGATAATTGAATTGAAATGATAAAATAATGCTAGTAATAGTAATAATAATCACTTGCCTTTGATATAGCGCTTTTCACGTCTTATAGTCGTCTCAAAATACTTCACAGAATATACTGTAAAGTGAATTGATTATATTTGTGGGCAAAACACGGCAGCTAATTACGCACAGCAGTATCCCACAAACAGTCATGGTTTGAGTGACCAAATTATTATTGTTTTTGTTTCTTGAGGGATAATTATCAGGTGAGTGAAATATGGAAACTTGCCCAAAGTTTTGCCTTGGCAGGAATTAAACCCAAGACTCTTGCTGTTGTTGGTGCCCACACTTTGGAACTCCATCCCACAGTCCCTTCACCTCACTTCCTCGCTTGTCTCCTTCAAGGTTGGTCTCAAGACCCTCCTTTTCAATTGTGCCTTCTGCCACCCTCACAACTCTCTCCCTCCCCTCTACCCTGCCCCTCTCTCATGCTTAGGTCTTAACCCTTGACTGTTCAGCGCCTTCGGATGTCCTCTTGACATGAAAGGCGCTCTATAAATGTAGTTTTTTTGGTTGTTGTTGCTTGCCAGGTGAATGTTCTGACCACTGAGCTACAGAACTCCTTTATATATGAACAAATAATTAACATTATGATCAGTGTTTATTTTTGTTACAGAGTAAAAAAAGTGCTGAGAGTTCTTAGATGTAGAAATCATAGGCCAAGTGCAGTAATTGAGGCTTAATCCAAATTACACTTTGGGATGGGGAGGGGAGGGGGAGAACTCGTAGAAATCTAAAAAGAAGTAATTTGATCATTGTTACAAAGAGACAACAGAACTCAATAGGCCAAAATTTAATTATTTTTCTCTCTAATGTCCGGTATGAAGGGCGTTATATAAATGCAAGCAGTTGTTGTTCCAGACCCCATGCATTTCCCCAGCTAACCAATACCAGCTGTGCGTTCCCGCCCTCTCCATATCACCTTCAATTCTTCAATTGTTATGCCTCCAAACACTGGAACTCCTTGCTTATTCTTCAGCTTTATACCGGATCTATCTTTAAATCCCACTTAAAGTTTACCTTTTCGACTCTGCCTACAGTCACTTCCCCCTTCTCCTTTATGCAGTGACCAACCCTGTGAAGTGCTCAGATGTTACCCTATGTAAAAGGTACTACATGCATCCAAGTTGGCATTGTAGATTTCAATGGTTCTATGAGTTTAAACAATATAATTATCGTTGCATTTTATGGTATGCCTTTTCACATGTAAAAATACTTCACAGAATATACTGCAAAGTGGACTGACTGTTGCATTCTTTGGGCAAAAGGTAAAAGGCATTCTTTATCCAAATCTCTTTTATAATCTTGTGAAACATGCACAACTCGTTTAAGCAGGATATCTGTCAGTGAGAGAATTAGCTCTCTCTGCAACTTGTGGAAAAAGGTTTTACACATGTTGTTATGCCCTTGGACCTGAAATTCCACTTATAATAATCCTTGCATTTGATATCACACTTTTCACGTCTTTTAGATGTCTCAAAGCGCTTCACAGAATATACTGTAATGTGAATTGACTGTATATTTGTGGACGAAACGCAGCAGTCAATTGTGCACAGCAGGGTCCCACAAACAGTCATGGATTGAAATGAGCAATTAAAAAAAAATTTGGAGGGATTATTATCAGGCTTGTGGAGTAAGGAAACTTGCCCAAGGTTTCATCCTGCCTGGAATCAAACCCAGGTCTCTTGCAAGGTGACTGCTCTAACCACCGAGTACAGGACTCCACAGGCTTATAGATTTAATCTGTAAAAGCATTCAACTTTACGATTGTGAAGAATTGTGGGAAAAGTTGAAAATCTTTCTTAATTTCAAAGCTGCTATTTTTAAAGAAGTACGAAAACGGCTTCCAAATTAAGCCTGAATTTTGAAAAAATTTGGATTATTCTGTGAGACCTTAAATTTGAATATAATATAATCTTCCATGTTGTAACTAAGTAAGATTGAGTCTGCTAGAGCTTGAAGTTTAGGCTACTTCTATTCATATGGAAGGCTGGAAAGAAGAAGTGCTAATATTTGAGCCTCATTGTCTCAGTGAAGCTGCTAAGTTTACATTTCAGGTTTGTAAAGAGCTGTGTGATGCTAGCCTGCATGAGGGGTGTAATATAAATGCAAGTTGTTGTTGTTGGCACTTCTCTATTTTGCAGAATTGAAAATGATGTTCAAGTCTGCAGATATGAGACCTTGACAAATTTGTTTCTGATTGACCCTAACTTCAGAAGACTTTACTTACCAGCTCAATAAATGTTATTTAGATAGTGGTGTTCTGGGAATAAACTGGCTCTATTTGTGCACAAGAATTCACTGGGTTGCTCTACTATAATGGCATATCTTTTTGTTTGCTTCATGTTGGGAGATAAAACATTAAAAAGAGTCGAGGTAACTTTGGTGTTTGGCTGCTTTTCATCATGTGTGGCAAATGAAGGTAGGCTCGTCTCTACCAGCAAACAAGGACTGTAAAAGAGAAATAAATCAACTTCAGTTAGATATTGAAGTTTGATTGCACTGAGGGTTTTCACCAGCTGCTCAAAATGACTTCTTGTATTCAAGTTTCAACCCACAAAGTGTTAAATCAAATGGCAGGTATATGCAGGCATAAACCTGCACTTCATTTAGCACTTTATGGGTGCCTTCGGTGACAAGTTCCACACCTGCCTCACTTAACATCAAGAAGAGCAAGCTTATTATGCATTATTGCTTTTCATATCTTCTAGACGTCCCAAAGCGTTTCACAGAATACACTATAAAGTTAATTGACTGTATATTTTGTGGGCAAAACGGCAGCCAACTGCAATATTCGTGGATTGAGATGACCAATATTTTTTGGGAGGGATTATTATCAGGTGTGTGGAGTAAGGAAACTTGTCTAAGGTTTCACCCTGCCAGGAATCGAACCCAGGTCTCTCGCTTGCAAGCCGAGTGCTCCGACCACTGAGCTACAGGACTCCACAAGCTTGTATGAACTTATCTAATGCTAAAGTTATATAACTTGTAATCAGGATGTCCTGTACTTCAGTGATTATAGCCCTTGCTTCTCAAGCGAAAGACTTGGGTTAGATACTCGGCAGGGTGAAAAGTTGGGCTAGTTTCCTTATTCTACATGCCTCGGCTTAGCTCTAAGTAGGAACCTGGTTGCTAGTCGACTGGTGGATCGCTTTTCTGGGGGTAATATTCTTTTTTAAAAATTGGTCACTCAATCCACGACTGTTTGTGGGATACTGCTATGCGCAATTTGCTGCCAAATTTCACTCACTAAATTTACAGTCAATTCACTTTGCAGTATATTCTGTGAAGCATGTTGAGACATCTTGAGAACGTGATAAGGCATATATAAAACGCAAGGATTATTATTAGAAGTAATTACGCATTGCAATCTCTGGGGATGACTGAGATATAAAATAATTAGACTTTTTAATGTACTTGTGGAGTCCTGTAGCTCAGTGGTTAGAGCACTTGCTTTACAAGCGAGAGACCTGGGTTTGATTCCCTTGGGCAAGTTTCCTTACTCCACATGCATAATAATAATCCCCACCCCCCAAAACCCCCCCAATAATATATCAGTCATTTCAATCCACGACTGTTTGTGGGACACTGCTGTGCGCAATTGGCTGCTGCGTTTCGCCCACATATATACCGTCAATTCACTTTATAGTATATTCTGTGAAGTGCTTTGAGACGTCTAGAAGACATGAAAAGCGTTGTATCAAATGCAAGGATTATTATTAAGGCAGACTCCAGTTAGAATATTGTGTCCAATTTCGGTTATCGCACTTTCAGATAAAAGATGGGGTGCAGAGGAGATTTACTTGAATGATATCGGGATGAGAGGTTGGTTACATGTGGAGACTGAAGGAACTTCCCTTTTCCACTGGAACAAAACAGGTTGAATGGTGACCTGCTTTTCATTATGGGTTGCCAATGGAGGTAGGTTCATCTCCACCCGCAAACCCGGAATGTAAGAGAGGAATAAATCAATTCCAGTTAGATAATCTATATATATATATATAAAAGCATTAGGTATGTTTCTGCAATTGTGTCCTCCTGACGCGGATGGTGCTGTGTCAAATCTGATGATATAGCGGGGAGAGTAGCTGAGCTGTCTGAATGTGAGTGAGAGAGAGATAAACAGTGGGAAACAGCGGCAATTCACTCGCCTGGTTAGAGTTGGAATAACGTAGTATTAGTAGTAATAATCATTGCATATATACAGCGCCTTATCGTGTCGTTGAGATGTCTCAACGCGGTTCGTAGAATCTATATATAGATATATATATGTATATAAAAGCCTTAGGTATGTTTCCGCAATTGTAACAATGAACTTCTAAAAGGAAAACAAAAACCAATACAGCTTAAAAACAAAACAAAAAACAACAAAGAAAAACAACCCAGGGATTAAAGCACCTTTTGTTTTGTAAATAACAAATACATTATTTTAAAAAAGTTTCGAAACATATGAATAAACATGTTCAAAAACATGAGGCCGTGTATGTTACGCGGGGGTATAGCTCGTGAATTTATATTGCACTGTGGGGTTTCACCGGCTGCTTGGAATGATTTCTTGCACTCATGTTTCAACCCACAAAGTGCTAATTATGTGGTAGGTATAGGCAGGCATAAACCTGCACTTCATTTAGCACTTTGTGGGTCGCTTCGGTGACACGTTCCACACCTGCCTCACTTATCATCAAGAAGAGCAAGCTAATTATGCATTATTGCTAAATGCCACACTTATATACTGTATAAGCTTGTATAAACTTACCTAATACTAAACATATAATTGATAATCAATGTTGGAGTGCTCACCTCGCACGCAAGAGACCTGGGTTAGATTCCTGGCAAGGCCTTATTCCACATGCCTCTGTGGAAACCATGTTAAAAATCGGAAACCATGTTAGCTGTTTCTTAGTTTCCCTGTTTACCTAGCAGTAAATAGGGACCTGGTTGTTAATTGACTAGCGGATAGCTTTTCAGGGGGTAATAATTCCCTAAGAAAATTATAATAATAAATTGGTCACTCAATCCATGACTGTTTGTGAGATACTACTGTGTGAAATTGGCTGCCAAGTTTCGGCCGCAAAATATAAGGTCAATTCACTCTACAGTACATCTGTGAAATGTTTGAGGCACCTCGAAGACATGATAAGGCGCTATATCAAATACAAACTTTAGTATTATTATTATTAAGTTAATCCATAGTTTTGTGTTTTTGTTTGTAGGGAGAAATGATAGTTGGTTGAGTCAGTAATTGGAGGGCATCAATTTAAGATGCAAACTAGAGAATAGGGAGGTTAAGATCATTTTTTTAATCAAAAACTAATGCAGATATAGAATGATTCTTAGGAGCAGTGGTTGAGGTAGAATCCAAAAGAGCTTCCATGAAGGAACTAGATAAATATCTCAATAGAAATAAACCACGAGTATGGAGAAAGGCCAGAGAAATGAGCCTGCAATAATTATTTTAAATGAGCCAGTTCAGACATGATAGGCTGAATTGAATTCTGTGCTGTAAATTTTTACGGTTCTACCTACATATCCCGCAAAGCATATTAACAGTACTCAGTTTTTAGTACCTTCATGCCTGATTCAGAGGGTTGGGGGCTTAAGGCCCACATCAGGATTTTTAACTCATATAGTTGAGGCTGAGAATCGACATGAGAGAATTCCCCATTCCCTAGTCTCCTCTCAACCTTTTTTGTTTTGGTGTAAAGAAAATTAAGAATTAGGGAATGTTGACTGCATTTAATGCAATTTCACCCACAAAATGTACAGTCAATCCGCTTTTACACTGTGAAGCGCTTTAATGTCTCGGTGATGTAAAGGTGCTATATCAAATGCAATAAGAATAATTATTATTACTCCAAGATTAATGACTATCTCTTTAGGGGCAAACGCAATAGCCATTTGAGTTGCCAAGATTCACAAATGGTCATGAGGTGAATAATCAACTTTCTTGGAGATCACAAGCCAGGGAAAGTCTTCTCTTTTCTAATCGTTTGATGGCATATTTAACCTTTACCCAAACAGGCATAAAAGAAGTCCTCGTTAATCCATAATGCTGAGGCCATTCACCTGTCTGGCTCATGAGCAGCTCAAAGGTTCAGGCAACTGAAAATCTAATTTCAAGCTCATCAGAAGGAGACCGCCATGCATTCAAAACAGCCTTGTTAGGCAAAAGTGGAAAGGTTTATTCTGCTTCCTCGTCTAACTGTTTTAGGTGTCCTTGGAAATCTTCTTGAAGTAAAGATTTCCAAAAAAAATTGTTCACGTGGGAAAGCACAAAATGCAGCTGTGGGAAAATAGTTCCAGTATAATTGCTGATGGTACAGAGCCAATGCAAGGGTAATTCGCCCAAATGGAGCATTGAGAAATGTTGTGCCAGACCCCCTGATGTGTTGGCTCTGAGTAAGACATTTATAATGTTGTTATTTTCTAAGAATATTCACAATGATAAACAACTCAAAATAACTAGAAAATATATCCACACCGAGCAAAAGTATTCTGGATTTCTCAACTACATCAACAAATTACATTAGTATAGTTCCTTGCCCAGTGGGAGGACTTCTCAGGCACTGGACAGTCAGGAATTTCGACCTGTTGAGGGGTGAAGGATAGGAAGGGCAGGAGGTAACCAAAGGCAGGGTCGAAGAGGAGGGTCTTGAAATAGACCTTAAATGAGTTAAGGGAGGGAGAGGGGGGAAGGGACTACGGGATGGAGTTCCAAAGGGTGGGGAGGCAGAAGATACAGGGGCAGGCCAGACAGAGGACATGGAGCGGGCAGGTCTATATAGAGTTACCAGGTCACAGAGGAAGAGAGGAGCAAAGATGTGGAGGGTTTTGAAGGCAAGGACAATTTGATAAATTGTTCAACATGTTTATTTAACAAAGAGGTTATGATGAATCTGGATAAAGCCCTATACACGCTATTATGCTGTTATTAGTTTCCCCTCCAGGGTCATCACTGCCTAGGGGTAAGGACTGGATATACTCTTATGAATCCTTGATGGTGGGTCTCAGCAATGCTGATTCTAGTAGCATCTCGCTCGCTGCTGGGACACCCCGTATCAGGGATCAGGGTAGTTAGAGGGGTACTCTAGCTCAGTGGTTAGAGCACTCGCCTTGCAAATGACAGACTTGGGTTCAATTCCAGGCAGGGCAAAACCTTGAGCAGGTTTCCTTACTCTACACACCTGATAATAATCCCCCCACCAAAATGTGATCATTTGAGATGCTTAGAAAGAATTGGGCACAGCTAGCTTTTTTTTTATGATGCCAATTTCCTCCCCCAACTCTCCTGAAGGTGCCGAATCTTTCTAGAGTATGGTTCAGGGTATGGTAGAAAGATTATTGAGTACCTCACCATTTTCTAGCAAGATCTTCAGTACCTTTCCATTTATCTAAATTATGGTTGTACTTTAAAAAAAATTGTCATGGTGTATAATTTGATACAGGTAGATTTTTAAGGAAAAAAAAGGTTAAATAGATTTTCATTTGCATATGAATTCATTGGCTTGATCTATGAGCATTGAAATTAACATCATGGGATGAGAGTGTGGTCTTACAGGACCACTATAATTAATAATTGTTATTTTACACAAGCCAAAGGCTTGTTCAAGTTGCATTGGGTTCTCTTCCACAGAATGTACTCAGGGTGATCAAGAATGGCCCATGGTATCATGCAAGGTTTTGACGATTGTAGAGTCACTAAAGAGGGTGGTCATGATGAGAAGAGGGGATGGGGGGGGAGTTCTAAACAAAATATATATTTTGACATTAGGGTCAAAAATACCATGTTTGAAATCCAGACTCGCAAACTAGACTGAATCACATATAGTGAATCCTGCTGATAATCTCCATGGGTTCTCTGCTCCAACCCCATCTTCTCTGTTTCGGAGCAAAGTTCCAGTGAATGGGTATGACAAATTTCAGGGTGTCAGAAGGCAGATTCTCAGATATCTTGTTGTGGAATTCTCTTTGAAACCCTCAAGGTGCCTTTTCAAAAGAGTTTTCTACAACTGTCCCTCACCAGTATCCGAGTTATTTAAGGATGCAGACCTTGGGAAGCCGTGTGTTCCTACAAAATTAAATAAATCTCATGTTTTAGTTTTTGTGTGACTGTAATTGTATGACTGGGGTGGAATGCATTGCTGCTGGGGGTCTTACTCACCTCCACTCCACCAGTATTTCACTGCAATCCTTAAAATGTCAAGAACTAAATTAATTTGAAATAATCAAATGCATCAAATGGATTATTATGAATTAACCCACATTAGTGAATACAGTACAGTACTGAATTTCAGTCTAGTATTAAGCACTGCGCAAAGGGTCAAAACGTCAACCTGAGTTTTTGAAGTATGTTGAAGTATTTTGACACACTATTTATGCTGTTATGTTGACCACATAATGAGGATTTAATTTCTACATCAAAATACATAAATAATAAAGAAATAATAAAGAAATAAATGATTTATATATCAAAATTGAATTGGGGTTTTCTTCCCATCCCATCCCACCCAACATAGGAAAAACATGAATTAGCATGAATTGTGATCAGAAGCAAATTACCGACACAGCACGATGTGTGTTTCTACAACACCTTGATGGGGGAACTGCACACCTTCATGCCACAGAATGAAAAGCCCGAAAATCCTGGAGCATTATCTCAAAATTTAAGATTGTCTAGATTTGGGAGAAATCCTTGCATTTTTTCCACAGTTCTTAAAATGTAAAAGTCGAAAAAAAAGTAGCTTCCAAATTAAGAATGGATTTTAGATTTCCAAACATTCTGTGGTATGTGAAACTTTAAGTCAATTATGTAAAAACTCATCAATGAGAATTTGGATGTTTAAACGATTAATTTAGTGGGGTTAGTGAGGAAATCGGCCAGACTACCAAACTGTGAATTGCTTGGATGCAAACGTGTGCTAGACTGCTGTAAAATCAGATTCACTTCATTACCTCAGGAAAAAAGAGCAGAGCAGCAACTTATAAAAAGACTTTCTGGTTGCACTCATTCACGTTTGCTACTCACACCAACATAGGTATTTTTTTTAAAAAAAAGGAGGTGCATTCCAATAATCCCAAACAAACTAAATTTCTCCCCCACTTTCCTTCTGAAGTAACAGTTCAGACCCCTCCAGACTTGGCAAGCATTTTTGACAATGCAAGCACAAAATGTGGGATATGGACACAATTTTGCACATCTCATTACACTGCCTGGACTTTGATGTGATTAGGAATGCACATTCAAACAGGTCATTGAACATTACAGTTTAAAGCGTCGGATGAGTGGTGATATAATCACCCCAGCCTGACTTGGACAATGCTGTGTTACCTAGTACTTTTTCAAGTGAACCTTATATATATACCATTAAAAAATGCTCATACTTCTTACCTTTATCTTCAAGAAATCGGTGTCTAGTAGAAGTTCTTTGTAAAGAAAGTGGTGCTGCAGGTCTCACGCGTTGCTCAAATATACTGCAGTGCTCCACCTTGTGGGAGTGTTCTGCAGAGTAAGCAAATAAACATTGTCTGCACAAGTTTCACTAATTCCACCCCTGCTGTCAGTATTTTTTTTTAAAAAAACTTATTTTGATCGAGTGATAAATAAGAGTCTCAAAATTAGTTTTTAATAGCATTTGACAAACATTTGAGTAACACTACACATTCCACCGTGCCAGTGATGTTGCGCAAATGCTGTGTTCAGATCAAGTGATTCTACTTCATGTTGAAATTAAACAACTATAGTGACCCCTGCCCAATCTTGTTGTTGACGAAGTCGGCAATAGTTCTATTTTTATGTTAGTTATGTGTCCAACTGTAGTTTTATTTTCCCCAATGATTATACTATCAGGGGGGGAAAAAAACCGACCAACAAGATGTACAGTATTGTATCGTGGTTTACCATCTCAAAGTGATTTACTACATTGAAGTGACTTTTTTGTAGTTTGCCAAAATGAGAGGTTAACAGAATAGGGCTGTTAAAAAAAAGTTAACTTTCAAATATCTCAAGTTACCTGCAATTACTTGCAGACATTTTAATCTCACCTATAAACAGAGCAATCGTAAGAGTAAACAACTGGACTATTTTTCAGTATTACACCTGGAGGCAACAAGCAAGGCTTGCATTTTCTCTGTGGATAGGTTTTAAGACACTGCCGAATTTCCACTCCAGTGGTTAACCCATAATCTAAAATACAGATCTTCTTTTCCATTTCTAATGTTGAGTAATTGGGAAAAGAGTGGCAGAGATTGGGAAAAGAGACGAGTGTCTGGTTTGGAGGTGAAAAACTGTACAGCTGGATAGTGATTGCTTTAATATTTTGTAAACTGTATCTACTCCTGAAGGCAAGGGCACTGCTGGGAATATGTCCATCGCATTGGGCAAACATACTCTTCATGCGAGTACAACAACAACAAAATACAACAACAATATTTACAGAGCACCTTTAATGACAGGAGGACATCCGAAGGTGCTGAACAGTCAGGTAGGGACCCAAGCAAGTGGGAGGGGTAGGATAGGGGGGAAGAGAGGGAGAGATTTAGGAGGGGAGGGAGAGAGTTGGGAGGGCGGCAGAAGACTCTGCCGCCCTCCCAATGAGTAGGGTCTTGAGACTGGCCTTGAAGGAGGCAAGGGAGGAAGCGAGGCAAAGTGACTGTGGGATGGAGTTCTAGAGTGTGGGGGCAGAGAGGCTGAAAGCCCGTCCACTGGTAGGATGGGTCGGGCGGGGGACATGGAGCAGTTCCTGACTGGCTTCAAGAAATGGAGAGTGCAGCCTTGGATGCTGATGCTGCCAGTGCCTGAGGTGTGGAGGCGCTCATGCGAGCCAATCAGGAGAGCCTCAGTCTGGCTGACGTTCAACTGGCGAAAGTTATCCCTCATCCAGTACTCAATGTAACACAGGAGGCAGTAAGGATGCTGGTCATGGAGCTGAAGGTGGAAGCGGAAAGGTAGAGTTGAATGTTATCCACATACGTGTGGAAATTTACCCCATGTCTGTGGATGATGTCACCGATGGGGAGAATGTAAAGGGTGAAGAGGAGGGGACCTAAAGACAGAGCCCTGAGGAATGCCACACGTGACGGTGCAGGGGCTGGAGGAAAAGCTGTTGGCGGACAGAAAGTGGAGACAGAGTGAAAGATAGGACCGGAACCAGACAGTTGTTGTACCCGAACACACCACACAAAAATCATAACAGTGATTAGCAATCACTGTAGCAAATAACTGAAGTTAAACTGACAGATCTGTAGTTCCCTAGTTTCCCTGGACATTTGCAATTTTCCAAACTAAAGGCATAATTCCCAAATATGGAGAGCTTTGGAAAGTAATTTTTATTTATTTACTGAATATTACCAGTTAGATTTTATCATTTCCTTAGTAAAATATTTGAGT
Organism: Hydrolagus colliei; assembly: GCA_035084275.1. Lineage (NCBI taxonomy): Eukaryota > Metazoa > Chordata > Chondrichthyes > Chimaeriformes > Chimaeridae > Hydrolagus > Hydrolagus colliei. Next base: position 33,931,550 of record CM068746.1, read on the forward strand.
TTAGTAGTCCCTCATGAGGCACTGAACACATTTCAAAAGCCTGAAAATTGACTGGTTAAGCAAAACTAGCTTATTGCCCACTGCAAACAAGAATAGTTCCCAATCAACTCCTATCAAACTCCTATTAGGACATCCTCCCAAATCGAAAGGAGATATATAAATGTGATTTGTTGTTGTTGTTAGCCCTACAAGCCAACGGCCCACCTTTTAAGGTATTCCCAGCATGACAAACAGTGGGAAACTTGACAGACTGCAGCAAGTTTCATGATTTAATTTAGTTAATTAACCTTGGTACTCGCTCATGCTCACTCTGGAGTTTCCTAAGTCTTGGTTTTTGCAAAGTGGCACCAAATAATTTACTGGATTAGTTGGGAAGGGTGTGTAGCTACAAGTATGGAGAGCAGTACTCCATTCTAGACAAGGGAAAGTTCTCATGCCGATGTGGAACTCTTGGTTTAGTTTGGACACTGTTAAGAGTTTTCAGATTCATTGCACCTGAGACAACCGAAGAATCAAAACTGGATTGACAGAAGCCAATGGGGAACATGTAGGTGGGCATCATTGGTTGTGTCCTGTATGCTCTCTGATGATTTCAGTCTCACTGAAAGAGTAGCAAGTGAAAACCGAGTATTGACTCAATGTTAAGATTGAAAATGACCAGGTAATAGGTACAAATACACACAATATTAGAAAATGACTGTATGCAAGTGGACTGATTAACAACAAAATTCATTTGTAAAGCACCTTTCATGTTGGAAAGAGCAACATGGATCAGGACTGAGTAACTGGTGCTGAGTAAGTCTGGTAAACAGCATTGGACATGGATTTCATGAACAAGGTCGCTGGCATGTCACAAGTGGCCCTGTAATGATCCTCCACACTGAAGGCAGATGTCTGCCAGATAACTGAAGAAACTGTGAGGCTTGGGGCGCCAGCTGCTTGAAGACATTACCAATTTTATGAAAACACGTTCATAAATCCAGTGCCTGGAATCCACCTTGATTGACTTGCAAAGTGGCAAGCGGCTGCTGCTTAATCTCCGCACCTTTAATTAGTGGAATCATTGCTCAATGGGAAGAGATTATTATTATAATTATTATTATTATAGATGTGTGCCCGAGTTTTGGACAGGACGATGGGGACAACACTCTCACGCATCTCATGTTGAGCTTTGTTAGCTTACAGGGAGTTCGTGCTACCTACTATTCTCAGCAAGGCAAAACTTTGGGCACGTTTCCTTACTACATACAACTCTGTTTACCTAACAGAAAGTTGGAACCCAGTTGTTAGTGGATTGGCAAATCGCTATTTTGTAAGTAAGAATCCCTCTAAAAAAATTTGGTCATTCAATCCACTTTTGTAGGACAATGTCTGTGCGCAAATTGGCTGCTACATTTTGCCCACAAAATATAGTCGATTCACTTTACAATATACTCTGTGAAGCCGTTTGAGACGTCCAGAAGATGTGATAATATTTGCAAATTTGCAAAAACACGACTTACTTAAAATGTCTACCTTAACCACAAAACTTAACGAGAAATATCTCAAGGTTTGAAGACATGTTTCTTGGCCTGCAAGAATGTTGTCTTCAAGTAAATGGCTTGCTCGGGCTCGTCTTAGGAATGAGAGAGCCTGAGGAAGTCGTTTGAGAGCCGGCTTCAAAACAAAATCCTCTCCTGAAGGTACAGCTTGGAACAGCTGCTCCTTGCTTGGTTGTCATGGGTGTTTGCAGGTGGGGGTAGGGGACAAGAAATTCTCAAGCACCGCTGACAGTGGGCAAGAATAATTCAATACTTGGATAGTCCACATCCAATCACCTTATTTTGTTTTCATTTGTTTAAGCTCCTAGAGTAGGATTTTTCATTCTGGACTACAGGTTTTATTGGTGTCCATTTAGTTCAGTTACTGTAATTGCAATCTCTTGTTTAGGCCAGAGGTTATGAGTTTAAGACCACATAACCACAACAACAACAAAATTACATTTATAGAGCGCCTTTCATGTCAGGAGGACGTCCCAAGAAGCTAAACAGTCAAGTCGGGACCCGAGCAGGTGGGAGGGGCAGAGTAGGGGGCAGGGAAAGAGTTGGGAGGGGAGGGAAAGTATTGGGAGGGTGGCATAAGGCAAAATTGAAAAGGAGGGTTTTGAGACCAGCCTTGAAGGAGGCAAGGGAGGAAATGAGGTGAGGGATTTGGGATGGAGTTCCATAGTGTGGGGGCAGAAAAAGTGAAATCCCATCCACCAACGGTAGGGCAGGTTGAGCAGGGGATATGGAGCAGACTGGAGCCCGCTTAATGCAGGTTCATAGGGAGTCAGCAGGTCGGAGAGATAGGAGGGGCTAAGGCCTTGAATGGCCTTGAAAGTGAGGATGAGGGTCTTGAATTCGATACTCTGGGAATAGGAGAGGACAAAAGCTCCAGATTCTGGATGATCTGCAGCTTGTGAAGTGAATGGCAATAGGAGGGAGTTCCCACACTGAAGCCTTGATGTGATGAATGCAAGGCCGAGGGTTTCAGCAGCCAAGTGCATTTGGCAGCCCGCACCTGGCCCTTGAGCGAGCACTGGTAAACCAGGGTGAGGTTCAAGAGTAGGAGGCAGTTCGGGAGGTAGGTGAGCGGGGCAAGGGCATCGAGTGCAGTGGAGAGGGTGTTGTGGAGGAGTGTAAGTACAGAGGATCGGTCAGTGCAGGAGGTGGACTACAGGGGAAGGAATTCAGAGGACTCCAAGGCAGTAGAGAGGGATTCTGGGGAGATCTTCTTCCATGGGCGATAGAAGATGGTGGTAGGTTGGAGGCAATGGGGAAAGGGAGAAGGAGATTAAATGGTCAGAGATGGCCAGACCTGATTTGAACTCACTGTGTACACTTGGGATATCCTGCCGAGACGAACGGCACTATATATAATGTAAATATGCATTGTATGGTATGCTGACATTTCAGTGCTGAACAGGGGAACCCTGCCTTGTCTTGTGGATGAGGTGTTGACTAGCTGTTGGTAGATAATAAAATTTGACACTGTTGGAAAAGGGAAAGGGGTTCTCATTTTCCTAGCTAACAATCCTCCAGATTACTAAATGATTCACTATCAATGCTGTGGGACTTTGCAATATAAAAAAAATGCTGCCATGTTTGACTGCAAACACAATCTGAACACTGCCTGCATTTTCTTGGAGTGTCTCACCAATCCCAAGGAGAAGCCAGTTTCATCCCCACTAGAATATCTTCAGAACTGGTACTCATTTTATCAAACTCCATTTAGAATGAATGGTTCAGTGGAATTATGAGTGTATGAACTCAAAATCTGCTGGTCTCAACTCCAATGCATGACTGGTAGAGCTCTTACCTGGAACGCAACTCAGCAGGAAGGTGGAGTTGTGTGTTTAATTCAGATCAAGATAAGTTGATCTTGGTGCTAATGCCATCAAGTAGGCTGCTGATAGCCAGAGTCAAGCTTTGTATATGAAGAACAGATACAGGCCAGAGGAACAGAAAGTTATGAGTGCCTTTGAACACAGAAGCAATGTTCAAACACAGACACAAAGAAGAGGATCAGAGAAATATTGTCAAAAAATTGGCAAGGGATAAAAAAACATTTTCAAACAAAATTTTTTACAATCATTTACTTTGAGTGCACAATTTCCCACAGAACAGTTGGGGTCCTACAAAAACACTGTAAATCAAATGAGATGGGGATCAAAGGGTCAACCTTACTGCTTTGACAGAAATTTAATGCTGGTCAAGCTTAAATAAAGTAACCATCGAAGCATTTAAAGCCTGAAATGTTTCTCAGAGAAGCTCCTCAACAGGATCGAGAGGATCCACTCAGCTTCCTTTCCCCTTCCAACAACTACTTCCTCCCCATCTCCTTCTCACATTCCAGCCCCTACCCATCCCTCCCTCCATATCTATGAACGGGTCTCCGCGTCCTCTTTCAATACTACTATAAGCCACATGAAACCGACCATCTGCTTCCTTGACCCACTTCTACCCCCTCTCCTTAACACCCTGCTCTACCTCCTTGCCCCCCTACTTACAGACATCATAAACCTCTCCCTATCCATTGGCACCATTACAACCCCTTTAAAAACAGCGGTCATTACTTCTATCCTTAAAGAAAAACTCCCTGTACTCATCCCTGCTCTCAACCATCTCCAATCTCCCATAACTTTTCAAAGTCCTGGAATGAGTCGTTGCTTCTCAGCTTCGCTACTTCCTCTCCCACCAATCCCTTCACAAACCCCTCCTATCAGGTTTCTGTGCTACCCATAGCATGGAAGCAACTTTGGTCCAGGTAACAAATTACATTTTGTCTATCTGCAGACTGGGCTCCCTCTGGCTCCTGGTCCTCCTTGACCTCTTTGCTGCCTTCGATACCATTGACCACTCTATCATCCTCCACTGCCTCTCTTCTCACATCAACCTTAATGGTTCTGTCCTTGAGTGGCTCAGATCCTACCTCTCACATTGTCTCCACTTCATTAGTCTCTGCACCTTCTTGTGCGATACTCCTCAGGACTCTGTCCTTGGTCCCCTCCTTTTCAATATCTACATGATCCCTCTTGGTGACTTGTGGAGTCCTGTAGCTCAGTGGTTACAGCATTTGCCTTTCAAAGGAGAGATCTGGGTTGAACTCCCAGCAGTGTGTAATGGTGGGCAAGTTTCCTTACTCCACACGATTGTTTACCTAGTGTAAGGATTAATTTAAATTTGTGATCTTGCGGTGAAGTAAGGACTGACAAATGTTGTACAAAAATATATAGATGTTTATTAATTCAGATTAGTAATAGTTATAAGTAATGAAACGAATACATCACAATAATGTTTACTTATCCACATACAGTTCACAACAATTAAATTGATCAAACCCAGTACTGTGGAAGTGATAGAGGAGCAATGCCCGAATGTCCATTTAATGTGTCCTTCTTAATCCAAATATATATCCATCAAAAGGTATTCAAGTATTGTTGTATTGTTCCCAGTTTGATTGCCCCTGGTATTATGGTACATTAATTGTCGTTTAAATCGTAGTCTTGATCTTCCTTGTTAAGAAATTGGAATGTGATTTGTGGCTCCAAGTACCAATTTTTTTCCTTCTCCAATTCTTTCTTTGTTTATACAGTTGGTTAGGTGACGTTTCATCTATTGTCTTGTGCAAGATAGTTTCTTTGTGGAAAAAAAATGCAACACAGCTCTCTCCAGGCAGACCATTTTTGTATGAGAAAATGACTGATAAGGTCTGAAAACATTTTTTTGTCTTTGGTTTCTTCTGTGAAGCTAGTCACAACCAGCTCCCATCATATGAGATTAATCATACACTTCACAAATATAAACATCACATATATAATTTGAGACAATATTTAACACATTAATCAGTAAACCTTACATTAGTAGTAAGTAGGAACCTGATTGTTAGTCGATTGGCAGATCACTTTTCCAGGGGTAATAATTTAAAAAAATAGTAAATCGGTCACTCAATCCACGACTGTTTGTCGGCTACTGCTGTACGCAATTGGTTGCCACATTTCACCCACAGAATATACAGTCAATTCACTTTAGAGTATATTCTGTGAAGCGCTTTGAGACACCTCGAAGATGTGATAAGGGGCTACATCAAATGCAGTTATCATTTATTATTTATTATCATTCACAGACATGGGGCCAACTTCCACATGCATATGCATGACACCCAACTCTACCTCCACCCTAGACTCTAGGGTCACTGCTGTCCTGACAGGATGTCTGGATGAGGGCTAATTTTCTAGTTGAATGTCAACAAAACCAAGGCTCTCCTGGTTGTTTCTTGTCAGTTCCTCCACACCTCAGACACTAACTGCATCACCATTCAAGGATGCATACTCCACCTCAGTCCTCAGGCCACTGAAACCCTCATCCATGCATTCATCACATTTAGGCTTGACTACACAAACTCTCTGCCTTAAAACCTTCCCAACTCTTCCCTCCACAAGCTGCAAATCATCCAGAACTTTGCAGTTTGTGTTCTCTCCCGCACCCGGCCCTGTGACCCCATCAACTCCACCCTCACCTGGCTTCACTCGATCCCCATCCTCCAGAGGATAGTTCAAATTTCTCGTCCTTGTTTTCAAGCTCTCCGTGACCTTGCCCCTCCCTACCTCTGTGACCTGCTGACCCTATTTCAACTTGTCTGCTTCCTTCACTCAGCATGTCTTCTCCAGCATCCTCCTCTATGACCACATGTAACCCAACCTCGCCCTGTTAGAGTCTAACTGACTAAAGCCATTGATATCACTGGGTTACAAGCTTTCCCACTGCTTGTCCAGCTTGGAGCAACCTACCCATAGGACTTTGGCTTGTAGGGTAAACAAGAAGTGAGTGCAATGATTCCGTCCCAGTGACTGGTCTGCCCTTCTAAGACTTACCGAATGAGCCAGGCTGGCTGTGATGTCATCATGCCCTGGAATGGGGGCAGACCTACCTGGTTCAGGAATCGGACTACAAATATTGCCATAGTGTGCTGACATTTTTTTTACCAAGTCGCCAGTTTGAAGCCAGTTCAACTCCAGGTGGTGCTGACTTACCACCCTCCACATCCCTACAAGGAGGAGAGTAATTAGTTGGTTGTTCGGCATCCAATAAGCACTAGTTTGAGCCCTCACTTGGTGGACGGTAGATACAAGAAACTTCCTGTGAACTTCCTGATGGGCAACACATCTCAGCATGAAATGCATGAGAGCACTGACACCATCTTCCCGTCCACAGCTCGGGCACACATTCCTTCCCATTGAGTGATTGTTCCAACTGGAGGTACGGAGTTAAAGCAGCAGCTCTGTAAGCCAATCAAAGTGGATTCCAGATTGAAATATATACCTCCATCACACATACACAGTGCCAAGGAATTGTAATTGATAATAGACTTGTGAAGTCCTGTAGCTTAGTGATTAGAGCACTTGCCTCTCAAAGCGAGAGGATCTCAGTTCGATTGTTGGTCAGGACGAAATCTTGGGTAAGATTCTTTACTCCAAAAGCCTGTTTACCTAGCAGTAAGCACAAACCCAATTGTTAGTTGATTGGCAGGAGGTAATAATCCCTTAAAAAATAAAAAACATTGAATAATTTGGTCACTCAATCGACGACATCAAGAAAATCCATTAATGGTATTTATTGTTAAACAACTACATTTCTGTCATGTGTAGAAAAAATTCTGCAGTGAATGGCCTGTCATTATACAGACTTTGGAAGGAATTATCAACCATTGGATTTTCTTATTTGATGTTTAAAATCCACACTGAAATTAACAACAAATTAGATTTGTATAGCACCTTTCACATTGGGAGATGTCCCAAGACATTGGACAGTCAAGAATTTGGACCCAAGAAGGCGGTTGGGATCAGGATGGGTGGAGAGCAGGGAAGGTAGCAGGGTAACCGAAGGCACAGTTGAAGAGGTGGCAAAGCAGGGAGCTAAGTGAAGGGATTGCTATTGTGGGATAGCATTCCAAAGGGTGCATGCAGAGAGGCTGAAGGCATATGATAGGTCAGGCCAGATGGGGGATGTGGAGCAGGCTGCTGAGTGGAGGAAGCGGAAAGGTTGATGTGGAGTTAGGTGACAAGAGGTAGTGATGGAGCAAGACCTTTTAGGATTTTGATATCGAGGACTAGGTTTTTGAAGTTTATGGTCTGGGGGATGAGGAGCCAGTGTAGCCAGACTAGGATGGCGATGCTCAGGTCATGAAGCCTGCTGCAGGAAAGGTCATGAGTTATGAATGATCTGCAGTTTGTGGAGGGAAGAGTTAGGAAGTCCGATAAGCAGGGAGGTAGTGTAATTGAGCCTAGATAATAGTAATGCTTATTACTTCTTTTGAGGTGCCTTAAAGTGCTTTGTAGGATATATGTAAAGTGTGGTGACTGTATTTTGTGGGTGAAATGCAGTAGCCAATTGTGCACAGCAGAGTTCCATAAACAGTCGTGAATTGAGTGACTAAATATGTTTTAAGGGATTATTACCACCGTTAAAGTGATCCTCCAATCGACCAACAACTGGTGTCCTACTTACGGCTAGGTAAACAGAGACGTGTTGAGTAAGGAAAGTTGTCCAACATTTTGCCCTACCCAAGAATTGAACACAGGTCCTCTATACTTGTAAGGCAAGTGCTCTAACAACTAAGCTACATGACCTCAAGTAGATATAATGAATGCATGGATAAGAATCTTGGTGTCCTGAGAGGAGAGACAGTGGTGGAGCTGGGTGATGTTGCAAAGGTAGGGGAAGGCAGGACATGGTACAGATGTGGGGTAGAAAGGAAAGTTGAGTATCAAACAGGTGCCAAGGTTCACCAAGAGGGAGCATATAGATATTGAAAAGGAGAGGACCAACGACAAAGCCATGTGGACTGCTGCATGAGAAGATGTGTGGGCTAGAGGAGCAACCATTTGCGGAGATACAATGGTATGAGAGGTAGGATCTGAACTATTCAAGGACAAAACCATGAAGGTTCAGTGAGAGGTGGTGGAGGAGGAAAAGTGGTCAATGGTATCGAAGGAGAGGTCAAGGAGGACGAGGAGGCACAGGGAGCTCCAGTCGTAGATGAACAAAATGTGATTTGTCACTTTGCCCAAACCTGTTTCTGTGCTGTGGAAGGTTGGGTCCAGGAAGGGTTTTTAAGGATAGGAGTGATGACAGCCATTTGTAACAGAGTGGGAATGGTGCCTGTGGACAGTGAGAGATTTATGATGTCTGTTAATAGAGGGGCAAGGAGGTGGTGCTGGGAGGTAAGAAGAGGGGTGGAGATGGTGCCGAGGAAGCAGGTGGTCGATTTCAAGTGCATTATTAGTGGTGGTGAGAGGAGTGGAGGTGTAGAGTTGTGTGGGGAGAGGTTTGGAGGTGTATGGGGGGAGGGGCAGGAAGGGTACGGGCCAGGGTTTGAGGGGGAGATGGGCAGGGGTTAGTAGTACAGAAGCAGCTAAACATATCCCTCGACTTTGGTTCAGGGGAGTCCAGCATCACCTCTCAGTTGGTAGCACACTTGTGCCATGAGGGAGCAGAGGTGGATGGCTTATCAGTGTGACTTTCGTGAGTAGGAGAGAGTTGTGGAGGAGACTAACTGAGCAAGATAAGTCATTATGGGAGTAAGCCCAGACGGGGAGGCATTCAGATGAGTCTACGGCGATGGGGTTGTGGGGGTTGTACGGTTGTACGGGAGTCTACGGTTCTTTGGTTGGTTGGAGATGGAGGTGGTTGGACTTGGATGGTGGTGGGGAGAGATTGAGGAGTTAAGGGATATGAATGGTTAGAGATGGTTTTGTCGGTGATGTTGAGGTCCAATATGGTAAGGCCCGAAGTGATAACCAGGTCGAGGAGTTGACAGCAGATGTGGGTGGCGGAGTGGCTGTGGAGTGAAAGGTTGAGGGAGGAGAGGAGGGAGAAGTCAGCAGAGGTAGAGCAGGAGCAGATGAAGTGAAGGTTGAAGTCGTCTAGGATGAGGAGGAGTTCAGAGCAAAGGGTGATGAAAGATAGTAAGGAGGAGATGTCTGGGTGGAAGGTGGGAAAGGGCTTGGGAAGGCAGTAGATAAGGAGAATTTTGAAGGAAAAGTAGGAGTGATAGTGTTCAAAGGATGGGACAGTTCTGGAGGAGTTAGGGAATAAGCCGAGTGAGGACCAGGAGAAGAGAGCCATACTGCCACCACGGCGGTTAGTTTATGAGGATGATGTAAGGTGTAGTAGGGTGGTGAGTCCTTTGTCAAGGAAAAATGTAGTACTGTATTTCTACAAGTATTTTTAAGATATTTATAAGTTGCCTCAGGTTCTCTTTTACGGTTTATGATGCTCTCAGAAATGCTGGATTAAATTCCTATTTTAAACTCACTGCCAAACATCTATTATCCCACATTTATGACATTCATGTGCATATAAAAAATGCATTAAAGAACCAACATAACATTCGGAATTGGTACTTTATTTTCACTATGTTTGCAGAATGCTGGTAAACATTATTTCAATCACACAAAAACAAGGAATTTAAAGATTTTTAACCCCTTTAAAGTCTGCTTCGTGGTTGGGGGGGGGGGCTTCAGGCTTGTCAAGTGCCAAATGATCTGACACACGGTCAAAGAGACAGATCTTGACACAGGCAAGGCAAAGAAACAATAAGTATCAAGGCCCATTTGCTGATGGTGGGGCTGGTAGCTGTTTATGCATCATTACCCTTGTGAGCAGAGGGAACAGGTGAATTTGATTATTTTTTTAAAGGTCACAGTGGTCGGGTGGAGTAAGAACAGTGGAGGAAATTGTAAAGTAATGATGTCATCTGGGGATGGGGAACCAGTGCAGCCAGCCAAGGATGGAAGTGGGGGGAGGGGGTGGGTGATAGCCTTGCAGAGAGGATGCAACTCTTGACCTAGTGTACGCCCCCACATCTCAGTGTTTGCTGACCTCCAGTGGGCCAGATATAAACTTTTAACTCCGTTGGAATCCCGCAAGCAAATGATAGCTTATTTACAATCTCGCGGCTCGTGGGATTTCAAACAATTACAATGATGGTACCAACATTTCCTGACATTTCTTGGCACCGAAACCCCTACCCTACAACACCACCCCCAGCTTGAATGCAAACCCTTCCCTGTCCAGCACCTTGAGACAAGTCTCCTGACTTGAAGGATGCTCTATTGATGCAAATTGTTGTAATTGGAAACAAAAAGGAGAATACAGGCAATATTGGTACTGGTATCGCCTTGGGAAGTCCTCCGAATGTGAAATGCGCGATACAAGTGTGATTTTGTTGTTGTTGACATTGTAAATACTTAGCCGGTCCTGGCTCAATTTCTTCCCCTCTTGCCATTAGTCTGGCCAGCCGCAGTTTATATACTGTTTATGGCTTTTGCACATGAGGGGATGTACATTGTACAGACATACACGTTGCACATTGATGATATAAAATATGATAAGGCAGTATATATCAAATGCAAGTATTATATAAACCGACTCATGCATAACTCATACTTAGCTTAAGTTGTATTATATGATTTAGGAGAATAGGAGTTCAACATGCTGAAGTGAGGATCAAACCCACAACTTTCTGACCCATTCAAGAGTCCAGACCGTCTTATCAGGCATTGCAGACAAGGGAAATTTCTGTGTGTAGATAACGTGGAACTCTCTGGTTTGGATGCTCTGATACGGTCCTGAATGTGTCGAGGCTGAAAAATCCTAGCTCACTGCTCGGGCTCTCACTCCACCTCTGTAAACAGCCTAACAGAAGTTTCTAGAAAGGGAAGGCGCCGAGCAACTCATTTACACAACGTGAGAAACGAGACCTGAACAAAGATCTCAACCTCCTTCCCCCGGCCAACAACCATAGAGGGGCCACTGGCTGGGCGTACACCGCGGAGCGTGGATACTGACACCAACCTCCACCACGCAGTTGAAATGACAGTTGGCGGCTAGTTTGAAGCCCTGCACGTGAGACTTCCGTACGTGCGCTGAATGTCCGGGGAGGGAGACACTAACAGGGAGAAGCACCGCGCCCTGTCCGGCTGGGATTCTGTGCCTGTGCACTGAGGTGGAGTGGGCCGCGGTGACGGTTGAGCGCGTGCGCCGAGTGGCTGGCCAGAAACACGCGCATGCGTGGAGCGGCGGTGCCGCAGAGACGGAGAGCGACCGAGAAGCGACCGGTGGAGGTGGACAGCCATGATCTCCAACCAGCAGAGCAACCGCTCGCGAGTCTGCAACACGAGCTCCATCCTACTGACCCCGCACGAGAACGAATGTCTCTTCCAGTGTCTGGGAAGAAAATGTTTGGTGAGTGCGCCCGACCCGGGAGAGCGCGGGGTTTGGGCCCTGGTAGTGGTAGCGGTGGTGGGAGAGGAGAGAGAGAGAGAGAGAGAGAGTGGGCCAGAAACAGCAGTTGTGCGGCCCAGAGAGCAACTGAGGACACGGGTTGAAGAGCCCCTCGGTCGCCCAAGTTACACCAGAGCCTCATTTGCTTTCGTTGATCTCTGGGGTTCTTGCTTTACTTATTTAAACTCAGCTGTCGCCAACTGCACACAGTACGTTTCAAAGCTACCTGTTGCCATCTCTGACTGGCCTAAAAGCAGCCGGAAATGTTTCGGGGGCATTATGATATCCTTGCATTTGATGTAGCGCCTGAACAGGTTTCATTTAGGAATCGTTAGTCAGGCCAAGTACTATAATGTTTATCCTCTTCCCAAGAAAAAGTGACCTTCTGTTTGTATCTGTCAAATTGGAAAAACCTAAAACAGCGGTGATGTAGTTCAGGGAAAGAAAACGTATCACTCCCCTGACACATGATATGCAGTCACACCCTTTAATTGTTTGATTTGTTTTTCCAACTTGGGATGAATTTATAAAACTTATTAAATTAGGGTGTGTTGAGCTCTGACAAAGCTTGAAAGGCATAGACATTTTCAGCACTGAAATTAGGTCATTTGTGATCCTGTGTGTGCCACTCTTAACCGTTTTCACATGCCCTTTTCAAAATTAAGAGCACCAATTTATACTTATTCCACACATATCAGGCCAGAAGGATATCTCAAAGCGCATAACAACAACAAAATTACATGTGTAGAGCCCCTTTCATGTCGGGAGGATGTCCCAAGGCGCTTAACACAACTGACTTGAAGCTTGGCATAGTTGGGGGGGGCTGAGGAGGGGAGGCAAAAGCTCTAGGACTGTAGATAATAATAACATTATAATAACAATCCTTGCATTTGATATAGCGCTTTTCACATCTTTACATCACAAAGCACTTTACAGAATAAACTAAAGTGACTTGACCGTATAGATGTGGGTGAAGCGCAGCAGCCAATTACACACAGCAGTGTCCCACAAACATTCATGGATTGAAATGACCTATTTATTGGGTTCTTTTTGAGGGATTATTTTTGGGCAGAATAATATGATGGAGGAAGGAGCCCGATGAGTGCACCTTCAACCCTCTTTTAAACAGTTTGACTTTCATTCCTGAATATTTTCCTGCTTGTGTACTTATCCAGCGCCTTGGGACGTCCTTTTGACGTGAAAGGTGCTCTACAAGTGTAATTTTGTTGCTGTATTCAGATCCCTGTTAAATGATTCTATTGATCTAGCCTCATATGTTGAATTTAATACTCTTACCGATCCTGTGAATGAAGACATTTCTTTTAACCTCACCCCAAATTCTTCTGATGCAAATTGTGAAACTGCTTGCCTGTCATCAATTCCTCAACTAATGGAAATATATTCCCACTAGTTCCCTTGCCATCTGGTTATTGTTTATTGTTGTAACCACTCTTGATAATCTTACTGTTGCATATGAGCTATTCAAGTTCAAAAGCTTTCTCCTGCTTTCCTGAAATTAAAACTGCCCTTTTTAAAAATATATATATTTATTTATAACTGCATTTGTTGTAACATAAATCCAAAACAAAATACAATATTTCCTTTTTCCATTTCCCAATACTAAATAATACAATTACTTTGTTCATAGTACAGTACAGCATATATGTTTTTTCCCTGCACACAGGTTGTGCACACATTTTTGGGGACACTCCCTTTAAGACAGTCGGAAGTCGGTCCTGTGTGCACCACAACCATTGCCGTGGCAGTGAGGCATGTAGTTCCATAGGGCGGTGGCAGAAAGGCAAAAGGCCCAACTGCAGCTTATTGTCTTTATTTATGTATTGGTGAGGGCACTGAATACGTTATTTTACCCTCTCTGCCTTTCCTCACATTTCCAGTGACTTGGGGACACAAATCAATTATAGATTCTTTACTATTGTCCCAGCTATAAACATTCACCCAAAAAAGTCACTCCACTTAGTACTCCACTGTATAACATATGAAACTCTGTGAGATGTCCTCTGGAGGTAAAAGGCGCTATACTAGCCCGCCCCTCCATCGGCAGTTGGGCCTTTAGCCTTTCTGCCACCGCCCTATGGAACTACATGCCTCACTGCCACGCTTTCCTCCTTCAAGACGCATCTGCACCCCTTCAACCAAGGCTTCAGCTGCCCTCCATCACCCCGTTCCAGACCCCCAGCTCAGGCCCAAATCTCTGACTGTCCAGTACCTTGGGACACCCTACTGACCTGAAAGCCGCTATACAAATTTTGTATTGTATTATTAAACTTGAGTCAGTTTAACAACAAATTGAAGGCACTCCCAGGCAACTGAGCAGCTTTCAGAATATAAATTTGTTATTGTGGTTAAAATTATTTGCAATGTTTCAATAGAGTTTGATTTGAGATTTCAACAAAATAAATTCAATTTGTATAGAGCCTTTCACTTCGGGAGGAAATCCAGGAAAGCTTTTTACAGGACTAGGAGGATAATTTAGCCCAGTTGGTTGCTTTCTTGCTTCTGGGTCAGAAATATGTGGGTCAAGCCCAATGAACTAAACTCACATTCTCGCTGACATTTCTGTCAACTCTGGTTAACACCATTCCATTATTGGTTACATCCAGAATGAGAGGTGTTAAAATAATATCAGAAGGATATTGAAAATCCAATTAAGACACTATTATAAAAGAGAAGCAGGTTTCTCCCAGTGAGCTGGACACAGAGCCTTCAGATTAGTGGGTCATTTAATTAATTGCTGTTTGTGGGATGTTGCTGTGCTACTTGATGCATACTTGAGAGATGACACACAGGCACAGAATCTTTGTTTTTTGGGGGTATTTGCATATGATATTTGCGTTTTCTTGCGTTTGAGTTCATTGGTTTGTTTGCTTTCTGTTCTGTATAATTTCTGAGTTTGCTTACAAAAGCACTTTACAGCAATTCTTCTGAAGCACTTTAAATGTGAGAATGTTAGAGGCGCAATACTCAATTACAAGAATTATTTCTGCAAGTTTATTTGTTGAACCAAATTAACATTTATGACACTTTACATAAAAAAGTATATTGGCTGGAAATGGGGTAGATGTTAGTGCTGCACACACTTCTTCAGAAGCAATGAGTTTATCCCATATTTTCAACATGGTTTACAATAAATCATGACCCAGATTCAAACTACCTCCCTCTGACTCACTCTCGTCTTTCTGTATTTAAATCCCGCCTATTTGAACGTTTCTATGGACCCCTTCCTTACACGGGGCCCAACACCATCCCTCTGATTCTCTGAAACATTACTCTGTGTGAAGGGTACTGTGTAAATCCAAGTTGTTGTTGATTATACTCTAAATCTTGCCCCTGTCATTGGCTGTGGAGTTTATTACCAATGCAAAATTATAAAAGAAAATACATATTATAAGCATGTCTTTGGCAAAGGATCAGTTAATAAGACATTCCCTTTTTAATAACATTGTATACCTTTACTTTCAGACAGTACGGTAGTGTTCCATATTTCGTTTGATAATGTCTGTTCTTTTGTAAAGTGAGCAGCTTGTAGCAGTTGTAGCCAGTTGTGAAATGTTTTCAGGAATGAATGGATTGGGCTTTTACATTCTGGCCTAATTTGAAACACCAGTAGCCTTGCGCTTTCTCTTTGTAGCCTTTTACATTACATCTTGTAAAATTAAAAAAAATTCTTATTAAGTTCCATGTGTAAAAGTTCCATGTGTAGTGCTTTGGATCATGGAACGCTACCATAAGTTTTTTTTTGTGTGTGTGGTGAAAAGTGCTTCCCACAATAGCACATTTGGGGAAGTTCAGTATGAATCAAAGCCATACCCACCAACAATGTCTCAGGGTTAATTCACTTAATGTGCTCTGATCTTGATGGGGGCAAAACTAAGCATTGGGCACCGAAGCATGATCCAAGTTCCCCTTCCTGCTTGTTCAATGGTTCCAATGCACTGGTCAGGATGAGTTTAGGCTCGCCTGCCCCACTCCATGATTTACTGGACTGTTGATGCTCTTTGATCATCAAATTTGGTCATCTTCCCCCTTCACATTCCCATTAGCCCCTTCCCTCCCAAATCTAACCCCGAGCTTGGATGCAAACCTCGACTCTCCAGCAACTTAGGACGTCCTCCTGACATGTAATTAACTATACAAATGCGATTGGTTATTGTTGAGGAATATCTGCGAGTCCCAATTCGAAAAAACTTAAATTGTCTGCAAGGTTGGCACTTATTGTTTTTCCTGTGCAGATCTTCCTGTTGTAAGCTCCACCTATATGAAATATAAATGAACAGGTTCTTCAGCCACAGGAGTATTGCACATTGTTTTGCAATGGAAATGTGGAACTAAACAGCCCATCTTCACACATCCACACGCTCACTGGCTTAAAAGGGGGAAAAAACATTGAAAAATGCAAAACTCAGATGTTTGTCAGTTCTGATGGCAGATCGCAGAATGTCTCTTAGGGCAGCTTAATCACTTATGGGAAAACATAGTTGATGACATTTCCAGCACCTTTAGTTCTCTCCCCGCAGCATAACACCAAATCTATAATTTCCTATGCCATGATCACAACTGTGTCAGGTTAGAACTAGAAGGGATAGTTCACAGTGGGAATTTCAATGATACTTATTTGATCTACAAGCTTGTCACTCCTCCTTTCGCCCTGTTCCCCAGAGGAACAAGTTCAAGATCCTCGTCCTTACTTGTAAATCCCTCCATGGTCTTGCCCCATCCCATCCTAAGTCTGTGACTTTCTTAAACCCTACCAACCTCCTCTCAGCAGGCACTGCCTGCCCCAACATCAGCAGTCAGGCTTTCAGCCTATCTTCTCCCACTCTCTGGAAATCCCTCTCTGTCCTTCCCTCGCCTCCTCAGAAGTTTCTCTTTGACCTTACCTTCAGTCATCGTTCACACACACCTTGAGCAGCTCAATCTGCAGCTCACATGAGCCTCCCAAGCCCCCCCACCCCCACCCCCACCCTCCCCTGATTCACCAGAATCTTTGAATGACCTCCTGATGTGAAAGGCATTATTTAAGTGCAATTTGTTGTTGTTCATTAATTTTGTCTTCAAATCCAATTTCCAGTTCATAACAACAACAACTTAGATTTGTATAGCGCTCCTCATGCCGGGTTGTGTTCCAGAGTGCTTTACAGTGGCTTGACAGTTGTATCTCTTTTTTTTATCACTTAACCTCCACTTTCAAGATGCCATCAGAGCAGGAACCAAACACATTTTCTTTGTATTTTTTCTATATTTACCTCATATAATCATTAACACATCTGTCTGATTGGATCAATATCTACTTACGTTATGCCAGCAACTCTTGGGGTCATATGGTGCCATTTAGTTACCAGTGTTTTCATGTTTGTTGTTGAAAAATTGTCTCTTTTAAGTTTCTGTGAGGTTCAGATGATCTCTGAAAGACCTTTGACAATTAATAGGAAGGTCAGTGGGATTTGCCTCCACTATGTTTTACTGCAGGTAGTGTGGGAATCGCATTGTTCTGAAATCCTACCATCCTACTTTAGAAGTGGCTTTTCTTTCAATTTATGCTTGCTACCCCTTTCAGATATTGTCACTGGTGGTGCCTGAAATAACTGATTCAGATGCCAAGGAACTGGGGTGAGACACCTCATTATATCATAGAAAGTATTTTACCATCTGTATTGAACAAAGTGTCAGATGGAAAAAACAGAAGTTTGTGTTAGAGTTGCTTCTGAATTGCCACAACAACATTGTCTTATCAGCTATGTGGAGCAGGATTGAAGTAAAGCAGATTCAGTTGAAGTGCTTCATTTGTAAATGTTAAGCATGCTGTTTGTTCTTTTCTGCAGTTGTGTGATAGAAATAATAAAATAGTCATATTATTTTTGTGCAGAGGGTCCTGGAAAGTTTTAATCAATTCATGACAAACATTTACCCTCTCTATCTCTCTCCCCCGCCCTCCACCCCCTCTCTCCCCCACCAACCCCTCTCTCCCCCCATTCCTCTCTCTCCCCTCCCCCATTCCTCTCTCCCCCCATTCCTCTCTCTCTTCCCCCCTCCCAGACCTCGCTCTCCCCCTTCTCTCTCTACCCCCCTCCCTCCACCCCTCTCTTTCTCTAACCCCCTCTCTCTTTCCCCCCTCTCTCTCTCCCTTTCTTCATCTCGGCCAATGGATTTTCCCTTTGTCTGCACCTGGTCACCTGGCTCCATCCTTGGTCCCAAGGCTCCATTCTTGGGCCCCTTGTTTTCCTTATCTACATGCTCACTTTTGGCGATGTCATTACCGGGTAATCTTCCACGTGTATGCGGATGACGCATCTCAAAAGTTTGTTAAGGTCTAATAAATTGCTGGAATAAGCTTGATGAGCTGAATTGTGTTTCCTGTTCTTATTTTCTATGTTTCTGTGAATGTTTGGTTCCCTGCCCTCCTGAACAATAGCAGTGTGTCTTTTGGGTTTGTTGAAATCAGAAATGTTACTGAGTAAAATATTATTTGAATTCAATTAGAACTGTTATGGAAAATGACACTGTAGGTGCCTGAAAGAGTTAAATTAGTTCAGGAGCAGGAAGTGTTTATTACGGCTGCAAAACTCTGCCGCCTGCATACTCACCCGCTCCAAGCTTAGCTCTCCTATTACCCCAGTCCTTGCCAGACTTCACTGGCTCCCTATCCCAGAGAGGACCGACTTCAAGATCCTCATCCTTGTTTTCAAATCCCTCCACTCCTCTGCACTCCCCTATCTCTCTGATCTCCTCTCCCCCCCCAAACCAGCAACTGCTGCCTTTGCTCCTCTGGATCTGGCCTCCTCCATGTCCCCCGAATCCTCTGCTCCACCCTCGGCAGCCGTGCCTTCAGCCACTACGTCCCGAGGTTCTGGAACTCCCTTCCTCACTCCCTTCACCTCGCCCCCTCTCTTCCCAGTTTCAGGTCACAGCTGAAGACCTTTCTCTTCGGCCGCACTTTTGGTCACCTTTCTGCCCCTGCCCCTGGCTCGGTCCCGGGATCCGCTATTGTAAAGCGCTCTGAGACACCGTCCGGCGTGCAGGGCACTATATAAATCGAAGTTGTTGTTGTTGTTGTTGCAATCATCAGTGTGCCAGTTCCAGAGGCATTGCTCCTCCTTCCAAGTTTTGAAGAAATGAGAAACAAGAGATCTGGAGACTTTTCATATGCTGTGTATGAATTTTTTCACCCACAAAAATATACTGTCAATTCGCTTTACAGTATATTCTGTGAAGCGCTTTGAGATGTTTCAAAGGTGTGATAAGGCACTGTATGAAATGCAAGGAGTATTATTGTTGCTTTCGGACCCAACAGGCAATAAAAGTTGTCTTCCTTGCATTTAAAAGAAGAAAAAAATGTGTGAGACAGCATTGGTTCACAGATATTGTCTTAAATGTGGAACATCTGGTTAATTTGTGGTTCACATTGAGGCTTAGTGCATCCTGTGGTTTTGAAGAAAAGGAAGTGAGTGTTAAATCTCTTTCCTCCCTCTACCACTATTACTTAAAATTAGTGTCATTCGCAGTTCTACTCAGCTTCTTGCTTTGAGCAGCTTTGAAATACAATGATATATGATACAAAGGCGTGCTAGAATGTGGCGGCATCAGTCATTTGCCCCACATGGCACCATCAAGGAACAACTTTCTGATCACTCAAGGCCACACTAAGATGTTACGCACAAGTTGTTTTTGTACAGAAGGTTTTTAGAATGTGAATTGCCTCACTGCAGATATTGCTGCTGAAACTGAGCTCATTGTAGCAACTGAAAGGTACTTTGGTGAAAATGTTTGAAAATTCATATTGAAGTGGATAGAGAAGGGGAAGAAAGGGGTTTGGGATTATTATAAATTCTTAAATTTAGTATGACACCTTTTATGTCAGGAGGACATTTCAAAGCTCTTCTCGGGATGTGGAGAATCTTGTGGGCAAATTCAAAGTAGATCTGGAACATATCAATTCAATGGAGTTGCTAAAAGCAGTCCAGACATAATGAGGAAAGAGCAGAGTATGGGATGAAAGCAAATGGGTTTAGTGGGGATGCTAGCACCAGAACCCCACAATAGGCTGAATAGCCTGTCATTCTGTACTACATTTGTAATGATTTGGGTTATTTATATGCATTGGAACTGTTTCGAGCACCTGTACAAAGTTGGCTGGGATGGTTTTTCTGAAATCGGATTCATAACCAGTGAGTGGTCTTGAAAAAGGTCAAATGAAGTCAAGTCCTTGAAGTGTACTTGATTACTTAATGTCAGCTCCAGCACTTTGTAAAGTTAAGTACATTTAATGCTTTTTCCTTTGGTGACAGGTCATAGTTAGCAACGATGCAGAAATCCTGCAATGGCCTTTATCCTTTTTCAGCAGTTTTGGTTAAACTTGGGAGCAAGGCCAGTGCACTTCAGTAATTTGCATTGCCTGTTCCTTCACTGATCAGCAGTTGTGCAGGAAGTGGTTAGGCTTGTTTTTGAGAGATTGTCAGCTGTTTATGTGAATAAGCATTCAATTTGTAAAGGATTGTGAAAAATGACTGATTTACTGAATACCAAAGGTTTGCTGCCACTTGTGAAACACGCTTTAAGTCTAGCCTTGGGAAGAGATCAGGATAAATTTCATGGAGCAGGTTATAAGCTATTGGAGTCTTGTAGCATATTGATTTGAGCACTCACCTCACAAGCAAGAGGACCCAGATTCCCTGCAGGGTGAAACCTTAGGCAAGTTTGCCTACTCCACACTCCTCTGTTTACTTAGCAGTAACCCAGTGTTAGTCAATTGGCGGACCGGTTTCTGGGGGTAATAATTCCTCAAAACAAAATTTGGTCACTCAATCCACGACTGTCTGCAGTACAATATTGTGTGCAATTGGCTGTCGCCATTTGCCTACAATATATACAGTCAATTCACACGACAGTATATTTTGTGAAGCACTTTGAGATGGCTCAATGATGTGATAAAGCATTATATCAAATGCAAGGATTATTATTATCCTAGACTCTCTACCATAATTGCTGGTTAAAGCAGAAGCTATGATAGGTTTCAAAAGAGAATTAGACAAATATTTGAAAACAACAACAAAATTACATTTGTAGAGCACCATTCATGTCGGGAGGATGTCCCAAGGCGCTGAACGGTCTGGTTGAGACATGAGCAAGTGGGAGGGGTAGGATAGGGGGGAAGGGGAGGGAGAGAGTTAGGAGGGGAGAGAGAGAATGGGAGGGCAGCAGAAGGTGCGATTGAAGAGTAGGGTCTTGAGACTGGCCTGGAAGGAGGTGAGGGAGGAAGTGAGGTGAAGGGACTGTGGGATTGAATTCCATAGTGTGGGGGCAGAGAGGCTGAAAGCCTGTCCACTGATGGTAGAGTGGGGGACATGGAGCAGACCGGAGCCCGCTGAACGTAGCGAGTGGACAGGTTCATAGGGAGACAGCAGGTTGGAGAGATGGGAGGGGGCAAGGCCATGAATGGCTTTGAAAGTGAGGACGAGGAATTTGAATTCAATCCTCTGGGGGATGGGGAGCCAATGGAGCCGGGCGAGGGTGGGAGTGATATGGTCACGGAGCTTAGTATGGGAAAAGAAAAATATAAAAGGGCATTGAGGAAAGGGCAGGAGAATGGGATAAAACAAATAGCTCTTTCAGAGAACAAGGATAAACACAATGCACTCCTTCTAATCTTATGTCATAAAACAGTGATTTGTGAGTCATGACCCGCACGGAGGTGGGAATAATACTTGCATTTGATACCATGTTGGGAGGATATCTCAAAGCACTTCACAGGATTTAATATAAGGTGCAATGACTATATTTGTAGGTGAACACAGCAGTTAGGTTTTGCACAGTAATGTCTCCCACAAACAGCCATAAAGTGAATGACCAATGTTATTTGGCAGATTGTTGACAACAGCACCAGGAGAAACTCCTTTCATTTTTCAACTAGCGCCATTATTTTCCTTTTGTGTAACATATTCTGAGAAGGGTCCTCTTTTGCTAGTTATTGTGCTACAATCTTTCTGTACTGAGAGGAATTGGGTTCCTAAACAAGACATAGTGTGTTCGTATTCAGCCAGCTTTTCTACAGTACTGTATTTCTAGGCCCACTGTTATGAAAGGCAGTTGTTGCTCCAACTTCAATTCACAACCGAATAGGCATTCAGAAAGTCACTGGTGATTTGTTTAGAATTTAAAGCTCCCTCTTAAATCATTTGCCCTTCTCCTTTGAAAAGCATTTTCAGGTTTTGAAAATCTCATAGCCTTAGATGCGTGCGTGTTGGGGATACAAATAAACTTTGGGGTTTAATGCCCTTCAATATCTTCATGTTGAAGCTGTGACATTGCTTCAGTTGGTTTAGTCCTTATTCCAGCAGCAGTATTGGATGTAGGCTTCAAAAACAAGCGATTTATATTGGGAAGGATAAACATGCTCAATCTGGCCAGCTTGAATCCCATTCCGATTGCATTGACAGCGCGAGGCAGAGGTAGTTTGCTGGACTGTGCAGTCATAGAAACAACAACAACTTGCATTTGTATAGCGCCCTCCCCGTCAGATGGTGTCTCAGAGCGCTTCACAATAGCGGAGCCCGGGGCCAAACCACGTGGAGGGGGAAGGTGACCGTAGGCACGGTTGAACAGAAAGTTGCGTCAGTGTTTGTTCAGATGGATGTGACAGATCTTATTGCATTATTTGTTTAAAAAGGGTGTTTCCCCCTTTATCCTTGCCAACAATCTCCCACAAAAAATTGGTTGTTCACATAATGGCTGTTTAAAGGATATTATTGAGTGAAAAATTACTGTCTGACAACCTGGTCTGGTTAAGAACACTTTCTGGGTTTGGCTCACAGTGTTAAAAGACATCAGTGGGAGGAATCCCTGCCCCTAGAGACTGGTTGGTAGGTGAGGCTGGCTAATCTATCATCAGCAATAGTAGTACTTTGGACTGACCTGGTTATCCCAATTTTTCTTTTTTTTATTGTTTGCAGAACTACAAACAGTTCTCCAAGCAATAATGTATATTGAAGAAAGAAACTTTTTCTTCATTATTCATGAAACGCATTAACACTGCTATCAGCTAGCTGAGGAACTGAACAGCATAGTGGCACTTGGTCAGTGAATATTGATCAGGTTTAACAAAGTAGATATGAAGTTATATAATACAGTAGAAGCCTGTTTATCCATGACTCGATGAACCGGCGTTTCCATATAACCGGCATGCCCCAAAAAAAGTCCCCGTTCGATAAACCGGAACGCATCCGGAACAATAGCGGTGGAGCATTTGTAAATGCATAAATAATAACAGATAATAACAGAATATTGTATTGGTACTTATTGTGAAAACTACTCTCTTGCACTTCTCACCTTTACTGGTAGATGCTGCGCTTGAAGCCAAGATGCTGTGGTTGAGGTTATAGTCCCGCAATTCTTTTTAAAATGGAGGACGCCAAGCAGGTGAAAGTCGTGGAGCGTGACTTTAAAGTCTTACTAGCGGCAAGCCAATAATGCTAGCCGATAACCCACATTGTCGCGCAGGTACAGTATTTCGGTTTGCCGCTAGTAGAGTCTAGGGTTATCAGCTTGCCGCTAGTAAAGTTGCGCTGCCGTTTTTTTCACCTGCACGGCATTCTCCATTTAAAAAAGAATCGCTGGACTGTAAACCTCAACCAGTAAAGGTGAGAAGCGCAAGAGAGTAGTACAATAAGTACCAATACAATATTCTGTTATTATCTGTTATTATTTAGTCTGGTGTGTATGGTGTGTGTTAAAAGAACTTTAATTTTTTTGTGGTGGGTATTCGGCCGCTGGCTGCCCAAATATCCGATAGGTGCTTTAACCAGCAATGGCCAGATCCCGTGGGTGCCGTATAAACGGGCTTTTACTGAATATGAACTCTCTCCCAAAAAGCTGGATCCATTCAAATTTCCAAGACTGAAATGGATGGGTATTGTTAGGTAAGGGATTCAAGTCCCTTAATACATCTCCCTACCTCTGACCCGATTACCCCACAACCCGTTGTCTCTGCTTGACTGGCTCCCACCTGCATATTTCTTGTGTCCTCCATTGTACTAATAGTGGTCACATTTTCAACCTACTCGTGGCCTAGTGGCCACTACTCCCTGAAACTCTGGAACATTCTTCCTCTATCACTCCGCCTTGCCACTTCCTTCCCCCATCTTCAGGTTGTGGCAGAAAACCTTCCTATTCGACCACGCATAAGGGGCAAGGGCGGGTGATTGGAGTTGAGGAAAAGATCAGCCATGATTTTATGGAATGTTGGAACAGGCTCGATGGTTGAATGGCCTATTCCTATGAGCCCTACAACAACAACAACAACAACAACAATTTACATTTATAGAGCGCCTTTCACGTCGGGGGGACGTCCCAAGACGCTGAACAGGAGGCGTGTGACCTGAGCTGGGAGGGGAGTGTTTGGGAAGGGGTGAAACACGAAGGGGAGGTAAAAGAGTTCGGGGTGGAACAAAAGGCACGATCGAAGAGGAAAGTCTTCAAACCGGCCTTGAAAGAGGAAAGGGAAGAGACGAAACGGAGGGATTGAGGGATGGCATTCCATAAG
The DNA here is from genome assembly GCA_035084275.1 of Hydrolagus colliei. NCBI lineage: Eukaryota > Metazoa > Chordata > Chondrichthyes > Chimaeriformes > Chimaeridae > Hydrolagus > Hydrolagus colliei. The sequence goes on from CM068746.1 coordinate 33,955,913, forward strand.
GTGGGAGCGGAGAAACTGAAGGCCTGGCCTCCGATGGTGGGGCGGTTCGGGCGGGGAGGTTGGAGCAGGCCAAGTCCTGTTGAACGGAGGGTCCGGGTGGGCGTGTAGGGGGAGAGTAGATCGGTTAGGTAGGATGGGGCAAGGCCGTGTAAGGCCTTGTAGGTGAGGACGAGGATCTTAAACTCGATCCTCTGGAGGATGGGGAGCCAGTGGAGACGGGCGAGGGTGGGGGTTATGTGGTCGCGGAGGCGGGTGCGGGATAATACACGGGCTGCAGAGTTTTGGATGGCCTGCAGCCTATGAATGGAGGAACTGGGGAGGCCGACTAGGAGAGAATTTCCGTAGTCCAGCCGTGAGGTGATGTATGCACGCACAAGTGTTTCGGCAGCGCGGGGGGTAAGATAATTACGGAGCCTGGCAATGTTGCGCAGATGGAAATAGGCGGTGCCGGTCAAGGCGCGGATGTGGGGGAGGAAGGAAAGTTTTTGATCGAACATGATGCCGAGGTTCCTGATTGGCTTTGTGAGGTGGAGAGTGCAACCTTGGATATTGAGGCTGGCAGTGCCCGATGTGCGGAGGCGCTGGCTTGAGCCAATCAGGAGGGCCTCGGTCTTTTTCACGTTCAATTGCAAAAAGTTGTCCCTCGTCCACGACTCGATGTCGGACAGACATGCTGTCAGAACATCGATCGTCTGGGGGTTGAGGGATGAGGCAGAAAGGTACAACTGGGTGTCATCCGCATACATGTGGAAATTTACACCATGTCTGCGGATGACGTCACCCAGAGGGAGCGTGTAAAGGGTGAAAAGGAGGGGACCGAGGACAGAGCCCTGAGGGACGCCGTGGGAAACTGTGCGGGGGTTTGAAGAAAAACCATTGGAAGAAACAAAATGTAAACGGTGGGTCAAATAAGAATGGAACCAGTCAAGGACTGTGCCTTGAAGGTTGAGGTGGGAGGAAAGACGTTGAAGGAGGATGGTGTGATCGACTGTGTCGAACGCAGCAGACAGGTCAAGGAGGACGAGGAGGCAGAGGGAGCCCTGGTCACAGGCGGTTAGGATGTCATTTGTGACCTTGACCAGGGCAGTTTCTGTGCTGTGGATAGGGCGGAAACCTGATTGGAGGGGTTCAAGAAGTGAGTGATTTGAAAGGAAAGAGCGGAGCTGGGAGGCAACCACTCTTTCAAGGACCTTGGATAGAAACGGGAGGTTGGAGATGGGTCGATAACTTGATGGTTGCGACGCATCAAGGGAGGGTTTCTTCAGGACAGGGGTAATGGTGTCTGTTTTAACGGAGGTAGGGACGGTGCCTGAGGATAGGGAAAGGTTAATGGTGTCAGAAATGAGCGGGGCTAACAAATGGAGCTGGGTGCGGAGGAGGGGGGTGGGGATGGGGTCCAATGAGCACGTGGTGGGTTTCATGGAGGTGATTGTTTTTGTGACTGAAAGCGGTTGTGGTGGGGTTGAAAGTGTGAAATGGGGGGTGAGTAGGGGTTGAGGTAGCTGATGAGGGCGCGGAGGTGGAGGAGTGGTGGAGGGAGGAAACCGCAGAGCGGATTTTCTCAATTTTGGACTCGAGGAAATCCAGCATCTCCTCACAACGGGCGTTTGAGGAGAGGATCTGCGAGGTGAGGCGGGGGGGGCGCGGAGGAACTTGTTGGTGGTGGCGAAGAGGAGGCGGTGGTTGTCCTTCGCTTCCAGGATTATCCTGGAGTAGAAGGCTGATTTAGCGGTGGCTAGGGTGGAGCGGTAAAATTTGATGCGGTCCAGCCAGATTTGCCGGTGGACCGTGAGGCCAGATTTGAGCCAGGTGCGTTCAACTGCTCTCACTTGGCTTTTGAGGGAACGGAGGTGAGTTGTGTACCACGGTGATGATCGGGAATGGGAGACGGTTTTGGAGGTGAGGGGGGCCAGGGTGTCGAGGGTAGTGGAGAGAGTGTTGTGGAGGGCGGTGGAGGCGGAGGATGGGACGGTACAAAAAGAATGCCATTGTGGGAAGAGGTCGGAGGTTTCTAGGGCAGAGGTGAAAGTTTGAGGGGGAATCTTCTTCCAGGGCTGGTAGAAGATGGTGGTGGGTTTGGAAGTGGAGGGGGGAGGGATAGAGGTGTTGCAGGAAATGAAAAAATGGTCGGAAATGGCCTTGTCTGTGATGGTGATGCCAGAGACGTTGAGGCCTCGGGTGATCACTAGATCGAGAGGATGGCTGTGAGTGTGGGTGGCAGTGTTAATATGAAGGGAGAAGTTGAAAGACGAAAGTAAAGAGGAAAATTCAGAGGAAATGGGGCAGGAGGGGGTGAAATGGAGGTTGAAATCGCCAAGAATAATAAGGCGATCAGAGGAGGCACAAAGGGAAGTTAAAAGTGAAGAAAAGTCTGAAATGAAAGTGGGGGAGGGTTTGGGGGGGCGATAAACTAATAGGATTTTGAAAGAACTGTGGGAGGAGTGAGAGAGGGTGAGTTGTTCGAAAGAGGGGAAGGAGCCGGAGGAATAGGGGGATAGGGCGAGGGATGATTTTGAGATGAGGGACACGTCACCGCCACGACGGTTGGGTCGAGGACCATGGTGGAATGTGTAGTTGGGTGGTGTGGCTTCAACAAGGGGGAAAATGTCGCCTGGGATGATCCAAGTCTCCGTCAGGGCCATGATGTCAACGTTCTCACCAAGGATGAGATCGTTGATGGCCAGGGTCTTGTTGCAGATGGAGCGGACATTTTGGAGGCCGATGCGGAAAAAGCAGTTGGCCGAGGGGTGTGAGGGGGGACTGGGATGGTCGGCAGGGAGGGTGGGGATCAGAATAAGGGAGGAGAGGTTGACCCCCCGGGTTTGTGTCCGGTGGGGCTGCCGGTGATGGTGGGGGACAGGGCACTTGGTGTGACTGCTATTGGACAGCCAACGCCGAGTGCCACGGTGAGCCCGACGGACGATTCCAGTGCTGGAACAGAGGGAAGCGGTGGGAGGGTGGAGTAGGGACAGGAGGCGAGGAGGGCGAAGAGAAAAAAGGGTAGAGAAGGAATAACGGAGAGGGGGGGTTGGGGGGAAAACCTTGAATAGGGGGAGGGAAGCTCGGGTCATGGCGGCAGCCATATTGCGCACGCGGGAGACCAGGAGCGAGGGTCAATGGGGCGGCATCATCCCAAAGGATGTGAGGCCGCGGCTAGGGGATGCAGAGGCGCTGCGGTCTGAAGCCTGACCGGGGCTGCGGCCGAGGCTGGGGTTGTGGGTTTTAGGGCCAGTTGCCGGGGCTGCGTGTGTCCGGGCTATGGGTCGCCGCGTCGAGGCTGGAGCCGGGACCAGGGCCGTAAGTCTCGTGGCTGTGGGTCTTGAAGCCGGGGCTGTGTGTCACGAAGCCGTTGGTCGCGGGGCTGGTCTTGGAGCCGAGGCTGCGTGTTACGGAGCTGGAGCCGGGGCTGCGGGTCCTGGGGCTGTGGCTGGGTCTGGGGCTGTGAATCTCGGGGCTGGAGCCGTGGCTGTGGGTCTTGGGGCTGGGGCTGGTGCCGGGGCTGCGGGTCGAGGGGCTGTGGGTCAGGTCAGGTCGAGCAATCTCTGCCATATGCTCTTACTGCACAGAGACAGCTCTAGACCTGTGTGTCCCTCTCGCCGCCATACAAGATAAAGACTTGATTTTTAAATCTACTTTCGATTTGGTAATACTGACAGACAGAAAATTTCCAATATCTTTATAATCCTGGGAATAAGTCAGAAACTTTGTCTGGATAAAACCACTGAGTCTTTAGTTATCATTATCATTGTTATTATACTGTATACTGTTGGAGGTCTATCATACAGAAATTGTCAGTGAGCCTAAATTTTAGTTGTGTGAAATTTAGTCTACTACCAACTATGGCTAGGCACCATGATTAATCTGTACTAAATTGTATCTGGTGGATGTTGACTTGCAAATACAGGTACCGGTCCCCAACCACGGGGGATACGTTCCTGTAAACCTCCGCGGTTGGTAAAATCGCGTTTGGAAAATACAGGGCCCTATGGGAAACATGGGGATAGGGGGAGTAAGTTCACATTTCGTAGAACTAAACAAAAAAAACACATACTGTTATAACATACATGGGGGTAGGGGGAGTAAGTTTGGGCGCATCTGCAGAAATCCTCAAGGCTGTCTGACTGACTGACTGATCTACACACAGAGAGAGAGAGAGAAGGTGAGAGAGAGATGGGGGGGTGGGGGAGAGGGGAGGGGTGGGAGTTGGGGGAAGAGAAGGTGAAATACAGAGAAGGTGAGAGAGAGAGGTGGAGAGGGTGGGGGGAAGAGAAGGTGAAATAGAGAGAAGGTGAGTCAGAGAGAGAGATCTCTGTAGCCTATTTACACACAGAGATAGAGAGAGGATGGAGAGAAGCAACAATAAATTCATGTTACTGTATTTGCCTTAATCCTAAGAGAGAAGCGTTGATTGCAACATCGCAATTGGGTCCTAGTGCTATACGCTAGCGCGAAGCAACATCGAGACTGGTTGATGCAAATGGGTCCTAGCGCTAAACGCTAGTGTTGGTGTTAAAACCCGTGGATAAGCAAGGGTTATAAGCCATGGTTTGCAAGGGTTGTCGCATTTAGCAAACCGTGGATACGTGAGTTTCGCGGTTGTCGAGGGCACGGTTGGAGTGGGGTACCTGTAGTGTGTTGTCAGATTTCACACTCAGACATCAGGTACTGAAGCACTTTGGGAAGAGGAGTGAATTTTGTAATTTTTCCAGCACATCAAACCTGTCTGCTTGCATTGCCTTGATACAACTGTAAACAAACTAATTTGCTTTGCAATGCAGATTCCACAGTAGCTGTGGTAACACAGAAAGAACAATGCACGTGCAGTTTCAATGTTACTACTGTCAAGAATCATACCTCTATTGTCTGACATACAGGTCAGCAACTTCGTAGAAATACACAGCGGTGTGTGCCACTGGAAGCAGTTTATCCCACAACCCCATCCCAGGAGATGCTTTCCAGCAGCAGTTCCTGGCTGATCCCTCACTGAGCTTAAGAAAATATTACTCTCCCAATGTTTTGTGAGTGTTTAAATTGCTCAAGGTTGTCACAGTATGTGTATCAGCCTGGCTAAGTTTGTCGCACTCGCACCTCCGATCCAAAGATTTGGGGTTGAAGCCCCATGTCAGAACTTGAAATATGCCGTATCTGTGGGGTGTCCTGCAGATGATGTAGTAAAACTGAAGTCCTATCTGCATGTTCAGGTGGACATTAAAGAGCCCATGATGGTATTCAAAAAGAGAAGAGAGTTTCTCCCTGCAACCTGTGCAACAATCAGACAAGTAAAATTGTTTATGGCTATTTGTGGGTTATTGCTTGATGCAAATTGACTGCTATTTTCCTCTAAAATACATAGTGACTGCACTTTATATATTAGAGTTATGTTAGAGTATATCCTATGAAGTATCCTCTTGATGTGAAAGATGATATATGAAACGTGAAGATTATGATATACGTTTCACCACTCCCTCCATTTGCCCACAATAGAAGCAGTTCTTCCTATAACAGATAATTTGCCCACAAAACACACGGTAAATACACTTATAGAAAGTCCTGTGAAGTGCTTTAAGATGTTCCTTTGACACAAAAGGCAATATGTCAAATGCAATGATTAGGTTTTTTCTATTACTGAATGTCCAACCTGTAGCTTCAAATCTTAATGTTAATTTCATTCAAGCTTTGCTTTCTGTTACAGACCTTAGCATCAGCCGTCGTGCAAGTATTTGCAGCGGAGCGCTTTCACTGGACAAAGAAATGTTGTGGTGTGGCCTGCCTCATCAAAGACAATCCACAAAGGTCTTATTTCATCCGAGTTTATGACATAAAGGTAAATCCCGACAGGTCAGGCATCATCCTTTGACCTACTGCAACTGCACTACAAATACACAAGTCACTGTACATTACAGTAAATCCTGTGAAGAGCTTTGAGATGTATTCTGGCGTGATATGGTGCTGTATCAAATTCAAACGTTATTACTTGGGACAAAATCCAGTACACACTTAAGGTAAGGAAGTGGACACTGCATGCATCTCAGTCTTAATCTGATGGCAATGTAGCTCAGAACTAATATTCCTTGCATTTGAACTGTTCAGAAGTTAGCAATTCAGTCTGACAGATCACCCTAGTATGTCACTTGGGCTGAATGGCCTGCATCAATGCTATACTTTCCACGTTCTCTGAGCATGTCTCTCAGGGCCAATAGTTACCAATTGATAAGGAGGGGAAAGCACATTGTTGGGGCAGAGTAAATGGTGCTTTCTTCTGGACTGCATCTCTGCCATACCCAACCCAATAAAACCCTGGCAGTAACGGCGAAATGTTGATTTCCTCAGCAAAGGTATCCATTGTTTAAAAAATAGGTATGTTGATCTGCCTTTGAAAACGTTGAGGGCTTGGGAGAGAGGAAGTAATGACTTGTGTTACTTCCATGTCCTCTATCAGTCAGGCAGCATTGTACCAATAAACAAAACACAAAATACTGCAGATGCTGGGAATCTGAAACAAAAACAAAGGTTGCTGGGGAAACTCAGCAGGTCAAGCAGCATCCCTACAATCAGTGTTTGTCAGCTGATTGGTGGTTTCTGGCCCAGAAGGTTGAACAGCATTACTTCCTGTTAAACCACCAACTGTAGGTAAATACCTGAATTGATGCTATGTTTAGGTGAGGGATTAACATTACATCTGAGATGGTAACTGTTGGAGGCCTCTGCAGGTTACTTTTCAGAAAATTTCTGCCGTTAAGCGTCAAGGAGGAACTCCCTTCTCTTTTCTGAATTGTGTTATGCGAATGGTGGCACATCTGACATTGGAGCATTTTATTGGAGTATCAGCTCACACTTTGAGTTCAGAGTTCCACATCGAGGCTTGAACCTTGAGCCATCTGACTCAAAAGGCAAGAATGCTTCAGAGAAATATTGGAAATTTAAGAATTTAATTTAAGAATCTATTGTAGTCTGTTTATTTATAACAAGCTGTATCTGTTGCAGCTTTGCTTGCAACCAAATGATCCAATATGGAATGTAGATTGACAGACATTTTATCTGTATCAATCCTCAACTGGTAGGACTCCTGTGGGAGGACTGCTTTTGAGAGGACTCAGTAGGATGACTCCTTTAATATATTTTCTCTTCCGGTCTCTCACTGTCTCAGTCTCTCTCTCACAGTATTTTTCAATGCAGCTCATCAATGATAGGAAATACAGCCAAAGACATTCGTTCTTAGTATAGATAGTTTTACATTTGATATCACATTTTGAGGGGGGATGTCTCAAAGTGCTTCACAGGGTGCACTGTCCAATTGATGACTTTTTGAGGGCATTTTGTATATTGGGGTGACTATTTGGGGTCATACTGTGTACATTCATGAGATAACAATGTGACATGTAGTGACAGGTAACGCACTTAGGAAATAGGGGATTAAGGAATATGGAGAAATTACAGTGGGATTAAATGATCTGCTGTGATATAAACTGATAAAACTGATATCTGAATGGCCACCTATTCGTATATTTCGCATATTGGTGCAGCAGCCAATTGCGCACAGCAGTATCCCACAAACAGTCGTGGATTGAAATGACCAATTTATTTTTGATGGATTACCATGAGGTCTGTGGAATAAGGAAACTTGTCCAAGGTTTCGCCCTGCCAGGAATTGAACCCAGGTCTCTCGCTTGCAAGGCGAGTGCTCTAACCACTGAGCTACAGGATGCCACAATATATATGTATATACTGTATATATAATATATATATATTTAAACCCTTTAAGATTGGGAGGACGTTTCACGGTGCTTCACACAGCTCAGTGGCATTGTGGTTAGAAAGCTTACCTCGCAAGGAAATCTGGTCACTGAATCCATCACTGTTTGTGGGAAGCTGCTATGTGCAATTAGTTACCGTGTTTTGTCCACAAAATCCAGTCAATCGACGTTACGGTATATTCTGTGAAGTGCTTTGAGATGTCTCAATTATGTGATAAAGAGCTGTATCAAATGCATGGATTATTATTATTACTGGGAGCCCGAGCTGAGAGGGGGGTACACATTATGCAAAACCAGATCTTAACCTAGAAATAACTCATCATGCTTGTTTTTTATGCAGGATGGAAAACTAATCTGGGAGCAGGAAATCTACAACAATTTTGTTTATCAGCAAGCCAAGTCGTACTTTCAGACTTTTATTGGTGATGTAAGTTTTTTTTAAATTACTTTTATATGGCTACTTATCATGCATGGTTTAAAAGCACATTGGTATCTTGGAATGAGAATGGTCTACATTTATGTCTTTACCCTGTATTTAAATTGTCAGTGTAATAGTGCACAATTTAAAGTTTGGATTGCATAATTTTTATCTGCGCACATTTCCCTGAGGTGTGCATAGTTTGCCATTGAGTGTGCTGGTATGGCAGTGAACTGGGCATGAAGATCTTGCGGACAAATTCATAGGCTGTAATAAGGGTTTCAAACCCATTTGTATTGGTTACATGCAGAAACCCATCACCAAGCTTTAAGAGTATCTAAACTAGGTGCAGTTTCACATATGTACGTCCCCTATGCATGGAAATTATTTTCTCTGGAATGGAATGTGCACTTTCTCCCTGGAGGGAAACACTCTGTAGCAAGAGATTTGAATGCAGACGACCGATACAGTTGTGCAATAATCCAAAGTTTATTAAGTAAATCACACAAGCTCCAACTGAAACAATAGTTACAGTAAAATCAATATTACCCATCCCACTGGGAAGAAGCGTTGACCCTCTACGTCGTCTCCAACTCTCATAGTTACATTTTTCTTTTAATTGTTTCTAACTCCATCTCCCCTTGTCGCAAAGAATGAAGCCCCCATTCTAGCGACCTTGCTCAGACTGCTTTGCAGCGTGAGAGATATAGAGAACTTTTGTGCAGCCTTCCACAGCCTGCTTGTTTCTTAGCCTTGAGATAGGCAGGTGTCTGAGGTTGTAGCCTTTTCTTTCTAATTCCATTGTTCTTAAATCTGTGCATAAGGTCCTGATAGCTTATTATCTCAGAAGAATGAACATCTTCCCAGGAAAACATGAAATATAATCAGAAGCTGACCTCAACCAGTCCAGCAATGCTACTGTTAACCCCTCCTAAGCTAGTCATTAAATCAAGCCCACCTTATTAAGGGGTTATAGGAAAGTTACATTCTAAAAGTTTGTTGAGATTATTTAAAAAGCATAAAGAGTCACAAATATAATCTTGCACTCTTTACCACATTCCAGAGGACCAATACTTGGAGGACCTGAGTTGGGATACTGCGAGAGTTTAAGCAGCTAAAACCACATAGCTACAACACAGGGAACTTTACATCTGCATAATTTAACAATACTTTTGAACAACAATTTTATAGCGACTTTCACGTCAGGAGGGATGTCCCAAAGTGCTGAAAAATGGCTTTTTCGGTGATAGTGATGTCTGACATGAGGCCCCAGGTGATCACCAGAACAAGATAGTGACCCTCAATGTGGGTGGCAAAACTGATTGGAGGGAGAGATTCGTGGGAAGAGCGAACGGAGGAATAGTCAGCAGAGGTAGAGCAGGAGGGGGTGAAATGGAAATTCAAGTCACCTGGGGTGTGCAGTCGTTTGGAGGAGAGGGATGATAGGAGTGTGGAGATATCCGAAAGGAAGGTGGTTGAGGTTTGGTGTGGGGGCAGTAAATATGAAGAGTTTTGAGGGAAATTTTGGAGGAATGTTAAAGGATAAGGTGCTCAAATTGGGGACGGTTCCGGTGGAGTAAGGGGAAAGTTTGAGTGGGGACTTGGAGATGAGAGCTACATAGCTACATAGATCATTAGGAATGATGCAGCCAGGTGTTGTAGCCTCTGTTAAGGGGAATGTGTATCACCTAGGGGAACTCAGGTTTCAGTGAGTGCGAGGATGTCAATGTTTTCCTTGACAGTAAGGTCTTGGATGGTGAGCGTTTGCTGGAGAAGGAGCAGACATTTTATAGGCTGATGCAGAGGGGACAGCTGGTGGTGGAGGAATGTGAGAGACCAGGTGGGGAGTGGGAGGATTGACAGTGAATGTGGATGAGGGAGGAATGGGCCTTTTGGCGGAGGTGGAGGATTGGGCATTCAGGGTGGCTGCTGTTGGACAGTGTCTGCCACGGTGGGAGTGACGGAGGATTTACAGGCTGGAGCAGAGGGAGCTGTGGGATGGTCAAGCAGGGATAGGAGTAGGGGATGGCAGTGGGCGAGAAGGACCAAGTGGGAGTAGTGGACGGGTGGGAGCATTTTTGTGAGAAGCAGCTCCTACTAAGGGGGTTGGTGGTGGGGTGCAGTGTTGTATGGGCAGCCCACTGTTTCACTATGCATAAGTGCTTAATATTGCAATGTATGACCGAACCGGCACTTGCAAGTTCAGACGCAATGCAAAAGTAGTTTAAATAATAATTACCTTGCACATGATTGTACAGAGCAGAGCCTTTTTAATTAAATCTTGGACTGATGATAAAGCACTTTGATATTTTTGTGGTAAAATACTATAATCTTTGATTTATTGTAATAAAATGTGTTATATAAATATAAAATTTATGAAAGAGGCGACAGTAGTTTGCCTACCCTGTATTTAAATTATTGAAGTAAAATTGCAAAGTTTTTTCCTTGCAGAATTTTCACTTTTTCCATGTACAATTCAGTTTGTCAAGAGAACTTCTAGCAAGCTTAGCTAGGACCACTGTACTCGTTAGGGCTTTGACTTGCAGGGTTAACAAGAGCTCAGAGGGAAGAATCCTTGCCCCCTGGTGACTGGTTTTGAGACATACACTAATTTGAAATTCTCAAAGCAGCCCAGAGATCAGATTTATCCCTCCTAATCAATAAATCAGTTTCTCCTACCTTAGTAGATGAAAAAAGTCTTCATTCACTGCTTGCATTATGTTTTACAATGAGAAGTCAAGTGAAGCTTTCATCCCTTCAGGAAATCTGTACATTATTTCCAGACCTGCTTTTGGAGCATTGTCTCAAACACCCCCCACCATGATCAGTGTTTTCTTTCCATTTGGAGAAGCGTCTATAATTCTTGCATTTGGTATGGTGCCTTTCATGTCAGGAGAACATCCCAAGTACATCAGAGGATAAAATGTAAAGTGTAGTGACTGTTTTATAAGCGAATGCGGCAGTCAATTTTTGCATAGCAATGTTTCACAAAACAGCCATGAAGTGAAATACCAATATTATTTGGGGGATTGTTGGCTAAGCACTGGACTTCAATGTTTTTTTAATATGACTATCCATTTGTAGCTCAGTGGTTAAAGCACTCGACTTGCAAGTGAGTGATCTCAGTTTGATTCCAGGTAGGGCGAAACCATAGGCAAGTTTCCTTACTCCACATGCCTGATAATAATCCCTCAAAAAAAATGAATTGGTTACTTCAATCCATGACTGTTTGTGGGACACTGCTGTGCGCAATTAGCTCCCGTGTTTTGCCCACAAAATATACAGTCAATTCACTTTACAGTATATTCTATGAAGCGCTTTGAGACATCTAGAAGACATGCAAAGCACTATATCAATTGTAAGGATTATTATTATGTTAACTAACCGGTGAAGTCTTGAATTGATACATAGGCAGACATTTCATCTTTATACTCCTTAAGGGAGGACTCAGTGGGAGGACTCAGCACTTTAAAAAATCTGATTGTTGTTGCCACGGCTTAGCTTCGTCTGTGTTTTCTATTTTGTTCCCACCACTTGTGTCTGTGCTGGCTCTTTGAAAAGAGCTGTCCAAATCAATCCTACTCCCTATAGCCCTGCAAACTTATCCTCTCCAAATAATTATCTGCTCTCTTAAAAGTTGTTATCTAATTGGTTTCCACCACCATTTCAGCAATGCATTCCAGATCCGAACAACTCGCAGTGTGAAAAAAAATTCCCCTCACCTTCCCTCTGTTTCTTCTAACAACTATTTTAAATTGGTGTCAGCGGGTGACCAACCCACCCGCCAGTGGAAATAATTTCTCCTTATTGGAAATAATTTCTCCTTATTGGAAATAATTTCTCCTTATTGGAAATAATTTCTCCTTATTTACCCTATCGAATCCCATCAAAATTTGGAAAACTTCTATTAAGTTTCCTTTTAACTTTCTCTGCTCCAAGGAGAATAATCCTAGCTCCTCTAGCATCTCCCAGTAACTGAAGTCCCTCATTTCTGATACCATCCTGGTAAATCTACATTTCACCCTCTCCAACGCCTTAACATCCTTCCTAAAATGTGGTGCCCAGAACTAACACAGTGTTTTACAAAGGTTCTTCATAATTTCTTGACATTTGTATTCTATTCCCCTATTTATAAAGCCTAGTATCCTGTTTTTTCAACAGATTTATCTACCTATCTTGCCACCTTCAAAGATTTATTTATATGAATTCCCAGGTCTTCCTCTTTGTTCACCCCTTTAAGATTGTAGCATTTAGGTTATATTGCCTCTCCTCATTCTTCCACCCCAAATCCTCCCATCACATCACATTTCTCATTAAAATGATATAAAGGACAGAAAGAGGTTATTCGATCCGTTATGATTGTGCGGCTGCCATCTCTTGAGTTTTTCAACTGCCCTTTTTATATGTCATTTAAAAATAACTGAGGTTTTAAGATGCAGATGCTAACTGCAGAAAATAAGCTGCACTCTTCAAAAATGTCTTAACGAACAAAGTTAGTCAAGCTTTAAAAAAGGACCACATTCATGAAGTGCTGAACTTGTGGATATGTCAATGATTTAACAATGGTCCGGTTTCTCTCACAGAACTGTCAAATTGGACTGAATTTTGCTAGTGAAGAAGAAGCAAGAAGATACAAATTTGCAGTGAATGACATAATCGGCAGACGTCAAAGGAGAACAGGTACGCCCTGGCTTTTATAGTGATGAGCATAAAGAAAGAGTGGTATAATTCAATTTTGCATAAGGATAGTAGAACCCTATTATAATATGGCTTGGCTTATTAGGGTGCAGACGCTAACATTTAATTGAGGGAATCCAAAGGCTGCCCAGTTTGCTTCAGAACAATCTTTTGTACCCAGAAGCCCTGTTGTAATGCTGGTTGGAAATTTACTGTGTTATAATGGTGCACTGCTGCAGTCTCGTTATCCAACTGTTTTGGTTATTGATCAGTCTCCAAACATTCAGAACGTTGTTTGTAAGGATTAGTTGCTGTAGTGCGCTCTTGAAATGTGGGCTGCACTCGATTTTGGACAAGAACCATTGAACTTACCTTGCTATATCAAATACAAGGATTATTATATTATCATTATTATAGAAGTGTTTACAGTGTTTGCCTCTTCAAAAGACAAACTTGGTAGCTTCTGATCTTTGCTTCTGTTTTAATAGAGAAAAGGCGAGAGCCACCACCACTAAATGGTGAGTATAATTGTTGCAAGACTATTCTTTAAGCCTTTGACGGTAAGTGGCAAAGGACTTTAGATTATTTCTTTCTTTCTTGAGAACAATGCTTTATTAATTGATTTGTCAGGTTAGGGCTGTCTGTCTTGTTACTGAAGGGAGACAATGCCCCGTCCTCTCTTTCTGCTTTTACAAACAACCATGGCATTGGTGTTGTCCCCCCGCACTCGACACACCCTTATATTCCCTTCTGATTATATTTCACCCCTATGGCTAGCTACTCATCTCATTGCCGATTGTGTGAGTAACGCAAGCTGAGACCTGCATAATAACATTATGCTTAATTTCACTTAATTTCTTAATTTCTCATGAATCTCCTTCTGTAAATCTCTTTAAGACCTTTCTTTTACATATGAAGCACTTTCTAAATATAATTGTTTCTCAATGGTTCAATCTAAAATCAGTGTAAAAACAGTCTGGGAAGTCATCCTTGCTAGGCAGAAACTAATTTCTGAGCATTCAAAACATTGTTGAGGCAACATTAGGGAAGATGTGGGTAGCAAGTCCCTGGAATAAGTCTTCAAATTTTACTGTGAATTAATGCATGGATGATGGCTGTATGTATCTGGTAACTGTCTGTCAGTCTTGTCTGGTGAAGTATAGTCAGTCATTTTGAAAGTGAAATACTGAATATAGCAGCAAAAAATAGACACAATACACAGCGTAAATCAATCCAGAGATTTAGCTTCCCACGGCTCGGCATCTTGCTCCGCCACTGTTCAGCGCAATGGACCACTACCCTGTGTGAGAGGCCAATATAAATGAAAGTTGTTAAAAGGGCCAATAAATGGGACTTTAAGAGACCCAGCATAGACACCTCAGGTCAAAAGGCCTGTGATTAGTGTGAGTATTGGGTTATGAGCTGAAATGCAATAAACAGGAAATAAAAGTGGATTTAATGGGAAATGTCATTCAGAGTACCTCAAATACTAAAGCTTATGAAAGGATAATTCTTTATGATCTGCCACAAATAGGCACTGGCAGTAAAGGATAATTTTCCATTAGATGGTGAACTGCATCAATGGAGTGTATGAAGAAAGGGGAAAAACCATGGGGAGAGGCAGCATTATGTGAACATTTGATATTTTGTTAAGTTGTGCAATCCTGAAGCTTCAAAAAACATTGACCAGAATAAGAGGATAGAGAGGGATTAAGTCGGGGTTTAATGGTTACGCAAAACGTACTTGCTTGTAATTTCTTTGGATTTAGTGTTTTCTGATTCTGGACTGTAAGAGCCAGCAAGGTCAAATAAAATGAAATGCTGCAATTTGCATCGGCATTAAAATTAAACATTTAGATGCTGAGAAGTGGTCTGAGGCTTAGATGTGTCAGGTCACATAGGATTGAGCTTTTGTGCTGTGAAGTTGAGTTGTTCTTGTTGTGCGTCTGAATCCTGTCAGGAAGTCAACAGTGGCACTATGTTCTGCACCACGTTTTCTACTGCATCGGAGGATGCTGACTTTAGCAATAGTGGATGTTTTGCACCTTTCTATTGCCATGTTGTGCCAGAGGATGAGCTTTACGTACCTTTATCATCCTCTTGCTGTGAGTTTTCATCGCCTGATGGAGAAATAGCTTATTTGATGATGGGGAAAATTTTGCTTGATGTTATTAACATGGCTGTGCTGGAAAACGTTAATGTGAATTGTATTGCTACTGCGTGCATTCCATATACAGAACAGAGAAGATCTCAAATCAGAGGTAGGCTTTCTCTTCTAGACTCGTGCCTTCTACCCAGTTCTCCATAAATATCTGAATCGTCTGAGCGATTTGCCATAGGAAGTTAAAGATTCTGCTTAAATTCATTCTCAATTTGGAATATCTTCTGAGAAAGACCTAGCCAGGTTCACAAATGTTAAGAATGAATGTCGAAACTGTACTTAATTGAGAGTACTCCCCAAAACCAGGGTGCTTCCCTCGGGAGAGTGCACATTAATTTCAGTCACTGGGAAATGTCTGTTAATTTGTGGCAAACATGTGTCTAGTTTGGAGGAGTGTAGTGATAGGTTAGTTTCTACAAATATGTCCAAAGAAAACTTGAAGGCATGAGTTTGTGCATTTTTCTCTCCACCTTCATCTCCCAGTGCATTGCTGACGGGCCTCCTTTGGTATCTCCTTACTCGCGCTCCCTCTCCTTGTCTTTTGCCATCTCTTCCCTCCCCCTGCTCAGTCTCCCACTACATCTCCATGAAGGTCTTTGCAAAGCTTAACTACATGGAATGTGCAATGTAATTGGAAGCTGCTGTTGACCTCTTTACTGAATTCCAAGGAACAGTCTTTGTACAGTTATACTATAACTGCAAATTGCTTTTCAAAATCAAGCCTAAATTTGCTGCCCTGATAGAATTCTGCATGAATGTTTTTATATACAGATAAACTATTTTGCATCTGTAATGTTTAGCTTTATTTAATCTGACAACTTCAAGCCACAAATTATTTAAAAAGCAAATGGCATAGATCGTGATAATAATAATTCTTGCTTTCGATATAGTGTCTTGTAGACGTCTCAAAGCGTTTCACAGAATATACTGGAAAGTGAATAGACTATATTTTGTGGGTGAAACACAACAGCCAATTGCGCACAGCAGTGTCCTACAAATAATTGTGAATTTAAGCGATCAATTTATTATTGGAAGTTTTTCTTGAGGGATTATTATCAGGCTTGTGAAGCAAGAAAACTTGCCCACAGTTTTGCCCTGCCAGGAAATAAACCCAGGTCTCTCGCTTGCAAGGGAAGTGCTCTAACCACTGAGCTAGATGCTTGGAAATAGGAATTTTGAAATTAATAACAAGCTTTGAGCAGGAAAGTGGGATTGAATAAATTGGATTGCATGCATTAAAACACTAGCGCAAACTCGATGGGATGAATGTCCTCTATCAATGGTTTAGCATTCTATGAATTACTTAAAAATACACAATGTTTTGTCACAAAAGTGCATATATTGGCCACTGTGGCAGAATATCATTTGAATACAGTTTGCACGTCTATGGGACATTTGATATTGTGAGGTCATCTCAAAGTGCTTGACCCTGCCTTCTGGCCACCCAAGCTAGAGTAGCAGCCGAAGGAGCGGAAAGATGACTGAAAGTGAGGTAAAAAAAATGTGTCTAATCATATTTGAAATGCATGTATTCTTGATTATGTTTGTCCTAGGGCCATCTCTTCCTATGGCCACCATTGACATCAAGAATCCAGAAATTACCAATTCTCGATACACTGCAGGGCCCAATAATATCCAGTATGTCAAAGATAAGAAGAAAGTAAAAGGTAAAAAGAAGAAATTGACAAAAGCCGATATTGGAACACCAAGTAACTTTCAGTAAGTGTCTTTAACCATTAACGTGGTTAATATCATTTATAATTATATTATTAATACAATCATCAAGTGTACACTCTAGCTTCATAGGCATGGGAACTCTGCTGAGGATAGGTTGTCTCAGGCACATTCAGTACTTTCCTATTCAATATATTATGAATTTCAAAATATAACCCACAATCATGGCCGAAGGTAGAGTGGAAGTTTTGTTGGGTCTCTTTTTGCTATGGGCCAACATGGTCCCCAGCCCCACTGCGGGAGTTGAAATGTCAAACTACAGCAGTAAAGTTTGGCAGTATTTAAACTGAAGGCTACATTGAAGACGTTTTTGTCTCACGAACCTGGGAACTTGGGAGAAGGTGACACAGAGGGGGGATCTTATGGAATTTTAAGAGAGCCAGCATAGACCCCACAGGCCAAATGGGATTCAAAAAGTCTACCCACATCTTACATCAAGACAGTGGAACCAGTGGATAATGATAATAATGCATTTGATAAAGCACTTTTCACATCTTCCAGACAACTCAAAGCGCTTCACAAAATGTACTGTAAAGTGAATTGACCTTATATTTGTGGGTGACAGGTTTACTATTGCAAAACGTAATTCCTGGACAGACACTGGGAAGTTTGTCTTTTAATAACCCAATGGGTTATTAAATCACCTCCAGTTGCTTCCCCAGTTGAATTATCTACCAGATCAGTGTCCAGGCTTCCACATGAAGAATGATCACTTGGGAAAGGTAACAGCCCACCGATGAGTTAGGAACTGCACCAACCTACATCGCTGCTTTCAGAAGATAAGGATTTTGTGAATCATGCTGAACTAGTAATCTCCAAAGTATATATTTTTTCCCCTAATGCTAATGGCCGTTTGAATATTAAATTATATGTTTCTAGACTATTTCCAAACTCTCGAAGAAAAAGACAAACTTTTTGTGTTTCTGTCCTGCAAATGTATAACTGAGTTGTACACATTCTCTGCATTTCAGGCATATAGGACATGTTGGCTGGGATCCAAACACAGGTTTTGATGTAAGTACTGTTTGAGATGTTTATCCGTTTCCCATGGAAATATGCAACTTTAAATCTAAAGCTCGGTATTTGCTTGAGTCAGGCCACTAGGTGACCCAGAAAAACAAGCTAGATGATGCAGGTTTGTGTTGTACTAAACAGGATTTAAAGCTTAACCCTGACAGGTCAAGTAAAAGAGAACAAGATCACAAATAAATTGGAGAATGTTGCACATTCATTCACAAAAAGAATGTTCTTTTCAGATGTAGAGTGATTAATCAGAGTCTTGACTGCTACAGGTTATCATAAATTTTCTAACCGTTGTCTATCATAAATCTTGTCAAACTGTCAAAAAGTTATCAAGGCTCCCAATTTTTTAGTCAGGCTGTAATCTTTGATATAAAGTTTTCATAATCCTTGTGTTTGATGAGCACCTTATGATGTTGTACAGTGTAAAGAGGGCTTCACTGGATTCACTATGAAGTATTGTGCTGGAAGACATGGCAGCCAATTTTAGCAAAATAATATTTCAACAAACAGCCATTGAAGTGTATGACCAATTTTAAACAACAATTTACATTTTTATAGCGCCTTTCATGTCAGGAGGACGTGGCAATGTGCTGAACAGTCAGGGATCTGCACACGAGCTGGGATGGGATTGGGAAGGTAGGGGAAGGAGGGTGACCAAAGGCACGTTCAAAAAGGAGTGTTTTGAACAATTTATAGGAAGGGGCGAGGCTGAGGGACTGTGGGATGCAGCTTTAGAGGGTGGGGGCAGCAAGGCTGAAGGCTTACCCACCAATAGTGCTACTGGCAATATGGGGGAGGTGAAGCAGGCCGGAGGGAGCAGACAGGTTGTTAGGGGGTTAGGAGGAGCAAGGCCAGGGAGGGCTTTGAAAGTGAGGAACAGGATCTTGAACTGCATGCTCTGTGATGGGGAGACAGTGGAGCCGTGTGAGGATGGAGGGGAGACACGATCGCAGAGATTGCTGTGGGAGAGGACACGAGCTGCAGAGTTCTGCATGATTTGAAGCATGTGAAGGGAGGCCTAAACAAGGGGACTGTTGCCAAGACACCGGGAGAAACTCCCCATTCTTTTTTGAATAATGCAATAGGATATTTGCCGTTCAACCGAACAGGCACAGGTGGAACCTTGGTTGAACATCTCACCTGAAGCATAGCACCTGTGACAATTCAGCGCTCCTCCAATAACGCATTTGGAATGTCAGCCTGGACAGTGAGCTCAACCTCCTGACCCACAATCTTCTGAATCTGTGAAAAGAGCACTGTAAGCTGAGCCAGGCTGAACTCTGTTGATGCAACAACAACAATTTACATTTATATAGCGCCTTTCACGTCGGGAGGACGTCCCAAGGCGCTAACTAAGAGGCGTGTGACCCGAGCTGGGAGGGGAGTGTTTGGGAAGGGGTGAAACACGAAGGAGGTAAAAGAGTTCGGGGTGGAACAAAACGCACGATCGAAGAGGAAAGTCTTCAGATCGGCCTTGAAAGAGGAAAGGGAAGAGGCGAAACGGGGGGATTGAGGGATGGCATTCCATAAGGTGGGAGCGGAGAAACTGAAGGCCCGGCCTCCGATGGTGGGGCGGTTCGGGCGGGGGGCTTGGAGCAGGCCAAGTCCTGTTGAACGGAGGGTCCGGGTGGGCGTGTAGGGGGAGAGTAGATCGGTTAGGTAGGATGGGGCAAGGCCGTGTAAGGCCTTGTAGGTGAGGACGAGGATCTTAAATTCGATCCTCTGGAGGATGGGGAGCCAGTGGAGACGGGCGAGGGTGGGGGTTATGTGGTCACGGAGGCGGGTGCGGGACAGTACACGGGCTGCAGAGTTTTGGATGGCCTGCAGCCTATGAATGGAGGAACTGGGGATGCACTTGGTTAGTTGCTCTTTTTCACATATAGTGGTGAGCTAACAATTTTGAGTTGAATACCTGCCGAAAGCATGGCTTGGGTGAAGCAAGATTGGCAGTCTCATCATCCAAGAGATGATAAAGAAACAATACATCTTTCAGGTGAGACGTTAAACTGAAATCCCACCTGTTCCTTGTCTGATCGATTTTAAGATACCATTTGAAAGAGAAGGGAGTTCCCCCCAATGTCCTGCCCAATAATCTTCCAAATAAAAAGTGGTCATTCATAGTTGTTTGTGGAGCGTTACTGAATGCAAATTAGCTGCTGTGTTTGCCTACAAAATATATAGTCACTACATTTTTATTTACAGACAGAATATGTTCAATAAATCGGCAGAGCAAAGCACCTACTCCTGCTGTATGTCAATACAAAGGTCAAATTTTAATGAATTAAGTGAGAAATTAATCATTTAGTATTCATTGTTATTTTATTTTACTGTATCTGATCAAAAAGGAGCAAGACACTTATTAGCATGGATAAACCTGAATTATTTCTGGTAAATATATTCTAGTTCCCTGACTTTGTACACGACAATAGTGGGAAGGTGGCTACCCCTCCTCTTTCTCGAAGCTTTCTTAAAGAGGCACTCACACACTTTGGGTAGTTACCAACTCCTCACATTATCCAGCCTCAATATGAGCAAGGAAATCAATTAGATCCACTGAGTTACATAAAATGGCAATTGAACAAGGCAACAAATAATTAGTAAAATGCAAAATAGTGCAGATGCTGGAAATCTGAAACAAAAACTGGGTTAAATTCCCGGCAAGGCAAAACCATGGGCAAGTTGCCTTACTCCACATGCCTAATAATAATCCCTCAAAAATACAATAATAAATTAGTCATTTCATTCCATGATTGTTTGTGGAACACTGCTGTGCGCAATTGGCTGCCGCATTTGCCTACAGTCAATTCAATTTACAGTGTATTCTGTGAAGCGCCTTGAAGAAATGAAAAGCAATATATCAAATGCAGGGATTATTATTATTTTACAGTGAATTCTGTGAAGCGGTTTGAGACATCCTTTAACGGGAAAAGCGCTGTAAGAAATGCAAGTTTATTTTAATTGCATGATTTGCATCGGTTATCTGAGGCTAGAGATCAGTGAGCTGTATGGATTTAAGAATTGGCTAGTACTCGTTTTGATTTTACTGGTAACTTGTGGTTTGAAAGGAAGGCCATTGCTACAGAGTCAGAGACTGTTATAATACTTCATTGAAGCAACATAGTTGCAACTACTTGTTAGAATCTTTCAATTTGTGCAGTTTGGGTTGGGTTAATTATATTGAAATCTGAATCTATATACGTATATTGATTTTACTGTATATCAGAACTTCAGTGCGACTTGTGTGCAAATTGGTTGCGATGTTTACATACAAAATACCCACAATATCACATAAACAGCCTGGCAGAGAATGACCAACCTTATTTGAGAGATTGTCGGTCAGGACACCAGGAGAAACTCACTTTTTGTTTCAAATAGTGCCATAGGATCTTGCCTGGACAGGTAAATGGAACCTCATTTTATCATTTCACCTGAAGGACACCACCTTCAACAATCTTACGTTTTCCCTACAGCTCCTCCCAACCTCACCAGATATAGCATTACACTAGAGAGTCACCATAAGTCTACGGTTCCAAGATGGGGCTAAATGGGGCTCAAGCCTACAACCTTCTGACTCAGAGGCAAGACCACTGCTGACTAAGCCAGGCTGACACACATTGTTGGCATATTAATGTAAAATAAAATTCCTACAATACTTCATATAGGATTTGGACATACCCGGTATAATAAATTGCAAAACTTTCAGATGCCCATTTGTTTTAACCGCTTACGTTCCCTTTGTGCATGTGTGGAGTTGTTGTTGTTACAAATGCACCCATGGGAAGCCATTCCCCCTCTGCAGCGTGTAGAGGGAGGTTGGTTGGATTCTTCAACCACAGCTAGCTGATCTTTATCTTTTGGTTGCAGGAACATAATGCAGGTAAGGCCTAGATCATTGTGCTGAAACACATCAGCAATTCTTAAACCGCGTCCAGACCACTTTCTATTTTCAACCTGGAACGTATGTACTCTGTGTGAGGGGAAGTATATTTAAGTTACTATTGTGGTTGTTATTTCCAGTGCGAGTAGAAGTAGGAGGAATGACCACAAGCATTGCGTTTGATGTCATGTATTCTTCCATTTATCCTGAATACTATGTGCATTAGTAATAAATAATTTGTTGGCCCTTGTTAAATCTTCCCACCGACTTCTGCCCACACACACATTCAGGAAGACAGACAAAGCAGCGATATCTGGTTGTAGGTCTAGCAATGTCCATTTGAATATATGTTATAGCAGATGAATAGTTTTCTGAGCTGTTAATGTAATAGAGCATATTAATCGGACGCATGCCAATTATCAAGATACTGATCAAGATAAAGGGATATAGAATGGGTGAAATAACCCATGTTATTTTGGCTTTTTTGCAGTTGAATAACCTAGATCCTGAACTGAAACATCTATTTGATATGTGTGGGATTTCTGAATCCCAACTGAAGGACAAAGAGACGTCCAAAATCATATACGACTTCATTGAGAAGAAAGGGGGAGTTGAAGCTGTGAAGAATGAGTTGCGTAGGCAAGGTGAGTTCACCACAGTAGTGCTACTTGTGCCAGCAGTTCACAGTGTAGAGTGCTCAGGATTCTGTTTGATCTCTGTGGGTTGTTTGCTGCCAGCAGACTGTCTCTTTCCTGAAGGCTACAACACGGCATCATTAAACCTTGAATGAACTCAGAATGATCCTTTTAAGTTTTTAAGCCAAGCGCTTGTAGCCTCACATCGAAAACATAAAGCAGATCAGTCAGCATAGAGTGGTTAGAATTTCCAGGCTGGATGTCAGATCAGTGTGTTGCATATTGTTCCTGCAGTTACTCTGAGTTAGATACAGAAATTATAGGATAACATCATAGAGGTTTATAGCACAAAAGAATGGGCCCATCGTGTCTGTGCCAGCTCCCTCGAGAGCAATCCAAGGAGCGAGCAGCAGTCAGGAATTATAGAAATGGAATCAATGGGATATTTAATAGAGAGATAGACATATATTCAGATAGTTAGAGGATTAAAAGCTGAAGCATAGTGGCTAAACACTGCTGATAAACTGGTGGAACAGTTTACCAAAGATATCTTTATACAGATTTAACTATACTGACAGTCGACAGCACGTAAAACAAGACTTCAGCTCAACTTGTGTTGTTTATACTTTACATGAGTCTCCATCCATTCCTTACTTCCACCCACACTCTTCTATTCCCCTGGCCCTCATCTAAATGCATCTAGATTATCTGATTCAACCACAGCTGTAGCACAATCTCACAATCCTCTGTGTGAAGTAGTTCCTCCTAAATTATCTTTGATCCCCTAATCACTATCTTATATTTGTGTGCCCTGGTTACAAACTCCCCAACCAGTGGGAACAACGTATTTATGCTAACCTTATTGAACCCTTTTATTATTTTGAACAAGAAAGTATTGAGAGTATTAGGTACTCTCTCAATCATTTTTTCTTTTGTGAAAAAGGTATAATCTATGCAGTCTATTCTGATAACAGTAACCTACCACCCTGGTATCATCAGCCTGTTCCCTGTTTCCCTATGTGGAGAACAATACCAGTGCAGGTTTGAACAGCCAATCCGCCTGCTTCCATACCTGGCACCATTTAACGATGGCTCGGCTTCAGGATATGTGTTGAGCCAAAGTTAGAGGTTCTAGTATTGTCTTTCAGTGGGCTGGGGGAAAGGGACATGTGAGAGGCAATTATATCTGGTACTTCCTGAGTTCATAGTGGGGTTGGCAGCATTAAATCTAGAATTGAAGCTTTCAAACCACTAATTTTAAACCAGGTTTCAAATCAATCATTCTACCAACCTCTGCAAAACCACACAATCCTTCAGCTCAGCCTGATTCACATCCCCTGCTCCACTATAAGTGGTCGGGCGTTTAGCATATCTGCTCCCCATTCAGGAGCTCCATCACAGTTCGTTCGCCCCACCACTTCCCTCACCTCCACCCCAAGACCATTCTCTTTGACTGAGCTCAGGTGTGAACCCTGTGTCTTGCGACATAGTGTCCAGTGTCTTGTGACATCCTCCCAGGGTGAAAGGCACTGTGTAAATGTGAATTTTTATTGTATTGTGCTCTTTATCTGCATGGTGGATTGCGGGCCATTCATCCTGGGTAAATGCACCACAAAGTGAGTTTCTTTCTCTCCCCTTGTTTTCATTCTGCTAGGTGCACCACAATGGTTCGGTAGGTGAGACAAGCAAAGTGTGTCTGTTTGTGCATGTACCGTAGTCTAATATCCTCACCAACAACACCAACCCGTTTCTGATCTGAAATCAGGTCATCACACAATACTAGCCAAATGCTTCTACCAGGAGTTGTACTGTCCCTCCAATAGGACAGTCACACTTTTTTCTGTATCTGCACACAGTTCTCGCTTCCTCAGCAACACAGTGCCAGCCCCTCTATATCTTCCCACAAAGTCCTCTCCCCGCGCCCATGTGGCCCACCCATAAACCCTGCTTCCCCTGCCTTCAGTACCACCCATTCTCCCCACTCTCTTCCACCACCTACAGAACCAATAGGCGATTTCTGCTGACATTATTTTGTATCTCTGCATTCCAGTTAAGCAGGGCTGTGGTTGGATGGCTTTGGATATGGGGCTCACTCCAGGTGTTAACAGCTTGTGTGAATCGAAATATAACCTGTGTTCCTAATCTGTTTGCATCAACTGAAAAGCAGAGAGCGGTGTGTTAACTGCAAGATTTCCCAATCTAAACAATTTTTCTTAATGCTTCACTCTGTGATGATCTTTTTTATTGTATGTGAGATCCTTGGTGAAGGACCAATTTTATTGTGAATTTTTAGTTTACATAATGTGTTAACATCGCCTCAGCCTTATTCTGAACTTATTCAGCCCCCAGTAGGAAATTCTACTTAAAAGAAATTATGTACAATAAGCAGCAGACTAGTGTTGTTTATAATAATCCTTATATTTGATACAGCACCTTATCATGTTGTTTAAAGATCTCAAAACTCTTTACAAAGTGCTGTATAGTGTAGTGCCACTCCCTCCTCAAACCCTTTCAATCTGGCTTCCGTGCTGCCGATAGCATGGAGATAGCCCTGATCAAAGTCTCTATCGACATTCTAAACATCTGTGTCCAGGGTTCTCTTTGCCTCCTTGACCTCTCGCTGCCTTCGACACTGTCGACCATTCCATCCTCCTACACTGCCTTTCCTCCCTCCTCAATCTCCGCGGACTTGCCCTCACCTGGTTCGACTCCTACTTCTCCCATCATCTACACTTTGTCGCCACCAATAAAAAGCTTCCCTTCCAGCCGTGATGTCACCTGTTTCTACAGTTGATTGTCAACAAGACAGAGGCCCTACTGATTGTGTGATTGTGTGCATCAGGCGGTCAGAAACCCAGGTGTCTTGTTTGACCCTCAACTATCTTTCCTCCCCCACATCCAAGCAATGACTCGCTCTGTCTTTTCCCATCTCTGTAACATTGCCCGACTCTGCCACTACCTCACCCCCAAAGCTGCTGAAACCCTCATTCATGCCTTCATTACATCCTGGCTAAACTATGCAAATGCACAGCTTGTCGGCCTTCCCAATTCCTCCCTCCACAGGTTGCAGATGATCCAGAACTCTGCGGCCCATGTCCTCTACCGTTCCAAACTCTGTGACCCCATCTCCCTCATCCTCACCCGACTCCATTGGCTCCCCATCACCCAGAGGATCCAATTCAAGACCCTAGTCCTCACATTCAAAGCCCTCTATAACCTCACCCCACCTTACATCCGTGACCTTCCCTTATCAACCTGTCTGCCCCCTCCGCTCAGCAGGCTCTGGCCTGCTCCAGGTCCTCCAACTCATCCGCCCCACCATTGGCGGACAAGCCTTTAGCCACTCTGCCCCTCTGCCCTCAACCTCTGGAACTCCCATCAAGCAGACCCTCTGCCTCACCCCCTCCCTGACCTCCTTCAAGTCCCGCATCAAAACTCTCTTCTTCGATTATCCCATCGGGAACTCCTAATCCCCACCAGTACCATCCCATCCCCAGCTCGGGTCTGACACAGTTACTGTCCATCGCCTTGGGACATCCTCCTGACATGAAAGTATAATTTTGTTGTTGTTGCTTGTTCTTGTGTGTGCGTTTGGTAAGCGGGGTCTACCTGTATTCCACTCCCTTTCCAGCAGATGGCGCTTGATTATAGATTTTTAAAACAGTTCTGTGGGAATTATTTGAATGATTATTATTTTGAGCTAAGATTTCACACTCCAAATAGGAGATAAAAGCCACCTTATGTGTGAACTAATATATCTCCACCATACGTAACATGTTTTTGCTCCATTAAACTATTTACCGGTGTTTGTTTGGCTTCTGCATCTCCCGTGAATCTTTATTCCTCAACACGAGATGTCATTCAGTATTAATGTCTTCAGTTCAGCCAAGTAAAGCCCTGGTTTGATGTAACTTGTTCATTTTTTATTCATATCAGGTATTCAAGTATTTCAATATATTTTGATATGTATTCCATTTCATGTACAGTATTTTCTTAAATGGAAATGTGCCATCCACAGCTCTGATAAATATATCAAACCATTTGGCTTTTCGTCCTGCTTGGGACCCTCCATTTTTAGTCACTATGCCCTTGACTTCTGGAACTCCCTGCCTCAATCATTGCCTATCTTTGCCCATCTTCAGATCGCACTGGAAGACGTTTCTTTTTGATCGCGACTATGATCACCTCTGCTTTCTCCCCGCTCGTAGTCGAGCCTTGAAATTTTTCAAGATGCTATCCATCATGAAGGGAGCTGTTTAAATACAAGTTGTTGGTATTGTGTTCAGAGCCATCCATAATTATTTGTGCTCTCTATTGCTTGTGAATTGCCATTTGTTTCTTAAGATGCCCAATTCTCAAATTTGTATCTGGAATAATTGTTCTTCCCACTCTTGTTTCAGCTCCTCCACCACCTCCACCATCCAGAGGAGGTCTCCCCCCACCTCCACCCCCACACAGCTCAGGGCCCACTCCTCCCCCACCTCCTCCGGTTCGGGGACGAGGCGCACCTCCGCCCCCTCCACCCCCACCACCTTCAAGAGCTCCATCAGCAGCCCCATCCACAGCCCCCCCACCGCCACCTTTCAGAACAGGAGTGGGTGCCCCTCCACCACCCCCTCCTCCGAGCAGAATGTACCCCCCGCCTCCACCCCCACCACTGCACTCGGTTGCTGCTCCATCAGGCCCTCCGCCACCCCCTCCTCCACCACCACCAGTATCTGGTGGTCCTGGAGCCCTGGTGCCTCCACCCCCACCTCCCCCACCCCCACCTCCTGGCCCACCTCCATTCCTGGCACCAGCAATGACATTGAACAATGAAATTCCTTCGCCAACCGGGGGCCCGTCAGCCCTTTTGAATCAGATCCGGGAAGGGACTAATTTAAAGAAAGTGGACCAAAGCAGCCGGCCTGTGTCTTCCACGGGAAGGGATGCATTGTTAGACCAAATACGGCACGGTTTTCAGCTAAAGACTGTGAGTACAATTTACACTTATAACATCTTCACCCATCGTTAGTTACACCTGAATTGGAATATTGTGTTCAGTATTGGTATCAACTCATCTGCACCCTATCAAAGCAATAGATGGGGTGCAGATGAGCAGATGAGATTTATTGGGATGATACCAGGGATGATTGGTTTGGCCTATGAGTGGAACCTGGAGAAACTAGGACTTTTTCCATTGGAATAATTGGAACCAAGTAGGTTGAGGGGTGACCTGATTGAGGTATTGAAAGTTGTAAGCGGTTTTGTTAGACAGTGAGATAAATGATTTCCACTGGTTGGTGAGTCAGTTGGTTGGTTGGTGAGTTGGTTGGTGAGTCAGTGACTGGAGGGCATCAACGTAAAATGAGCAATTTTACCCATTTGCTCATGAGCAAATGGGTAAGTTAGGAGACATTCCCACAAAGTACTAATTAGAATGTGGAAAGCCCTGCTGGAAGCTGTGCGGTTGTGGCACAATCTATATTGGACAGATACTGAAAAAGATTCAGGTACAGATGGTGGAGAGAGGGCAGGCAAATGGGACTGAAAGAATGGCTATTGAAGGAGCCGGCACAGACACAATGGACTGAATGGTCTTCGAGCCTCTCAAAGCCTGTCACATATAGGAGATGGACTGCAGGAGGATATTAAGTGGGATTGGCACGTGTTGACCAAAGACACAGAAACATATTTTTCAGAAGGCTTTTAAAGACTGTGACAGTGCTGGGTAAACCTGGTACACAGCACTGGACTTGGACTTTATAACATCAAGGTGGTTGGCATGTCACAAACATTTCCCCCCAAAATGGGGAGGGGTGGAATAAGGAGAGGCATTGAGCAGCAGGGCAGAATTAGTACAGAGGGCAAGGAAGGCAAAAAAGGCCGAATGAAATTGCGGAGGCAAGATTGAGTTTGGTAGTCAGAATGTTTGCAATTGATCTGCCGGTGGATTTGGAGCCGGGGGACGACGACAACAATTACATATATATGATGCCTTTCACATTGGGAGGACGTCCCAAGGCGCTGAAATAGCTGTTGAAGTAAGGTCCAAGGGAGATTTTAATGTAGTTGGAGTAAATGTTCCATATTATCTGTTGGAGTTTTGGTTCTGTTGTGATCAGAGGAGTCATTGTTTTTGTTAACCATGTAGATCTTTCCTTGAATCAAAACCACTTGCATTGTTACTTGTACCAGTCACACTGCAATTCCTTTATACAGGTTGTTAACAGTTCTAATGTGTGTTGCATATCACTAACAAATGGTACCCTTATTGATCCTAGGTAAATGAGCAGGATTCATCTTCACAAGCACCTACTCCAACAGATGGGATTGTAGGGGCCCTGATGGAGGTGATGCAGAAAAGGAGTAAAGCCATTCACTCTTCAGGTAAGCTTGTGTGAAGCTGACAGTCATCCCTACAGATCCAGCAGAGTCTTAAAATACGGTCAAGATTGTGGCATAGAAGACCTGTGTCACCTTAAGCACAGAAATGGGTTTCTGTGCATGTCATACACCTGGCTGATCACGTTAAAATAACAATAATATTCCTTTTATTTAATACAGCGCTTTTCACATCTTCTAGACGTCTCAGAGCGCTTCACAGAAGATAGTTTAAAGTCAATTGACTGTATTGGTGGATGAAATGCGGCAGCTAATTGTGCCCAGCGGTGTCCCACAAACAGTCATGGATTTAAATGACCAATTTATTTATTTATTTTCTTGGGGGATTATTATCAGGCGTGGGGAGGAAGGAAATGTTGATTGGTTTGCGCATGTGTCAGGCACCCAACTGACTAAATACAAACCATCCATCATTGATCAACTGTGTTTTGAAACAAACAGCTAAAAATATCTTTACGTTGTTTTGTTTGTCTTTCAGATGAAGATGAGGAGGAAGATGAAGAGGAAGACTTTGATGATGATGATGAATGGGAAGATTAGGCTTTTTCAGCAAATTTGCCCCATTTTTCTGACTCCTATAAAAATAAGTCTATAAATGCTCGGCTGATTCTGCTGTATATTTTTGTTGCCTTCTACATTTTTTAATTAATCTGTGCAATACCTCGATTAATTGGGGGCAATTTGACTAAGTATTGTCTGTGAAGCCACTCCCTATGCAGAATTCGGTTTGAAAAAAAGCAGACAAAAAACAATTGGGTGCATTGTGAAATCAGGGGCAGGGACTGCAAGAGAAAACTGATATGCACATTAATTCTGACTGTTAAAAAAAAGCCAGGCAAAGTACTGTAACACTTTTTTTGAAAAACAATCATTCTGTACCTAAGAAATAACACTTGTTAAAAATCTTTAGGTTAACACTACACAATTTTTTTAACACAGCTCTTAAGATACTCTGTCCATCTACCAGCTTAATTGGCAAAGAAGCTATGGGGAGAATTTGCGCAGTTCTTAAATCTTTCACGACAAGAATGCCCAGAAACTGCTTTGCGGACATTCCCATTTGAGTCTCAGTGCACTCGCTCAGCATAAACCTTATCTTTGGTGGTTCACTACAGAGAAGCAATAACTCACAATTACTTGTTACCAGTGTCTTGTACTCCATTCAGCATCACTGCATCACAACTGCTCCACTCGCTGAAATCTCCTTACTTGTGGTGTCCATTGCATTGCACGCCTGGCTGTTCCGATATATACTGAAGACAAGGTTGTTCATTACAATAGGAATCTGAGGGTCCCTTTATCAAAACTATAAACCAGAACTTCGGGGGTCAAAGGTAATTTTAAGCCTCATTGCAAGCATTTGTTCCATATAAGAGTTCCTATTTATTCAACAGGGTGAAAGGTTAATGGGAAGTGGGGCAATATTGCAGATGGAGGCTGCAATTTGGAATCTGAGTTTGTTGATCTATGCTTTAAACTTCTTCAGCCTGTACTGTTGGGAACCTTTGGCCTGGGGTTTATATTCAGTCAGGCAGCAGATCTTGGGGGTTGATGCTATTCCAATGTGGTCTTGATGACAAGGCATCAGAATTCAGCACCAAACTCCGAGACACGTTGGTAGATATGGAATGGAACTTATTAGCTAAAATGTACTCCTGAATAAATGTTCAAAATTAACTATATGATTTTGTTTTCAACTTTGTGGGTTTTATTGTGTTCTCATTTTATTCACAGGCATTACTTAACATGTAGGGACAGTGTTTTATGAATTGGCAGCCAATTTGTGCACAGCTATGTTCCGCAAACCTTCCATGAAGGGATTGTTGGCCAAGACACTGGGAGAAACTTCCTTCTCCCACCTGAATAGGGGTGGATAGAATGTTGTCTCAAGAACAGAAAACGGAGACAGTGGGGAAAATACTTTGGTTTTTCTGATGTAAAGAGTGATTGGGACAAATTTTTTTCTATTTAAATTCAGGGAACTCAGGCATGTTCATGACGCTTCATATCAACAACAGTCAATAACGGTATGTCAGTAAGGTTCAAATCTGAGTCAGAAGATTTGGATAATGGGTTCTGTGAGCCTAACCTGCATGAGGGGCCCTATATAAATGCAAGTTATTTATGAGTTTAAACCCCCAAGTCAGGACTTTGAACTCACAGCCAGGCTGATGCTCCAATGCAGTGCTGAAAAGGATCTGCTTTGTTGGACGCGCAATCTTTCAAATTAGATGTTTAAACCAAGGTCCATATGTGCCTGTTCAAATGGAGTTCAGAAGGATCTTGCAACACTATTGAAAAGGAAAAGGGAGTTTCTCCCTCCAGATGTACAGTCCAACAACACTCCGATAAAATTGATCACTCACTTCACAACTTTTAGTGGGGTTAAGGTTAGGGTTATCACTTTGAGATGTCTTGACAACACGTTAAGGTGCATGGGAACCTAGTAAAGTTTTATCAAAATAGAAGATTATAATAACAATGTCAAACACTGTAGGCATCACAGTCACAAACACTTTTTCTGGTTGGCCTTTTTTTTTAACATGCAAACAACAACAGCAACAACTTGCACTTGTATAGCACCCTCCACATAGGGTTGCGTCTCAGAGCAGTTAACAGTTGGGGAGCCTGACTGTTGTTTATATCTACAAGTGAAAGCCCAAAATATCAGCAACAAACATGACTCGAACGAATGGAATTTCTCAGTGGACAATCAAGTATCGAATTTCTTGCCCCTTCCACCCAACACACATTCGTATATACACACACACAGAAGGGAGAATGACTACTGTTTGGGTTGTGGGTGAAACTTGCAAGGCAGATCCTTTTCAGGATGGAGCTGAGGGTACTGAGAGAATGCTGCAGCTGTCATTGTTTCAGTCATCTGAGTCACTGCTTTATTTATGTGCTGAGCATCCTCCCAGTGGCAGCTGTAATTTGCAGCACTCCCCCCCCCCCCCCCCCCTCCGCCCAGTCCATCCCCACATCACAGGACCCGAACTGCACCATGTTGTCAACCTGTCCTGCCTTAAACACAAACGACAAACAAATAAAATTACACCTTTCACGCCACGTAAAATTTTTCAGGTGGAAGTCAAATTATGTCACATTCTTCATTCACGTTTATTTTTGAAAGTGGGTTAACCGTGTCCTTAAACTGCTTACGAATTGAGAATGAATTTTCCACAAACCTGCGAGATCTTAACTTTTTCAATACACAGAAAATGATGAGAATCCTTGCATTTGATAAAGCGCTTTATAACATTTGTTGCGATGTCTCGAAGCACAGTACTTCTACTCTAAATCACAGTGACTGTGTTTTGTGGGTGAATGCGGCAGCCAATTTGCGCACAGCAGTGTCCCACACAATGCCATGAAGTGAGTGACTGATTTTATCTGGAAGAATATCAGCCAGGACACCAGGAGAGAGAAAAACTCCTCTTTTTCAATAATCCTGTATAATCTTGGATTACGTGGGAGACACTAGCTCAGTGGTTCGAGTACTCGCCTTATAAGTGAAAGACCTGGGTTTGATTCCAGGTATGGCAAAAACCTTGGACAAGTTCCTATGCTCCCCACACCTGTTAATAATCCCTCAAGAAAACAAACAATAATGAATTGGTCATTTCAATCCACGTCTGTTTGTGAGATATTGCTATGTGCAATTGGCTACCGCGTTTCACCCACAGTCAACTCACTTTACGCTATATTCTGTGAAGCACTTTGAGAAGTCTAGAAGACGTGAAAAGCGCAATATCAAATTCACTCCCAACAGCCACAGGATCGGAGATCGGTTTAACTTCTCATCTGAATGAAGGTACCTCTTACAAGTGAGAGCTCACCAGCATTCAGCCAAGACTGAAAAAAAGACAGCCTTGTAACTCAGAAGCGAGATTGCTACCAAGTGAACCAGGCTCTATTTATATTTGTACTGTTGTCATAACATCAGAATGCTATGTGTTCGAGGCTTGGGGGTCACCTCAATTTAAATCAAAGTAAAAAAAAATACTTTCCTTTAATGTTTTTTCCTCAGACCTTATTTTTTCACAAATAATATTCATACTCACACACATACTCAGGTTCAATGTTATTTTTACCCACCTAAATATATCTATATTAGTATAGATATATTTATTAGTATTTAAAAAAATAAAACAACTATTTTCTGATCTCCTTACACACGTTCAGGTTTAATTTCCAGCAAAGTTTGACTGTCCCACAATCAGATTGATTTGTGTGGCGCAGTGTAGGTTCTGTGTCGCCATGAAAACCCAACTCGGGGGAGACAGAGGCGACCTGACGGCTCTTTGATGGGATTGCAGTGATTTCCTGGGACAGATTTAAATCTGGTCAATTTTGGTCAACAAACAATAACCACCAACTGAGCTCTGCCTTCCCCCACTCCCCACTCCCCCACGCCCTCTCTCTCTCTCTCTCTGTGCTGGCAATGATGGTGAGGCTTCAGTGTAAGGTCTGGGAGGGGGGGGGGGGGGGGCGGGGGGAGGGTGACGAATGTTACCCAAATGGGAACATGTTTTCATACATTATTCCAAAGCCTTGAACTCATGACGCCCCCCGAGGCGCACGGACGGGACGCTCTTTAAAAACGTTCCTCTCAACCGGGTCCGGGAGTTGGACCGGCAGCGGGACCGCTGAGAGGATCATGTCTGGGTTCGGCTACAGACACGAGTTGGAGAAGTACGAGGATATCGACGAGGATGAAATCCTTGCCTCGTTGAGTTCCCGGGAGCTGGAGGAGCTGCAGAAGGAATTGGACGACATGGATCCGGATGACTGTGTGCCCACCGGGCTCAGGCAGAAAGATCAGACGGTCAAAACCCCCCAAGGCACCTTCAGCAGGGAGGCTCTGCTGGCTTACTGGGAACAGGAGACTCAGAAACTGTTAGAAAAGGAGAGGTATTCTGCTGAGCCAGAGCAGGTAAACACACCATCCAGTGGGAAAATAATGTATTAACTTAGAGGGAATAATAATGCTTGTGTTTGACGGGGTGTCTTTCCCTTGTTTGGGGAGGGGGGGGGAGGAGGGGGGGGTGGGGGGGGGGAGAAAGGGGTGTGGGAATCTTGTAGGGTTTTTACTGTGAAGTGTGTGTTTTAGAGGCGAACAGGCAGCGGATTTGCACACACTGCATTGCCCCCGCAAAACAGCCAGGATTGAGTGCCCGATTTGCTCTGGCGGGGAGCTAGAGAGAGAGAGAGAGAGAGACTTGCAATATACTGTACTTACACAAAACATATAACATGTCTTTGCTGTGTTGGAGGATCAGTCTAGGTCAGGAGATGGTGGCATCAGATATATTTTTATTTTGTTATTGTTTATAAAACAACAAAACTTGCATTGATTTTGGTTCCTTCAAGCAAGATAGTGTCTCAGAACTGAAAGGGTTTTGACTCAAGGTACAGAGAAGATTCTGAGGCAAAGCGACTTTTGGAGCAAGTTCCAGAGCACATTGCACTGACAGTAACTGAGAGAAAAATTGTCCAATTTAACATACAAATTAATACGTCCATGGGAATTAGTGGATAGAAGCACACATCTGTATTCATAGATTAGACTGAACACAAGGTTAACAGTTGGAAAAGATGGTTTCGCTCTGTGACTATTGTGCGATCAACATCTAATTAGTATTCGCAATCAGTGTTCTACCAATGTTATAATATATTAATAATCCTCATATTTGATATAACATTTTTAAAATACACCTTATTACATTGTCAAGACGGCTCAAAGCACTTCACAAGAATGACTGGGAAGGGGATATGTGTGAACATGACAGCCGATTTGCGCAAAGAAATACATTTGATCATGTCATCGAGACGGTTCAAGCATTTTTTCACAGGATTTTTTGTGACTGCGTATCTCTGGGTGAATGCGGCAGCCAATTTACGTACAGCAACAGTTATCTGTGTGACAGAATGTAATAATGTAAATAATGTGGCAGTGAAGCTCATTGATAGTGCTCAGGTTCTGCAGGTCAAACCCCATGTTGGGACTTTGAGCTTGTGTGTTGGAGATGCTGTCTTTTGGGTGAGAGAATCAACCAAGGTGAATGTTAAAAGACCCTGTTGAAAAAGAGAAGGGAGTTTCTCACTCCCCGTGTCTTGGCCCTCAATGTCTCAGATAAATTAGTCATTCTATATTCTAATAATAATAATCCTTGCATTTGATATAGTACCCTATCACATCGTTGAGACGTCTCAAAGAGTTTCACAGATTAGACGATAAAGTGAATTGACTGCATATTGTGTGGGCAAAACAACTATTTGTGGATCATCTTTGTATGCATATTGACTGTCGCTTTCATGTGTCAGCAATCCCCCTGGGAAACATGTTGAGATATTATAGGAAAAATATTTGTGTAACTTAATGTTATCAGACTTTAGAGTATATCCCATGGACGCTTTGGAGACGTCCTCCCAATGTGAAAGGCACTATGTGAAATGTAAGGATTATTTATTTATTCTCAAAAGCAACTAACTGCACCCTTCATCGAGAATAAGATAGTGTCTCAGAGCTCTGTACAGTTGAGGGGTTAGACCCTGAGAGAGGGGAAGATTGACCATAAACTGTTGATTTTAAGAAGGGATTTAAAGATGGAGAATAATAATAATAATAATCCTTGCATTTGATATAGTGCTTTCCTTATCTTCTAAACGTCTCAAAGCGCTTCACAGAATATACTGTAAACTGCATTGACTGTGTATTTGTGGGCTAAGCACGGCAGCCAATTGTGCACAGCAGTGTCCCACAAACAGTTGTGGATTGAAATGACCAATTTATTATTGGGGGGTTTTCTTGAGAGATTATTATCAGGTGTGTGGAGTAAGGAAACTTGCCCACAGTTTTGCCCTGCCTGGAATCGAACCCAGGTCTCTCGCTGGATAGAGAGGGGACGAAGTAGTGCGGTAGAGGGAGGGAGTTGCAGAGTTGAGGATCGTCGTGGCTGAAGGCTATTGAGAGAGTGTTTCCTGTTTGTGATGTGGACGGATTTCCACATACACTGTGTCGACCAGCATTGATGGCATCTATTCTCCATTATAGGCCCAGGAAGATGAAGTGAGCAAAGAAGACAGCGAGGAGTATGAGAGCGAGAGCGAAAGTGAGGGCGGCAACTCAGAGACGGAACAACATACATCGGACGAGTCTGATGAGGATGGGAGTGAGGAGGAGGAGGAGGAAGACGGTGAGTTTCAGAACACAGCAGAAAACGCCGACAACAAACTGAGTGGCACCAAAGTTGCTAATAAATGCAATGGGCACGTGGATGGTGCTGACAGCAACGGTAAAGGCTTGGTGTGGCACAGCAGGGGGCCAGCTGAGAGCCAGACCATTCCCAAAGTGGCGGCCGGCTGGCTCGCCGGAAGCCCCAGGGTGGACATCGACGAGATGCTCGAGAGCGTAAGGAGCAACGACGCGGCAAGGACGGAGATCAACCTGAACAACATGGAGAATGTGAGCGTGGGGACTCTGGTGCAGCTCGCCCAAGCCATGGAGATGAACACAGTGATCAGGAGTGTGAGCCTGGCCAACACCCATGCCGATGACCTGGTGGCCGTCGCCCTGGCCGACACGCTGAGGGTAAACAGGACCATCACCAATCTCAACGTGGACTCCAACTTCATCACCGGCAAAGGTATCCTGGCCATGGTCCGAGCCCTGCAGAACAACGAAGTGCTGACCGAGCTGCGCTTCCACAACCAGCGGCACATCTGCGGGGCTCAGGTGGAGATGGAAATGGCCAAGGTTCTCAAGGAGAACAATACTCTGCTCAAGCTGGGATATCACTTTGAGTTGCCTGGTCCGCGCATGTCCATGACCGGAATCCTGACCAGGAACCTGGACAAGCAGAGGCAGAAACGCCTGCAGAACCAGAGAAACCAGAAGCTCATGGAGAAACAGAATGGCTCTGAGGAAGCAATTGATCCCAAGGTCACTGCTTTACACAAGGACTTGCCCAGGTCTACTCCATGTGCATCTCCCAGGAACTCACCCCGGGCATCCCCAAAAGTGGTCAAAAGATTGGGTGTTCCTTCACTCCCACCCCCTCCTCCTCCTCCTCCACCTCCTCCTACACCTCGTCCAACTCAACTCACGCTCATTCAGCCCCCTCCTCCGCCTCCACTTCCTAAGCACAAGTCCCCGACCAGAAACATCGCCGAGGCAATCAGGAGACAGGAGGACGCTCAGGTGAGGATGTTGTGCAGACGGCAAAGTCCCAACAGGAAGAAAGTCAAGGGCAGAGGCCACAGCAAGAAGCAGAATCACATCCTGAGGGAACTCAAGAGTTCGCTCAAACCCATCACCGACCACAGGTCAGAGGAGGGCTCCAGGCCGGCCACTCCACAAAGGACACTCCATGATGACCTCATGTTTTCCATACGCTCCAGCAACATTAAAAAGTTGAAGCGGGTGAGTTACAACCACAATAATTGTCCATGTAACACCACTCCTCATCATTGCTGTGCGCAAATCGACTGCTACGTTCACCCACAGTATACACACAGTCACTAACTCTATGGTAAATCCTGTGAAGTGCCTTGGGGCATCCTCCTGACCTGAAAGGTCCTGTACCATCTGAAAGGATTATTATGTCAAGATGTCTCAAATCCCTTCATTGGATTTGACGTCAAGTGTAGCGACTGTGTATTTTGTGGGTGACCGCAGCAGATCATTGGCATATAGGAATATCTCACCAACAGGACACTGGGAGAGAGAAACTCCCTTCTCTTTTCCAATAATGCCTTGCGATCTTTAACATCCACCTGAAGAGCAGACAAGATCTCAGTTTAAAGTAGTTGAAGTACGACGCCTGCAACAAAGCAGCGCTCCCCACTGCCTAACTGCACTTGTAAGTGATTAAACTGATAGAGTTCTGTGTCCAGACATGGGGATTGAACCTACAACCTTCTGTCTCAGAGGCGAGAGGACAATCGACTGAGCACACAAGTTATGTTGAGCTGGAATGTGGCTGAGATGGCGTTGACGTGGTGGGGTGAATGCTGCTGAATTTGTAGAGTGCAAACAGAAGTTGAGATGAAGAATTGCCTTCGACCCAGTATATCTCATCCCTGCCTAAAACACTAACGTCAGATAGAGATAGCTGGTGTAGAGGGATGGGTTCCAGTGTAGGAGCGCAGTAACTGAAGGCTTGGCTGCTGATGGTGGAGTGGAGGAATGCCCAGCAAACTTGAGTTTGCTGAGCAGAGGAGGGGGCATTCCAAGAGTGGGGTAGAAGGTCATGGAGGTAAAGAGGTGCTTGGACCACCCAGCTTTTCTCCAATTATAACATTAAGTATTTCTTAATTAAATCTCAGTATCCTGGCCTCAATCACTGTTTCTAGAAGTTGTCAGTAACCCTCTAAGGCTAATGACAAGCCGACTTTAGCAGCACACAGGTTATCTCTTACACATTGTACTCAGATGAACCACCGAGTTTAAATCCCACTCTCAGATGATCTGAATGTGAGAGAACAGAACTCGTTTCAGCCTGGCTCGTCTCTCAGACTCTTGTTTCATAGGTTGAGCCGCAGGTCGAGACGTTGAGCTCACAGTCCATCATTTTGTTATCATTTTGTTGAGACATCTCAAAGCTCTTCCCTGAATATATTGGAAAGTGGTTGACTGCGTATTTTTTATGAGCGAAACGCATCAGCCAATTGCACACAGAGGTGTCCCATAAACAGTTGTGGATTGAGTGACCACATTATCATCAGTATTATTTTACTTTGCAGGTCTCGCTGCCTGAATACTTGCGGTGAAGACACAGACTGCCTGTCTGCCCAGTGAGCAGAGGGAGCGACATTCGGAGTATTGAGTGTAACAACAACGCCTGATACTGACCGGCTCTGATTCTCATCTGCCCTGAACCTCAGCGGAACATTGACAGCACTTTCCAGATTCCCAGACCTGAAGTGCTAAGAGTTATTTACATGTGAAGTTATATTGAATTACACAGACTGTACAGCACAGAAACAAGAGTGTTTGTCCCATCAAGTCCGTGCCACTGTATATGCAGTATTTCACTCAACCCACCACCCCTCTATCCCTCTATACCATATAACAACAGCAAAATTACTTTTGTAGAGTGACTTTCACGTCGGGAGGCTGCTCAAGGCATACACCTCTATTCATTCTCTCATCAACCCCTCTTTCCCTTCATCTGTACCAAGTTTTCTCTTAAATACCTTGATGTTTTTTGCTTCAACCACAGCTTCTGGCAGGGAGTTCCATGCACTCACATTCACACTCTGTGTGAAAACGTTCCTCCTAAACTCCCTATTAGATCTGATACATTTATATCTGGCTGATATTTATCCCCTCTCGTTATTGACTCACTAACAAGTGGAAACAGGGGATCAGGGATCAGGGGATCAAGTCCCCTCTCAATCATCTCAACCACAGAGAAAAGACCTGTCCGATCTTTACTGATAGCTGAGTCCGCTCATTCCTGGGAATCTCTTTTGTAATTTACACTGTCCCCTTGGCTACAAATGAGTGTCTTGTGCCAAGTGTAGTTGTTGCTAAAGATAATAATTTAGTAATTGTAGTCTCTGATGCCTTATTGCATCCAGCCCCACAGCATCCAATGACAGTTCTTCTTCCCTGTTGCTCTGTTTATTGGTGATTGAAGCTGAGCAAGACGAAGGTGGGGATTTGTCTACCTCAACTAGGAAATAGGCAGCACTCTCATCTCTGAGTCAGAAGGTCGTGGGTCCCAGTCCCTCATCGGGGACTTTCAGCTCACTGCCGAGGCAGACACTCCAGTGCAATGCTGGTGGGAGCACCACATTGTTGGGTTGCCAATCTTCAGTTGAGACGTTAAACTGAGGCACCCTACCATCTTTGCCAGTTCAGATGGACATTAAAAATACAAGGATTTCAAAAAAGAAGTAAGATTCCCTCTCCTAGTTTCCTAACTGATAATCCGCCAGATAAAATTGGTCATATGTTTCATGGCTGTGTTGAGAAGCTGTGTGCAAAATGGCTGCCACATTCACTGAAAAAAATATTTCTACACTGCACAGTAACTATTGTGAAGCACTTTGAGATATCCTCCTGACAGGAAACGCACTGTATCGAATATAAGGAATGTTATTATTATATTGCTATAACATCCTGCTGGTCTCTGCTTTGTTTCCCTTCAGTTTTAGTCGATGCATCTTAACTAAAGAAATCAATATCGTGGATTTAATCTATTTATATGTAAATATGTGTTTTCTATTGCAGCAAAATGATTTGTGAACATTGTGATGAAGTGTCAGAATAGTTTGTGTGTGTTTTGGTAACAAACTAAATAAAAGTTTTGAACAGTTAATTTTTGACATTTGGTTATTGGGTGATTTTTTTTCCTTCTCTCCATCCCTAGGATGAGAAGTGCAACCGTGGTCCCGTCTGCAACTGTTCAATCAGACATTAAAGATCCCGCAGTACTGTTGGTAAAGAGAGGGGAGTTTCTCTCTCCGGTTGTCTTGTTTGATTAGAATCGATCACTCACTTCAAGGCTGTTTGAGGTTGTGGCCAAATTGGCTGCTGTGATCACCCACAAAGAACAATGTCACTCCACTTTACAGTGAATCCTGTGACGAGTTTGAAAGGCTCTCATAATGTATAGGCTGCAGTATCAAATACAAGGATAACTATTGTGCTTATTTATAATGACATGGCTGAAATGTGCTGGAGCTGTTCAGCAATCCAATATCTCACCTGAGTGTATCTGGTCAGTGTGTTACTTGAGTCTCTCTTCTCACTCCATGCAACAAGTATTGGGGAGGACGGGTTTATGGGGTTATGTGGAAAGAACCGGGAGTCAGATTGACTTTGAATAGCTCTTTTCAAAGAGCCAGCATAGACTCGATGGGCCGAATGGCCTCTTGTGCTGTAAAATTCTATGATTCTATGAACAACAATAACATAATTACATTTGTGTAGCGACTTTCACATCGGGAGAACATCTCAAGGCGCTGGATAGACAATATTTCAGAACCAACCTGGGGATAGGGTTTGGGGATGGTGGAGGCCAGAAGGGAAAGACGCCCCTCTGTGCCGTGGGGCGTCTTAACTGGTACCTTCTGTGCGGTTGATACAGTGCCTTATCACATCATCAAAGCTTCTTAGAGCCTTTCTTAAGATTTTACTGTCTGTGACCGTGTGCTTTATGGGCAAATGTAGAATGAATTTGTGAACGGCAACAT
Organism: Hydrolagus colliei; assembly: GCA_035084275.1. Lineage (NCBI taxonomy): Eukaryota > Metazoa > Chordata > Chondrichthyes > Chimaeriformes > Chimaeridae > Hydrolagus > Hydrolagus colliei. Next base: position 33,996,786 of record CM068746.1, read on the forward strand.
CTCACAAACAGCTGTGAAATGAGTGACAACATTTTACCTGGGTATTGGTGCACCTCCAGTACAGTACTGTATTTAAGCTTCAGCCACGAGCATGAGCTCAAAGCCTCTGACTTGGGGCTTCAACCGACAACCTTCTGATTCAGAAGAGAGTGTGAGTGAATGACTGAGCTAAGGTGAAACGCTGTACAAATGATCCTCCCTGTATGTGATACAGCATCTGAACCCAATAGTGATGGCCTCAATTTAATGTCTCATATCAGCCTGGTCTGTAGTGAGTTCAGACCCTCAAAGAGGTGAAGTTACAAATTTCTGTGGTGAGCACTGTGTAGCTGAAGCAATGACAGCTGCTGCCTCCAACATCCTCTCCCCCCCACCCACCCACCCCCTCCCCCACTCCCAGGGGAGTACATCTTGTTCCGAACAAAAGCCTCAAGGTCACAGGGATGTTGATTGGGAGGAATGCACTGCAACAGAATTTTGTTTCCAAGTGTTAGTTTACTTCCCGTGACAGTAAGTGACAACAGTACTGATTGTGGCATTTTTTATGCAGAGCCTTATCACGACGTTGAGACGTCTCAGGATCTTACTATAAAGTGTAGTGACTATGCAATTTGCAAACAAACGAGGCAGTCATTTGTACACAGCATTGTCCTATTGCCTTGAAATGAGTGACTGATTTTATTTGGGGAGATTGTCAGCCAGGACACTGGGAGAGAGAAACTCACCTCTCCTTTCATACGACCACAGGACTTTTAACATTCACCTGAACAGGGGCACAGACAAGGCCTCACCTTAATGTCTGATCTGAGCGATGATATGTATGACATTGTAGTACTCCCCTCCACTGCTGTGCCGGAGAGTGAGACTGGGTCGTGAGCTCGAACTTTCTAACCAAGAGAGCTGCTGACTGACCTGACTCACAGTAAACGGCCAGAGTGACGGTACACAACAACAACAACAACAATTTACATTTATATAGCACCTTTCACGTCGGGAGGACGTCCCAAGGCGCTAAACAAGAGGCGCGTGACCCGAGCTGGGAGGGGAGTGTATGGGAAGGGGTGAAACACGAAGGGGAGGTAAAAGAGTTCGGGGTGGAACAAAAGGCACGATCGAAGAGGAAAGTCTTCAAATCGGCCTTGAAAGAGGAAAGGGAAGAGGCGAAACGGTGACAGGACTAGGCAGCTTAAGCCAGTTTGTTGGTTTTATCCAATCCCGGGGAAATGCCAAGTGAATGATACCATTTCACTAACTCAGAGAGCTCGCTATCTGCTGGGGCACAGATAACAAGGTTATTTCTGGTCTGTGATGACATGCCACTACAACAACACATCACAGTAACCAGCCCTCACCTCGCTCCCTGCCACAACACATCAACTCATCAACCTTCATTCACATGGCCCCTGCCATTAGCACAAAGCTTTACATTTAATAACGCATCTTTGCATGTCATGAGGGCGCCTGAATAAGAAACAACGATTTGCATTTAAAATAATAATAACCCTTGCATTTGATTTAGCACCTCATCTCGTCATTGAGACGTCTCCAAGCTCTTCACAGGATATACTGTAAAGTGCAGTAACTGTGTATTTTGTGGGCAAACGCAGCAGCCTATTTGCGTACAGCAATATCCCACAAACAGCCATGGAGTGAGTGATCAATGACAACAAGTTCGACTTATATAGCGCCCTCCACGCTGGATGGCATCTCAGAGCACTTCACAACAACAGATCCCGGGATCAATTTTATTTGGTGAATTTGTCGGCCAGGAGACCGGGAGAAACCCCCTTCCCTTTTCCAATAGTGCCATAGGATCTTTAACATCCGCGTGAATAGGTACAGGCAGGACCTCGGTTTAACACCTCCACCACATTGCCCCCCTCCATCCATATCTCACAGTCACAGCAGTCGAAACCCTCAACCATGCATTTGTCACTTCCAGTTGGACTATTCAAATGCCCTCCGTGGGCTGGATTGGAGTCAGACTTCTCTACTGTCAAGCATGTGCGGGACGCTACCCTGAGTGAAGGGCGCTATATAAGTGCGAGTGTTTGTTGTTAACATCTTATCCAAAGAATGATGTGGAGTTTGACCCCACAACTTGTGATTCAGACATGAGCGTGCGAACGACTGAGACAGATTGACATACTTTCTATATATTTATAATAGCCTCCCTCTGTGCACTAACCCCGCATTCATTGGGATATTCTTAGACCTGTTAGGTGGATCTTAGCTCCAGATTACACGTACTGACAGCTGAGATCACAAATATTATGACTGAAACCAAGGCCCCCTCTCCAATATAGTGAAGCCTCTTGTAATAGAGACTGCTCCACTGAACGATTGAGTAATTTCACAGAGTCTTTTAGATTTCCTCTTAATGGCAGAACTGATATATCTGATCGACTTTGAGCTCACAATCCCAGCTGACACAGTTCAGTCTAATGCAGTGTTGGGGGTAATGCTGCATTGTCGGAGGTGCCATCTTTCGAACGAGACATTAAACCAAGGTCCTGTCTGTGACTGTTCAGGTGGACGTGAAACGCACGGCAAGATAGGATAATACAACTGTTACAGTATATGTTTATGTGGGGAGTGTGGGGTGGGGTGGTGGGGGGTGGGGGGTGCAGGGTTAGACTCAAGAATTTTCATATCTCCGTTTCTGGGGATGAGCTGCTCTGTTATTGTCTGGAATACGGTTTTAGCCGATCACTTTTCATACGGGTAGGTTATGGTAATCCAGTCGTATGGTCGACAAACATGAGTAAATGCCAATTACCTCTGGTTGTTTTAGGCAAGGGTCCGAAAAAATCGAAATAAACTCTCTCCCAGGGGCACCCCATTTGATCGTGTACAATTTGAGTATTCCATTGCACTAAATTTGGATGAATTTGAATGCACCTTGTTGAATGCATTGATTAACTACTGATTGGAAATAAATTTGCACAATGGTTCTACTTGGAAAAACTACCAATTTCACTATTAACAACGCTGCTGTTTACAAATTGGCTTATAAAGTACACGAGCTTCCCCAGCAACTTCTGTTTTTGTTATAAAGTACAAGTTTGCTTCTAAAATACAGTCACTGCACTTTAGAGTAAATCCTGTGAAGCGCTTTGAGACATCTTCCCATATGAAATGCAAGAATTGTTATCACTCCTGCTGTGTATTGCAGTGAATTTGTGTGAGTACGTGAGATCTATTCCAAGCCTGTTGTTAAGTGATACAGAATGTCCTTCTGTTGTTGAGTTGTTCAAGGTGCATTCTCGCCATGAGTCAGAGGACGGGTGACACAATGACACCAACACAGCCTTTTTGCAACAATGAAAGCTCTGTGTGCCCTTTCTTAACATTGAGTGGGTTTGGAAGTGATAGGATAACTGAGGAGATATTGATATGTATGATATCAAAAATAATCTATTGGAAAAGAGAAGGGAGTTTCAGTCTCCTGGAGTCCAGGGTGACAATCCTCCAGGTTAAATTGATCAGTCACTTTACAGCTGTTTGTGTGACATTAGTGGGTACAAATTGGCTGCAATGTACACAGTCACAGCATTTTCCAATGTATCCTGAGCTTTGCAATGTGAAAAATACTTTATCAAATGCTATAATTATAAAATCGCTGACATAGAACTTGAAGCCACAACTTTCTGACCCATAAGCTAGACTGCTCCTGACTGAGCCAGGCTGACACCCTGTAACACAACACATCCCACACTTAGCTCTTGAGGGATGGAACAAATAGAGTTTTCTTTTTGCTAATGAGAAAATAAGCTCAGGGTCAACTTTTCTCAATATGCCAGAGAATTTGCCCTTGACTGATTAGACAAACTAGGCTCTGCAATCTTCCGAGAAGACATCTCAGAGAGGACTTTTGAGGTGAAGACAATTTTAAATTTACTTGAAAAAGTAAATCCAGATCAATGCCACCAGGTTCTGCTATTAGGATAGACTGGATATCTAAGGCCTACTTTTTCTGCTACAGAACCAGAAATCCAATAGAAACTGTTAAAATTATAAAAGGGTCAACATAAATAGGCTGTTTCCACTAATTTGGTAATCTGTAACTAGGTGACATGAGTAGTCATCTAGGGATCTAGATTGTATCTAGGGATCAAAGAGAGAATTTACAAGGAACCACTTCACACAGATGGCAGTGAGATTGTGCGACTCGATGCCTGAAGCGCTGGTTGTATTATTTAGTATGGATGTATTGAAGAGTGAGTCCTAAGGCGTAGACAGTTTGGGATTTGCATCCGTGCTAAGGGTGAGTAGTTGAGATGAAGGGGCATGGGGGAGGGGAAGATGGCTGAAAACATGGTCAGCAAGGAAGGTCTTGAGGCGGGAGAGAAGGCGGAATACACAGTCACTACACTTTACAATAAATCCTGTGGTGCACCTTGAAAACTTACGTCACTGAATTGCCGATTATTGTTAAATTACTCACCAACCACAAGAAAGTTAACAATCCAATACTTTATTGTTTTAGGATCACATAATTTGTATTTTTCTCTGACTGTGAGGAGTGCACAATGATTGAATATACAAGTGGTGGCGGATCAGTAGTTAAGGTGTTAAAAGGTCAGGCCCCTTCCATACAGATCGTAGTCCTTATACAAAATGTAGCGTCTGAGCAGTGGGGGGAAGGGGAGCAGCACTGAGCTCTGCAAATGGCTTTGACCCACACATTTCCGAATCACCAATCGGCACAAGTGTTTCAGGCCACGGGGGTTTTCTATTGGGGGAAAAAAAGAAAAAGTTAATTTTAGGCAACAATTGATTTGCTCGATGACATTTCAGCCTGGCTCAGACACTCGCAGTCTCACTCAAAACACTCACACTCTCGTTTCAGTCCCACCTGAAAACCTTCCTCTTCGGCCGTGCTTATGGCTACCTACCCCTCACATCCCTCCACACCTCCCCCCCCATCCCCCCCAGGAGTCAGTCTCTGTCAATGGTGAGCACTCTGATACACTACCCGGCGTGGAGGGCGCTATATAAGTGTATAGGTGCAAGTTGTTATTGTTTTGGAGTATTTCTCTCTCCCAGACTTCTACCTGACAATCCCCCAAATAAAACTGGTCATTCACTTTGTGGCTTTTTTCTATGTTGCTGTGCACAAATTGGCTGCCGCGTTGGCTCACAAAATACAGTCACTGCACTTTACAGTAAATCTTGCGAAGGGCTTTGACAGGATGTACTGTTAAGTGCAGTGTCTGTATCTTTTGTAGGCGAGCATGGCAACTAATTTACACACAGCAACCTCCCCACAAATAGTCATGAATTGAATGACCGATTTTACCTGGCGGATTGTGGGCCAGGACACCAGGAGAAAACTCTGGGAACATATTTAGAGCTGTTTGATCAAGAACGTAAATTACTGTAAGATGTTTCATTTGAATATCAGTGTTTTCTGTACAGACTGTTTGTAAGATGGAGGTAAAGTGGAGCTTGTGCAGACAGTATGGAAGGTACGGGATGTCAATGCGAGATGAGATCAAAAGCTCTGTTCAGACTTAGTGTAATCCTGAGTGGTCCCACCTGTTTCACACAAGGGCAGACACTCTTCCCAAGCCAGTTTGTCACATGATAGTCCTTGCATTTGATACAGACTCTTATCACGTCACTGAAATGTCTCAAAGGGCTTCACAGGATTCTTCAGCACCTCCGACATTGCAGTTCTCCTGCAAGACGCTCTAGAGCATCAGCCTGGACTGTGAACCCCTGGCCCTTGAAATGGGATTTGAATTTGCAACCACCTGGCTCAGAGTTGAAAGTGCTTCCAAATGAGCCAGGCTGACAGACATTGCACAATCAAGAAAGTGATTGAATTCATGTAACTGTGAAAATCTTTGCTTTGGTCAGCCAGATCTGCAACACACATGGAAACTCATCACTGTGCTTCAAAGTATGCAAACCAGACATAGACTTGTACGTCTGCCATCTGCACTTGGAAATGTTCCTGTGACTGGAATGGAATGTGCACTCTCTCCCCAGAGGGATGCACCCTGCTTACCCAATTCTAGAGAGTATCAAGTTGGGGAAAACCAAGGCTTGGGGTCATGTGGAGTGTGCTGGAGTCTAACCAGCTAAAACAACAGTAGAGTGCACTGTAGGGAGCACTAAAAGCTTTCCCACTGCTTGTACGGCAAGGACCAACCTATCCGTTAGGGCTTAGGCTTGAGAATTAACTGGAGCTATTTGGGAATATAAGTTTGTTTCATCACTGGATTCTTCATCCAGTGATGAAACAAACTTTATATGTAATTAATAAGGCAGAGACAAATAGTGTGTAGTTTACCTAAGATGTTCTGAATCTCGGGCCATTCATTCTGTTTCTCGAGGGCAGACCTCAGTGTCTCACAGAGGGTTACACAGTCCACGTAGTCGATCAGCACTCTAACCACTCGGCCGATCAAATGGCTCATCCAGGGCACCGTCATGAACTCGCAAAACTGTGGGGGTAAAACGACAGTCATCAAGTCTGATCACCTCAACACAAGCTGGGGAAATACAGGCATCACCACAGCCAATGGTGAGTGGAGGGAGCATCAGTGAAGAGCATGAGACAGGATACATGGGGAAACAGGAGCCGGGAGAGATGGAAGAGACAAAGAGGAGTCATATTTACTGAGATGATGAGGTTTAGTAGCTCAGTCACAGGGCAGGGGAGAGAGGAGCCGGTAGAGACAGGGTAGATCAGAGGGGATTTACTTACTGATAATAATAATATTAAGAAGAAGAATCCTTGCATTCGATATAGCACCTGATCACATTGTTGAGACATGTCAAAGTGCTTCACAAGATATACTGCAGGGTGAAAAAAATGCGGCAGCCAATTATGCACAGCAATTACTCACACAAACAGAGTGAGTGACCAATCTTATTTGGGGGATTGTTGGGCAAAACACTGGGAGAAACTCCCTTCTCTGTTAGAAGAGAGCCAAGGAAACTGAACAGACAGGACTTTGGTTTAATGTCCGAAGGATGGCACCTCCAACAATGCCCCAGCATTGGATTGGAGGTTCAACGTACACTATGTGATTCCAAGTCCCAGTGTGGGGCCTGAACTTGCAACCTTCTGTCTCAGAGGTGAGAGTGCTGCCGACTGAGGCAGACAAACACACCACGATGACAGATTGCGGCTCAGTCACAGGTGGGAGACTTACCGAGACAATACGAGATTGTGGCTCTATGGTGGGCCAGGGGAGGGAGGAGCCGCTGTGGATGCAGTGGAAGCACATGTGGGCATTGTAGCCGTGGTTCAGCAGAAGGCGGAGCATGATGTTGTCTTTGATGGCGTATTGGATGGCGCTGGGGAAGTGGGTGTCGGTCACCAGCAGGCAGTGGCAGTTGGGGTTGGCCCCATGCTCCAGCAGGAGCCGCACCAGCTCGTGGCTGGCAGCTCGCACGGCCACCAGCAGGCAGGGCAACGGGTCAGCGCCTGGCAGGGCACCCGCCTCCAGCAGCAGCTGGGCGCAGGTCACGTCACCATTGGACACGGAGAAAAAGAGCGCAGACTGGCGCTTGTCGGCGTAGCTCTCGGACACGTCCTCGTCTAAAGCCACGTTCACGTTGAACCCGGTGTCGATCAGCAGCTCCAGGCACTGAGAGCTGCCACCCTCCGCGGCTGAGTGTAGTGGGCTCCTTCCACTCCGCCGCACCGCACTCTGTAACGTAACCCCGATGAGATGCTTCAGAGCCCTGCAGCCAACATCAAAAATGGCATAGATTTATTTGTTTGTTTTGTTCAGCCAGGTGCCTGACACCCAGGCAGCAATCCATCACCGTGCTTAAGAGTACGCAAATCAAACTGAGATTTCCAAAATAATAATAATGCCTGCGTTGTTGTTGTTGCATTTGATATAGCAACTTATTCTTCCAACGTGAAAGGCGCTTATGGAATTATTTCCACTGGTCAGTGAGTCAGTGACAATGGGGCATCAGCATAAGACAGTAAATGAGTAAACAGGGAGTTTAGGATAATTTTTTTCACACTTGGATTTTCAATCAAGTTTTATGGGAGCAGTCTTTGAGGCAGAATCTATCTTGGCCTTCAAAAGAGAACTGGAACTAAAGGGGCAGCTACAGTGGTATGGGGGAAAAGGGCAAATAAGTAGGACTGAAAGGATTGCTCTCAGAGATGACATGGTAGACTGAATCGTCTTGTGTGCTGTAAATTTCTTTGGTTTTCGATGTCAGTCTGGGTCAGTAGATAGTACTCGCCTCTAAGACAACAGGTTGTGGGTTGAAGCCCCACGTGAGGGTCTTGAAATTTGTATAGTCTTAGGTGACACTGCAGTGTGTTGCTGGGGAGCTCCTGCATTATCAGAGGTGCCGTCCTTTGGACAAGACATGAAACCAAGTGGAGTTTAAAGATCCAATGGCTGAAAAAATACTGAAAAAGAGAAGGGAGTTTTTTCTCTCCTGACTGATAATCCCACAGATAAAACTGTCGTTCACTTCATGGGTTTGTGAGGCTGTGTCGGATACAAATTTATTTGCCCACAAAATACGCAGTCCCTACAATTTACAGTAAATCCTACGAAGAGTTTGGGATGTTCTCCTGATGTGAAAGGTGGTGTATTGAATATTATTATTGTTATTATAATACCTCCCGAGAATGCTTAACCGGCAGGTATCAGGACATGGTGATGGGCTGCATTACTCACAGGTAATGTCCCTGTTGTGCCGCTCGGTGGATGGGAAGCAGGCCTGAATTGTCAGGAATATTGGGGTTAGCTCCGTACTCCAGCAGCACGGTGATGCAGTCTGGATTGCCACCTTCTGCTGCCTCAAACAGCACGGTGGCGCCGTCATCAGTTTTTGCGTGGACATTGCCTCCTGGTGACAAAACCAAGCTGAGATAAATGTGTTACAATAGCAAACAAAAACAGAAACATTTTGGGGCTGACGAAGGGTCGTGGACCTGAAACATTGACTCACTCTTCCTTTCTCCATAGATGCTGCCTGACCTGCTGAGTGTTCCCAGCGATTTCTAATTTTGTTTCAGATTTCCAGTATCTGCAGTACTGTATTTTGCGTTTTCGTTTGCGTTACAATAGCTCTAATATATACCATTGAGATGTCTCACAGTGCTTCACAGGATTCACTGTAAAGTGTAGTAACTGTGTACTTTGATCACAGCAGTGAATTTACCCACAGCATAGTCTCGCAAATAGCCATGAAGTGAATGACTAATATTATTGAGGAATTATTGAGGAATTGTCAACCAGGACACTGGGAGAAAATAGCTGCTGTATTCACCTACGAAATGCAGTTACAGTTATACAAGTTCTAAACATCCACTTTGAGATGTTTTGGTTTTGCAATAAACTGCTTTGTCCTCCCGACGTGAAAGGCGCTCTATAAATGTAATTTTGTTGTTGACGTTCTTTGTCAAATATTAATATCATAAAGCTGAAAGGAGCAGCCAATTAATTGGATTTGGGATAAACCATGTGTATCTCTCTCTGTAGCTGATACAGGGCTGTATGTGTGACCTCTGTATCTGACACAGGGCTTTGTGTGTGATCTCTGTACCTCAGACAGAAGTGTGTGTGTGTGTGAGCTCTCCCTACCTTTATGAATGAGATGCTCCATCACGTTGCATTGCCCAAATCCCGCGGCTGTGGCGACTGGAGTCACCCCATACCCGTCCTTCTGGTTGACATTGCCCTGGTGCTTCAGGAGCAGGGCAGTGATATCTTCTCGTCCCTGTTTGGCTGCCTCATGCATCGCGGTCCAACGCCGTGCACAGGGCCTATTCGGGTGGGCTCCGTGCTCCAGCAAAACAGACACCAGCTCCATGGCATTCCTCCTCACCGCTCACAGAAGGAAATGAGGAAATAGAAAAGCTTTTTTTTTACCAATTAACAAGACCAAACAAGGACTATCTTCAGAGCTTAACTGGCTCCAAAGTGGCATGTTTGCCAATCGAATGTCAGAATCGAGCCAGCCCTCTGTTTCTAGTCTATTTCCTGAGCCAGGCGGGTCTGCAGTATTCCAAGGCACAGCCAATCTGGCTCATTGGCGGGACATGGAATGGCAGACCAGTCACTGGGGGCAGGGAATCATCGTACTCAGAAACTGCCTCGCGTGCAAATCAAAGCCCTAAAGATAGGGTAGTTCCTAGCTGGATAAGTGGAGGGAAAGCTTGATGTGTTCTCATGGCACGTTGTGGGGTTGTAGCTGATTAGACTTCAGCAGTTACCCCAACGCACACTCTGAAACACTTGTATTTATGTAGGGAGCGGGGTGAAGAGAGATATGATTGAAGCGATAGGTTTCAAGATAGATAGAGTGAAGGCAAAGCATCCAGGGAAGTGGGGGAGAGAGGGGAAAGATAGCTTAAAGTTTAGTCAAAGAGGAAAATCTTGAGGTGGATCTGAAAGGAGACGAGGGAAGGGGCGATTTGATGGCTGATTTCATAAAAGTCACTAGAGTGGCTGGATTCGAGCAAATGAATGCTCATGTGATAGCACTTTAAGAACTGTCTCTCCGATCGTGTTTTCAAACACCCTTCCCTCTCTCTTCCTCAGATTCCTCCTCACCCCCTTTTCCCCTGCACACTCACAACTCAGGCTCCCAATCAGTTGCTTCGAGCTCACGGTCTGGACTGCTGCTCCAGTGTTGTGCTGGGGAGACTCCTTCAGGCAGTTTGTGGGACATTGTTGTGTGTAAATTGGCTGCTGCGTTTTTCCCACAAAATACACAGTCACTGCATTTTATAGTAAACCCTGTGAAGCGCTTTGATATATCCGGCTGATGTGAAAGGTGCTGTATCAAATGTAAGGATTATTAACTCATCTGTGCCAGATACCAACAATGCTCTAAAAAGATAAGACCGTCCCCAGTGTAAAGAGGCTTCTTACCAATCAGTAGTGGTGTCTCTCCCCTGTTGTTGGTTGTGTTGGGACAGATACGCATCTCTAGGAGAGCTTTCACATTCCCCAGAACACCCGCTGTGACAGCCAGAGCCAATGCAGTGTCTCCCTCCTGTGTCCTATGTTCCAATGTGCTCTTACAGGAAGCTGCAGTCAGTAACACAAGCAATAAGCAAAGGATCACAAAGCACCTTTGATCAGAAAGTAATTATCGTTGTGTAAATGGAACCTTGTGTGTGTGTGTGTGTAGCCAGGTGTAAGACTTGGTCAAAAACAGAAATTGCTGGGAACACTCAGCAGGTCAGGCAGCCTCTATGCCGAAAGGAAAAGTGAGTCAACGTGTTGGGTCCACGACCCTTTGGGATGCACAGCCAGATAGGACGGAGGATACTGGCTGTGGAGATCAGAATCAATCAGTAACAATCAGTAACTCATTTGATGAACTCACAGTCCAGGACAATTTCCATGACTTGCTGATGTGGCTGAATGGCGGCTTCATGTAGTGGGAACCATCCCCTTTCGTCTGCCTCGTCGAAAGCAAACTTCCAATGGTTGAACTGCTGCAATTGGAAGATTTCTCCTAAAGAAAAAGCAGCGGCCGTTAATCCCGCTGATCCCTGTGAGGAGGTGACATGTCTCCTTGAGGCTGAACTGGCGCCAAGGTGATAAGACTGGCAAAGCAATATCGCGTTTACATCTGTGATGGTCCCTGGTCTGGTTCCTGAGCCATGCGGATCCGCTGTCGTACACGTCAAAGCACTTTGCAGGATATACTGTTAAGTGTAGTGACTGTGTGTTTTGTGGGGGAAATGCAGCAGCCAATTTGTACAGAGCAACATCTCCTCACACAGTCCTGGAAGGATCAATTATTTTATTGTTGGCCAGGACACTGGGAGAGAGAAACTTGTGCCTTTTCCAAAAGCTCCACAGGACCTGAACAGCACAGACAGGGAATTCGATTCAATGTCTCATTCAAAGGATAGATGTGTCTCACCGATGGAAATAAAAACATAGCCTTGAAATCAGATGGACTAACTCCTACCTTGTCTTATTGCTTCGACTATTTTCCTGTTTTCTTGACTGGGTGGCAAAAACCTAGGACAGAAATTATAATGATAATATTATCATAATAATCCTTCCATTTGGTACAGCCACTTATCACATATTGAGACATCTCAAACGCCTTAGAAGATTTTACTGCAAAGTGTCGTGACTAAGTATTGTGTCGGAAATGCATGTAGCCAATTTGTGCACTGCAATGTCCCACAAACAGTGAATGACTAATTCTATTTGGGGGATTGTTGACTAGAACACCAGGAGAGAAACCCCTTTCTCCAATAGTCATGTCCAACTGGTCCATTTAATGTCTCACCATCAAAGGTCCGATACAGGGATTGACAACCTTCTGACTTGTAGGCGAGAGTGCGACTGGGTGAGTCAGTGTAACAACAGCTGGTTGAGAGAGAGATGGGATGGTGTGGTGCAAACCATAAAGAAAGTGAAACCCAGACAAAGTGTCTGTGAGTTGAACATGTCCAATTACCTTTCACTGCCGCTGGCTCCAGCTGCCTCTTGAACACTCAGCTGAATTGCATATTGAGTCAGGTGGTCCTCCACTGAGTCACCGATCCCATCCATTACCTTTCAGTCTCTCAGATTGCCTCTTAAAAGTAAACAAGGAAAAGTGAAAATAAGATTGATAATCCAAGATGCCTGGTGGGACGACCTCCCGACGTGAAATGCGCTCTATAAATGTAATTTTGTTGTTGTTTTTGTTGAGTCTGTGCCCGAGCTTCACCGGGTCCCAAACTCAAGCCTTTGCTTCCTCAGTGTCCACCATATGTTATTGTGTAGAATAATAACTTCAAGCACTTCTTTTAGCAGCGTACTCACTGCTTTTCTTCAGTGACACAACAACAAATTACATTGATATACTGCAGAAAGTGAAGAAAAGCAGCAAGTAGGCTGCAGGTTGCTGGTCAACTGGCCTGTGGATGCAATGGGATAGGAAACAAGACCGATATTAATGGGGGAAAAAATCTTTCCACTTGATTCAATGGCTTTCACTTCGGGAGCTTCACAGGATACAATGTAAATGACTGCATATTGTTTACGAACGATGAACTGAGAAACTTCCTTCTCTTTTCGAGCAGTGCCACAGGATCTTTAATGTCCACCCGAACAGGCATAGACGGGACCTCAGTTTAAAATTTCATTGGTGAACTTGAGTATCAGTCTGGATTGCGAACTCAGATCCCTGATGGGGTACTTGACCCCAAGACCTCTGACTCAGAGATCATAAGCTCTGTCTGGATGAAGAAGACTATTCGGTCAAGTGTGAATGGGATCCATAAGTCAGCTGGCTGGCATTATTAACTCCACCGGCTTGAGGACTTTATCACGGTTTGTCTGTATAAATTCGAGGCTGCTGTAATTACAAATAAACAAGTCGATTCCCTTTACAGTATATTATGTGAAGTGCTCCGAGACGTCTAGAAGACGTGTAATGCGCGAAATCAAATGCAAGGATTATTATTATTAATTACGGAGACTGAACTGGAGTTCACTTAGTAATAATGGGATGATATGATTAATAATAATCCCTGCATTTGATAGCAGCGTTTTAACACGTAGCCCTGTAGCTCGGTGGTTAGAGCATCAACACACGCATGAGAAACGGGTTCGATTCCAGGCAGAGCGAAACCTTGGGCAAGTTTCCCTTCTCCACAAACCTGCTGACAATCCCCCCAGGAGAAAAACACTGCGAGAAAATCGATCACTTTCCACCCAGTTCAGGCGCGGGACCTTGTCTCTGGGCTCGGCTGGTACTGCCTGCCGGTGAGTTGCTCTGTGATCGATAGAGTGTCTGTCTGACCGTCACTCACTCACTCACTGAGTCTCACAGTTGGTTTCTCTCTGTCTCGCTCTGTCTCTCCCTCACGCTCGCTGTGTGTCTGGGTGTGAGGTCGGTTGTCTCTGCGTCTGTCTGCGATCCATAGAGAGGGTCTGGCTCTCTGGGCTCGGCTGGCGCTGCCTGGTGGATTGCTCTGTGATCGAGATGGCGGCGGCTCTGAAGAAAGTGAGTGACTGACCCCAGAGTGACCGTCAGACCCTGTCATCCCACCCCCCCCCCCCCCCCCACACACCCCCCCCCCCCCCCCACACACACATACACCCCCCCCCCACACACACATACACCCCCCCCCCCCACACACACACACCCCCCCACATACACCCCACCCCCCCACATACACCCCCCCAACACACACACCACCCCACCCCCACACACACACCCACCCCCCCCCACCCCCACCCCCACACACACACACACACCCCACCCCACCACATACACATACACCCCCCCCACACACACACCACCCCACCCCCACATACACACACATACACCTCCCCCCACATACACACACCTCCACACACATACAACCCCCCACACATACCTCCCCCCCACACACACACACACCCCCCCACCCCCACCACCCCCCCCACACACACATACACCCCCCCCACACACACACCACCCCACCCCCACACACACATACACCTCCCCCCACATACACACACCTCCACACACATACAACCCCCCACACATACCTCCCCCCCCCACACACACACACACATCACCCCCCCCCACACACACACACACACACTCACACACACAAACCCCACCCCCCCCCACACACACACCACCACCCCCCCCCCCCACACACACACCCCACACACACAACCCCCCCCCCCCCCCTCACACAGAGTACACCCCCCCCCTCACACAGAGTACACCCCACACACACCCCCCCACCCCCACAACCCCCCCACCCCTCCCACACACCCCACCCACACACATACTGTACACCCCACCCCCCACTGTACCCACACACACAACAATAACAAAATTACATTTATATAGCACTTTTCACGTCGGGAAGACATCCCAAGGCTCTGAACTGTCAGGTCACACTCCCTGTATACATATCGATACATATACATATCACGATACATATCATTCAGGTCATACGTTTACCGCACACCCTGTATGTAGTGAGAGTGAGAGAGAGACTCACCCTGAATAACCGCCACCACGTATATCCAATAGACTACAAACAATGATCCTTGGGGTGGCGGGTGAATAAGTGATACGTGAGAATAAACGTGAGAAATGGGGACCTTAACTTTCTTTTCTCTTCTCCCTAACAGACAACTGGCTTGGTCGGGCTGGCGGTCGCCAAGAATCCTCATGAGGTATTGTATTTGAAAGTTTCTCCCTATTCTGTCATATACTGTTTTACAAACAACAAAATTACCTTGGGACATCCTCCCGACGTGCAAGGCGCTATAAAGTGTAATTTTGTTGTTGTTGTTTAGCGCCTTTCACGTTGGGAGGACGTTCCAAGGTCCTGAACAGATAGTATTCCAGACTTGAACTGGGGGTGAGGATTGGGGAGGGTGGTGGGCAGGGGGACGGAAGTTGATCGAAAGCACGGTCAAAGAAGGGAGCCTTCAGGTGAGTCTTGAAAGAGGCAAGGGATGGGGCAAGGCGGAGGGACTACGGGCGGGGATGGAGTTCCCAAAAGTTGTGCTGCCTTCAAAACTCTCTGTCTCTGTATCACCCAGTTCATTGAATTTAAGATCCTTCACCTCAAATTATATTAATGCTTGCATCTGCAGGTATTAATATAAGAGGTATCATCCTTCGAAAGAGACGTTAAACCGAGATCCTATCTGTGCCTGTGTAGTGGACATTAAAGGTCATGTGGCACCATTGGCACTCTCCCTGTGTCCCGGCTGACAAACCCCCAAGGTTTACAAAATAAATGGTCATTCACTTAATGGTTTATTGTTGAACATTGCTATGCACAAATAGGCTGCTGCGTTTGCCTACATATTATACAGTTACTGCACCATGGACAGTAAAATAAAATCCTGTGATATCTCGACAATTGTGCCAAATGTAAGCTTAATTTACATTATTCTTTTGCAGAGACTGAAGATCCTCTACAGTCGGATCCTGGGTGCCATACAGGAGATGCCCAAGGAGGCAGCCTACAGAAAGTACACTGAACAGATTGTCAACGATCGATTGAACCTGGTGGAGTCGGTATGTTGGATGAAGTTCATTTAACCTGTTTTAATCGTCTGGGATGTCAGCCTAGGAGTGTGTCTCTGATTGGAGCCTCATTTCAATGGCTTTGATTTGGCTTAAATTGTAACTCAGAAGAGTGGTTGAGGCTAGGGATCTGGAACTTCATTATGGAATCCCTCTGACTTCCCCCTCCTTCACTTCCTTCAATGTTCATCTACCTGATGAGCTTCCAAGTAGAGGGGAGTCACACCTGTTGGTTCAGGACAAAATTCAAACGCACATTCCAGGCTGACCGACCAGTGCATTGCAAGGGGAGAGCTGCAATGTTAGAGATGCTATCTTTCGGATGAGACATTAAACCAAGACCCTTCTACCTGTCAGTGGATGTTAAAGATCCCTGGCATTATTGTAAAAGAAAGGGGAGTTTCTCTTCCAGTGTGCTGGCCAACAATCCCCAGATAAAATTGGTCATCAACTTCACGGCTGCTCGTGAGGATATTGCTGTATACAAATTGGTTGCACATTTGCCTACAAAATACACAGTTACTGCACTTTACAGTAAATGCTGTGAAGCACTTTCAGACATATTCCTGACAGGATAAGGTGCTGTACCAAATGAGGATTATTAAATGACTGTGTTTCATATCCAAGCCACTCTTGTGACCTCTTGACTGTATGTGCTGTATGTTGTAGGAGAAAGATGTGCAAAAGCTAGAGGGGAAAATTAACGCTGGGCAGATCGAAGAAGTAATTTTCCAGGTACGTAGTGTTTCCAGAGCATTTCCACAGGATTAATATATTTTGTCATGTTGGTTGTGTTGCCTCGCCTTTGAGTACCTCAATGTACATCGAAAAACTTCCACTCGAAAGGAGAGGGCTGTTTTCCCAATAATCTGATCATAAGGCAATCATGTAACCTTCCTTTATATGCACTTGCTTTATAGCCATAGGCAGCATCAACTTCCAGGGATGAGCATTCCACCTCACCAAACCAGTCAGGAAGCTGTCTTATTCAATCCTCAACTGTTTTCTCTTCCCCCAAATCCATGCCATGATCCACTCTGCCTTTCGTCACCTCCGCAACATTGCCTGACTCCGCCACTACTTCACTCCTCATGCCACTGACACTGTCATTCATGCCTTTATTACATCTGGGCTTGACTAACACCCTGCTTGTCGGCCTCCCCAATTAATTTGAACTCACAGTTTAGGTTTGCGCTCTAGGGCAATACTGGGGAAGTATTGCAATGTCGGAAACCTTGTGTGCCGATTCACGGCCCTTGCAAACTCATTCATTTGCATCGGAGATGTGAGCTCAAGATACTAATGTGCATGTTTGAAGTTATGGGTATTGGCGTGAGGTTACTAAGGACTCCCTGAGAGACTCAGAGAGGGAAAACGTAGATTGGAAGAGTCAGTGAGAGAGGGACAGAGGGATGGAGAGAGAAAGAAGAGCTAGTTTTTAGTTGGCATTGAAGATGATTTGTATTGTGTGGGATATCCAATCATCCACATTATCCTCTTAGCTGCAAATGGGCTGACCAGCATGAAGAACCATATTTGAGAGCAATCAGCTGTGAAGCTCTTTGAGTCCCTTCGACTTTAAAGGTGTGATTTCAAATGCAACGACAACAACATCAACAACAACTTCTATTCATATAGCACGCTTCACACGGGATAGCGTCTCGGAGTGATGGAACGATTGTGAATAGATCAAAATCAGGCCGACCTCCGTTGAATCATACGAATTTACAGCCAAATTCGCTGATTGGTTCTGTACCGGTTCTCAGAGCAAGCTGTGTCTTGGCCCAATTCAATCCTGCTGCTCTGCTCTATCCCCGTACATCTGCAAGCCTTAATGTTTGACTTGATGTTGATTTCCCTATTGAGTGCACATTCCGTTCCAGTCACAGCAATTTTCCATAAACATGAAATTCAGGTTTGTTTGGATACTATTAAGCATGGTGATGGGGTGCACTGTGAGTCAGACACCCGACTGACCAAAAAAAACCCAATCCTGATTATCTTCTTTGACTTACAGGCTGAGAGTGAATTGAACCTGGCCCGGAAAATGGCTAAGTGGAAACCCTGGGAACCTTTAATAGAAGAGCCCCCGGAAAATCAATGGAAATGGCCGATTTAAACGATGGCTCCTTCAACGCACAAGCCCCCCTGACTCATCATTAAAATTATTCTCTAATGGTCAACATGTGCTCTCTGCTTCTCATTTTCAATTTGGCCTTTCCCTACTTTCCCCCATCCCCAGGGTCCAGAATTCACCCGAATCAATCCCCAATCCTATCAATATCATCCTCACCTCATACACACTTTGCCCCCATCCTCGTTTACCCTCCTCCACCCTTTCGCTGATTGGATGACTTTGAATGATACACACATTCACACCTCCCAATCTCTGATCTACTTCTATCCCTCATCCATGCATTCGGTCACATCAAGGCTTGACTACGGAAACTCCCCCCTCATCAACCTTTCCAGCTGTTCCCTTCACAAGCTGCAGATCATCCCAAACTCTGCAGCTTGTTTACTCACCTGCACCAGGCTCCGCGGCCACACCATTCCCACCCTCACCTGGCTTCATTGGCTCCCCATCCCCCAGAGGATCGAATTCAAGATCTTCGTCCTGACTTTCAAGGCCATCCACGGCCTTGCCCCTTCCTATCGCTTTGACCTTCTGACTCCCTACTACCTGCCCCCCTCCCACCCCCACTGGTCAGCAGACTCGCTGCTCCATTTCTCCCACCCGACTCGCTCCACAATCAGTAGCCAGGCTTTTAGCCTTTCTATCCCACACTCTAGAACTCCATCCCATAGTCCCTTCACCTCACTTCCTCCCTTGTCTCTTTCAAGGCCAGTCTCAAGTCCCTCCTTTCCGATCGTGCCTTCTACCACTCCCACCTCTCTCCCTCGCCACACCCTACCCCTCCCCCATGCTCGGGTCCCAACCCCTGACGTCCTCCTGACATGAAAGATGCTCTATAAATGTAATGTTATTGTTCCCATTCCTCTGCTCGCCCCTCCACTCTGCTAACACAGGATTGGTGCTCACCCTCTCCACCCCACTCCCCCACCCATCATCAATAAAATTGGTTGCTGTTTATAGGCCTTTGCTGTGCACTGGGTGACTAGTCCGTTTGCCAACAAATATAGTCTCTAATTGTAATTGTGAAATGTTTTGAGCAATATAAAAGTTCATATTCTTCATTGGGACGTTCTCCCAATGTGAAAGGCGCTATATAATTCCTTGTCCTCTATCCTTTCCTCCCCTCCCCACTGCTGTTGTGTGTTGAGTGTCAGTGTTATGCAGACTCTTCTGCAGACAGGGTCAGAGCTTGGAACCCGGAAGTTGGTGGTGGTTACATGCCGGTTGCCGGGAGACGACTGACAACAGCACAAGCCCTGGAGACAAGGTTGAGATATACAGGCCCTGTTCTGGCACACTCCAGCCTACTCTTTGTCAAACTCCTTGCTTCCCTTTGTGATATGGGAATTGTCTCTGTCCAGAACACCCGGCAGTCTGACTGCTTAGTTTAGTTTTAATTCTAAAAGCGATTCAAACTCCAGGTGAGTCAACATATTGAACAGAAGGTTTTGTCAGCAGTTTGTTCTGTTATTGTTTGAGCCAGTTGTGTCCTGTTCCCTCCTTCTCTTCCCTGGCTCAGGATCTGTCTCAAAATTATTCTTTGACCAGGATTTTGATTATCTTTCCACTCTGCTTCCTAGCTCGGACGCCAAACTAGGGCTGTTCAGTGCCTTGGGATATTCTCCCGGCGTGAAAGCCCTTGTGTAAATGTAAATTGGTACTGCATTGTGAGGACTGTCTGCCTCTGAGCAGGTTGGTCTCCTGGTTAAGCCCTTCACACGTTTGCCTGTCTTTTTGACCTCCGCCTGCCCCACTCCTCCAGCTCATAACCCCACCTTCCCACCCCCACTATCTCGCTATGTTCAGGTGTTGCCCTAAAACCCACCTCTTCTACTTTGTCAGCGTTCATCTATCCCTCTGCCCGTTCATCACTCTGTTTGTGCTCTGAGTTCTTATTCCATGAGAAGGGTGTTGTGTAGATGCCAGCTTCTTACTTGCGGTAAATGACACCTGTGTGTTTTCAATTGCAACTCCAGGTATGAGCAGTCCTCATACAGTTGTGAGGTTCACACCACCCACATCCACTTCCCTCCCAAAAAAGATCAGTCACCCTCTTGATAATAATAATAATCCTTGCATTTGATATAGCGCTTTTCACGTCTTTTAGACGTCCCAAAGTGCTTCACTGAATACACTGTAAAGTGAATTGACCGTGGTGTTATTACAGTGTCCATCACAGCAAGCTCCCAGTCAGTCCTGGCTGATGCTCCAGCATAGTGCTTGGGGGATTGCATTGCCAGCACTGCATTCCTTCGGGTAAGGTGTGGTTGCAGATGGAGTGGGGGCAGGGAACTTCAGAAGATAGTTTGAGTGGCTTTTTCTAGGGCCTTGTTGGCCCTCACTGACCCCTCGATGCCTCCATCTCCCATCAGTATATTTATAGAGGTGTCCTAGGAATTAGATAAGCAGGGAGCATCGCTTCAGGGAGACAGTGTGCATCCCATTCCTGATACAGGAAAATTACCATGTGAAAGTGGCAAACATGCGGAACTTGCTTGGAGACTGTCATCCATAATGATGGGTTTCTGCATTGGTCGATTGCAGCTGGCTGATTAAAAGACACTTCTTCTGGATATGGAATGCTCTCTGGTAGAGGCAGAGTTTAAGGAAGGAAGTTGACAGGTATGTGAAGGGTAGAGGCTGGAAGTTATATATCGGGATGGAGTGAGGGTGAGATTGAACCTGGCGCAGACTCAATGGCTCTGTGATTCTCAGGATATAATTTCATTTTGTAAAATAAGGTTAATGGCGGACGAAGAAGAAAGAGGTGAGCAGTCATCAGCACAGGAGTCAGTGGATGTGCCCCCAGAGTCTGAGCAAGCAGCCAACAATGAAGGAAATGAGCTTGTCGATGGGGGAGTGGCTGTGGCTACAGAGGTGATAGACCAGACAGGTGGAACAGAGCAGACAGGAGGTGCAGAGTCCGAGATTGCAGAACAAGTGACTGAGGCAACGAGTGGTGCGGAGGATGAGACGGCAGATGGGGAGAACAAGGGAGAGGGCACGGAGACTGAGGCAACAGAGGAGGAGACTGCGGAAACAGAGGAGGAGACTGACGAGGAGACTGCAGCAACAGAGGAGGAAACCGCGGAGGAGACTGCGGCAACAGAGGAGGAGACTGCGGCAACAGAAGGGACAACAGTTGGAAAAGTGCAGACCCAGATTGTCTTATTGGATCTACCTGGTATTTCCGGATGTGATGGTAAGTAGCTGTACAATACAAATACTTTTCCTTTTTCTGTTCATTAGAACACAAGATTGCTTTGGATGACCAAGGACGTTTGGCCTATTTGACCTTGATACCTCCAGAACACCCATCTGACTGATCCATTTTTCCTCCGAGCTCTTCCCAATCTCCCTGTGGCAAACTTAGTTCTCCTCGATCTCTCTGCTGACTCCTGTAAGCCAGTGTGATTTGTCCCAACTTCTCCAACTTCATAGTTTTGTCCTCTCATGGTTTCACTCTTACCTAGCCCAGGACGTTTTATGTCCTTTTCCCCCCGCATCTGTGCCATAACCTGCTTTGCCTTCCTCCAACTCTGCAACATGACCCACCTCCAACACTGCCTCACCCTCAAGCCGCTAAAACCCTCATTCATGTATTCATTACATCTAGGCTCAACTACAACTCAGCTTGTCCACAAGCTGCAGATCCGGAACTTTAGGTTCCATTGCCTCATCTCCCCCACACTTGCCTGGCATAACTGGCTTCCCTCAGAGGATAGAGTTAAAAATTCTCGTCTTCGAGACCCTCTATGGCCTTGCCCGCTTCTACCTCATTGACCTATAACCACCCCATCAACCTGTGTGCTCCCTCCACTCAGCAGACTCCAGCCTGCTCCACCAACCTGCCCCACCATCGGTGGTTGCGCCTACAACCTCTCTGCCCCCACCCTTTGGAAGTTCATCCCACATTCTCTTTGCCTCGCTCCCTCCCTTGCCTTCTTCAAGGCACATCTCAAGACCCTCTTCAACCATGCCTTCAGCTACCCTCCCTGCCCTCCTGATGTGAAAGGAGCTACACAAATGTAATTTAGTATTGTATTGTATTCTGCCCCTGCACTCTGGACTTCAACCTGGTGGAGGGGGAGGGGGGGGTGGGGGGGGGCGGGCGGTCTCTAACCTCACCCCCTCTGCGCTACCCTCTCTCTCCCTTGCCTCCTCTCCCTGCCTGAAGCTGGTTTAATTTCAAAGTATTTGCAGGCAAATGCGGCGATCAGCTTGCCCACAATACATCCCACAAACAGCCATAAAGTGAGTGACCAATTTATCTGGGGGATTGTTAGATGTCTTGATGGCACTATATCAAACTCAAGGATTACAATAATAACTGAAAGAGGCTGACATAGATGTCCTCTTGAAAAGGCCCTGGACAATTGAGGGTTTGCATCCAAGCCGGAGACTGGATTCAAAAGGGGTAGATGCCAATGAGGATGGGGGCAAGTGGATGAGGTGGGAATATGACTGATGGCACAGTCAAGGAAGGTCTTGAGACAACCCTGGAAGGAGACTAGGGAAGGGGCGAGGCAGAGGGGCTCCAGGATTGAGTTCCATAGATTAGGGGCAAAAAGACTTCACCAATAAAGTGAAGTAAAAAGCAATAAAGTGCTTTTATTTAGCGCTTTCCGCAGTCCTATATTACTGTATCATTATATCACTGGTGCTATTTGTCTTTACAAGCTGAAGGCAAATGTTTTCTCCTTTCTGTTGCCCAGAGATCGACACTCTGGAATGCCCTGAATCAGAGAACCCTCCAATGACCTGTGAGGAGATGCAGAGGATACTGGAGGAGCAAATGCGTCAGCTCCGAGAGTCGGGAACAGTGATCACCGTGTTTCCAGGTAAACCATGAGTGACAGCGTAGCTGAGGTTACAGGTAACAGTGAGTGGCAGCAACAACAACAAAATTACATTTGTATAACGCCTTTCAATTCAGGAGGACGTCCCAAAGCGCTAGATCCCCATGGTTACAGATAACTGTGAGAGTCAGCCTGCCCAAGGTCACAGGTAACTGCGGGTGACAGTGATCCAAGGTTACAGATAATGTGGACTAGACTGTATCCTCTGGTTGTATGTTTGGGGGAAGCTAAAATATTGGAGTTTGGAGGATTGTTCCATCTCGATCTGGAACAAACCCACACAGCAGATGACACGTTACTCCGAGGGAACTCATCGTGTGAAGCACTTTGAGACATTTTAACAAAGTGCATCAAATGCAGGCAAGGTAAGAAACAAGAGAAGGCCAGCCTGGTGTTTTATTGCTGGTAGGGGTTAGTCTGAACTTGATTCTTTATGTCTATGTAATCAGAGCATCTTGTGGAATATGCCAGGCTCAGATGAGATGTATAGAATCTGAGAGAGGAGCGACTGGGAGGTGATTGATTGGCATAAGACAGCGATTGAAAATCTGTGACAGGCACTGTGTATAAAAAATTACATGGGATTGAAAAGGTAAATAATTTCAGATTGCACCAAGACAGTAGAACAAGCAGACACAGGTTTAGATATGCAAAGAGTAATTTCAGGATAGACACCAGGAAGTTTTTTTCTACCACGGGGTAATTAATGACAATCATTGTATTTTTCCAATGACATGCAGGGATGAAATCTGAGGCTCAGAAGGAGTCATGTGTGATGGGGAGCAGGACCTTTGCACCGATCACTATCGTAAGAGACGTCTCGCCCAAAGGTGAGGACATTCAGTTCTGAAACATTTAATTTCAAAGCTTGTGTCAGCAAGGTTCATTTCGTGAGTTTCAAATTGTTACATTGCTTCCAAAACCAATCCCTGAATAATAAGGTATGTGACATCGATATACGTTTGTCAGTAAAAGACCTAATAGTAACGACACCAAATTGCATTTATAATGCACCTTTCACATAGGGACAACGTTGCAAGGCACTGGGAGTTTAGTAGGAACCTTTTCACGTAGACAGTGTGAGAGTGTGGAACTCACTACCGGAACCCGTGTTTGAAGCAAAAAGCGTCAATATATTTACGAGAAAACTTGATGCAGGCAGTAACGGTGTTAATGGATTAGGAGCGATTGTCTGAGATGTGATTGAACACCAAGAAATAGTGAAGAGAGTTTCTCTCTCCCGGTGTCCTGGCCAACAATCCCCCAAATAAAATCGCTTATTCACTTTATGGAGCTTTGCAGTACAGTAATTCCTGTGATTTGGAATGTCTCTGTGCCTTGATAAGGCACACTATTAAACACAAGGATTATAATTACTATCATCGCGCATGGTGGGACTGGTGGCTTAGATGACATCCTTATCAACAGAACAAGTGTAATTACAATAGCAACAACAAAATTATATTTATGGAGTGCCTTTCACGTTGCGAGGACGTCCCAAGGCGCTGAACAGTCAGATCAGGATGTGAGCAAGGGAGAGGGGCAGGGTAGGGGGGAGGGGCAGGAGAGAGTTAGGATGGGGAGGGAGAGAGTTGGGAGGGCAGCAGAAGGCACGGTCGAAGAAAAGGGTCTTGAGATTACACCCGAGATTGAGTTGTGGTACGGAGGTGAGGTGGTCCTGAATCAACAACTTGCATTTGTGTAGTGCCCTTTAAGTGGGGTAGCATCCCGGAGCACATGACAGCATGACCTCGAGCCAGGGGGAGAAGTCGTGGGGTGGTGACCGGATCAAAGACGAGTGTTGTTATTTTCGCATTCCACAAGCCCTTTCGGTCATCTTTCCCGTCTCTCAGCTCCCACCTCCAGCTAAGGTGCCCAGCGTCAATCTCTTAGAAATGAATTCCTCCTGACGTGAAAGGCACTGTATGAACGTAGATTGAATTTACAAAAGATTTAGAAAGCAGGTACTGCAAGCAAACAAGCCTCTCAACCCAAAGTTGGCATTTATATTCCACATAAGCCCCTGAATCCCTACCTTCTACAAAAGAATTTAGGAGGAACTATTTCACACAGAGGATGGTGAGATATTGCGTTGTGTCAGTGGTCCAAGATGTTATTCTGTGTGGAGGGAGCTATTCTAACTGTATATTTGTACATACTGTATTGTATTTCTGTGTTTTTCCTGCGTGCTCAGTACCCCCCACACCATCTATAACCTGTGGTCTGGATCAGCTCCCGATACCATCTGTTGTCGACAGAGATTTAAAGCTGAAAACAGTGATCCAGTCATACGCCGGCATCCTCAAGGACTCAGTGGTGGATGAATGCGTCACAGCGACAGGTACGAACCCATGTTGGGAGATGCCATTTTCCCCCTCGCTTTGCCAGCGCCGTAGCACTGAGTGCACTTTTCCCGTTTCATTTCAGACTCAATGTAGAATCAACCAGTTTACTGTCCTGCTTGGGGAGGAGGTAAGTGGTGGCTCCATGGTGACATGCTTGGAAACAGAATGTCAGATTCAGGCCAGCCTTCTCTGATGGCCACTAATCTGCTTCCTGAGATAGACAGGTCTGCGGTATTCCAGGGCACTGATGATGACAGCACAGCCAGCCTGGCTCATCAGCAGGGCCTAGAAGGGCAGAGAAGTCACTGGGGGTGGAGAGTCATCCCACTCAGCTCCTGTTAACCCTGTAGGCCAAAGCCAAAACAGTTGGGGTGATCTTAGCAGGACAACCAGCAGGAAAGCTGGCCAGGCAGTGCGCTCAAAGGCAAGCTATGTGGTTTTAGCTGGTTAGATTCCAGCAGATATCCCAACACATGCTTTGGGATCCCCAATGCCTTGGTTGGTCCCCATCCAGTATTGGCACCCCAATACTGGATGATAATCCCTAGATAAAATTGGTCATTCACTTTATGGCTATATGTGAGACTTTAATCATAATAATAATATTAATAATAAACCTTGCATTTGATATAGCACTTTTCACATCTTCTAGACGTCTCAAAGCGCTTCACAGAATATGTGTAAAGTGAATTGACTATATTTGTGGATGAAACTTTGCTGTGTGTAAACTAGCTGCTGTCTTCGCCCACAAATACACACTCGCTCCACTTTACAGTATATCCTGTGAAGCGCTTTGAGTTATGATAAGGCAACAATTTACGTTTTTTTGTCTCTTGTTCTCGTCCCTAGTTAAAGTGGTGCTACTGCCTGATGGACATGTCATGACCCTGGCCTTTCCCATCTGCTCCACTGTGGGGAAACTCAAGGAGCGCTTTGGCAAGGAGCTGAAAATACCACCACGAATGCTGAGATTAACATATGACTGTAAGTCTGAATTGAAATGAGAATAATGTCATGATAGCAACCCTAGTGTTTGTGTGTCAGCCTGGCTCAGCCACTTGCACTCTTCCTCTATCCCTCCGGCTTGTCCCTTCCTACCCCATCTTCAGGTCACAACTGAAGATACTCTTATTCGACCATGCTGATGGTCATGTCCCCTTTCCTCTGGTTCAGTGTCATTCTCCATCACTGTCAAATGTTTTGGGACATTACCCTGTGTGAGGGGTGCTATACAAATGTAAGTTGTTGCTGAGTCAGAAACTTGCGGGTTCAAGCCCCAAGTCAGGACATTGAGCTCACAATCTTTGCGAACGCTCCAGTGCAGTCCCGGGGGGATAGTGCTGTATTGTCAGAGGTGCTGTCCTTTGGATGAAAGGTTAATCCGAGGTTCCGCCTGTGCCTACTCAGGTGGACATTAACTATGTTGCTACACTATTGGAAAAGAGAAGGGAGTTTCTCTCACCCAGTGCCCTGGCCAACAATCCCCCAAATAAAATGTCACTTCTATTCTATTTGTGGGATATTGGTGTGTGCAAATTGGCTGCTGCATTCACTAACACAATACACAGTTACTATACTTTGCAAGTATATGCTGTGAGGTGCTTTGAGACATACTTGCAATGTGAAAGACTGTATCAAATCTAAGGATTATTGGTATGATGATCTCCTCATACTCCTTTGGTCCCATGTTAAAGAGATATTTGATTGGAAGCTTTGAATTTAACTTTATTCTATCTTGGAATGTCTGATCAACGTTTAAAAATGACAAGATACTCCCCACAAGAAAGGTGCTTTATAATGCACATTGTTATAGTTGTGTGGAATCTGCTCACGTACCTTTTCTGTTTGAATATGTTGCAGCCAATGTGGTCAACGATTCCCAAACGCTGGTGGACTTGGGAGTGCGACCCCATGGAGCGTTTCAGCTCGAATTGTCGTCCATCAGCTCCTTACACTTTCCCATCAAGCCAATCCGCATACAGCAGCTTCACACCTCGGATATCATAACAGTCAAGGTCGTCAAAGGTAACTTCAGGCATTTTTCCTGCTCAGCTACAAAGCTTTAAACTGGGATAGGGTCATCCTAGCTGGACAAGCTGCAGGAAAGCTTGGCAGACAACAATTTCAACCCCAAGCTACGCAGGTTTAGCTGGATAGACTCAAGCAGTTACCCAAACGCACACCCTGGGGTCCCCAAGCCTTGGCCATTGCCAATATCCATCTATTACTGTCAGGAATTAGGTAAGCAAGCTGCAACTCCCTGTCCCTGTCCTCAGGTGGACATTAAAGATCTCATGACACAATTGGAAAAAGAGAGGGGAGTTTCTCTCTCCTAGTGACTTGGCAACAATTCCCCTGATAAAATGATCACTGACTTCACAGCTGTTTGTGGAACATTGCTGTGAACAAATTAGCTGCTACATTCGTTCACAAAACAGTCATTACACTTAATAATAATAATAATAATGATCCTTGCATTTGATATAGCGCTTTTCACATCTTCTAGGTGTCTGAAAACGCTTCACAGCATATATTGTGCACAGCAGTGTCCCACAAACAGTTATGGATCGAAATAAACAATTTATTATAGGATTTTTGGGGGATGGATTATTATCAGGCGTGTGGAGTAAGGAAACTTGCCCAAGGTTTCGCCCTGACCTGCCTGAATTCGAACACAGGTCTCACGCTTGTAAGGCGAGTGCTCTAACCATTGAGCTACAGAACTGCACATATCCATATGAAGCGCTTTAAGATGTCCTTCTGATGTGAATGGAACCTGGTCAAATGTAAGACTGCGGGCCATCAACAGTAACAACGGGTTGTATTTATATAGAGCCCTTCACACTGGGTAGCGTCTCAGAGCAGCAGAGCTGGGCACTATGGAGAGTGGGGAGGTGACTCTAGGCGAGGTTGAAGAGAAATCTGAAAATGGGCATGGAGGTAGCAAAGATTGAGCCAAGGTGATATAGAGATGTGTGGCAGAAAGCACGCCAATAGTGGAACGGAATGGATCGAGGGGCAAGCAGAGAGCCTGAGCCAGCCAGCGTAGTGGTGGGGGAGGTTCTAGGTAGAGGAGTGTGGTGGGAGCAAGAGGTTTTTCTCATGCATTCAGTGACGTGTACACACCTTGCAGCCGACAACACCTGTTGTGAAGTGGCCGTGGAGATTGAAAAAGTTGCCTCTTTCAAGCCCTTCCTCGGCGGCTACAGGCATAAGGTGACAGGGCAGGAATTCCACCACGCAGGGACACAGACCAAGATGAAGAAGCGAGTGGATGACGGTGTGGAAAGGTTCTGCAGGGAGACCCAGGTATTGTCTGAGAAATGTTGGTAGAGCTCCATTCACCTCCAGCGCTCTACTCAACAGACTCCCCAGCTCTTTCCTACATAAGCTGCAGACTTTCCAGAAATCTGCAGCTTCTGGTCCTCTCCCATAGCAACCTCCAAAGCCTTTCACTCCCTTCCTTGCTAAACCACCCCCACTGCAGTGGAGCAAGATTAATTTTCGTCCTCAGCTTTAAATCCCATCACGATCTTGCCCCCATCTTAACTCTGCATCCTCCACAAACCCTACCCATGCGGCTAATCCTTCCGCTCATCGTTCACGTCCCCTACCATCACCAGATGGTCTTTCAGACATTCTGCCTCCCCTGTCTGCCCTGAGCTGCATCTTAGCGGCCCTGAGATAAGAAATCAAATAAAAGACTTACCCCTTCAATCACAACTATGATCACCTTCCCTGTCTTTTCCTCGCTGGGCATCCGGCTGGAATTTTGGCCCTCTCTAGAACCATTCAACGATAGAAATTTACATGCAGAAGAAGGCCATCGTGAGCAGGCTGTCTCGCACAAGAGCAATCCTTTCAGTCCAATTTACCAGCACTTTCCCCCACGCCCCTGTAGCTCACTCTCTTTAAGGCATCTGTTTAATTCCCTCTTGAAGGCGAACAAGGATTCTGTTTCAATCATCCGTCCTGGCTGGGCATTTCATCCTCAAAACCCATCCGCCCTTGGGGCTGCACTGTGACCCATTGTCACAGTTTCCAGAATGTATTATCTTTCTCACACACACAGACAATTTTTGCGAAGAATCGTGCCCAGCAGACAGCAAACAACACCTCCACACAGATGACTAAGATCAGCTGCTACGTTTCCAATATCAAAGACAAACTTGTCTGTCCCGGCGTCTACATGACGGCTGCTGAGTTCCACAGACGACGTCTGAAAGCGGTGAGTTCCAGAGATTCGTCTGGTGACAAAAAGTTTGAACTGTGTCCCTCTTCAATTCTTTAAGATTATCCGTCCTGGTAACCTCTTGACTCCTCTTTTGCTTCTTTCTTCTGGCTGAGATTGGGTGGGGAGGGGTGCGGGGGTTGGTTCATAGTTCTGTAATTGTCACATGTCCTTAAGAGCCTGCCTCAGTCAATGACACATTTGGCTCTGAGCATGCAGGTGGTGGGTTCAAGTCCCACATTTGTCTCAGCGCCTTGGGACGTCCTCCTGACGTGCAAGGCACTATACATGTAATTTTGTTGTTCAGTCTCTTCAGTGCTGTCCTGAGGGGAACCCTGATTTGTTAGAGAGAGGTACAGTACTGTCCTTTGGATGATACAATAAAGAAAGGTGCTGTCAATGCCTGTCCAGGTGGATGTTAAATATCTGAGAGCACTACTCAAAAAGATCATGGAATTATTCTCCATTGTCAATTCAATGCTGTGAAGCACTTTGGGAGATTCTTCCAAAGTAAAGGCGCTGTATCAAATGCAAGGATTATTATTATTATTTTTCTCTCATATACGTATCTACTTCCAGATGTATTTTCATATACTTGTCTGCTTCCCTCCTGAAACCCACAATGTTTTCCTCTGTACCACCTTACTTGGCGGAACATTTCATTTCCCTTCATTAACCTTTGCTCCTACTGCCGTAGATAATTGTGATCCAGACACATACTCGGCGCTGGCTGTCTCAGTCCTATGTCCAGCAACTGAAAGTCCAAAGGGACAGATGGTTGGAGTGGACAAAGCTGGAGGAGCAGAGCAGACGGCAGAAGAAGGTAGACTACCTGAAGGAGGAATATGAGAGACGGATGAACCCCAAGACCAAAGAAGACTTTGATCTGCTTTATTTCACACTGCAAAGTAAGTCCTTTAGAAAGTCTGAGCGTGAGAAGGGGATTTTAAATACTGAGCACAAGAGAGCTACTTTATTTCCTGGTCTCTTGTTACGCATATCAGGGTCCAATAAACAGTGATTACCCAGTCCTCTGGATATCGCTGTAGGGAAGGAAGCCATTTTGTTTTTATATGCTCAGCCTTATCTTAAACTGGATGTCACTCAGAAACAAAACACCGTGTTTTCTTCGATCCTGCCTTAGTTACCTGTTGCTCCTGCGTGCCTTCCACCCGATACCGACTCCAGCTCAGGTCCGAAACATTGATTGTCCAGCACCTTGGGATGTCCTTTCGATGTGAAAGGCACGATACAAATGTAATTTTATTGTTTAAAAGTATCCAAACCAACTCATATTTCCCCTTTCGTGCATCCCACCCACACTTGGAAATTTCCTTATCTGGAATGGAATGCACACATCCTCTCTATCTCTCTCGGAAACTGCCCAGCTTGCTATAGAGAGCTGTGCTGGCCAAGCTTCCAATTGCTTGTTTCACTCGGACCACTCTGGCCAACACAGAGTGTTCTTTACACAGAGAGTAATTAGGGGGGTCAAGGCCAGAACACTGGAATTCATTGAAAAAGCAGCCTGATGCTGTGTTTGGGACAGTAGACTGAGTATTCTGGAGTGATGAGGTCAGGAGGGACGAACGGTGTTCTTCATCTAGACAGAGCTTGTGACTTTGTGATTCCCATGTGCCTATCTGCAGAGTGGAAGGACGAAGAGCTGGATTATATAAACAACACGCTGCGTGGCCCAGCCAGGAAGGCTGCTCTCTGCACTCTGCTCGAGAAAGAGGCTGAATTGATCTCATCTATTGGGCGTCACAAAATCCGTGCTGAGAAGGAATTAAAGCCACTGTTAATCGAGAAGCTTTTGAGTAAGGTGCGGGCTGCGCTGTCTGCGTAGAGTTACAATAACAAAAAGTTATATTTGTCCAGCACCTATCACTTCAGGAGGACTATCACTTTCAGCACCTTGGGACGTCTTCTCGATTTGAAAGGGGCTCTAAAAATGTAATTTTGTTGTTGTTGTTGTTGTTGTTGTTGAGGACATCCCATGGCCCTGGACAATCGAATTTGGACCCGAGTTAGGGGTTGGATTTAGGGGGGAGGATACGGATGAGAGAGTGACTGAAGGCGTGGTCGAAGAGGCAGATCTTGAGATGTGCCTAGAAGTAGGCAAGGGAATGAGTGAGGCCAAGAGACTAGGATGGATTTCCAAAGGGTGGGAGTAGAGAGGTTGAAGGCCTCAGAGGTACAGAGCCATTATATAAGGATAGAGTTATACAAAGTGATTCAGCACTGAAGCAGGCGGTTTAGCCCAACTGGTCCATGTAGTGTTTATACTCCACACGAACCACCGCTTCTTCTATTCACCGCTCTATTTCTTTCTCCTATTCCCCTCTATTCCATCTCCTATATCTCTCTATTCCACTCTCCTGTACCGCTCTCCAATGCAATTGTGCATCAAGTTTCGTTTGATATACACAGATGCTTTTTGCTTCAAACACAGGTTCTGCTAGTGAATGTCGCACTCTGACACTCTGTCTTCTAATGTCCATTTAGGTATCAGTTAACTCAGTTGCCACCACTTTCCATTATGAGTCAAAAGGTTGACCTCCACCAGGACTTTGATCTCACAGTCTAGGCTGATAAACCAGTGCAGTCCTGGGGGTGGGCTGTCCTGCACTGTTGGAGGTCCCGTCCTTCAGATGAGTCGTTAAAACCAAGGTGTCCCACCTATCTGTTCAGGTGGATATTAAAGATCCTGCAGCACAGTTGAAAAAGAGAAGAGAGTTTTGTTCTCTCAGTGTACTGGGCAGCAATCTCCCAGATAAAAATAAAAACCCATCTGTTGCCTTTTCTCCCCCACTTTCTTCTTCTCTATCATTCTTTCTCTTTCACTCTCTTTATCTTAATCTCTCTTGCTTTCTCTCATGTCTGTCTTTTCCTTCCTTTGTTCACTCGCTATTGTCTCTGTTACTCGCTCTATTTCTCATTTTCACACTGATATCAATTTTTTTCTTGCTTTTTCTTTCTCTTTTTCTCTCCCTTAGAGGCGACATGATTGTTGTCTTTAAGTTGCTAAAAGAGAAAGGCAACATAGATCACGACAGGCTGTTTCAACGTCCAGAATAATAAAACTAGAGAACGTGGCCTGGGATTGATAGGGGTAAAATTTACAAAGAATCTATGCAAACACTTTTTCAGTGAGTGAATAGTGAACCTGTGGAACAGGCTCTCTAGGGAGATGGGTAAAGCAGGAAGTGTTGATTCCTTCAAACATAAATTAGATAGTTTTCTTCTGGGTAATAACCTTATGGGATATAGTACTGTACGTAGGTAGTTTGGGACATATGTGCATGCGACCGCCCGGAAGATGAACTAGGTGGACCATGTTTTTTTTTGTCTAGCATTTCTTATGTTCTTCTGTTTCCCTCTCTCTCTCCCTCTTTCTCTCTCTTGCTCCCTTCCCAGTGTGCGGACCCGATCCGGTGGAGGGCATTTGATGGAAGAATCACTGAGATGGACACACAGTTCACTCTGCGGGCCAAGGATCTGCGGGACATTTACAATACCATTAACATGAAGTACCTGACCCAAGATGAGAGGCTAGATGCTCTTCTCACACTAAAGCAGACGGTCATGGTATGTTCAAGCGCCTTTGGTTAGGCTGGTTCTCTGGAAGCAAGTACCTCTATGCCTTACGCCGTCCTACCTCTCTGCCCTCCCTCATTGCAACCCTGCCCCCCTCTCCCCATGCTCGGGTCCTGACCTCTGACCGTTCAGCACCTTGGGACGTCCTCCCGACGTGAAAGGCTCTCTATAAATGTAATTTTGTTGTTTGTTTTTGTTGCTTTCTCTATCTCGGGTTCCCGTCAGCATGGTCAAGCGTATGAAATGCCCTATATATATTATACCTCTTCCTGTCTGTGTAAAGGAGCATGATTGTAGGTTGACGCAGGATATTGTGGAGCTGATTGACAGAGAGGCTGATCTCCTTTTACGAGATGTGAAAGAAAATAACCTGAAAGGTCTCCGGAAGAGAATATCCACCCTCTTTCTTCAGTACATTAAAACCCCGTTGTTCAATCCCGAAGTTGCCAGATTTCTTAAGGTATGTGTGTTAAAGATTGTCTTGACTCAAAAACAGAAAAGTTTCTCTCTCCCGTTGTCCTGGCTGGCGATCTCCAGATACAATCTGTTTCGACTTGTCCAGAATAGTAAAACCGGAGGATGTGGCATATGATTGAAGGGGGGGGGGAAATTCAGAACAAATCCAGGCAAACACTATTTCAATGAGCAACTAGTGAACCTGTGAACTTGGTTCCCTCCCTCCCTCATTTTGTTCAAGGTCCATCTGAAGACTGCCCTCTTTGACTATACTTTCAATAATCTCTGCCCTCCCCCACCCGTTCGACTCCCATCCCCAGCCCAGATGTCAAAGACAGTGAAAGGCACCATGTAAATTTGTAATATCATTGAAAAAGTGGCTTCATGATGTAAGTGGATGACATCCGACATTGACATTGTATTGTCCTGCAAAGCTCATCTGTCCTATTCTATGCCGACCAGTGTGTGAACCTGCACTTCTTCTCCAGGTGCCACAGGACCCGCTGCAACTGCGGAAGAGAATTTACTACTGTTCGAGTTGTGGCAGTTATTTGCCGTCCACGGAGTTTGTGCTGTCCATCACCTCACAGAGTGTTGGGTCGTGTCGCAAGTGCATCCGGCTGCGCAATGAGGCTGGCAAACGGGAGGAGTACTCCAACTACAAGCTGATGCTCACTGAGCTGAGGACCATGGAGGCCTCCTACAGGGACGGAGCCCAAGTGGCATTCCTGGTTAAGGTACGAACGCGGCTGTGAAAGTGGGGATTTTGGGGCATTGGGCAAATTTCCTTACTCCACCAAGCCTCTTGTTTACCTAACAGTAAGCAGGAACCTGGTTGTCAGTCAATTGGCGGAATCGCTTTTCCGGAAGTAATAATTCCTTTAAAAAAAAGTGGTCACCCTACAGCACATGCGGTAAAGTGCTTTCTGACATTATATTGATGTGATACGGCGCTGTATCAAATGTAAGCATTTTATTGTTATACTCAGCACTGGGAAATGCTTGTAGGTTTTATATTCTTTGCTAGAAGGTGTAGCAAGATCACTTGCCAACAGGAATAAGCTTGGTTCAAAGTCCTGACATTGGGATCAGGGAATCCTCCATTTCAGTTCCTGTTACCCTGTAAGCCAAAGCCCTGGTGTATAGGGTGGTCATAGCTGGAAAGTATCCAGATAAGTGCTGTCAATGGCAAACCATGTATTTGTTTGCTTGTCAGGCTCCAGCAGTACCTCAACAGATAGCCTGGGGTCCCCAAGCCTTGCCTGTTGCCAACCTATGCCTAATACTATCCAGAATTAGTTAAATAGGATGTGTCCTTCCGGGGAGAGAGTGCTCATTTGATGCCAACAATCTATCTCTGGGATTTCCATGTGTCGGTTGGATACATGGAATTCTCAGTGGGGTTTGGATGCTCTTAAGCACGGTGATGGCATTCTGCATGTGTCAGACACTCGGCTGACCCCCAAAAAGTAATTCCCAGAGTCACAACCCTTTTCCTTCTCATCGCCAGCAACAAGATTTGAAATACCTGGTGGAAAATATCTGGAGTGGTCAGTCAGCGCTGAGCGCTGAGACCAACTTGCATGAACTGATCCTGGTCAGGTGGGACAAGACGAAGGAGTGGTCACCGTGGAATTGTATGCTCCTCACAAAGGAAGAAGCAAAAGCTCACTTTCTGTTGAAAGACATCAAAAAGGTAAAAAACTTATTTTATTCCTTCATTTCTTTGTCAGCCCAGCTTAGTCTTTTGCACTCTCGCCTCCAAGTCACAAGATTCCGGGTTCAACCCCCATGTCAGGACTTGGAACTCCTAGCCAGACTGACACTGTGCAATGCTGCGGGGAAGCGCCTCTTTGTAGGAAGTGCTGTGCCTTAGATGAGACATCAAACTGAGGCCCCGTTGTTTAATTATGTCCATCAATGGCCTTTTCCCATCCTATCTCTCTGACCTGCTTACTCCCTATCAACTTGCCCACCCACTCCATTCAGCGGGCTCCAGTCTGCTCCATGTCTCCCACCCGACCTGCTCTACTATTGCGGCTGGCTTTCAGCTTCTCTGCCGCACTCTTTGGAACTCCACCTTTCGCCTTGCTTCCTCCCTCGTCTCCTTCAAGGCTTGACTGAAGACCCTTCTTTTTGACTGTGCCTTCAGCCGCCCCTGCTATCCCCTCTGCCCTCCTTCATCTCAACCCCAACCCTCGGGTCCTGATACCTGACGATTCAGCAGCTTGGGATGTCCTCCTGATGTGAAAGGTGATTCACAAATGTAATTTTGTTGTTGTTTGTTTCCTCACTTCCCCCCACACAGCTTTTCCATACACCAATTGCACTATTGGTTGCTGAGCTACTGTATCACTGTCTTGATTAATAATTAAAATTATTGCTATTAATAATGATGATGTATGGACTTTGGCACTCTGCCCTTATTGCAGAGCTGATTTAAAAAATAGCAGCAGCTAGGTAATTACATCTGACCTTGACCTTCCACCCCGCACTCACGTCTCTATAAAATCTTGACAGGGCAGCCTGGCTTCTGGAAAGTGCTCGGGATTTTCATAGAAAAGGAGGAAATCGGCAATTCGTAAGAGGCATAAAAACATAAAAAGCATAAAATAACTCAAAGCCATCTCGACTTGGTAGTAGTGGTTTCCTCTCCTCCAAGTTACGGTGCATCTGCATCAGTGTAAAAGTGAGAGAAGCCGTGTCCACGTCAGCCCCGGGCAGACACCCCCCATTGCATTTGCGTGTTGGAATGGAAAAGGCCAATTTCGTGATTTCCTGAATAGCCCATCCACCTCTTGGAGTCATGAACTCACGCTGGGTTGTGTCTTCGCTTTCTCTCCCAATGCAGGACTATGAGCCACCGTTCATCCGCAAGATGCAGCACCGCCAAACTTTGGCCAAGAAATATTATGCTCGAATCCCTGATATCAGGAGTTATGCTGAAAATTGTCTGATGCAAGATTTGAATCCCCAAGAGAATGTAGCGTCGAGATCCAGCTCCTACAAGCCGATGATTTAAATCCTCTATTTCTCAGTGTGGGACCTTGGCAGCCTTAAGAAAACTTGGCTTCAATGAACAATTAAATTTTCCTGTCCTCCAGAGATCTGTTAATCACCAGTCTGGAGCTTCGTTGACCAGAAGCATCCCCCTTCCTCCTTTGAAATCTGCATGTTCTGCTGTTCTTGGTTAATCGTCCTATGTTTCTCCTCTGGGACTCACAAATTGCAACATACTGTACTGACTTGCAACTTGGATATAAAAGTTTCATGGTCAAGACTTTGTTTCCCACTTGCAATCCGGTTGCATTGATCTGGTTTGTGATGTGGAGTGTCTTTTGTTGTTTGTTGTTGTGATGGTATGTAGTGGGTTGGTTTGTGTCATGTATGTTGGTGTTTTATATGTTGGTGTGTTATGTATGTATTATGTGATATGGGTATTGTGTGTGTGCACAACAACAACAACTTGCATTTATATAGCATCCTTCACACGGGATAGTGCCTGGAGCGTTTGATAGTGTCGGAGTCACGTCTCACCTGCCCCTGACACCGAATCAGGGGCAGGTGGGACGTGACCATAAGCACGGTTAGAAAGCAAGGTCTTTAGGCGGGATTTGAAATTGGGGAGGGAGGGAACAAGGCAGAGTGATTCCTAGAGTTTCAGGACATAATGGTTAAAGGCACAAGAATTGATGGTGAAGCAGAGGGCACGAGGGATAAACAGGAGGACAAAGCTACTGACCGGAGACAATGGGTTTTGGAATGGGGTGTAAGCAGGTTAGAGAGGTAGGGAGGTGCGAGGGCATGAAGTGATTTGGATACAAATGTTTATTGTTGAAGGAATCTGAGAGAGATCACAATTCATGGGAACTTATAACCTACAGGTTAACCTAAGGTTATAATATTTGCATGGGTTTAAGTTTCCAGACATGGAGTCCCCCCCACACACACACACACAACAACGCATTTCACTCCCTTTCAACGGTAAATGAGTTGCAATCCCAGTTATATGGTCCTAACCACGTCGGTGCACTGGTTTCAAGGCCGCCATACCAGGCAACTGGAAACAGCTGGATTGTGAGAGGAAAGTAGCCCCAGGTATTGGGAAGCAAAACAAGCATCACAATAGTCTAAGCTGAGGGCGTTGTGCTTTGTCGGAAGTGCCATGCTTCAAATTATATGTTAAACTGAGGTCCCATCTGCCTGGTCATTAAACATCACATGGCACTATTAGATAAATGCTGGTGTGCATAAAATGTCCTGGCCAACATTCCTGCAAATAATTGTTGTCTATGGGAGACCTCTGTACACAACTGTCTGCCACATTGCACCCACAAGATATAGTCA
Organism: Hydrolagus colliei; assembly: GCA_035084275.1. Classification (NCBI taxonomy): domain Eukaryota; kingdom Metazoa; phylum Chordata; class Chondrichthyes; order Chimaeriformes; family Chimaeridae; genus Hydrolagus; species Hydrolagus colliei. The sequence continues at coordinate 34,034,766 of CM068746.1, forward strand.
AATTACTTTATCCTGTGAAGGACTTTGAAATATCTCAATGATGTGATAAGTGCTATTATCAAATGCAAGGATTATTATTTTCAACTTGCCTCAGTCTGTCCTCTGTGTGTCACCTGGCTCAATCACTAACCTCTGGGTCATGCTGGCTCATTCAGCCCCCTTGTAGACAAGAGCTTCTCTTAATATATTCTAATTGTAGTTTCAGATTGTGGTGGGATGCAGACAGTTCCCTGCCCCAGGGACACATTAGCACAGGTGTTCCTGCCTTCCTGAACCCAATTTTTGGCCACTTTCTCAGAAAGTTACTCTCTTTCTTTGTAGTGCCGTGAGCGATGTGTGTTTAGTGCCTCCATTCAAAGTGCATTGCTGGTGGCTGTTAAATTATTGGCCACACCAACTCATTGACCTCTGCTTTACAATCTTTCCCAGCTCAGTGTGGAATATTTTATGGCAAAGGCATAGAGACTTCTCTCAATGTCCAGCCTTTGCACAGTTCACATGAATACACACTGTTCACCAATGTTTACCAAGCGCCTTGGGACATCCTCTCGACGTGAAAGGTGCTGTATAAATGTAGTTTGGATTGGAATGTTAAGTGTCAGCCTTGCCACATTCTTCTAGCTCATATTGTCTAAGATGGTGCTCCAGTGCAGTGCTGGAGGTGTGTTGCCTTGTCAGATAAAATTTTAACCAAGTCCATCTCTGTTCAGGTGGAGGTTAAAGATCACAAGGCACTATTCGAATAGAGAAGGGTGTTTCTCTATACAAGTTCCTGGCCAACAATCCTCCAAAATGAAATTGGTCACTCACAACATGGTTGTTTGTTGGACATAGCTTTGTGAACTGGCTGCAATCCACTTTGAAACATCTCAATGATGTGATCAAGTACTATACCAAATGCAAGGATTTTTACCTTATCGCCATATGCCTTAATCCCTTTATCCATAAGAAATATATCAATCTCAACCTTGAATATATTCAAGGTTGTCCTATCTCTCAGCTCTGGTTCCTCCCCTGACATGAAAGGCACAAAATAAATGTATATTTGCGGGTGTTAGCCCAGGAACCGGACAAGAGCAGCACAGACTTGATACTGACCGACTCCAGGTGAGTTGGGGTGTGATTCTTTTTGCTGAATGTTGACTTTAAAATAAAAACCATGAGGAGCAAGCAGCATGCCTGCTCAGGGGTTAAATTGGTGACCTATTCAATGGCAACGATTGGATAACTAACAGGGGAATGAGTGTTATTGTTCGACTGTTTACCTTGTCAGAGCTGAGAAAAAGGACAGACTATCTCAGCCAGTGGCACTCTCACGTGCAGGTCCGAAGTTCAAGCCCCATGTCAGGATCAAGTTCACAGTCTAAACTGACATTCTAGTGCAGTGCTGGGGGGAGCACTTAAGATGTTAAACCAAACCCCCGCCTAAATCTGTTCAGATACCCATGGCACTTTAGGAAAAAATATGGGAGATTCTTTCCTGTGTCCAGACTGACAATCCCTCATATAAAATTAGTCATTCACTTTGTGACATGTTGCTGTGTACCACTTGGCTGTTGCACTTATCCACAAAATACTCAGTCGCTGCACAGTAAAATTCTGTGAAACACTTTGAGATATCCTTCCAAAATGAAAGGAGTCGTGTCAAATGCAAGCCAATTATTATTTAAATTATTATTTATCTGAAGAGTTCAAATGGGATGGAGAAATCGAACATTTAGCTGCTCAGCAATGAAATGACAATATAAATAATCCTAGCATTTGATAGCGCCTTATCACGTGGTAGAATTGTATGAAAGGGTTTTGCCATACAATGTAGTGATCCCTCGCTTTTCTGTGTTTTCGGGTGGGTGGAGCAATCAGATTGTCTTGCCATATCTATTCCATGACTCTTTTCCCTTTCACTCCCAGACCTTTAGACTGTTCCTTTTGTGTTATCAGAGAGCCTTCATTGAACACACACAATCTCAGAAATTGGCAGTGTCACATTCCGCTTACTCAAGATGCTTTTTAAATGAGTCGCAGTGTCCTGGCCTCCATCTGCTTTCCTGGAAACCTGTTCTAGTCATTACCCCCTGGGTAAAGAAAAACGTTCTGGTGTCTGTACCAAATTTGTCCTATATATCGTCCTATATATCTGTCCGAAAAAACCATAATAGTAAAAATTTTCAATCCACGACTCTTTGTGGGACACTGCTGTGCGCAATTGTCTGCCGCATTTCGTCCACAAATATACAGTCAATTCACTTGATAGTATATTTTGTGAAGCGCTTTGAGACGTCGATATATGAAAAGCGCTATATCAAATACAAGGATAATTATTATTATTACATCTCTAAACTTGCGTGTGCTTATTCTACTGTATTGTTGAGGGTGTACTGTTTCTATCCCATTTAAAATGTTATACATCTCTGTGAGATCCCCTCTAAGTCAACCTCTCTCAAGACTGAAGAACCCTGGCTTATCTCCTGCTTGCTCGTAGCTCATTCCTCCCAACACTGGGGATTAATAAAAACAACAACAACAACAAAATTACACTTCTAGAGCACCTTTCAAGTTGGGAGGACGTCCCAAAGCACTGAACAATAATGTCAGGACCCGAGTAATTTAAAAAACACAGAAAAGCACAGTTCTGTGGAACAGGCCTCCAACAGTAGTCGTACAAAAAAAATTAACACACAATAAAATGCAAATTGTGTCCTGTAAAGACATGAAGAATCGTTGCTCTTTGGTCGGAGTAGGGGGAAGAGTTAGGAGGGGAGCAGAAGGCATGGTCGAAGAGTAAGGTCTTGAGACTGGCCTTGAAGGAGGAAAGGGAGGAGGTGAGGCAAAGGGTTTGCGGGATGGAGTTCCATAGTGAGGGAGCAGAGAGGCTGAAAGCCTGGCCACCGATGGTAGGGCGCTTAGGGCGGTGGACGCGGAGCAGGCCAGAGCCTGCTGAACGGAGGGGATGGGTGGGCTGATACGGAGTCAGCAGGTCAGAGAGATAGGCAGGGGCAAGACCGTGAATAACTTTGAAGGTGAGGACGAGGATCTTGAATTCGATTCTCTGGGGGATGGGTAGTCAGTGGAGATGGGCAAAGGTGGGAGTGATGTGGTTACGGAGCCTGGTGCAGGAGAGTACACGGGCTGCAGAACTCTGGATAATCGGCAGCTTGTGAAGGGAGGAGCTGGGAAGGCTGACGAGGAGAGACTTTCCGTAATCAAGCCTAGATGTGATGAATGCATGAATGAGTGTTTCGGCGCGTGGGGGGGTGAGGTAGTGGTGGAGTCTGACAATACTATGGAGGTGGTGGAAGGCTGTACAGGTCATGGAGCGGATATGAGGGAGAAAGGAGAGTTCGGGGTCAAACAAGACGCCCAGATTCCTGAATGGCTTCGAAAGGTGGTTCATTAACTCTATTGCTCTCCTCTGCACTGCCTCTAGGGTATGGGCAGCCCCCTTATGATACAGTGACAAGAACTGTTTTGCAGTAGTTCAGGTGTAGACTGACAGCCTGAGTATGATGTCCGGGGATCTAAAATCAACTGATTTAGCAATAAACCAAGACCCTATCTGTGCCTGTTCAGGTGGATGTTAAAGATTTCATTGTGCTACTCGAAAAGAGAAAGGAGTTTCTCTCTCCTGGTATCCTGGATATCACTAGCCGCAGATAACATCAGCCACTCACCGCAAAGCTGCTCGTGGGGCATTGCTTTGTGCTGCTGAGTTTGTCTACAAAATTCACGCTTTACACTTTATAATAAATCCTGTAAATCGCTTTGAGATATCATCCCAACATGAAAAGCACTGTGTCAATGTAAGGATTGTTATTGACTGTTTCCTTGGGCAAAGTGCGGCGAGTGATTAGACTGATTGGGGTCTTCTGAAGATCACCGCATCAGTAGTGTATTGCAGCCTTGCCTTGGATAGCATTGGAACAGCTGCAATAACCAGCAAAGGTCAAGGTTGAGAAATAGTTTCTATGAGAAAGCATTTGGTAATCTTTTTATCGCTTCACATGGGATACTCTGTGCCACAGAAGCAGAGTCCTTTGGGATGTGTTCATGGAAAATAGATATTGCATAGGAAGAGCATGCTCATAATTCTTACATTTAATATAACACAACAACAACTTTGATTTATATAGCGCCCTCCACGCCGGGCGGAGTCTCAGAGCGCTTCACAGTAGTGGATCCCGGGACCGAGCCAGGGGCAGGGGTAGAAAGGTGAGCAAAGGCACAGTCGTAGAGAAAGGTCTTTAACTGTGACCTGAAACTGGGAAGAGAGGGGGCGAGGCAAAGTGAGTGTGGAAGGGAGTTCCAGAGCCTCGGGGCATAGGGGCTGAAGGCACGGGTGCCGAGGGCGGAGCGGAGGATTCGGGGGATATGGAGGAGGCCAGACCCGGTGGAGCAAAGACAGTGCGTGCTGGTTTGGGGGGAGAGGAGATCAGAGAGGTAGTGGGGTGCAGAGGAATGGAGGGATTTGAAAACAAGGGTGAGGATGTTGAATCGATCCTCTCAGGGACAGGGAGCCAGTGATGTCTGGCAAGGACTGGGGTAATGAGGGAGCGAAGCTTGGTGCGGGTGAGTATACGGGTGGCAGAGTTTTGAATTAGCTGGACTTTGTGGATTGTGGTGGCGGGGAGACCGGCGAGGAGGGCGTTGCAGTAGTCCAGCCGAAAGGTGGCAAAAGCATGGACCAAGGTTTCAGCGGCTTTCGGGGTGAGGTATTGCCGGAGACGGGCGATCCATCGGATACAGTACCTTTCAGTACCTTTTGATAGGAAGTCCCAAAGCCCTTGATAGGATTCACTATAAAGTGGAGTGACTGTGTGTTTTGTAGGTGAATGCAAGGTTCATTATTGTTAACACAGAACTTTCAGATTATGTTTTTAATGCAAGAATTATTAATATTATTATTGATACAGAATATTCTAATTCCCAGCTATGATTTCATTGTAAGAATGATAACGATTACAGAGGCAGGTGAACTTCCTCTTACGCACTTTGTGTATTGCTGCTTTGAATCCACTATCAAATCCAGTTAATGATTGTTTGCTGAATGCTCCAAGGTTCATTGAAGATTCCATTATAAAATAATATCTGAGTGATTACCATTAAAAGCACTAATACCTGGACCTCCGAGTACAGATGAACTGGTAACAACAGTGTTTACAAAACATTCTTCTTTGTTCAAACTGGGGAACCAGTCTCAGGGAAGTCTTTATGTGTCAGCCTGGCTCCGTTGGTAACACTCTAGCCTCTGAGTTAGGAGGTTGTGGGTTCAAGCCTGAAGTTTGGACTTAGAATCAAATAGTCTAAGCTGTCACTCCAATACAGTGCTAGGGTTTGGTTGGGGGTGGGGTGCAGGAGTGTTGCTTTGTGGTTGGGGTGTTAACCATCTTCAGATGAAAAGTTAAACTGAAATCCCATATTTGCCTGTTCAAGTGGATGTTAATGATCCCATGACGCTATTGAAAAAGAGAGGGAAGTTTCGCTCTCCCGGTGTTCCTGCCAACAGTCTCCCCAGATAAAATCAGTCTTCGCTTCACAGCTGTTTGTGAGACATTGCTGTACGCAAATTAGCTGCTGCGTTCATCCACAAAATTATCCCGATATCCCTTAATCCCTTTATCCATAAGAAATCTATCAATCTCAGACTTGAATATGTTCAACGACTGAGCATCTACAGCCTTTTGGGGAAGAGAATTCCATACATTCTCATTCAAGACCCAGGTCAGCATATGTGTTTCTATATCTTGATATTTGCAAAAAAAAAGACAACTTTCATTCCTAGTGCCCATCATTTAGGATAGTGTCTTGGAGGGCTGAACAATGATGGCATCGATCTATCAAAAAAGGTGTAGGTTATCACATTACTACTTTCTTGTATTCTGTCCCTCGACAAAACAATGCAACTATTTTAGATATCAAATAAGTCTCACCAAGGTGAGTTGTTGTTGTTTTCTCAAACAATGGCTGGGATTTATGAGGCCCTACAGATTAGCTCGCAACATCGCCTTCACACATCAGGCACTGGCAGCATCAACCTCCATGGTTGCTCACTTGACCTCACCAAGCCAGTCAGGAATCTAGGTGTCTTGTTCGATCCTCAACTGTCTTTCCTTCCCCCACATCCAAGCAATAACTCGCTCTGCCTTCACTCACCTCCACAATATTGCCTGACTCCCCCATTACCTTACCCCCAAGGCCGCTGAAACCCTCATTCATACCTTCATTACATCACGGCTTGACTATGCGAACGCCCTGCTTGTCAGTCTTCCCAATTCCTTCCTCCACAGGCTGCAGATAATCCAGAACTCAGCGGCCCGTGTCCTCTATTGGTCCAAGCTTCGTGACCCCATCTTCCCCATTGTCGCTCGACTCCATTGGCTCCCCATCATCCAGAAGATCCAATTCAAGATCCTGATCCTCACATTCAAAGCCCTCCACAGCTTCGCTTCACCCTACATCTATAACCTCTTAATCCCCTACCAAGCTGCCCGCCCCCTCTGCTCAACAGGCTCTGGCTTGCTGCACATCCCCCGAGCCACCCGCTCCAACATTGGCGGGCGAGCCTTTAGCCACTCTGCCCCTAACCTCTGGAATTCCATCCCACAGTCCCTCTGCCTCGCCCCCTCCCTGGACTCCTTCAAATCCCTCAAGACATGCCTCTTTGATGGTCCTATTGGTCACTCTAAATCCCACCTTTCCCTCCACCCTCCCTGTCCCCAGCTTGGGTCTGAAACAATGACTGTCCAGCATCTTGGGACGTCCTCCTGACATGAAAGGTGCTAAACAAGTATAATTTTGTTGTTGTTGTTTCAGGTATTCTTGAACCCTAAGTGAGCTTTTTATTTGGAATGAAACCAGCCTAGAGGAGATAAATTTAAAGTGAGAATGAAACAGTTGAGGACTGAGAAAAAGAAGCGAGTTCTTCTCCCAGTGCTCCATCTGAATGTGGAACTCACATCAGCAGAACACCATAGAGGTGAATCAGATACGGATTCAAGAGCAATTGATAGATACTTGGCAAACATATTTCCTTAGTCAGCCTGGTGTCTCTGACACACACAGAAACCCGCCAGCATGCTTTGTAGTGTCCAGGCCAGCCTGAATTGCTAACTGGCTCAGTTGGTACCACTCCCGCCTCCCGAGTCAGAAGGTTGCGAGTTCAAGACCCAGGTCAGCATCTGGAACCTGTATAGTCTTCTAATCTGACATTTCAGTGCGGTGCTTGGGGAAGTGCTGTATTGTCAGACGTGCTATCCTTTGAATGGCATTAAACCAAGGTCCTTTCTATGACTGTTCAGGTGGATAGCAAAAATCTCAAAGATCTCTTGGGAAAAGAGAAGGGAGTTTCTCTCTTCCAGGTGTCCTGGCCAAGTATCCCCCAGGTGAAATAGTCACTTCATGAATATTTGTAGCATATTGCTGGGTGCAAATTGGCTGCTGTATTTATCCACAAAATGCAGTCACCACACTTTACAGTATTATGCTGTGAATGCTTTGAGAGGTATCCCAGGGCATGGGTGATCGCAAGGTGGAGAGGTGGAGAGATTCCAGGAATGAGGGGGAAAGCAAAGGTTGGTTCCAAGGAGCTGAAAGGATTTGGAGGAATGAAACTATTGATCCGACTCATAATTCTCTGAGAATTGCCGTGTCAGCTGTCGATAACTCTGTGTTTATTTAACTAATGTTTTGTTTGCAGTTTTACAGTTCACAAGAAGCAAGAGCCAAATCATTTGGCTTCAACTTAAGACAAAAGGAAGTACAGTACATTCTATTCTGCCATCAAATTGTGCACAGCAACATCTTTCAAACATCATTTCCATGGGTGGGGGGAATAATTTGGACAACTCCAGTGAATAATCCTTGACCTCTCCCCCCCATTTTACAAATTCACACTACATAATTTTAGAGACTCAGTCTGGCTCAGTCACTCGCACGCTCACATTTAAGTCAGAAGTTTGTGGGTTGAAGCCCCACACCAGGACTTGGAATCACATAGTTTAAGCAGGTGCAGTGCAGTGCTGGGGGAACGTTGAACTGTCTGAGTTGTCATTAATCAGATGAAACGTTAATCCGAGCTCCCCACTGTGCATGTTCAGGTGGATGTCTAAGATCCTGCCACACAATTGGAAACTAGAACAGAGTTTCTCTCTCCCAGTGTTCTGTTCAGAAAATCATCAAAGGCTCAGCGATTGGGTGGAAAAGATTTGTATTCTCCCAATCGGATTTGTTGTCGTTGCCCTCCATTCACACTGTCAGGATGTCTTAAAGTGCTTCACAAGATATACTGCAAAGTGTAGTGATGTGTATTTTGTGGGTGAGTGCGACAGCCAATTTGCACACAGCTATGTCCAACAATTCTTTGGGGAATTGTTGGCCAAGCCTTCAGGAGAGGGAACTCTTCTCTTTTTGGGTGCATTGAAACAATGAATGCCCACTGATACCACATTGTTAACATCAAAGCGTCAAAGCATCTCAGAATATTTCATCCTTGCAAGCACACTATCCAGTCCTCGACAACAACAACAACAACAATTTACATTTATATAGCGCCTTTCACGTCGGGAGGACGTCCCAAGGCGCTAAACAAGAGGCGTGTGACCCGAGCTGGGAGGGGAGTGTTTGGGAAGGGGTGAAACACGAAGGGGAGGTAAAAGAGTTCGGGGTGGAACAAAAGGCACGATCGAAGAGGAAAGTCTTCAAATCGGCCTTGAAAGAGGAAAGGGAAGAGGCGAAACGGAGGGATTGAGGGATGGCATTCCATAAGGTGGGAGCGGAGAAACTGAAGGCCCGGCCTCCGATGGTGGGGCGGTTCGGGCGGGGGGCTTGGAGCAGGCCAAGTCCTGTTGAACGGAAGGTTCGGATGGGCGTGTAGGGGGAGAGTAGATCGGTTAGGTAGGATGGGGCAAGGCCGTGCAAGGCCTTGTAGGTGAGGACGAGGATCTTAAATTCGATCCTCTGGAGGATGGGGAGCCAGTGGAGACGGGCGAGGGTGGGGGTTATGTGGTCACGGAGGCGGGTGCGGGATAGTACACGGGCTGCAGAGTTTTGGATGGCCTGCAGCCTATGAATGGAGGAACTGGGGAGGCCGATTAGGAGAGAATTTCCATAATCCAGCTGGGAGGTGATGTACGCGTGCACGAGTGTTTCGGCAGCGCGGGGGGTAAAATAGTTGCGGAGCCTGGCAATGTTGCGCAGATGGAAATAGGTGGTGCCGGTCAAGGCGCGGATGTGGGGGAGGAAGGAAAGTTTTTGATTGAACATGATGCCGAGGTTCCTGATTGGCTTTGTGAGGTGCAGAGTACAGCCTTGGATGTTGAGGCTGGCAGCGCCCGATGTGCGGAGGCGCTGGCTTGAGCCAATCAGGAGGGCCTCGGTCTTATTCACGTTCAATTGCAAAAAGTTGTCCCTCGTCCACGATTCGATGTCAGACAGACATGCTGTCAGAACATCGATCGTCTGGGGGTTGAGGGATGAGGCAGAAAGGTACAACTGGGTGTCATCCGCATACATGTGGAAATTTACCCCATGTCTGCGGATGACGTCGCCCAGGGGGAGCGTGTAAAGGGTGAAAAGAAGGTTACACTGACTACACTGGATCAATTACAAGCTCCCCACCCTCACCTAAAAATGCCTCCCATGTATCTATCCAATCTCCTCTGCTCATCCCTTCATCAGAAAACCTCAATTCCCCCTGCCTCTCTGAGCTACCATTGGAGGCTGAGGCTATAGTCCCTAATCCCCTAACATCTGAAATCCCCTCCCTCTACCTCTTTAACTGAGATTAGGGGCTTGAGTATGGGGAGAGATGACAGGCAGAGTTTGAGGAGGGGGTGAGGGAAATAAGTCCTGTGGGGGGATAAGGGAATAAGTCCTGCGTTGACCGGCATTACCTGGATACTTAGCTAGACCAGGTTATCTATCTGCTCCAGCATGCCTCAGGACTTGCTGGGCCAGGTGGGCATGGAACAGGGGAGCCGAGTTGAGGAGGGGAGGCACAGAGGTCAGAACATCCGAGAACATCCAACTCTCATCCAGTTGATAAACCAAAAACTGGGGCATTCTTTGTGGAATATGAGAAATGGGTTTGCAAGAGTTACCAAATGCTCAACAGAATCCAAGGCTAGAACTAGTTGCAACAACAACAACAAAATTACACTTGTGTAATGCCTTTCAAGTCAGGAGGACGTCACAAGGTACTGTTACAATAAAGATCTGCCTATTATCATAGGAGTGTGAAAGCAAAGCTCAGATAAGCTCCAGTTATTGTTTAACTCAACCTGCAGTGGGATTTGCTGCCTCGAACTGATACAATTGAAGGTGAGAATTTCCTTAACCATTAACCATGTCTTAGTCGCTGCAAGAGTTTGGACGATAAATAGCTGCGAAGAGCCTGTGACTCTCTGCAGACAGACAGGCGCTGGCCTCATTCTCAGTCATGGGCTTCCTTGGGATTCTTAGGTGCTACACCAAGCTGATCATCCTGGTGCTCACACCACTGCTGCTTCTCCCCCTGCCACTCGTCATCGGGACTAAAGTAAGGACCATTATTGCTGAGATTATCTACTTAGTCATTATTAATAATAATCATGGTAATAATAATCCTTGCATTTGATACAACGCGTTTCACGTTGGGAGGATGTCCCTAAGCTCTTCATTGGAGTTTTACAATGAAGTTAATGATTGTGTATTTGTGTGTGAATGTGGCAACTAATTGTTGTATGCTTCAACTGAATGAGACTTAATGTCCCCCAAACAGCCATGAAATAAAGGAGGAATTTTATCTGAGGGATTATTGGCCAGGATACCAGGAGAGAGAAACCCTTTTCTCTTTTTGAACAGTGCTGTAGGAGTTCAACTCCTGACCTGGTTTAAATGTCCACCTGAACTGGACTTCAGTTTAACGTCTCAACCAAAGGATAGCACCATTTGAAAACATAGCACTCCTTCAGTACTGCACTGTCACCTTGGACGATGAACTTACTCCCCTATGATGGTTCCAATACCTTATGACTCAGACGGAAGAGCTACTGGCTGAGCCAGGCTGTCACCTGTCATACACAAGCCATGATATAATTTTTATATCTGATTACATTAATTATTACAAAGAAGGTTGGAGAATAAAATTTATAATAGAAATAATTCTTGCATTTGGTGCCCTACCCTAGATAGGCTGGGGCTTTTTTCACTAGAGAAGAGATGTTTAAGTGGGGAACCTATCAAAAGGTCAGCATAAGTTGACTATTCCACTGGTTGGTGAGGGGGCACAATTATAAGATAAGTGACTAGGGAATCTAAAAGGGAAATTAGGAGGAATTACTTGTTGACTGCAAGTGGATCAATCTTACATTATATTTACAGTACTTTAAATAAATTGCTGCAATTTAACTATTAATTTTTAGATTTCAAGCACCAAGATAATCAAAGTCATAAACAACAGGCATTTTGTTTTAAAGATGATGCATGTTACAGAAAGGTAAAACCACCAAACTTGGAAATAGTTTGTCCATGCCATTTTACCCACTTGAGGCTGCTTTAATTTCTACTGGTTGGAACCCAATATTTATATCAGAATTTCCTTTGATCTTGTGCTTACGCTGTAAGCACAAAATCAAATCACTAGATCAAATCACAAGATCAAATCACAAATCACAAATCACTTTTCTCCCATCAATCACTTTTCTTCCATCATGTCACAAAATCGCAATCTTTGTTTTCGCTTTGTCTCATCATAAACCCAACATTATAAACTTTCCTTTATCTGCATGTGACCGTATCAGTAAAACAAACAGATAAGCACATCCTATTTCTTTAAACACAAATCATCATTTGGTTGAATTGGTTTGTTTTAAGACATCACTAAGTCTTAAACTATATGTGATACATCATAATGAACAACCAGGGAAAGATGACATATTTCAACCACTTAACTTGTCAAACAGTCTGACATCAAATACAGGGAAAAGTGTGACAGTTTTCATTAAAGCTTTACAAAAATATTTCTTTAATAGACTTTATTTTAAACAGAGTAAACCATTAAAATGTTAGAAAACTTCTAAAAGGAAAATGCATACTAAAATAGAATACTCATTTTAATAAAATATGAAAAGTGTTAAAATGCTAAGAATTACCACTACTGTATATCCTTTCTATTTAATAAATGTTAACCAGAATGTATATTCACATCCAATAATGAATTATTCCTATGTGAAGAACAATTCACCCAGAACGCTTCATACTTCACACCGAGGGCAGTGAGATTGTGGAACCTGTTGCCTGAAGTGGTGTTTGAATTAGATAGTATAGATGCATTCAAGAGGAAGCAAGACATGCACGGGAGGGAGAAGAGAACAGAAGGGTATAGGAGAGAGTGAGGAACAGGTGGACACTCAAGTGAAGTGTTGGGATATCCCAACTGTAGTTTAAACACTGGCACAGACTAGTTGGGCTGAGTGGCCTGTTTCCTTGTGTGCGTGCCTTACAGTCTTTGGAATTTTTTACAGAGCTGATAGCTTAATGGTTTGTTGTTGCAAACAAGACAAACAGATATTGCTCATTGCCGTGTCTCATCACCTTATCTCGACAAGTACAATAAAAGCCTCTAATCTACAGCAAGATGATGTGCTGAGTTAAGCAAGCGATTGCAGAGTGCTCCATCGGAAGCAATCATCTCCATCATCCCAGGGTTACATCATAGCTGTCCCACATGTGAGATACAGATTTCATGTTCACACTGAATTCACCATTTGGCTTATCGTCACTCTGTTCCTCACCCATATTCAAATCACACCTGAAGATCTTCCTTGTTGATTGTGCTATGGTCACCTCCCCTCTCCCTCTGGTTTGGAGTTAAATTTTGATTTCTTAAGCTCTCTGAGATGCTATATTGTAATTTTGTTGCTATTGTTGTCATTTAATGTCCAGCTGAACAGGCACAGACAGGACCTGATTTAAAGACTGTTATAAACCTCTGACAATGCAGCAACCCCCCTCGCCAGTGTTGTTGGGGGAGTTGTTGGGGACCTGCCAGTTTTATGTGTCTGCTTACTTTTGTGCTGTGTGTGATTTTTCCAGGAATCAGAATGTGCGTACATAGTGCTGGTGGTGGCTATATTCTGGCTGAGTGAAGCCCTGCCACTTGCAATCACTGGCCTCATACCAGCCTTGATGTTTCCTCTCTTTGGCATCATAAAAGCCAAAGATGTGAGTATGATCTGCTACACAACGGAGAGGGCTTTGGTGTTCAATTCATACTGCTGTTTATCAAGCGGGTGGTTGGGTGGGGTGGTGGGGGGGGGAGAATGGTAAGAGAGAGCAGAGAGGGCATGGGGCAGAGAGAACACAGAGAGGATAGGGGTACAGATAACAGGGGCAGAGGGTTTGTGTGGAAAGGGCAGAGAGGACAGAGGTATGATGGGCCCAAGAAACGGGAAGAGGAGGGGGAATAGATGGCACATGGACGAGGCCAGAAAGGACGGAAAGGAGGAATGGAGAGGTCAGGGTGTGAGCACAGGGTGAGGGTATTCTGAAAGTTTTCTAAAGAGAATTTGGTAAAGAGTGGCGGGGGGTGGGTAACAGGTGGGGACCCAGATGGTGGGGATGGAGCAAGTGAGCAGAGGTGCAGGGTTGGGGAGAGTGACTTTAACGGAGCCTCAGTTGGTGGGGAGGCAGGTTAGGAGGGTTCGGAGTTAATGGAGTGGCAGATTGAGTGACTGACTGCACGACAGATGGCCGGGGATTGACGGCTAGCTATTGTCGATGGCTGTTTTCAGGTGGCAAGTTCGTACTTCAAAGATTTCCACCTGTTGCTGGTTGGAGTCATCTGTTTGGCCACCTCGATAGAGAAATGGAACCTGCACAGGAGAATTGCCCTGCGGCTGGTGATGATGATGGGTGTCGACTCTGGCCGGTGAGACCCAGCAACAACAGGAGGCCACTCTCCCACTGATCGCTTGTTCCTTCACTGAAGCCAACCAGCCCAATCCAAATTCTCTGGTCTTTCTCCTTCCACACTAATCTCAGTCCCCTGCTCTTTCCCTGTTTCCTCTAATTCCAATTACCTGCTCTTATTCCATCCCTTCTGATCTAGAGCTCTGACCTGGAGCTTCTCCGCCTCCCCACACCACCCCCTCTTCCCCACCACCCCACGTCCTTCAAAATTTGTCTCAAGAACTTCCACTTTGACTGTGCCTTCGGTCATGTTGCCACCCCCAGCCCCCTTACACTTGCCCTCTGATGCAAATTCTTCACTGTACAGCCTCTTGAGACATCCTCCTAATGTGAAAGACTACGCAAATGTAATTTGTTGTTGTTCCTCTAACCACATACTGTCTGTCTGCTCCTAGGTTAATGATGGGCTTCATGTTGAGCTGTGCCTTCCTGTCCATGTGGCTGAGCAACACATCCACGGCGGCCATGGTGATGCCGATCGTGGAGGCAGTCACCCAGCAGATTGTCAACGCAGAAACCGAGGCTGAAGCCTTGCAGGAGAACGGGGTATCCAACAGTGGTTTTGAGCTGAACGGTAAAACACAACAACATTCATACAGCACCACCCAACTCTTAGGGTGATGTCTCAGAGAACTGAACAGGGATGGAGTTGGATACCGAGCAAGGGAGAAGGTGGAAGAGGTTGAAGAGATAGGTTTTAATGTGGGATTTAAATAGAGGGGGGCAAGGTAGAGGGGTAGAGGAAGATAGCAGTAGAAGTTAGAGGTGTAGTGGCTGATGGTACAGCCATCGATGGTGCTGCAGAGGTCGTGGAATGTGCAATATGCCTGGGAATGGAGCAAGAAGAGGAGTGGGGCATGAGCAGATCAGGGAGGGAGAGAGGTTCTTTGGCATGAAGGAATTTGTACGTGAGAGTCAAGTTCTTGAAATTGATCCATAGGAGATAGGAAGACAGTGGAGCCTAACGAAGATTGGTGTGATGAGCTTGTGGATTTAGTGCTTGTGAGGATTAGGGCAACAGAGTTTTGGACTAATTGGATCATGTGGATAGTGGAACTGAGATACAGCCTTCAGGTCCAACCATAGAGCAAACTGAGGTCCAAATCTTTGCTTTGAGATTATTGTTTGCTAAGGTTACTCAGCCCACAAACACAATCTGACGTTTGCTCACTTTGGAGTGTAGGTGATTACTGCCTGTGTCCAGTCATCCTGAGTTGTTAGTGCTGAGACCTTCTCTCCAGCTGCTTACAGTGATATTGCAACCCCCAACTGCACCACCATCACTACCACCAAAGTGTCTATGGGCGAGTTATTATCACCATTTTTAGGCATTTCACAGCATTTAAAAGGATTTTACTGGTAAGTGTAATAACTGTATTTTGAGGTTGCAGTCAATTTGCTCACAGGAATGTCCTTAAAAAGCCCTGAAGTAAATGAATGGTTTTATTTAAAAGATTGTCGGCCAGGACACTGGGAAAACTCCTTTCTATTTTACAATAGTGGGATCTTCAACGTCCCCTGAACAGGCACACGTGGGACCTTAGTTTACCATGTATTCTGAAGGACAGTGTCTCTGAAAATGTTGCACTGACCCAGGGCTGCACTGGCTTGCCAGCTTGGAATGTAAACTCAAAGTCATGATCTGGGGCTTGAACCCACTCAGAGATGAGAGTGTTATGGACTGAGCCAGGCTGACAACAATTGTCTGTGTGGAGATGTTGAAGGATGGGGAGAGGAAAACATAGAGATGCACTTGACGACGCTGGTCTTATTCTCCTGGATTTCTGTTTTTTGGTCAGCTGAATGTGTGACACATATGGAAATCCATCACTCAAGAATATGCAAAAAATATCCTACCTACACACAGAAATTCCAGAGATGTTGATTGCGATGCAATATGCACTCTCTCAATGGAGAAAATTATCTTATTTACCTAATTCCAGGAAAGTATTAGGCACAGGCTGGAAAGAGCCAACATTTGGCTCATTCCAACCAACCCCGGGTATGTTGGAGTCTAAAACAGCTAAAACCGCATAGGTTGCCATTGATATCACTGTCTGGCAAGCTTTCCTTCTTATCCAGCTAGGAATATCCTATCCACTTGGGTTTTGGTTTGCAGAGTTGACAGGAGCTAAGCCAGGCAGGATTGTAATCAGCAGTGTCCTGGAGCACTGGGGACCCGGTGTGGATCAGGAATCAGATTGGAGACCATCACAGAGAGCTGGCTCAATTTTGACATTGCATTGCCAACAGTTCAGCTCCAAGGAGACCCTCTTACACCATTCACCTAGCAGTATAGTCTAGCAAAAATCACAGAGCAGAGAGATGATAGAGCTACACTCACAAACCTCACTTTCGTTGAGCAATTCAACACGCAAGAGAATTACAATGTGGAGGAGTGACACATGCAAAGAGTGACACAGAATGGTGTGCTTCTCAATGTTGTGTTAATGCTTCTTGTGTCTCTTTTTGACTAAAGAAAAAGAAGATAAGATGAAGAATGAGGAAGGAAGAGAAGGGCAAGAACAGAAGAAAAATGACCAGGCGGAGAAGGACCCACCAGATGGGAAGAAGCTTGATACCGTGAAGCAGGAAAGGCAAGATCTGGAGAAGTAATGTCTTGACAATTTATACTTTCCATCTGATCTCTGCCCAATTTAACCCATTACACTCACTAGAGGCCTTCAATGCCCTAATGCCTCCCAATCTCTTTGCTTGTATCCCATTCCTCTGCCCAGTCCCTTGGCTGCATTTCACATCCTGCGTGCAGGGTGCTGAATAATTGTTGGTTGTTGTTTTCTCCTGAATGGAACCAAAATCCAGCAGAAATCTGAGATTTCTAACCATGTGAATATGAAAATCAGGAGTTTATGTTGAAATTGCGAAGTTCTTTGTTTGTGTCCCATCTGGACTACCTGGTCAAAAGCGTCATCTTTACTGCCACAGGTTGAGGAAGGTAAAATATCTATTTGTATGTGAAGCAAAATGATGGAATCTTTATTATGTGCATCATATTGGAGAGATATTAGATGTCTCAAATAATAGGAGGGGCGGGAGTGGGGGGAAAAAAAGGAGGAAAAACTCAATTTAAAACCCTTTTAGGATTACGCTTAAAAGAGCCAATGCAAATCTGATTGAGCAAAATGGTTACCTTTTGTGCTAGAATTTATTTCCATGGTTAAGATCTGACTACTGTTTCTTTTATCACTCAGCTGCTGCAATAATGTGGATGTCCACTCTTACAGGATCGAACCAGAGGAGGTATGTTCTTTTATTATTAGAATTTTATTCTGTTATATTAAAATGTTCACGCAGCTTGTCTCAGGCTCCCACACTCTCTCCGTGTGGTCGTTAGCTTGAGGGTTCAAACCTCCCCTGCCCATTCCCATGTTGGGGACTTTGAGCTCGCAGTGCAGGCTGACTCTCCAGTGCAGTGGTAGGGTTGCATTGTGTTGTTGGAGATTCCGTCCTTCGGGTGAGCTGTTAAACCGAGGTCTTATCTGCGCCTGTAAACATGGAAGTTAAATATCCCGTGGCACTGTAGGAAAAGAGAAGGGAGTTTCTCTCTCCCAGTGTCCTGGCCAACAATCCTCTGTGACAAGACTGTGTTAAATGACTGGATGATGAGATTGAGTGACAAGCTCCCACGATCTTAGGTGCCCAGCTGGCTGAGGAAAACATGAAATTTGTATGTTAGTTGTGTTATATAGTTATACAGTGACGTGTTTTCTTCCCCATGTCAGGCTGCTAAACAAAAAGTGACCAAATACAAGAACAAGAAGGATCATAAGCTGTGCAAAGCAATGTGCCTATGTGTGGCTTACTCCTCCACCATTGGAGGCCTCTGCACCATCACTGGCACCTCCACAAACCTCATCTTTATTGAGCAATTCAACACGTAAGCGAATTACAATATGGAGCAGTGGCACATGCAAAGAGTGACACAGAGAGGTGTTTAATGATGCAGCAAGAAACAGGCCACTCATCTCAACCACTCCATGCCCATATTTATACTCTTCAGATACCCACAACCCTCCATTCCCCTCTCCTATACCCCTCTATTCACCCTTCCTGTACCCATCCATTCCCCTCTCCAGAACCCTTCTATTCCCCTCTCCAGAACCCTCCTATTCCCCTCTCCTATACCACTCTATTAGATTACAATACAATGCAAAATTATATTTGCCTTTCATGTACCAAGGAAGGACATACCAAGGAGCTGGACAGTCAGAGATTTGGACCTGAGCTGGGGGTTGGGATCAGAGAGGGTGGAGTGGAGGGAGGGTACGATGGTGGCTAAAGTTACGGTCGAAGAGGAGGATATTGAGACAACGCACCTTGAAGGAGGTAAGAGAGGGAGTGAGGCAAAGGGAATGTGGGATGAAAGCCTGAAGGCTCAACCACCGATGGTGGGATGAGGGACGAGGAGCAAGACACAGCCTGCCGAGTGGAGGGAGTGGACAGGTTGATATAGGGTCAGCAGGATGCAGAGGCAGGAAGAAGCAAGGTAATGGAGGGCCTTGAAGGCGAGGACGAGTATTTTGAACTCTATTCTCTGGGAGACGTGGAACAGGCAGACTGGGTCATGGCACTGATGTATGGAAGAAAGGATAGTTGAGGGTCAAACAATACACCAAGGTTCCGGACTGGCTCAGTGAGGTGGAGTGTGCATCCATGGATGGTGATGCTGTCAGTGCCTGAGATTTCCCTCTCTGACACCCTCTTTCCCTCTCTATTGCCCTCTGTCTCATGTATGTATCAAGTTTTATCTTAAACACGTTGATGCTTTTAGCTTGAACCACAACTTCCAGCAGCGAGTTTCACATTTTCTTTCTGTTTCCTTTTGTCGTAGGCGTTACCCAGAAAGTAATGATGTGAACTTTGGCTCCTGGTTTGTTCTTGTCTTCCCCATGTCACTCATTATTCTCATCTTGTCCTGGGTCTGGCTCCATATCATGTTCTGTGGCTTTAAGTAAGTCCCTTTTACATTTATCCACCCATATTATAATCCCAAGATCACATGATAGGTCTGGATATAGAATGCCTTTCCGCACATCTGATCTAATTTCTCCATCACACCTTCCTTACCATCTCTCCATCACAGTATCAAGCTGCTTTATAAATGAATTACGGTGTCCTGACCTCAACCAGCATCCTGCTAACCTGAGCTGAAAAAGTCCATGATTCTATTTATGAGAAGAGAGCCGGGAGTGGGATTGACTTTGAATAGCTCTTTTCAAAGAGCTGGCACAAACTCGATGGGCCAAATGGCCTCCCTTTGTGCTGAACAATTCTATGATTCTATTCCCATCACTAATTAAAGAAAATCTTCCTGATGTCTGTCCTGAAATTGCCTTTATAACTCTAAACAAGCGTCCCCTTGTTCTACAGTTGTGTTGCATCCTAAAGGATTGACCTGGGTTTAAATTCTCACAACACATTTAAAATTTGGGGATTGAAAAAGTAAATCTTGACCAATATTTTAGAGTGTAGATTGACGCCGCTGCTGACTGTGTCACTCATTTGGACTCAACTACAGTGGAGTCCTGTAGCATAGTGGTTAAAGCACTTGCTTTGCAAGTGAGAGGACCTGGATTTGATTCCTGGACAGTGTAAAATATTAGTCAAGTTTCCGTACGCCACACCTCTGTTTACCTAACACAAAGTAGGATCCCCGTTGTTAGTCAATTAGCGGATTGCTTTTCTGGGGGTAATAATCCATTGAAAGATGGAACTTTTAAACAAATTCACTACTCAATCTATGACTGATTGTGAGATACCACTGTGTGCAATTGGCTGCCATGTTTCACTCAAAAAATATACAGTCCATTCATTTTACAGTATATTCTATAAAGCATGTTGAGATGTCTCAAAGACATGATCAGGCATTATATCAAATGCAGGGTTAATAGAAGCTGAGTGGGAGGAGTTCCCTCCAGCAATGGCTGGTTTGCCTTTCCAAGTCCTGCCAATGAGCCAGCCTGCTGTCAACAGCTGTGACCTGGAACACCGCGCACCCGCCTGGTTCAGGAATCGGAAAAGAGAGAGCCACAGAGGATGTGATCCCACATTCCATTGATAAACATGTTACCTTGGACCCGTTCATCCCTGAGTAGACCCCACTTACCTCCCATCGAAGGCCGTGAGCAACAGACATCACATAAAGGCTGTCCAGCACACAGGAAAGCAATATAAACATTCAGTACATTACGGGGCTCATTGTGGCCGGAACTGTATTTCTGACTGTCTCTGTGAAACCTTGCAGCTTTAAAAGGACGTTAACATGCAACAAGACCATGAGCAACAAAGAAAATGCATCTATGAAAGTCATTCAAAACGAGTACAAGAAACTAGGAGCCATGTGGTAAGAAATCTTTCCTGTTGCCTTGCAGCTGTGTCCAATACAGATGTGTGTCTGCAGTGATGGTGCTCCCATCCCTATACTCTATAAGCTGCAGATCATCGAGAACTCTGCAGCCTGTGTCCTCTCCCACACCAGGCTCAGCAAACCTATCACCCCCATCCTTGCCCGACTCCAATGGCTTCCCATCACACAGAGGATTCAATTAAAGTTCCTAATCCTTACCTTCAAAGCCCCCTGTGGCCTTGCCACCCCCCGATACCTCAGTGCCCTTCTAACCTCTGGTCTGCTCTATGTCCCCCTCACCCCTCCATTGTCAAGCGAGCCTTCAGCCACTCTGCCCCCAACCTTTGGAATGCCATCCTGTAATTCCCCCCACCTCACCCCCTCCCTAGCCTTCTTCAAGTCCCACCTCAAGACCCTCCTTTTTGACCATGCCATTGTTCACCCACACCCCCTTTCCCTCTGCCCTCACCAATCCCGACCCCAGCTTGGGTCCAAATCACTGACTGTGCAATGCCTTGGGATGTCCTCCAGATGCGAACTGTGCTACACAAATATAATTTTGTTATTATTGCATACAGGAAGAGGGTAGGGAGTGCAATCAAATACATTTGTAATCCACCCTTCATGTGCAATATAAAGCAGAGGCCCCTTCCATGCCTAGTCAAGTGGATGGTAAAGGTAAAGAGATTTGCAAGGATCCTGGTGGCAGAGGTTTGGATGAGTTGGAAGTCTAAGGGTGATAGAATGATGGGAGACCAGTGAGGTGTGGGTGAGCAGTGTCTAGGCAATCGAATAGCAAACACTCACTGAGAAAAATTGTGATTGTGTTGTAATTGTAAGTGTGTCAGCAGAGGGGTTGAGCAGCAGAGACTGAGGAGTATATAGTATACAGTATATAGATATATATATAGCTGAAAGTTCTTTGTTTACCTCTCAGTTATCAGGAGATCATCACCCTCATTCTGTTCTGCTTAATGGCATTACTGTGGTTCACAAGAGAGCCTGGCTTCTTCCCAGGCTGGGCATCTCTCTTCCCAGAGTAAGTATTGATACACGAGGGAATTATTCCACTCTGGGTGGGGGTGGGGAGTGTCTAAGTGGAACTGAGAGACTGATCTAAACTAGACAGAGTTCCACATTCGTCTGCCATCAGTGGTTAGAGCATTCGCCTTACAAGTGTGAGAGTGTTCGAATCCAGGCAGATCAGGGCGAAACCATGGACAAGTTTCCTTACTTCACATGCCTAATAATAACCGTCAAAAAAAAACACAATAATAAAAATTGGTCATTTTCAATTCATGGCAATGGATTTGTAGGACACTGCTGCGTGCAATTGGCTGCTGCATTTCACCCACAAATATACAGTCAATTCACTCTACAGTATATTCTGTGAAGCGCTTTGAGACATCGATAAGATGTGAAAAATGCTATATCAAATGCAAGGATTATTATTATTATCTACATATGAAAATGTCCCTGTCTCTGGAATGAATTGCTCACCCTACTTAATTCTGGAGATTATTAGGGTCAGAATGGCAAGAGCCAAGGCTTTGGGACTCCATAGATTACCAGCATTTAAGGACTGATGGAACCTACACAGCTAAAATACTACACATCTTAACATTGAGTGTAATATCTGGGAAGCCTCCAGCTACTGATCCAGCTGGTACCACCCTGCCTGTTAGGGTTTGGACTTGCAGAGTTAACAGGAACTGAGTGTTCTTCCAAGTCCTGCTGATGAACTGGGCTGAGCTGTCATCAGCAGTGATTGTAGCACTTTGGACCCACCTGGCTCGAAAACTGGACTGGAGACCACCGCAGATGGTGGACTCAATTCTAATTCAGCTTCAAGTAGACCCTACTTACCTTCCACATGAGGAGAATGGGACACATTATATTGGAAAAGAAACATTTGTTTGGAAAGGTATAAATTGGGGTTAGCCCTGTAGCTGAGTGGTTAGAGTACTTGCCTCACAAACAAGAGGGGTTTGATTCCTGGATGTAGCAAAAGATTAGGCAAGTTTACTTACTTTACATGCCTCTTTTTACCTAACGGTAAGTAGGAACCTGGTTGTTAGTTAATAGACGGATTCCAGGGGTAATAATCTTTTTTTAAAAAAGAATAATAATTTGGTCACTCAATCCACAACTGTTTGTGGGACACTGGCTGGGTGCAATTGGCTGCCACGTTTCGCCCACAATATACACATTCAATTCACTTTATGCCCCAAAGATGCGATATGGCGCTATACATTAAATGCTGATGATTGCTAAATGTGCTATATTAAAGGATGATGATGATTATTATGATTATTGAATTTCGCTGTCTCTCTCTTCAGCAGGTATGATGGCTATGCCACAGACTCCTCGGTGGCTCTGTTGGTGGGTCTCCTTTTCTTTATTCTGCCTGCTGGCAAGGCCACATCATCCCCAACAAAGAGTTGAGTGGTTGCTTTTGATTTTTGAGCTTCTTTCTGGTTTTAGCTGCTGTCGAAGGCTTCCGCCTTGGAGCAGCATTGCACAACTTCCCTTCCTCATCCACACCCACTCCCCGATTTCAGAGCTCCTAGAAGCTACCCTGCCTGAAGGGTGCTTTATAAATTATCAATCCAAATTGTAGTTGTTGATGCAGATGAGGTAGATGCCAAAACAGCTTGCATTCGCACGGCGGCCATCGTACAAGGCAATATCTTGAAGCATTTAACAGGGACCTTGGTCGGACAATGAGGAAGGCAGAGAGAGGGAGGTGGCCATAGGTGTGGTTGAACAGGTACATAACATAAGAAACTAAACATAAGAATATAAGAACATAAGGTAGGCTGTAAAGCAGGAGTTAAAGACTGAGTAGGGGGGAGTTCCAGAAGTGGAAGGTTAGAAGAAGAGGGTTCCTGAGGTTAGAGGACTGGGATGCAGAGTTTGGTGTGGGTGAGGATGGGGGTGGTGGGGCTTTAGAGGGGCTGGCAATGCGCTGGTGTGGTGTGAACCAGTTGGCTGGGTTGCCTGTCAAGCGATCCAGGCTTTCATTTCTTGGCAGTTCTATTTTATAAATCACCTCTAGATGTTTATTGTGACATGACAGGCAGTGCACAATGCAAGTTGTTATAACTCAATTAACCATTGTCAACCTGTGTGGTGACATAGCCTAGTTAAAGTCACTGGTTGGGTTAGCCAGGACATGCCAAACACACTTCTCTCTCTCACTCTCTTTCTCTCTCCCTCTCTCTATTTCTCTCTCTCTGTCATTCACTTATTTTTGTCTCAGTGCCTCACCTCGAAACCCCTTCATGTCCTGGCAGTCTCTCCCAGTTGTCCTATCTCCTCCTGTCCCACAGGCTAACCAAGCCTTGCTGAGGAACCCCCCTGTTCTATAAGATGCTAAGTAAACACAAATTGTTTTTGTACTCTCTCTTTCTCTGTCTCTCACTTTTTTTTCTAGCTCACGCTGCATTTTTCCCACTCTCTCAGAATCCCTCTAACTTTTTATCTCTCCTCTGTGACTCTCTCTGACACAAAGCATTCACAGAATAAGTGTATAAAAGACTGGCCTTTTACCCGCTGGCCAGAATGTAAGGTAACTGAGCCACAGTTTCCTCGCTCATCCCCACATAGCCAAGGCATGTGCTTTTTATGCTGGTTTCTCCCAGCCTCACATCCACCGGAGCCCAATGTGGATTAGTGGGCATGTGAATAGCCAGCGTAGTGTAGAGCCTGGTTATCACTCTGGGATTTTGGAGCCCATTGCGCCACCCAAGAAACCAATAGCCGCTTGGGTCTGTGTTCTCTTCTGTGTTACAGAGAAAGGCTACGATGCTCTTATCACATGGTCAGAGTTTAATGAGCACGTGCCTTGGGATATCTTCTTGCTGGTCGGTGGAGGCTTCGCTCTGGCAGAAGGCTGTGAGGTGAGGCAACTGGTCCAAAGGCATCTCAATTCCAGTGTGCCTGGACCAACTGGGCATCTTTACATCCATTTCCAAACAGGTCTCAACCTGGCTCAAACTCTCACACCCTCACCTCAAGTCAGAAGCTTGTGGGTTCAAGTCACATGTCGGGGACTTTGAGCTCACAGTCCTGGGGGAGTGCTACAATGTCGAAGGTGCCGTTCTTTGGATGAGACACTAAGCTGAAGTCCCGAGTGTGCCTGTTCAGGTGGATGTTAATGATCCTATGGCATTGTTGGAAAAGAGAAAGAAATTTCTCTCTCCCTCTCTCCCAACAATCCTCTGGATAAAATTGGTCATTCACTCTGGAGTCCTGTAGCATAGTGAGAGGACCAGGATTGGATTCCCAGGTGGTGCGAAACCTTAGGCAAGTTTCCTTAATCAAGGAACATGGTTGTTAGTTGATTGGCGGAAATGCTTTCTGGGGGTACTAATTTCTCCCCAAAATTCACTCAACCATGACTGTTTGTGGGACACAGCTGTGTGCAATTGGCTACTGTGCTCACAAAATATGGTCAAATCGACCAAGGTTCACAATATATTGTGTGAAGTGCTTTGATACATCTCAACAACCTGATATCAAATGCAAGGATTATTATTATGGACCAGGAGGATTGTTGAGCCCTGTAACCATGTGGTATCTCTTTGGCTGTTACAGCTCTCGGGTCTCTCTGTCTGGGTGGGTAGTAAACTGGAGCCTCTGAGATCGCTGCCACTGTTGGTCATCATCCTGATCTCTTGTCTGCTTGTCACCACAGTGACTGAGGTTGCCAGCAACCCAGCTACCATCACCATCTTCCTCCCCATTCTTGCTCCCTTGGTGAGTATCCACCCATATATCTCTCCACTGTTCTTCTCTCCTGTAAATTCTGTGTAGCATAGTGGTTAACACACTTGCCTCCTAAGTGAGGGAACTTGGGTTTGATTTCTGAGTGGGGTGAAACCTTAGGCAAGTTTCCTTACTTTACAACATCTCTGTTTATTTAACAGTAAATAGGAATCAGGTTGTTAGTTGATTAGGTGAACATCTTTCCAGAGGTAATAATCCCTCTTTTAAAAAAAAAACTGTGGTCACCCAATCCATAACTATTTGTGGGACAATGCTGTGTGCAATTTGCTACCCCATCTTGCCCACAAACTACACAGTCAATCCACTTTACAACAAATTCTGTGAAGTGCTTTGAAATGTCTCAATGATGTGATAAGGTACAGTATTATATCAAATGCAAGGGTTATTATCATTATCGCCAATTTCTTGAAGAGATCTCAGATCCCAATGGAACTGTGGTTCGAAACCCACTGTAGTCTTTACAGCAACAGCCACAACTTACTTTTATATAGTGCCCTTCATAGAGGATAGTCTTGAATGCTGTACAGGCTCAAATACTGAACTAGGGAAAAGGGTGGGGAGGGACCATAGGGAAGGTCAAAGTGGTAGGTCTTCAGATGGGATATAAAGATCCATAAAGAGGGGGTGAGGTGGTGGGATAGAGGCAGATGGTTTGAGAGGTCTTTAGTGTTCAGCATAGGAATATAGGAACAAGAGAATTTGAATCAGAAGTTTGTGGGTTGAAGCCCCAATTGGAACTTGGTGAGGAAAACAGAATGCAGCCCAGTAGATGGGGTTTGATCATGGCACCACACAATACAGCAGTGTTTGGGCAATGTAACCTATGTACGACTAACTTGCTTGTTCAGAACCATGTTCTGTGATGGGCAAGTTCAAACGTCACAAATCAGTTCAACCTCTCGCTGTTGCTTGATACACAGTGGCCTTCCCGTGTAAGAGCCTGTCACGATAGTGGGGACAAACAGTGAGCATGGGGAGAGGGAAACGTGACTGTAGATGTGGTCAAAGAGATAGGGCTTTCAGATTGATGATGGGTGTGGGGGTGGAAAGATGGAGACGTCGAGTGAGGGACTTTCAGAGACTAGGGGTATAGAATGAGAAAACTTGTCAGCGATGACGGGGCGGAGATTGGGGTTGAGACGAGCAGCCGCAACAACAACTTGCACTTATGTAGTGGCCATCACGTGGGTTAGCATCTCAGAGCAAGTCTAACACAACAAGAGTTAACTTTGTTTTGTGCTTCTCTTAGGCTGAGGCCATTCACGTCAATCCTCTCTATCTGCTGATACCTACCACTCTGTGCACCTCCTTTGCTTTCCTCTTGCCTGTCTCCAATCCCCCGAACGCAATTGTGTTTGGATATGGCCACGTGACAATGATGGATATGGTGAGTTTCAGTTGTTCCAATGTCTGGTGGTGGAGTGAGCCGGAGGGATGAAGGAAGTGATCATACTCGAAGAGGAACCTCTTCAGTCGTGATTACCTAAAAGAAGGGAAGATGGGGTGGTGGGGGCTGGAGGGGGTGGTGGCAGGGGTTGTTGGGGCGGCAAGCCCAAGGGATTGAGGGAGAGTTCCAAAATTTCAGGCTGAATGCACGGCCGCCTATGGTGGATTGGAGGGGATAAGAACGAGGAGGAGCCAACCGAGCAGAGGCAGTGGGTTGTGAAGCAGGAGATGCCAGCGCTGGCAGGTATTTGTAGTCAAGTGAGATGGTTTATATTGCATGAGTGAGAACTCAGCCAGAAAAATTAGTACTAATAAGGGTGTGTGTTTCCGTTCCGTGACTAACTCACCTGTTTTGGTTACATGCTCTGTATCTGCTGAGTCACAGTATGTGACACCAGAAAACCATGGAAATTTATGGTGCTGATTGAAGATTGCAAAGAAAGATCTTCAGATTGTTTTGAAAATGGGGAGGGTGTGAGGTGGATAGATTCTAAGCTGGAGATCCAGAGAGAAGGGGTGGAGTGGCTCCTGAATTATAGTGGGCAGGCTAGGGAGAGAGGGCATGAAGCAGGCTGAGCGAAGGGAGCAGCCAGCGTGATAAGATTTCAGGAGGTCAAAGAGATCACTCTCTCCAGGATTAGGTAAGTAGGATACATCCCTCCGGTGTACATTCCATTGTAAACACAGGGACACTTCCTCATGTGGCTGGTTTCCATGTGACAGACACCGACTGTGGACCTGGGTACTTGCTGAAGTTCTTTGCTTGACCAAAGATGTCAACCTGACTCAGTCAGTAGCACTCTCGACTGTGAAGCCCAAAGCCTTAGTTCGGGGGAATGTTACATTGTCAGAATTGTCATCCTTCAGATGAGACGTTATACCAAGGTTCTGTCTGCCTGTTTAGGTCTACCTTAAAGACCTCACTATTGAAAAAGAAAAGGACATTTGTCTTTCCTGGCCAGTCCCCCAGATAAAATTGGTCACTCAGTTCAATGACTGTTTGTAGGATGTTGCGAAGAGCCATTTGGCTGCCAAGTTCTCCAATAAAAAAACCGTCACAGTTTACTGTATCCCAGCGAAGCGCTTTGGGATGTCCTCCCGATGTGGAGGTGCTATATAAAAACGTAAGGTTGTATTTGGATTATAAATCGTTGTGTGCCTGTTCTGGTTTCAGGAAACGCAGTCTGGCTTTATGCCACAGGGATGGCAGGTCATTATAAATCAATTGTCTCCACCTTTAATGGAAAGTTCCCAGAGACTGCATTCAAAATGCAGCCCTGAGGTTTCCGCTGCTTACAATAATAAATATAAGCACTAATTAGAAATTATAACACCAATGCCTCTTTTCCACGCAACTCGTTCAGTGTGCAAATTGGCTGCTGGGTTTGCCTACAGAACACACAATCACTAAAAGTGAAACGCACTTTGTGAAGTCTTTCTGAGGTGAAAGGCGTCAAAAGTAAAGGTTAGGATTATTCTCATTGTTATGAAGTATATGCGTTGATCCATCATGGATGTGCTGTTCTCCTTTAGGTGAAAGCTGGGCTGGGAGTGAACATCATCGGAGTTGCAGTTGTGATGCTTGGCATCTCTACGTGGGCAGTGCCTTTGTTCAGCTTGGATGTCTATCCCTCATGGGCTCCCGACCTCAGCAACACAACGACTACCCCCTAAACTGGGGAGCTGAGCACCCGGATGGGAGGCCTGTTACGGACTGTGTGCAACATGAACTGACTCGATTTGACCCACCGAGTTGGGACAGCATTCACCTCGCTGGCATGCGCAGAGTAACCGCTGGTAACTGAGGACATGCCAGGCCTCACTAAGATGGCGGGATAGGTAACCCTGACTCAGCCAGTGAAAACGCCAGATTGAATTCGCAAATGAGGGACATTGTTTGGACATTGCCAGGGTTTGTATCATGGAAGTCTCCTCTCCATAGAATCTTATACTGTATTGTGCATCAACAGTTCATTACACAGAGTTATGCAGACTGTACAGCACACAAACTGGCCTTTGGTGTTTATAGTCCACATAGCCTTCCCGTCTACCCCTCTATTTCGTTGTTTTCCCCTTCCGTACACCCATTTATTTTCCTGTTCTCTACCCCTAAATTCTTTCTCCACCACCCCTCCATTCTCCTCTCTACCCTTCTATCCCTCTTTTACCTCATGTCTGTATTGTTTCCTCTTAAATGTTTTGATGCTTTTGCTGCAACCATAGATTCTGGCAGTGAGTTCCACACTGTCTGAGTGAAGAAGTTCCTTCTAAA
The DNA here is from genome assembly GCA_035084275.1 of Hydrolagus colliei. Classification (NCBI taxonomy): domain Eukaryota; kingdom Metazoa; phylum Chordata; class Chondrichthyes; order Chimaeriformes; family Chimaeridae; genus Hydrolagus; species Hydrolagus colliei. Next base: position 34,063,586 of record CM068746.1, read on the forward strand.
TTTCCTATTAGATCTATTACCGAGTCACTTATATTTATACCTTTTAGTTATGGACTCAGTAACTAATGGAAACAACCTATGAACGTATTATCCACCTTATCAAATACTTGATAATCATATAACCCTCGACCCAGTCCCCTCTCAATCATCTCAACAGGATATTAAATGGGATTGAGAAAGTAAATCCAAATCAATATTTTAGATTGCACCGAAAGTAAAACAAGAGGACACAGGTTTAGAGTTGAAAAGGGCAATTTCAGGACAGACTGCAGGAAGATTTTCTTTATCCAGAGGGTAAAGAAAGACTGGAATAGGAAGGGTGGTTGAGACCAGGACACTGGGACTCATTTAAAAAGCAGCGTGATGTTTTGATGGAGAGAAGAGATCAGATGGGCTGAAGTGACTGCTATTCTCTAGATTATAATGTGAATAGCATTGCTTTTTCATTCTTTTTAAAAATGAGTCAGCAAATTTTTATATCAAAATATTTCTTGCAAGTTTCTTTACCAGTTTCTGAACCTGGTTTTATTGCCGCACAGAGGAGAACATTTGAATAAAAATACTGACCACCTCCCCACAAACATACATCCCAAGTTTCAAATGTTATAAAAACTACCTTTATTTTTAAATAAACATTTTGCACTTTTGTTTGTCTTTAAAAGACCTTTGTCTCCAAATAGCAGCCATTCCTCGGCCTAGCTGTGTCTGGTGACTGGTGTTAGCCTAGCTCAGTTGTTAGCACTCTCGTCTCTGAGTCAGATTCAAACTCTTTATGGAGACTTTGAGCTCATAGTCTAGGCTAATGCCCCAGTGCAGTGCTAGAGATACATTGCATTGTCGGAAGTGCTGTCCTTCAAGTGAGATGTTGCTTGTTCAGGTAGACCTTAAAGATCCTGTGGCACCACTTGAACAGAGAAAGGAATTATTCCTAGTGTGCTGTCTTAAATCCTCCAGACAGAATCAATTATCACTTAATGGCTGTTTGTGGGACATTGCTATATGCAAATTGCCTGTCATGTTCATCTAATGCAGCAAATCCTGTGAAGCTGTTTTGTATCTCCTCTCAATGTGAAAGGCTCTGTACCAAATGTGATTATGATTGAGACAATCTGGCTTCTAACCTATGCAGACCATACTTTCCTGCATCTTTTCTGTGCGCCTTGTGTCTGATACATGAGGAAGATCTAGTTTGGATACTCTATTGCATGGTGCTCGAATTCTGCTTATCATGGTGATGGATTTCCACATGTATTGGACACATGGCTAATCACTGATGAGAAGTTGATGAGTTTCAGCATGTTTCAGTGTCATGCATTTTGTTGAATGGAATCGGGGAATTTCACAGTGCGGACAGAGGCCTTCAGCCTCCTTCAGCTGGTTCAGTGTCAGGGCTGGTTCAGTGTCAGGGCTGGTTCAGTGTCAGGGCTCGTTCAGTGCAGCTGCTGAAAAAAGAATAGCTACGTAGGACAAAGCTCCTTCTTCCTTGTCTCACCTGGCAACCCAAGGTAAGGGCCACCACTAGGTAGAGACATATTAAAGATGCAGCTCTCTCATAGATTGTTGATGTAACAGTGCCGCATTGAGGTAATCAGAATCAGCTCATGCGTGTAGTAACCAAAGACGGTCCCAGCCCACAAACAACCATCGAGTGGCTGGGAACATGCCGACTCACACGCACATAATTTTGATGTTGAAATAAAGCCAAAGAAGAGGTGTAGCTAAGCTATAATATAGACAGAAATCACTGGGAACAGCAGATCAGACAGAATCTGTGGAGCAAGAGGAACGTGAGTTAAAGTTTCAGGTCAATAACCTTTCGTCAGAACTCAGAGTAAAAGGGAAAAAACAAAAGTCACGTCGAAGAGAAGAGCAGAACTTCAAGGTAATCATTCCTGGAAGAGAAGTGGGGGTGAATTAAACATTAAACAAAACGCAAAATGCTGCAGATGCTGGAAATCTGAAATAGAAACGAAAGTCGCTGGAAACACATAGCAGGTCAAGCAGCATCTATGGAGAGATGACAGTGTGTGTAAAATGGGGTACTGCTGGAGTCTAACCAGCTGTTAGTTGGTCTGCAGAGAGAGTGGGTTGCAGATTTGATCATTACATTGCGGTTGTGCTCCACCAGAGGGCAACAAATATTCATTCTGCGGTTCGAAGCTGCAACCAGTCAGTGAAGCTGGTCTCAGCGTCCGACTGTCTGTGGGATCACATGACTGTCCACATGCTCCCTCCTCAACATCCCATCTACGTTGGTCTTCCTGTAATTAATAAACAATAGGGTAGCGCTCTTATTTCTCAAATGATATCGCAGGACCTTCATCGTCCGTCTGAACAGGCAGAGGCAGGAACTGGATTTCACATCTTACCAGAAGAACGGCACCTCCAACAATGTAGATCTCCCCACAGCAGTGCACTGGAGTGTTAGCCTAGACTGTGAGCTCAAAGACCCAATGGAGGGGCTGAAACCCACAACCTTCTCTCTCAGAGGCGAGAGCGCTGCCTACTGAAGGCGGCTGCTGCTGACCTGGGTGCAATATTTGCCTACAAAATCCACAAACATTGCAATTAACAGTGAAACGTTTTGTGGTTGCTTCTGTTGGTGGTCTACGGAAGGAGTGGTTTTACGCAGTTTGACTCATGCCTTCTTGCAGTTACAGTCGCTCTCCACAGGAGGGCAGCAAATGTCCATTCTGCAGCATTTAATAATAATAATCCTTGCATTTGATACGCAACATCAACAATAAAATTACATTTGTATAGCGCCTTTCACGTTGGGAGGATGTCCCAAGGTGCTGGACAGTCAGTGTTTTGGACCCACTGGGGGCTGGGATTGGGGAGGATGGAGGGCAGAGAGAAGAAGGATGATCGAAGGTACAGCCGAAGAGGAGAGTCTTGAGGAGGGTCTTGAAGGGGGCAAGGAAGGAGCCACAGGGGAGGGATTGTGGGATGGAGTTCTACAGGGTGGCTGGAAAGTGGCTGAAGGATCACCTGTAAATGGGCGGGTGAGGCTGTCAGCGCCTGAAGTGTAGAGGTGCTGATGGGAGCCAATCAGGAGGGCCTCGGTGGAAGTTGATTCCATGTCTGCGGATGATGTCACCAAGAGAGAGAGTATAGATGTTGAAGAGAAGGGGACCCAAGGACAGAGCCCCGAGGAACACTGCACAAGATAGTGAGAGGGTGCTAGAGGAGAAATCATTCGTGGATATGAAGTGGTATAAGAGGTAGGAACGGAACCACTCAAGGACAAAACCATGAAGGTTGAGGTGAGAGGAGAGTGATGGATAAGAATAGAGTGGTCAACAGTGTCGAAGGTTGCAGAGAGGTCAAGGACGATGAGGAGGCAGAGGGAGCCCTGATCGCAGATAGACAGAACATAATTTGTCACATTGGACATTGGAGAGGAAAACAGGTTGGCAATGGCTCAATGGGTGATTGAGAGCAGGAATGTGTCCCGGGAAGGTTTATTAAGGATAGGAGTGATGACAAATGTTTTTGATGGTTCCAGTGCACAGTGTGGCTGGTTGTCCCATTGTGAGAGACACCACGTACCGACTCAGGATCAGATGGCAGGCGCAATCCAAGAGCGGGATTATGAAATATTGAAATGTCATTAATAACCTCTGAATATTTATTCTCTCCCAAATGCCAAGCAGTTCCCATATCATCGTGCTGCAGTTGACTCAGAGACCACGTAACTGCTTCTTTTGATGATATCAGGAAGCCTTGAACAATGGATGCTTTGATGTCGGGCAGAGACATTGAAATTCATTTTCTCTTTTCCCAAATGCACACAAATTGGCTGCCGCATTCACCTGTGAAACACGCAGTTACTACACTTGTGAATCTTGTGTGGCGCTTTGGGATGTCCCTCTGAAGCGCTATCACACACAAGGAATTTTTTTTTGTTTGTTTAAGAAATTTGATTTCTGTTACAATTGCTCAGAAGGGGTGTCCGATCGACAACTTAATTGTAAAGCCATCTCGCAGGGTAAAAATGTTCAGATATTCAGAAGCAGCTGTGAGCAGTACATTTCAGAAGTTCATTTAATCGCTTCAGTTCTGTGGAATATTGGGGAAGGAGGTAAAATGTGACAACACACGATGAGCTTGAATTCTGAGCGGTGATGTGTAACAGTCTGCATTTAAGCTGCACCTGAAGCTTTATGTGGGACCTTTGTGCTATGCTTAAATTAACAGTTCTGTAAACAATTGCTACAGTTTATAGTATACACTGATCTTGTGATAATTTCTGCATTTGATGCAATACCCATATAATATAAACTATCTCAGAGTGGTTACAGGACTTGCTGCAAAGTGCACTGACTATGGATTTTGTAGGTGAATTCAGCAGTCGATTTGCACACAGCAGTGCTGCATGAACAGTGAAAGTCCAATTTTATCTGGGGGAATGGTCAGCCAGGAATCTCCTTTCTGTTTTCGGATAGCGCTGCGGAGTCTTTAATGTCCTCCTGAACAGGGCGCAAATGGGGCCTCGGTCTCAATCTGGAGCATGGCATCTCCAATAAAGGGGTTTTCCCCCAAGCTCCTCACTGGAGCGACAGCCTAGGCAATCAACTCACAACGTCCCCTGAGAAGGGTTTGAATCCACAACCTTCTGACTCAGAGGTGAAAGTGCTGCGACTGAGCCAGACTATTTCCTAGTTGAAGTAGAGGAATCCCCACCTTCCTCTTGCTCAAGTTCAATCAGCAATAAACAGAGGAACAGGGAAGGAGAACTATCATTGGGTGCTTGTGGGGCTGGACGCAACGAGGCATCGGAGACCACAATTACTAAATGATTATCATCACAAACAGATACATTCGGGCATTGATGAACCAGTACAGGTAGAGTTTTACTTCAGTTCGGGTCATTTATTCATTGGGCCTTGAGTCCATCTCCTCCTCCGAAAATAACATGGAATGCTCAGAGTACAGAAAGGGTTAAATGCACTATGAGGCAAGGGAAGAGTTGAACTTTGCTGGGAGGGCAGCACATGTTCACTTTGAGAGAAAACTAATTAAGATAAATGGGACCTGTGATGCCCGATAGTGTGTGGAAAGCAATTAAATAGACTGTTTGGTGGCAGCCCAGCCCGTCAAGGTTGACTGTTATTCGGTGCAGCAAATTAGACAGGTCTGTTCATTTTTCTAGGTGTGAGGGGAGAGAGAGAGAGACGGAGTGAGGAATGGCTAATAATAATTATTACTTTTGATAAAACCCCTTTTATATCAATCACAAACCATCTCACAGAATATTTTGTAGGCTACAGTTACTTCACAACCAAAGTACAGTACATCAATAAAATGCCCGCCTCAGTCAATAACATTCTCCCTTCTGTGTCCGAAAGCTGTGGGCTCAACCCCCAGGTCTGGGTCTCTGAGCTCACAGTCCAGGCAGACACTTCAGGGCAGTGCTGGGAGGAGCGCTACATTGTCAAAAGCACTGTCCTTCAGATGAGATGTTAAACTGAGGTCCTCACTGTGCCTTTTCAGGCGGACGTTAAAGATTCTGCCATACCGCTAAAGAAGAGAGTTGCTCTCTTCCGCTGACCTGACCAAAAATCCCTCAAATAAAAAATAGTCATTCACTTCATGACACTATTTGAGGGACATTGCTGTGTGCAAATTGGCTGTTGTGTTCACGTTGAAAAATACACTTTGCACTAGATTCTGTGAAGCGCTTTGAAACATTTTGAGGGCATTATTGGGCACTATGGACTATGTCACTCTCTTCCTTAACATTCAAGGTCCATCTCAAAACCTGCCACAGTGACCATGCTTTTAATCACCTCTCCTCACCACCCACCACTTGAGTGACACAGTCCATTGTGAAGAGCTTGGAGACATTCTCTTGACATAGGATATAGTGTAAAGTGGATTGACTGGGTATTTTATGAGCAAAACACAAAAAAATACAGTTAAACATAAAGAAAAAAATATAGTGCAATCACAACACCAACAGGCCACTGCCAGTGTTCGCTCCTGACTCTTGCCTGCACCCCTTTCCCACCCAGTTTGCTTTGCTCAGTGATGTTGAGTATTATTTGATCATTTCAGTAACAGTGAGGCTGATTTACAACTGGTATTTGGAACGCAAATCTATCATTTCACTCTGGTTCTCAATTTCCCAAGTTGAACGTTCAACAAAACAAATCACTTGTCTCAGAAATCTGTTTCTCTACACATGGTCAGGAGGGTGTTGTGAAGGGATGAGATTGCATGGGCTGAAAGGGCTTCCTCATCCAAGCCAATCTTGTGAGTCAACAATTCTCGCACTATCTGGGTCCTGATGATGTGAGTGGAACTCAGTGCGGTCATCAGAGTCACAGAGAGAACAGCTTTGATGCCAAAAAAACTCTGAGGTGTTTTTGGTTGACGGTGGTCGCTAAACTCTGGTGGAGAGTTTAAAAGCAACAAAGCGGAAGCTCTTTGAATAAGAAACCTTTTGCAGTGATATCGATTGACAGTGCAGTGAAAGATTATTTTCGTATATCTCGTTCATTTGTTCAGTGTTGCTTGATTGACATCCAAGGCGATTGGTTTCGAGCAACGAGCGGTCTTGGACACGATACAATACATCTTACATTTACGCAGCTTCTTTCACATCGAGACGACGTCCCAAAGCCAATTTGCGGTTCTTAATAGGCACCAAAGCACTTAGAGGTAATTGCAGAGCAACAGCCTCATTCACAACTGTCTATTTTTATGATAACTCATAATAACATTTTAAGAATGCTTTTTTGTATTGTTTCATAATAAATGTTTATTCCACATTAAATAATTTTTTATAATAATAATAATCCTTGTATTTGATACAGAGACTTTTTATATTGCTAGAACATCTCAAAATACTTAGCAGGATTTCAGTAAAGTACAGTGACTGTGTATTTTATAAGTGAACGTGGCAGTCAATTTGCGCAGAGTAATGTGCCACAAACAGCCATGAAGTCAGTGACCAAAGTTAGTTGGGAGTTGTTGGCTAGGAAACCAGGAGAGATAAACTCCCTCTCTTTTCCAATATTGACAGGATCTTTAGGTTCACCTGGACAGGCACAGACTATCCACCTTGTTTAAAATTTCATCTGAAAGATGGCATCTCTGACAATGCAGCACTGCTCCAGCCTGGCACTGGAGCATCAGCCTAGACAATGCGAGTTGCGGGATTTGAACCTGCAGAGATTCAGGCGGGAAAGCCTGAGGCTGACACATTGCACTTGCCGAAACAGGAAATGTCAAGTCAATTGGCATTCAAATCGAACAGCTGAGGAAATGTTTTTTTATATATGAAGAAAAGATCACTGGTGATGTGAAGCAATGGCAATTGCATAATGAATGCTGCTCACTGCAGCATTTTTGTCAGCTTTGACTCAGCACTTAGTTGAGAGTCTGCATCTCCCTGGAGTGGATCGGTGAAGAAAGCGAGAGAGAAACTCGGAATCGAGCTAAGCTGCCCTCTACAACGGGCTGTTAGTGTGCAAAAAGCTCGCTGAGTTGAATACAACAATAACAACACAATTACATTTGAAATAATAATAATAATCCTTGCATTTAATATGGTGCCTTGTTATGTCATCAAAACGTCTCAAGTGACTTCACAGGATATACTGTAAAGTGGTTTGATTGAATATTTTGTGGATGAAACTTGGCTGTCAGTTTGCACACAGCAATGTCCCACAAACAGCCACGGAGTGAGTGATCAATATTATCTGGGGGATTGTTGGTCAGGAGAGTAGGGGAAATTGCCTTCTCTTTTCATGAAATCTTTATCCACCACCTGAACAGGCAAATGGGACCTCAGTTTAACATCTCATTCAAGGGACGACACCTCCAACAATGCAACACCCCACCCTGCCCCCAGCACTGCATTAGAGTGTCAGCTTAGACTATGTGATTCCATGTCCTGATGTGTGGCTTGGAACATGGTCTCTCTCCTTCCTCACAAATACAGTTGTAGTTGGTTAAACACAACACACACAATTTGGTGTCCCCAGCATTGGCTCTTGCCAACCTTAATTGAAATACTTTGCATAATTAGACACAGGTTGGTGAGCAATAGAGTCCAACCAGCAAAGAAACACATTGTTTACGATTAAGAGCTCTGTGTGACAAGCTTTCCTGCTGCGTATCCTGTTTGGGCTGTGGTTTGTTGGGTTATCAGGACCTGAGTGGGAACAATCCCTACCCTGCAGTGTGTGCTCTGTCTGCAAGCCAGGCTGGTTGGTCTGTCATCAATAGAGCGCTGGAGTACTGGTTAACAAGCAGCAACCTCCTGGTCATTCTTAAATGGAATCATTTTGTTTTAATGGTCCACACAGAGGATACTTAATTCACTGTAAATTGTCTCTCATTAACACCTTTATAAATGATAATACTAACTGGGTCAGTTCATCATCCTATTAGTTATTGGCTATCAAGAATGTCCCTGTGGAACTATCATCCTGTACATTGTCCTCAGAACCTGCTATTTACTGTCCCCGGTGTCGTCTCTCATCGGAAAACATTCTGCTCTGTCACACATACTCACTCATGGTGAATTCTCCATCTCTCAGGCCCATGTGGGAAAGAGGGACTCTCTCTGTGATAATCGTTGTATTTCAGATTGAGATGCCGCATTAGCCAGGTGGACTTTAAGCTTTTGATTCACTCACAGCTTTTGATTTGGTAAAGCCAGGTGACTGATGCGTGTAAAAACCCACTACAGGCCTTAGAGACTCCAAACCAGGCTGTGAGTTCCATTGCATTAAAGCTAAACGTGGAAATCTCCTTGTGTCAGGAGTGGAATACAGGCTCTTCCTCCTTAGAGGGTTGACCCCTGCTTACCTGGAAGACATCTGGAAGATATTAGGCACAGGTTGGCAAATGCCATGGCTTGGAGACTCCAAAGTGTACTTCAACAGCAAAGCAGGTGATGACGGTGTCCTGTTAGATTTACATGTGTCCATTATCAAGCCTATAAATATCTGTCTGAAACCAAAGTGCTCATGAACCCATTCCAAGAGTGAGCATTAAACATGACTCTTTGCGATGCTCTTCTTTGTAAGCATTGATTTATAGGCCAGCATTCACTTTAAACTCTCTTACATTCAGGGGCAGGAAGGAGATCAAGATTTAGAATACAGTTTAAACATTTCACAGAGAGTAGAGTCCGGACTCTGTCAACAGACTGGAAGCATGTTGATGGATAATAATAATAAAATAATAGCATTTTGCTACCTTGCCTTTCACTTCAGGAGGATGTCTCAAAACCCTTCAAGGGATTCACTGTTAATTGTCGTGTTTGTGTATATTGTGCAGCCAATTTGTGCACCACAATGTCCAACAAACAGCTATGATGAGAATGGATTAAATTTGAATTCAGAGGATTTAAATTGAAAATCTACAAACCTGTTGGTGCCCTGTCCACTCCCTCCCTCTCCGACCTACTTACTCCCCACTCTACCACCGATTACCTCTACTCGGTTGGCTCCTGCTTGTCCCTTATCCCCTCCGCTCCAGCATCAATGGCTGTGCTTTCAGCCACTATGCCCCCAACCTTTGTAATTCCCTGCCATAAACTCTCGGCTTTGCCTCCTCCTTTCCCTTTTTCAGATCATGCCTGAAGATCTTCCTCTTCAACTGGGCTTGCTAAGGTCACCTCCCTCCTCTCCAGTTAAGCATGACAGACTCTGTCACTGCATAAAGTATTCTGGGACACAACCAAGGCTGCGATATAAATATGTTGTTTATATGTTGGCCAGTATACCGGAAGAAACTCTCTTTTCCAATAGTCTAATATGTCAGCCTGGAAGCTACAATCGACTAACTTGAGGAAAAAGGCAATTGATAGCGCTCTCCCGTCTGCCAAGAAAATATCAGATTCAAGCCCCCACATTAGGACTTGTAATTTATATTGTCTAAGTTGACTCCGGTGCCTGCGGTTTGCTGCACTGTTGGAAGTGCCATCCTTCAGATGAGACATTAAAACCAAGTCTGCCATTACAGATTAATAAACATTACATGAAAAGACAATGGAGTTTCTCTCTCCCGGTCTCCAAGCCAACAATCCACAAATTAAAACAGAAGTTGCTGGGAAAACTCAGCAGGTCAGGCAGCATCCGTGGAGAAAAGAAAGTGAGTCAACGTTTCGGGTCCACGAACCTTCATCAGAACTGTTCTGAAACGTTGACTCACTTTCCTTTCTCCATGGATGCTGCCTGACCTGCTGAGTTTTCCCAGCAACTTCAATTTTTGTTTCAGATTTCCAGTATCTGCAGTATTTTGTGTTTCATTTAATCCACAAATTAAGATTGGTCAATCACTTCATGGCTGTTAGTGGAACATTGCTTTGCATGAATTGGCTGCATGTTCACCCACAAAAAACACAGTCACCACATTTTACTGTAAATCTGCCGAAGTGCTTTGAGTCATCCATCTGACATTAAAGGTGTTGCACTCAAATACAACGATGAACATATTCACATGAGATGTTAAACCGAGATCTGTGCTGTCTACCAGTACAGGCACAGATCTCGGTTTAGCTTCTCATGCGAAAGACAGCACCTCTGCTTCCCCACCACTGCCCTGGAGTATCAAGTTGGACCATGAGCTCAAGGTGAACCCATAACCTCTGACACAGAAGCAAGTGTATTATCGACTGAGCCAGGCTGAATCCATTGTACAAAGAGAATAGTTTGTTGGTGTAAAGTGGCAATTGAGCACACAATTCACTGTAGAGAGACGTGTGTGTTTGTCAGATTAAAATTGCTTTCTGCTAATTGAATGCTTGGGGCCAACTGTTGTAGAGTGAAAGTTTCCAAGTCTAACAAGATCAGTTTGAAAGATGCTGGAGGTGAAGGAAGTGAATTGACAGTGGATTTGTTCGTGCGTTAACATTATTCAAGTGAAGGGAGTAGAATTGTTCCTTCATCCGCAATGAAGGAAGGGCTCTGTGCATGGATTGTCAGTTAGAGTGTTAACCATGTTAAGGAGCCCAAAGTCCATCAATAATGCTGGACTGGAATTTGTCACTGGCCTGGCCAGGGTTTATATAAATACTATGTGTTGGTCACTATTTGACTGCCATGTTTGCCTCCCAAAATACACTGTTAATTCTCTTTGCAATATATTCGGTGAAGCGTTTTCAGATGTCTCAACAATGTGATAAGCGAAAGATAAGGTGCAATATCAATTGCAAGGATTATTATTAGTAGTAGTACAGTATTCTGTTAAAATGTCAGCTTGGTTCAGCCAGTCGCTCTCACCTCTGAGTCAGAAGGTTGTGTGGGCTCAACCCACACATTGAGGACTTAAGCTCAAAGTCGAAGCTGATGCTCAAGTGCAGTCCTGGGGATATTGCTGTTTTGTCTGAGGTACTGAGGAGATGTTACACTGAGATCCCGCCTGTGCCACTGAAGATCCCGTGGCACGATTGGAAAAAAGAAGTGAGTTTCTCCTTGTATGCTGTGCAACAATCATCCAAATAAAATTGATCATCCACTTCATGGCTGTTTGTGGGACATTGCTATGCACAAATTGGCTGTCATGTTCACCCACAAGTTTTGCAAAAAATAAAGTCACTACAACTTAACTTTATAATGAATCCTGTGAATCACTTTGTGGCATCCTCCTGATGGGGAAAGGCACTGTGTCAAATGCACGGCTTACTGTTATCATTTTACCAACTCCTGCTGGGATAGCTTTCAAAAGACATCAATTTTGCTCTGTTATTCATCTATCAATGTGTGCTGTCAACTTCCTCAGTTATTCCCTCTGTTTCAACACCCTTCAGGGCTTTAAATCTATCAACCACTTCCACTCCTTTAAACCACACTCAGTTTTCACTGGAGGGCCTTCAGGTGATACTTAGTAGGCTTCCTGGAGGAATTATCATACAGATCTTCCTTCATTTTGCCCTGTCTGACTCATGCCCCTTATGAGGCATATTTTTGCCCTGAAGCTAAAGCATGAAGCCTTCTTCACCCCCAATCAGACTTTTCAGCAGTTTCTCAGATCGATTAACAGTGGTGGAGACTGACACTTTGATCAGACGTGTGCCTGACGCAACCCATCACCGTGCTTAAGAGTATCCAAACCCAAACTAACAATTCCATGTATCCCACCTACACATGGAAACAGATTGTTGGAATGGAATTTGAACATTGAGGGATACATCTTGCTCACCTAATTCCTGATTCCTGCAACTGCAGTTGCCATGCAAGCGAGAGGCCTGGGTTTGATTCCTGACAGGGTGGAATATTGCTCAAGTTTCCTTACTCCAAACGCCTCTATTTACCTAACAGTAAGTCGGAACCCAGTAGTTAATTGATTGGCTGTTTCCTTTCTCGGCTGAGATTGGCTGCTGCGTTTCACCCACAAAATATATATATTCAATTTACTTTACAGTATATTCTGTGAAGAACTTTGAGATATCTCAAAGTCATGATAAGACAGCTATATCAAATGCAAGGATTATTATTAGTAGTAGTATTAGGCACTTGTTGCCTTGAGCCAAGGTTTGGGAACCCAGAGTGCGTGTTGGTGTCTAACCAGCTAAAACCGCATCGCTTGCCATTGATATCACTGTCTGGCAAGTGTATCAAAAAGTATTAAATCAGAGATTTACCACAGAAGAGGTGGGAGCAGCAATGCCGACTTAAATAGAAATCTGACAGGATAGGCACGGAGGAATCGCGAAACGAGAAAATTGATAGACTGTACATGACGATTTGACAGCCTTTCGAAACGTTTTTGATTCTTAAAAATAAGTCATTTGTCTGGACTCCAATGCGCCAGGACATAGTGTATTAAAAGGGAGAACAGTTCAGAACCAGGTGAATGCTTTTCTTCACAACCCGTCAGACTGAGAATGACTCAGAGCGTGGGGTGTCAGATCAGATGATAATGCTTAAATTTGAATCAGAAAAGCATTCACTTTAGGAGAACATCTCAAAGTGCTTCACAGGAGAAAAAGAAAAGAAGGGATTTCTCCTGGTGTACTGGAGACCGGAAGTTTAGTGATTACAGGATTTGCCCCACAAGCGAGAGAGCCTGGGTTCAATTCCCAGGCAGAACAAAATGTTGGGCAAGTTTCCTTTTTCACATGCCTCTGTTTACCGCAGTAAGTAGGAGTCCAGTGGTTACTCAGTTGGCAGAACACTTTTCTGGGAATACTAATTGCTTACAAAAAATTGTTACTCAATACACCACTGCTTGTTGGATACTTCTTGATGCAATTGGCTACAACATTTCACCCAGATAATCTAGTCAATTCATTTTACAGTATATTCTATAGGGACATCAGTTTAATATCCCATTTGAAGGATGGCACGTATAACAATACCAACCCCCCACCCCACCACAGCACTGCATTGGAGTGTCACCTTATACAACGTGCTGCCAAGCCCCAGCATGGGGCTTTAACCCACATCCTTCTGACTCAGAGGATTGTGCTATCATTGCGCCGGGCTTTCTGCCTTGTCAGTAAGTCTGTCAGCCTTCAATTGTACAGTATGTGATTCTGATGAATCTCTTGCTCATGAGCTTTAATGTCCTTGTTTCAAGACTCATAGAATCATAGAAATTACAGTGCTGAGGAGGCTATTCAGCCAGACAGATCTTCCCTGGCTCTCAAAGCAAGCTGTTTATTCAATCCCGATGCTCTGCCCTTCAAGCCTCTGTCCTTCATATACCTGCCTGCTTTCCTTCCTTACACCCACAATGAACTTCAGCCTCCACTAACTTACTTGGCAAGATGTTTCACATCCCAACAACCCTGAAAACCTTTTTTTTTAACTGAAGCTCTCCTTTTCCTCTATCTTGTGACTATCATATAGCGCTCTGAGATGCCGTCCGGCGTGGAGGGCGCTATATAAATCAAAGTTGTTGTTATATAACAATGGCCAATTGTCATTGACTCAGTGGAAACAGCTTCTCTTTCAGATCTCCTCTCAACCTTCTCTGCTCCAATGGAAAATGATCTAATTCCTTCAATCTTTCCTCATGACCAAAGCCCCTCATCCCCGCTATCCTTCTCGTAAACCTCCTCTCCCCAAGCCTTAACATTCTTCCTGAAGTGAGGTGCCAACAAGTGAATGCAATCTTCCAGCCACAGACTAGCCAGTGTTTTGTGCTCTTCTGGTCCTTTTATGCTGATCAAAAGCCAGACCCCAGCAGGGCATCCGGTCACCCTCCCTATTGTCAGCGAGTGGTGGTTTGTTCCACTTTTTCCCAATATCATTTGCAGACACAAACACAGCCAGTCACCGAAGTCAAGTGACGACTCCCCACAATAGGGTTGTGATGTTGTTGATGCCACAACAAAATGTGAAGATTTTGCCTGTCTCAATCATGAGCACACTCATCTCTGAGTCAGAAGGATCGTGGATCAAGCCTCACATCGGACACTCTTTAGTGTAAGGTTCAGGGAGCGTTGCAGGGTCGTAGTCACAGTTCTTCAGATAAGAACGTCGCCTCTTACGTTGGAGTACTTTTTAAACTGAGCCTCCATCGTTGCCTGCTCAGGTGGTCATTAAAGATCCTGTGGCATTTTTTCAAAAAGAGAAGAGAGTTTCTCTCTCTTGGTGTCTTGATCGACAATCCCCCAGATAAAGTTGCTCCTTCACTTAATGACCGTTTGTAGAACGTTGCTGTATGCAAATTGATTGCTGCATTTGCCCACACTACAGTCACGACAATTCACAGTTAAAAAGAACCTTGAGAAGTCTTAATGATGTGTAAAGGCACAGCGTCAAATGGGAAGATTGTTATTGTAGCAATGAGTGTTTATGAAGTGCCATTTTCTTGAGGTGGTATCTCAGAGTGTTTAAATTATCATAATACTATATATCGTCCCTCACCTCGTTCAAGTTCCATCTTGTGATCTAACTCTGTGACTGCACTTTGGATCACCTATCCTATCTCTCCCTGTTCCCCCTCCCGTCCCCAGTTCAGGTGCCCAGCCAGAATTTTTAAGTGCCTTTACCAAGGGATTATTACCATGGGAAAGCCATCCGCCAATCGACTAACAACTGGATTCCTGCTTACTTCTAGGTAAACAGAGGCATGTGGAGTAAGGAAACTTTCCTAACAGTTTGCCCTGCCCGGGTCTTGTCAATTGCGAAGCGAGCTCGCTAACCACAACGCAATGGGATTCTGAGAAACAAATGTCCAGGTTGTGGCAGATGGACAGCCATGGGTTGTGTGTTGTTGGCTCCGAGTACGGTGTCATATTCCGCTCAGACACCAGCAGTGCCAGTTAGTGTTATTAACTCCACGGTGCTCTTCAACCTGTGTTTTGTGATATTGGTTATCTATACCTGCAACTCACAATTGTAATAATAATAATCCTTGCGTTTCATGTGTCACCTCCGCTCACCTCACCTTCAGTTCGTCCTCTCTCCCTTCTGCTCTTCCCTCTCCTATCTCCTTTCCCCTACTCTTACTCTCTCAGCCTCCCATTTTCTCTTTCTCTTCATTTCTCCACTCTCTCACCCTCTGCTTTCTACCTTGCCCCTCTCTCCACTCCTCTCTCCATTCCTTCTCTATCTCATCTCTGTCTTTCACCTCCCTCCATCTCTCCTTTTTTCTCACCCACTGCGCTCTCTCTCCTCTGTTTCCACCTCTTCACTCACCTCTTCTCTCACCTTTCTTTCCACCTCCTCTCCCCTCTCTCTCTGGCTCCTCTCTTTTCCATTCCACTCTCCTCGTCCGCCTCTCTCCCTCCTCTCTCGTTTCCACCTTTCCTCTCCACCTCTCTCTCTTCTCTCTTTCCTCTCTCCTCTCTCCCCTCCACTCATGACCTCCCATTCCTCTGCCCATACAGTTCTGCCATTGTCGACTCTGTCCCTCTTTCTACTTGGCGCTGCAGCTCCTCTATCTGACAACAGAAGCTGGGCAGAATTGCCATGTAATTAATGTACTGAGACAGTCGTCGTTCCGAGTCCACCTTTGATCATTTTATAACAATCACAGAGGGTGGTGAGCACTGCTGTTCACATGCGTTTTCAAGAGAAAAAAAAATTGTTGGTTATTACTTTGACTAATGGGCGACCTTTAAATCCATCCCAATGGCTTTTATGTTTTACTAAAAAGACCCTTCAGAACCACAAATCAAGTTGATGTCGATGCAATGAAGGGGAGACTGAGTGCCAGCGCTGCATGAAAATTAAGAAGTCATTATGTTCCAAAAAGAAACCATAAGAGCAAGCAACAGCTGCCGTCATTCATTGCTTAGACACAAGCAGGAGCTGCTTCACATGAAAATCCGTCCGTGACAATGGAGGTGGAGGGGTGGGGGTGGTGGGAGCTAATCAGCCACAGACACAATGAATGGTGTTCATCTGAAGTGCACACAACAGACTCCAAATAACAAGAATGATCCCTGCATTTGATACGGTGACTCAGCACGTCTTGAAGGCATCTTAAAGAGCTTTGCAGGATATATTGTAAAGCACAGGGATGTTGTTGCTGTGTGCAAATTGGCTGCTGCGTTTGCCTACAAAATACAGTCACGACATTTCTCTTTACAGTGATATCCTACGAAGCACTTTGAGATGTTTCACCAATTTGAGAGGCGCTGTATCAAATAGGATTCTTATTATTCCTTATTAGTAACTAATAAGGTATTTGGTCGATGGAGGACCAAAAAATAATAATAAATCATAATCTTTGCATTTGATATATTGCCTTATCACGTCATTGAGACATCTCAAAGCACCTCAAGGAATATATTGTATCATGGAGTGAGTGTATATTTGTATGTCTGTCGGTTTCTCTCTCTCTCTCTCCCACTCTCTCTCACATCATGTTTTCCTCAGTGGAAGTTCCTGTTTGCCTCCTTGTTCCGTGGAGTGGGTATGGCAGATTGTGTTGGAAACATGGCGGAGTGCTTTTTGAGTATCTTTTTGGTTCTTGTCTTATAGTTGATGATGATTTAGCTGCAGTCAGATGTCAGGTTCTCTGGCTGGATCCAAAAGAGGTGGTGTGTGGTGAGGTGTTTGCACTCTGAAATGCCAACCACATTAATTACTTACACAGTGACATGTGTTATTGTAGTAATGAAGTTGGACACAATGCGGTTCAATTGCCTTTGAATGAAAGGTTCAGTAGTTCATTCTTTAATTGGTGTTTGAGTTTGTCAGAGCTGTGTTACATTGTGAACAACACTGAATCCACCAAGTAGAACCATGGAGAAGAAAGAGGTAGAGAGTGAGACAGAGAGAGAGAGATCACACGAGAGAGACATGGTCAGGGAGAGAGAACAAGACGGAGAGTGTGAAAAAGAGGCAGTAAGAGAAGGACAGTGACAGAGAGAGAGAGAGAAAGAAAATGAGAATGAGAGAGCAAGAGAGAGAGACAACAACAACAACAAAATTACATTTGTGTAGAGCCTTTCAAAGTCCTGGGATGTCTTCCAAAGATGGGGGAGAGATGGAGAATCAGAAATGAGAGAGAGCACACAAAGGACAGCACCAGTGACAATGTGACATTGCCCCCAGGAATGCACAAAAGCATCAGCCTGGACTGTGATCTTAAAGTCTCTGACCTAGGGCTGGTCCCCACAACCTTCTGACCCAGAACGATGGGGGCAAGCGACTGAGCCAGGCTGAGACCGAATTGTGGTGAATGAATTATGGACGATAATAATTGGGTTATGCCGGCTTGATCAACTTCATCTTCCAAAGTCCTCGGGTGAGGTATTGAGAGCACCATGTGCATTGCGAGCAGACTTGTCTGTTTGTGCAGGGAGCAGACTGAGATTTGCAATTATCACGATCGAACCTAATGGTCCAGAATAAATCCATTTAAATTGATTCAATTGGTTCAGCAACTGGTTTGTAACACTTCACTCGTTTAATTATGGATAATATTTACTTTTCAACCTTTCTGTCCCACCCTCCGGAATTCCATCCCAGAATCCCTTCTCACCCCTTCTCTTATGTCTCAAGTCCTTGCTTTTTGATCACATCTTTGGTCATCTTCACACCCCCATTCCCCTCACTCTCCATCCCTCTTGACTCCAACCCAAACTCAGATGCAAATCTTCACGGACAGGTGCTATATACATGTAATTTGTTATCTTCAAACCGAGGGGAGTGGGGGATTGAGGGGAGGTGGTGGTAGGGGCTGGGATGATACACACTCGGCTCTTGTTAATCTCCATAGAAAACTCTGACAATTGGCAAAGTGGGGGGGGGGGGGGGGGTGGGATTGAGAAGATTTTTTGCCAGATCATGATATCAATACGAAGCTATGCAGTTTCAGCTGCTTGGGCTCCTGTAGTACCCCCAACACACACTGTGGAAACTCCTCTCAGCAATTAGGTAAACAGGGTACATCCCACCAGGGGGAGAGCGCACATTCAATTAAAGACATATATACATTTCAATATGCAGGTGGGATGCATGGAATACTCAGTTTGGCTTGGATACACTTAATCATGGCAATGTAATGTAGAATGATTGTGTGTTTTGTGGGTAAACGGAGCAACTAATTTGCATGCAGCAACATCCAACAAAAAGCCATTAAGTGAGTGACTGTTTTTTTAGAGGGGGGAATTATCCAGGGGTACATATGAAGAAATTCCTTTCTCTTTTTGACTAGTGTAGCTGAATCGTTAACATCTACCTGATAGGACCTTGGTTTGACATCTAACCCAAGAACCGTCACCTCTGATAATGCAGATCTTTCCCTAGCATTGCACTCCAGTGTCAGCCCAGATTATATGACTGTCAAAGGCCTGACATAGGGTTTGAATATCGACAGATGGATTTGGAGGGGCAGCCCATTCTGTCCTCACTACCCTGAGCTCAGACCACAGCCCCCATCTAATTTATTGATAGAATCTGACTGTCTGTTCTGTTTCCCAGACCAGATCGTCCTTTTGATCTGCTCCCAGAGAGACTAATTATAGTGTGTGGTTTTTTTTTTTGTGGGCTTGTTTTCACTGGGAATAGAGGGTGAAATAAGCTTCATGTTGAAATCTTCACAACCATAAATGACAGAGACATCTCATAAATAAGAATCACGATTCTTATATATGATACAGCACCTTATCACGCTGTAACATCTCAGAGCACTTTACGGGACATACTGTTAAGGGCAGTGACTGTGTGTTTTGTAGGCAAATGTGGCAGCCAATGTCTTAATGTCCCACGTACAGCCATGAAATGAATGATTTTAATTAGGTACGGGAACCGGGGTGTGGGGTGGGGGGGGGGGGGGGGGGCAGGGGGTGAGACTTGGCCAGGTTATGAGGAGAAACTTTGTCCACTTTTCAAATAGTGACATCTTTAATATCTAGCAGAACAGGCATAGATGTGACCTCTGGTTAATGTCTTATCTGCAACAATGCAGGACACCTACTGTACTCTATTTGACTGTCAAACTTGAGTTTCAAATCCCCTCAATGGACTTGGAGGGACCAAACTTCCCACTTGGCTCCTGTTAACCTTGCAAGCCCTAATGGGTTGGGTGGTGTGAGTTAGTAAGCTATGGAAATCTTGCTAGATTGATAGTGTGCTCAATGGTAAGCTAAGCGTTTTTTAGTGGTAAAACTGCAGCAATTATCTAAACAATCGTTCTGAGATTCCCAAACCTTGGCTCTCGCTATCTTATGCTTATTTTTTTCTCCAGGGAGAGAGTGTCCATTGCATTTCAAAACACAGGGAAATTTCCAGATGCAGATGGTGTACTTATGTGGAACTCAGATTTGGAGACTATTGAGCTTGGGGATGGGTTTCAGATACCTGGCTGACAAACAAAAATCTCACAACCACGTCATTTAGAGGTCACAATGCTACAGACCAACCCTGAGCAAGGCTGAGGGTAAGAGATGATTAGGAAGATTAAAATTTCAGAAGATTGAAATTGTGAACAAAATGCGGCCAAGTGTGCTGAGGTTAATCAAATTCTCATATAAAGATATATGAGCCATAATTTGAGCCTAAGGATTTAAAGATTGAAATTATTAGTACCATTAAGAATCAGTGTCATTCTCAGTCGCCCCAAAATGATGATATTGATCTGGTTTTATGTGTTCCTGGTATTGATCTGATATTGTATATTCTTAAAATACCCAGCACTTCTTGGTATAGTTTTTTCTTTGTCCTCATAAAGTGATTTGAAAGTGATCTTGGAGGTTCAGCAAGTCTTTGCAGTAGCACTCAGTCACGTAGATATCAGTAGCATTCTCACTTCAAGTCAGAAGGTTGTGGAATCTAAGCTGATGCTAAATACAGAGCTGTGGGGAGCACTCATTGATTCCGTGGGACCATCTTTTGGATAAGAGGTCAAACCGAGCCACTGTCTGTGTCTGTTGGATTTTAAAGATTTCAACACACAATTAGGAAAGGGAAGGGGGTTTTTCCCAGGTAAATCCCCCAGGTAAAATTGATTTTTCATGGCTGTTTGTGGAATATTTCTGTTGAGCTCCCTGTGACTCGTGAAGGGAGCTGTATAATGCAAATTATTGATGTTGTTATTACTGTGCATAAATTGGCTGACTCAAACATCACAAAATACACAGTCACTTCACTTCACAGGATATCATATGAAGTGCTTTGAAACATCCTCCTGACATGAATGACTGATTATGTCTGGGGGATTGTCAGCCAGGACACTGGGAGAGAAATTCACCTATTCTTTTCAAATTGTGCAGCCTGATTTTTAACATCCACCTGATTTAGGCAAAGATGGGACCTTAGTTTAATTTCTCATCTGAAGAACAGCACCACAGCACAGACTGGGAGTATAAAGGCCCAATGGGTGGGTTAGAACTCAAAACTTTCTGTCTCAGAGGCTAGAGTGCTACCGACTGTGGCAGGCTGACAACTATGAAATAAAGCATTGAAAGCCCACTGCACAGCCTGATTAAATATTTACATCAGTCAGTCCATTGAAATGGGCTGCGGGAACATATGATCAGTGAAGCAGAGACTTTTTTTTCAATAGAGACAAGGTTGTTATTGTCTTCATTTGCCATTATTTACTGACAACTCATCTTGACCCTGTGTTGGACAGGACTGATTCAATTTGACTGATTCTCATATTTGTCTGAAAACAAAGCATTGGTGTCAGCCTGGATCAGCGCTCTTGCATCAGAGTTAGAGGTTTATGGGTTCAAGCCCCAAGCCTGGACTTTCAACCCACAGTCCAGGCTGATGCTTCAGTGCATTGCTGTTGGCAAATTGGCTGCCACAAAAATACACAGTCACTACACTTTGCAGTAACATCCAGTGAGGTGCTTTGAGACAGCCTCCCGCTAAATTTACAAAGGTTTACATAGACAATGATGTCCCTCGAACCCGTGAAGGATTGTGTCAAATGCAAGAATAATTATTGTTTTTATGGGAGAAGTGTACAGGTTGTCTTCTTCAGTCTTCTTGAGCTTTTTTCCTCAAGAGCGTCTGTGCCCTTTGCAATCTGAAAACTGGCAAACGTATAAAACCCATTGAACTTGCCGAGCAGTTTAGTGGGAAGCCAGATTTACTGGGGCAGTCCCTGTACAAGCCTCTCATTCCAAAGACTTGCTGAGCATTGCTCTCCCTAAATCATGAGTTAAAGGGGGGAACGGGGTCTTCCATTCATCACAAGCAGAGCTTGGACTCTCTTTCAATCCTTTATCAAAGATATGATTGCAGGGAAACAGGCCATTTGGCCCAACTAGTCTATGCCAGTGCTTATGCAACACACAAACCTCCACCCCTCCCATTCCCCTCTCTTATACCCATCTATTCCAATCCCTATTCCCCTCTCCTACTACACCCAAATGTTTCTCTCTCCTATACCCTTCTATGAACAACCATGAAGTGAATTTTCCCTAAGGGATTGTTGGCCAGGACACCAGTTTGCTGTTTTTGTTGTTGTATATAGTGTAATGCAACCCCCAGCACAGCACTGCAATAAAACTCTTGTCTCAAGCATTCATTGTTTGAGAAAAATTAGATATTAAAAGTTCATGACTGAACATTATTATTTAATGTCCTTTATAGCTGAATCCTGGTTTCAGAGAGATACCAGATGGCTCCATTATTCTGCAATATATTTGTGTTGGATTTGGGTCTTGCAGCATAAAACACTGCTTCTGTGCAGATTGAATAATAATCCAATTCTAGCGTGATTTAAAGGTCACTCTCGGCTCTCATCATTTGTGTGAAGGATCAGTGTGCTTGCTCCCAGGCTCGCACTCATCTGTGATTGTCTCTGTGATCCCTTTGCTTACTGTTAACTGGCTGGTCACATCTGCAATGCTCCTGGTGAGACACAGATATTCTAGGTGAGCATCTTAAAATTGATGCCTCCTGCGATAGGGAGCCAATGGAGCCTTGGAACTACTGGGTTGAAAGAAGCGCGGAGTTTAGTATGAGTGAGGATATGGGCAATGGATTTTCAAATTAATTTGGGGGGATTCTTGGCCAAGAACCTATTTTGTTTTTGAGCAGCACTAAGGGATCTTTAGCATCCACCTGAAGTGGTGCAGACGAGATCTCAGACTAACGTTTCCTCCAAGGAACAGAGCTAACAATGCATCACGCCCCAGAATTGCACTGAAGCCTAAACTTGTAGGTTTAAAATCCCAATGTGGGACCTTGAACCCGACAACCATCTGACTCAGAGGCGAGAGTGTGATCGACTGAGCCAGGCTCGCTCTTTTACAGCATGTTTGATGGATGTGGTGGTTCACTTGTTCATGTGGCAAAACTAGTGCCAGAGCCAGAAAATTGGGTTCTTGCCAAGAGTCGCATTGGATAGAGAGCAGTGTTCATTTACAGGGATGTTCCCAGGAATGAGTGGATTCAGTTATCAAGAAAGATTGGCCAGATTGGAACTTTCCTTTCTAGATTGAGAATTGATCGATCAAGGATTTAAAGAATTTAATAAAGTGGATGTTAATAGGCTTTTTCCACTTGTTGGTGAGTCCATAACTAGGGGGCATAAACATAAGATAGTGAATAACAGATCTAATAGGGAGTTTAAAGGGAATTTCTTCACACAGAGAGTGTGACACTCCTCGCCGGAAGCTGTGGTTGAAGCAAAAAGCTTCAATGTATTTAAGAGAAAACAGACAGGAGTGAGAGCAGCAGAATAGGCTGAATCAGCAGGAATATGGGAACATAGGAAGAAAATATTTGCAGCTACTCAGAAAGAACTAGAGAGGAAGAGAATGTTCATATTGGCTGTTGGCACTATGGGTGAACAGAAATTACAAAAACATTCACAGCCTACTTAGAAAACCAAAATTACAATGTCAGAGGATGTAGGGAACACGGAGTTCGAGTAATTCTAGCTTTGCATCAAGGTTTACTCCATTCTCAGTCCTTTGCTCATCCTTAAAAGATTTACGAAGCTTGTTTTGAGGAAAAAACTATACTTTACAATATATTCTACTTTACAGTATATTCTGTGAAGCGCTTTGGAGACATCCAGAAAATGTGAAAAGCACTACATCAAATGCAAGGATTATTAATATTATTATTATTAAAAGTAAAGTTTTGTTCCATGTAGAGAGGCTTCCTACTAAAATCAGAGTCTTTATTTTTGGGGAAAACAGCAGTGAGCTAAAATCATCCCACTAAGTGGTTCAGGGCTCCTGTTATATCCATAAACTGAAACACTGGTTTATTTGAAATGGGTTCTAACTGTAAAATAATAAATTGTTCACTCAATCCACGACTGTTTGTGAGACACTGCTCTGCGCAATTGGCTGCCATGTTTCGCCCACAAAATATGCGTTGGTTCACTTTACAGTACATTCTGTGAAGCGTTTTGAGGCATGTGATAAGATGCTATATCAAATGTAAAGTTTATTTATTATCATTTATTTATGTAGCAGAGGGAATAGTGGGGTATAGAAGGATAATAGAGGAGTGATAAATAGGAGAGGAAAATAAGGGGATGTAGGGGAGGGGACGAGGAGGAGTGGGGGCTAATTGGGCTGATCAGCCTTTCTCTGTGCCAGATTATTTTCTTACTATTAATTACTTATTATTATCAAGGTAAGCCCTTGAGTGGATGATATGAAAATGGTATGGTTTGGTAGGGGGCTGTTTAGGTGTGGAGTTGACTGGGTTTTAGATCATCAGTGCAACTTGTTTTGATCTGTGCCTGAATGAAGTGGAACTTTGAGTCCCTGTGCTGGTTGGCTTTAAAATCTAACCATCAAACCTCACTCTTTAACGAACCCTCTTCAAAACTAAAATGGATTCTCTCCTGACAACTGCACCTGACGTAATTTCCTCACTAAGTAGTAGTGAGGGCACCGAGGGGGGTGGAGGGCTGGGGCGAGGCGGAGGAAGTAGTGCTAGCCTGGCTCAGTGGGCAACACTCTCATCTTTGAATCCCAAGATTTGGAGTTCAAACCTCACATCAGGGCTTTGAGTTCATTCAGTCTAGGCTGACACTCCAATGCAGTGCTGGGGGAGTGCTGCATTGCCAGAGAATGGTGGGCATTAAAGATCCTACGGCGAAAAAAGAAGGAACTTTCTCTTGGATCTTAGCCGACAATCCCCCAGATAAAATTAATCATTCACTTTATGGTCGTCTGTGGGACAATGCTATGTACAAATTGGCTGCTGCTTTTGCCTACAAAATACACAGTTCCCTTTTATGTTCACCTACACTCATAGAACACCTCACTACATTTCACAGTGAATCATGTGGAGCGCTTTGAGGCGTTTTTCTGTCACGAAAGGTGCTGCATCAAATGCAAGGATTACTGCAGTGTTATTACAGTATTAGGATTGCTTTTGCCTTGTAATATTTCTGTTAAGGTTTTCATTCTGGTAATGTAAATCGATAAATAGCTAAGTGGAGAGGAGGTCTGCACTCGGTGGCTGTTTTCAAACAGCTTAATGGCTGCGATAAAAGCTAATTGCGCAGCTCTGCTGCATATCAACAGTTTCCCTCGGGAAAGAACCTATTGGACATTTGAGAGATGAATGTTTTGTCTTTTCTCGCTATGTGTAACTTAGTTTTTTTAATTTTGAGTTGAGTGAAAATATTTAAATTTTCCAAACTCTGCCCTATTTTAATTGAATCACCTTTATTTCTATGTTCATTTTATTATAATAATAATACAGGGTCTAATAATTCCTGTCAGGAGGACATCTCAAAACATGGATTTTATAATAATAGAAATAATAATAATCCTTGCATTTGATATAGTACTTTTCACGTCTTCTAGACATCTCAAAGTGCTTCACACATTGTACACTAAAGTGAATTAACTATATATTTGTGGGCAAAATGCGGCAGGCAATTGCACACAGCAGTGTCTCACAAACAGTTGAGGATTGAAATGACCAATTGCTTTTATTGCTTTTTTTGAGGGATTATTATTAGGCGTGTGTGTGGAGCAAGGAAACTTGTCCAAGGTTTCACCCTGCCACGCTTGTAAGGCGAGTGCTCTCACCACTGAGCTACAGCCAAATATACAGCTTTACACAAGCAACATCTGACAAACAGATGTGTGGTGAATCACCAAATTTTGTCCAGATTGTTGGCCAAGACACTGGAATAAAACTACCTTCTCATTTTCCATAATGCCACTGGATCTTTCACGTCCACCTGAACAGGAACAGGCTAGACTTCAGTTGAACGTCTCAACCAAAGACCGGCAGTTCTGACAATACAGCTCTTCCCCACCACTGCAGTCTAGAGCAACAGCCTGGATTGTCAGCTGAAGATCCTGATATGTGATTTGGACCCACAACCTTCTGGTTCAGAGGCAAGAGTGCTAGAGATTGAGCCAGGCTTACGGGAAACCTGTCAGTGGAAAGCTTGCCAGATAGAACTCTGAATGGCAAGCTGTGCGTCTTGATTATACTCCAGCACACCCCAGTCTTGATACCTTGGCTCTACCAACCTGTACACAATTGTCTCTGTCATTGAATAAGCAGGGTACATCCTTTCAGGGAGGGAGGTATCTCAGGAGACGCCAGAACCATGCAGAGAAGTGTTCTCGTCCCCAGGTTTGCAGTCGCTCACATCTCAAAACCCCACCTCTCTCATATACACACCTATATAAATGCTGTGGGTAAAATGCAGCAGCCAATTGCACACAACAGTGTCCCACAAACATTTTTGTCCCACAAACAATCGTGGATTGGATATAAATGCAATCTGTCGTTGTTATTTTAGAGTGCTACTGACAAAACAAGACTGAGTCTAGATTATTGATTATAGTCATCTGGGTTGAAGAACACCATCTATTCAGTGTGTGTAAAAATATAGATGAAAGATTTTTCACATTAAGGCTCAGCAGAAGATTGGTATTGGTTTAGTGGTTTGCATTCTGGACACAGCACATTCAAGTCAGGAGCAGATTAATGGCTTCTCTTCTCACATTTACAAATGCTAACCTGTTAATTCTTCATTTAAATGGATTGTGTTTCACTTCTCATTATTCTCTGCTCAGCCAGGATGCATCCTCTCAGCTCAAACTCTCTCAAGCTGTCCTTTTATAAACACTATCCTGTTTCACCAGTCCTCATTTTTCCATCTTCTGTCAGAGACAGTCTAAGTGATTCAGATACGAGAATTCTCGCATCTGAGTCAGACAGTTTGGGCTTCAAGCCCCATGATGAGTCTTTGAGCTCATAGTCTTAACTGATGACCAGCATAATGCTGGGGGGAGCACTGCATTGTCGGAGGTACCAATCTTCAGATGTGGCATTAAACTGAGCTAACATCTGAGCCTGTTCAATTGGAGGTTAAAGATTCCATGGTGCTATATGAAAAGAAAACTGTCCCGTGGATAGAATTTGTCATTCATTTCATTTCACTACTGCCCCTTCCTTTCGCTAAGCGGCCTCCGGCCTGCTTCACGACCCCCGACCCACCAGCCCCACCATCAGCGGATGAGCCTTCAGCCACTCTGCCCCCAACCTTTGGAATTCCATCCAGCAATCCCTCCTCCCCACCCACTCCCTAGTCTCCTTCAAGTTCCACCTCAAAACCCTCCTCTTTGACCATGCACTTCCCTCCACACTCCCCAATCCTGACCTAAGCTCGGGCTGAAACACTGACTGTCCAGCGCCTTGGGACGTCTTCTCAATGTGAAAGGCGCAATACAAATGTAATTTTGTTGTTGTTTATGGATCACTGGTGTTTGCAAGTTGGCTGTGGTGTTCACCTACAAACTACAAAATCATAACCTGCGGGTATGTTATCACTCAAATTGATTAGCAACCTTTGGATGAGTCATTCAAATAAAGTCCCATATGTGCCCGTCCAAGTGGACATTAAAGATCCTATGGCACTTTGAAAAAGAGAAAGGATTTCTCCTTGTGTCCTGGCAAACACTTGGGCAGTGTTTGTGGACACTGGATCCTTTGCCTACAAACGGACAGTCAACGACAAAATATTTTTTGTAAAGTTCTTTGAGACAATGATAGGCAATACCAAATGCAAGGATTATTATTTTATTACGGGTTATTTTTCGCATTGGGGCTGGTGGGGAGGGGAAGGGGGAGGGTGGCGGGGGCTGGGTTTAAAATGTATTAATTGAGATGAATTTGAATGTCACTGAGTGAATAGATCTGTATTTTTGCTGATTAAAAGGAACCAGATACGAAGTTGGTTTATCTTTAGGCGGAAGGAAATGAACTGCTGAACCAAAAAATAAATAAATAAGTAAATCATCATGTCCTGAGATCAGTCGATGTGAGAAAATAGGGCATTCAACCCATCTAGTCTGCATTCCTTGATACTCCATAGCAGCCTCCAATCCTTTCTCCAAGATCCCTTGATTCCCCTCTATTTTCCCCTCCTCGAGCCCTCCCTAGCGTCCTTCATCCTACCTCAAGTCCCTCCTCTTCTTGCCTCTATTCCCTTCTCCCAAACCCCTCTGTTCTCTTATATCCACCCCTTCCACATTTCTGCATGAAGTTTCCTTTTCAATACTGTGATGCTTTTTGCTTCAATCACAACTGCCAGCAGTGAGTGCCACACTCTCACACACTCTGTGTCAAGAAGTTACTCCTGAACTACACATTAGTTACTGACTCATTTATATTTATACCCTCTAGTTATGAACTCAAAAATAAGTGGAAACAACCTATGAACATCCATCTCATCAAATCCTTTCATAATCTTAAACCCTTCAATCCGGTTGTCTCTTAATCATCTCAACTCCAGAAAGAAAAGCTACGACCTAACCAGTCTTTCCTGATAGCTGGATCCCCTTATCCCTGGGAACAATAAATCTACACTATCCTCTCTCCAATGCTACAATCTTCTTCCTGTAGAATAATGACCAGCATTGATTGTGACGCATCATAAGTGTGTTTTATATCTCCAGGCAAGGAAGTGTATTGGTGCAACACACAATGTGAGCAGTAGATCCAGATTAGCTGCTGTGTTGCTGATGGTTTATTTTTTGCAGTGCTGACAGCAGCGATGAGCATTATTCATGCGTCCGGAAAAGCATTCATGATGGTAATATTAATACATTCGAAATTTGAGCCCTCACAGAAAATTTGAAATAATAATCTTTGTGTTTGTTATAGAACCTTTCATATTAAAGTGCTTTTCAAGAAATACTGTTAAGTTTTGTGACTGTGGATTTTGTGGGTGAACACAACAGTCAATTTGAGCACAGTTATGTCCCCAAGGGAGGAACAGAGGATAGATATGCTCGGTGGAAAGTGTCCAGTTTGAGAAGAGCAGCCTCATTTGTTCAGAATACGATCCAGCAAAGGTCATTTCAAGAGCAAAAGAAATGAGAAGCGAGATATTGAAATACTCATTCGACGAACTTTGAAAGGGAAGCCTTTTAAGCTCATCATAAAAAGCAGGATGATCACTTGACGGTCTGGTTGTGTTTATGTAAATGGTTGTTTGAAGCAAATTTGACAAAGCAAACCCATTTCTTGCGGTTTAATTTCACAGCTGTTACTGAGAGATTGAATTTCCTGGGGTTCTGGCTGGCAAACCCCCAAGGTGAATTGATCATTTATTAAAACTAATATTACAGGTATTAATAATCCTTGCACTTGTTATGGTGCTTTCGTGTTGGGAAGGTACACCGTTACAAGATTTGCTGTAAAGTGTAGTGAAAGCATATTTATAAGCAAAGGCATTAGCCAATTGGTGCACATCGACGCCACACAAATAGCCATGAAGTGAAGGAATGATTTTAATTCCCTCTCTTTACGAGTATTGTCAAAGGATATTTAACGTTTAGCTGAACAGGTAACAATGACAACAGCTTACATTTATAAAACACCCTTCATGGAGTGGGGGAGGGGTAGCATCTCAGAGTGCTTCAGGACAGTTAGGATCTCAGTTTAATGTTTTATCCGAAGGACAGAGCCTCCGAAAATTCAGCGCTCTCCCAGCATCTCAAGCATCAGCGTGGATACTAAGCTCAAAGTCCCTGATGTGGGACTTAAACCCACAACCTTGTGACTCTGTGGTGAGAGTGCAAGACACTGAGCCAGTCTGACACCAATGTAGGTATATACAGCACCAGAAAAGGCCTGCTGTGAGCCAAGTGGCTAGATCCAAGATACAAATATGGTGTCGCATTGATCTGCAAAACACAATCGCTGCACTCGACAATATATTCTAGAAGTGCTTTAAAAAATCCTTTCTTTGTGAGTAGCATAAAATGAAATGCAAATATTATTATTATGTGATGCAAGTGTTGACTTCCTGACGTATTGTTGAGAGTTGTTGTTAGCCTCTTGGCTTGGGTGGTTAGCTCTTGTAGATGTGAGTGAGGTCAATCAGCATCTGAGAAGACGCTGCCATCAATGGGTCACAAGGACTGAAGCTGCAAAGTCTCAGACCCTGGGTGGACAGACGGTTGTGAACATTAAAGGAATGAAAGAAATCAAGGGAGAAAGATGCTGGTAAGATTGGCAGACTTGCAGCTAACAATGTTCACTTGTGGTTAAATTTTCATATAAATCACTTTTTATGCTTGGGGTGTGCCATTGAATGTTAGCAAGCAACAGCTACCAAGCAGAAAGGTGCTCAGCTGTCCTCGTACAAACAATTTCACTGTATTTAAAAACCGGCAAGAATACAAACAGCTGTAAAGTAGATGACCAGTTTTACCTGGGGGATTGTCAGCCAAGACACTAGTAGAGAGAAACTCCTTTCTCTTTTCCAACAGTGCTGTGGGGTCTTTAACATCCAGCTGAACAGGCACAGGTGAAACTTCAGTTTAATGTCTCAAATAAAAACATTAACTACTTTGGTTGCAGGGTTAATAACAAAATGACACTTGCGTCGCACCTTTCCCATCAGGAGGACAGCCCAAGGCACTGACAGGAACCAAATGGGAAGAATTTTTTCTCCCAAAGACTGCCCTGTATCTCACTGCCTTGCTGACAGGTGGGCGGGCAACAGCAGTGCCCTGGAGCATTAAGCATTAACCTGGTTGAGAAATGAAACCACTATAGTAGATTGACTTGATTCCTTTGCCAAGCGCATCACCTTAGAGCTAGCTTATTCAATAAGATAGCCAGTTGCCACTTGATACAAAAACAGAAATCACTGGCAACACTCAGCAGGTCAGGCGGCATCTATGGAGAAAGGAAAAGTGAGTCCCAGGACTTCTTCTGTAGATTGTGACTGAGCTGAGCTCAGATACTCCCATCTGCATGGTTGCAATAAAAATAATAATAATGATGAAATAAGTAATCTTGGACATCTTATTAATTGAATGAACACCTTCTACAACAGCCAGTGTGATCTTGAAGGGTCAAATGGCCTCCTTCTGTGCTGCGCATTTGTATAATACATTAAAACTCACATCATTCTTATCTCTATAAATTGTGTAAACGTGTAAGTCATACATTCACCCGAGTCCTGTACAGTTTCCTATCAAAGCCACTTAGCACTTGTCCTTCTTACCAGCTACCTTGAATTGCGAGAAATAATATCCTGACCAGTCAACGCATGTGTAATTACCAGACGGTTGCATTGAATGGTGGGAAACATAGACTTAATCCGTCAAACATACGTAGAGATGAACTTCCATCAATTCAATGCGATTTCAATGCACATGGAGTGATGGGTTAAGATGCACTGAATTACAGGTAATGCATTCTTGACCGACATCACACGCTTCACCTACCCCAGTGACGAAGTGCTGAATGTGCACTTTCCAGCTGCGTAAACTTACCTCGTGCGCAGTGTAGATTATTCATTAAATAGGGTTTTCCACGATTAATACAATTTGCCTGCAACTTGGACTTAACGTAAGTCATATGAAATTTTATGGTTCACAAGGGAACATAATGGCTACAGCTGTCCATGTAATCTGGGAACACTAGATATTGAGTGCAAAACAATCCACCGTGACCATTTCTCTCCTCTGTGTTCTATTCTTTCTGTCATCACAAGACATTTCTCCTGTGCAAATTCTGGTATGTCAGATACTTTCTTAGACATGACACCCACCCACCCCCCTACCCCCACACCCACCACCCTGATGCATGATGATCGAATAATTTACAATGACTTACAAATAATTTACAAAGATTTACAAAGAATGTAGAACACAGAAACATGCCACTCAGCCCAACCAGTCTGTGCCGGTGCTTTTTCCACACAAGGCTCAACTTATTCCTTACTCCCTCCCATACCTGTCTCGTCCTCTCTCTCTCATGTGATGGTCTAGGTTCCTCTTGAATGCATTGACACTACCGATTCAACCATCGTTTCAGGCATGGAGTCCCACAATCTCACTGCCCTCTATGTGAAGTAATTCCTCCTAAATACTTTTTTTTAGATCCCCTAGACACTATCATATACTTGTGTGCTTGCTTACGAACTCATCAGGCAGAAGTAACAGCCTATTTATACTTGCCTTGTCAAAATTTATAGCTTTAAACACTTCTATTGGGAAAGAGGGAGAATTTTCTTCTCTAACGTAAAAAGGCCAAACTAAGCTTATCTCTCCCGATAGCAGTAATCTGTCAGATCCTCATCTCACTTGGTAAACCTATGCTGTATTCTTTTTATCACTTCTTGTTGTGTTAAACTCATCAGGACAGAACACATGTTAGCCACCTTTGGAGAAAGGTTTTGGTTGAAAGATGCTATTTACTCTGAGATCCATTATTTTGATGCCGCTTTGAATTCATTTAAAGTCAAATCTGATTGTTTGGAGTTTTGGTGTGCTCTGGTTGAGGCTAGATGATAAAGATCCCACAACACTATTGGAAAAGAGAAGGGAGTTTCTCTCTCCCAGTGCCTTGGCCAACTCCAGATAAAATTGGTTGCTCATTTCATTTTTTATTTGTGTGGGACATTGCAGTGTGCAAAATTGGCTGCCACATTGACCTACAAAATACAGTCATTGCACTTTTCCACGTACAGTACCTATCAAGTGCTTTGATATATTTTGACGGCATGAGAAAGGGATACATGTGAAGGTTGTTACTGGGTATTGAACGGATGGCTTGAGCCCAGTTCAGAGCTATCTTGTGCAATCCTATATCTGAGGAGGAGGGAATGCACTGCATTCCCTCCTCCTCAGACAAATGTTCGAGATGCACTGCTTTGCCTTAAAGAACACAACTGAAGCAATTTGTTAACTTTGTTCATTGACAGCCCCTGTGGATTGTTGAAATTGGCCAATTAGAGAGAGTGGGGAGAGCCATATGCGCCACTATTCACATTAACCCGGAATCAAAGTAATTCATTTAGCTCCAACCACTTCATATTTAACTTGAAAATATGACTGAAGAAATGTCATTTAAGCTTTCAAAGTTGCCGCAGGTTCTTGTCAGCACTTAGCTTTTCAAAACTGCAATGCAGAGTGTCGGAGAGAGCTCGTGAGTTGCTTGTTGAGGAGATCACAAGGTTAGTCTGGCTGAAGAAGGTGCTTTGGGCCAACTGATCTCATCCCTCCAGAACACCCACCCTACTGTCCCCCCATCATAATGTAAATGTGTCCCAGTGTCCTGGACTCAATCACCCTTCCTGCTAACCAGTTTCCTCTGGGTAAAGAAAAATGTCCTGATCTCTCCTGAAATTACCAAATCTTCTTTTGTTGTGGTAATGTTCTCCAGACTGGTTCCTGAGCCAGATGGGTCCGCAGGATTCCAGGGCACTGATATTACCAGCCCAGCCTGGCTCATTGGGAGGCATACATGTCCTTCCCACTCAGCTCCCATTAATCCTATAAACCAAAGCCCTCAGGGTCCGATTGGACCTAGGACCTGGTCCTAACTGGACAAGCAGGGCAAAGCTTGCCAGGCAGTGCTCTCAGTGGCAAGGTGAATGGGATTAGCTATAAGGTTCCATCGGTTACCCCCAATGATCATTCTGGGGTTTCTAAGCCTTGTCTCTCCCTAACATGCATACTGCACACTCTGGAATTAGGAAAGCAGATGTATCCCTCCAGAGAGAAATTTCCAGGTGCGGATG
Source organism: Hydrolagus colliei (assembly GCA_035084275.1). Classification (NCBI taxonomy): domain Eukaryota; kingdom Metazoa; phylum Chordata; class Chondrichthyes; order Chimaeriformes; family Chimaeridae; genus Hydrolagus; species Hydrolagus colliei. The sequence continues at coordinate 34,096,952 of CM068746.1, forward strand.
GCATTCCACATGTGTTGAACTCTAAGTCTGGTCTTCAGAATGGTGGCAGGTTTCGGCATGTGTCATCACCTGGTTGAATGAAAAAAATGTAAAGAAGAACAAAAAAGAGGGCCGGAAGATGAATTAAAAACACAGCAAGTTTAGAAAAAAATACAAAAGAAAGAGATGACTAGGCACTGATCCCATTGAAGGTTTCTCTTAATAAAATGAAATTAAGTGGCGCAGGTATTTTCAGTTGAATTTGAAACCATAAACTATTCCAGACCAGCGATCCACCAAAATAAATAAAAAGTTATTCACTTTTAGGGAATTTGCTCTCTGCAAATTCACTGCAACGTTCCTCAACAAAATACCAAGTCACTACAATTTATTGTATTGTTTGTTTGAACTCCGTGTGCATATTGGCTGCTCCTTTCCCCTACAAAATATACAGTCACTTTACTGTTTGTGAGATACTACTGTGTGCACATTGGCTGCCATGTTCACCTACAAATGCAGTTACTAGGCTTTACCATAAATCCCGTGAAACGTGTTGAGACATTCTCCTTACAAGGTGAGATGTGATGTCAAATACAAGGATTATAATATTGTATGCAGGTTATTTTTATCGTTTTTATTTTAAAAAACTGTCAAATTTCACATTACTGTTTCTGAACACTAAAACTAGTTTTATTCAAAATATAAAGCAGCTTGCAAGAGTGATATTTAATGGATTCATAAGGATCATCACATTCTCTCTGTTTAAAGCTGACTTCAGTGTAAATTGACAAACAGACCTGCAGGAAATGGTGAAAAGCCAAAGTGAAGCCTTATAAGTGAGGAGAGGTGAGGAGAGCCGCAGGGAGTGAGAGGTAATTATAATTATTGCATTTGATTTAGACCTTTTCACGTCTTCTAGACGTCTCAAACTCCTTTGCGGAATATACCGTAAAGTGAATTGACTGTATATTTGTGGGTAAAACACACTTTTTAAACTTACGTGAGATAAATTATATGCGATAACATATTCACCATGACCCTCGTTCTTCCATTTGTTTGTCTTGTTAATTGTGTTAGGGTCCATCTTCCTTGTGATTATTGTGGATGTCACCATTGTGTCATCACAATTTCCAAAAAACACAGAGGCGTTCTAGCTCCCTGTCTGGTTTACACATGGAATGCATGTCAGCCTGGTTCAGTCACTTGAGCTCTGCCCTCTAACTTCAAGCCCCACATCAGGGATTTTGAGCTCACAGCTTAGGATGACGCGACAGTGCAGTACTGGGGGAATGCTACATAACGGAGGTGCCTTCATTCGGGTGAGCGGTTTTACCGACGTTAAAGATTCTGCAGTTCTATTAGTAAAAGAGAAGGCAGTTTCTCTCTTTCAGTGTTCTGGCTGACAATTCTCCCAGATAAAATTGATCACTCACTTCATGGCTGTTTGTAGGTCATTGTTGTCTGAAAATTGACTGCTTCGTTCGCACATAAAACAGTCACTGAGTTGACAGTGAAATCCCGTGACACACTTTGAGACATTTCGACGACATGATAAGGAGTTATATCAAATGCAAGAATCATATTGTTATTTCTTTCCCCTCGAATCTTCACTCACCCCAGATTCAGATGAATGTGCTACTCCTCTCATTGTTTACCTGGAGTTGTTGGCGCAGAGCCAGCCGCTGTGATTGCCTGTGCAACCACATTCATTTTCCCAATTATATTTTGTGAAGTGCATTGGGACGTTTATTTCATGTGAAAGGGACTATATAAATGGTAATAAATGCAAATCACCCCTGCTCCCAGATTCCAGGGTGCAGGAATATCTTGGCACAGATTCCAGGGATAATGCAGCATCGCTGGAGGTAGAAGAGACTGTCTATTCTCTTTTAAATATTTCACTGGTTCCCATATGCATTTAATGTATAAACAAGAATTGTGACTATCCCATTTTAAAGCATTAAATACCACTCTTGCCACCATGTTTATGTTTTGGATGAAATTGCTGATATTATTCATCAGTGAAACCTGATGTATTTTTTTAATGAACTAGATAATTGGCTGTCTGGCTGTCACCTCGTCATCTTTACAAGATCAGATTGACAGCTGGCTACGGAATATGACTCCAAGAATGTTATAGTGCAGAAACATACTGATCAGTCAAGCACAGCTGTCCTGTGCTTTTCCCCTAGGGGCGAACACGGCAGCCAGTTTACACACGTTAATGTCCCACCAACAAACATGACGTGAATGGCCAGTTTTATTTAGTGGGATGGTTGCCCAGGACACCAGGAGAGAGAAACTCCTTTCTCCTTTTATGTAGCGACGTGGAACAACAAAAATAACAACAAAAACTTGCATTTATACAGGATCCCTCAAGCAGGCTAACATATCAGAGTGCTTCAAACAACTGAACAGGCACAGATATTCAGATTTACCTCATCCAAAAGAAAGCATCTCCAAGTCAGTACCCACCACTATGCTTAAGAGTATCCAGATCAAACAAAGTTCCATGCATCTAATCTATATTTAGAAATGTTCCTGTGTCTGGAATGGAATGCACACTCTCTCCCTGGAAGAGCGAACCTTGCCTAACTAATTCCTGAGAGTATTATCCCCAGGTTGACAAGAGGCAAGGCTTGGGGACCCCAGAGTGTGCATTAGGGGTAACAGCTAACGTTTAACCAGCTAGAACTGCAAAACTTTCTATTGAGAGCACTGCCTGGCTTGTCCACCTAGGATCATCCTTATCTGTTAGAGCTTTCACTTGCATGGTTAACAGGAGCCGAGTGGAAAGAATCCCTGTCATCATTAACCATTCTGCCTCTCCAAGTCCTGCTGATGATTCAACTTGGCTTTGCTGTCATCAGCAGTGCCCTGGAACAATGCAGACCCGCCTGTATCAGGAAAGCACTGAATCACCTGTTTGTAATTCTTGAGACAGAACTTGGACAAGATGAGGGAGTTGAAGAATGTAGGTCAGATGGGCTGTAATGTGCTGGCCCCAATGCCTTGGTTAGGCATTCAGCCTTTCTGCCCCCACCCCCTGGAACTCCTTCACTGAGCCTCTCTATCTCAACCCTCCCCTGCCTTCTTCAAGCCCTGTCTCAACACCTTCCCATCCCCACCTCCTTGCTCTCCACCCTTCTTGACTTTCAGGTGCAAACGCTTCTGTCCAGTGCCTTGTCCTCTTGATGTGAAAGGCATTATATAAATATAATTCGTAGTTGTTTTTCCCACATCCTGAATCCATGATATCTTCTGGCATCCATGAAAGGCTGTTACTTGGCCACCCAGGATTGGGAACTCCAGCTTCGTCTTCAGTTTTGATGTAGTGGTCTTTTTGCTTGTAATTAATCTCTGTGTCACTGTATTAATAATCAGCGGCTGTCGCGTTCGATGAGACAGATCTGATGATTAATGTGCTGTAGTGGGTAATTATGTACACAATTTAACACTCATGTTGTGAGGGGTGTTGGCATGTGTGAACTATGGGTACAATAGGCAAAGTCGGGGCTTGTAAATCAGAACAGGTTACATAGAACACAGCGTGGGGGCCAGCTCACAGCTCCGTTACCAGAGAGCAGCTGAAACCTTTCCATTCTCAACTTGTGACAAATCGCTCTTGTTGCTAAGGGCAACAGATTTGAGAGTGCGCCAATAATAATGAATCATACTCCTTACATTTGCTACTGTATCTTTCGGGTCAGCAGGGCGTCTCACAGCGCTTCACAGGGTTTCCTGTAAATTGTGATTGTGTATTTTGTGCAGCTCATTTGCACAAAGCAATGTTGCCACGAACAGCCATCAAGTGAATGACTGATTTTATGCGATTGTTCGGCAAGACATCAGGACAAACTCCCTTCTCTTGTGCTTAGGACTTTAATGTCCACCTAAGCAGGCAGACAAGTGTCGTGTTCAATGTCGCATCTGAAGTATGGCACCTCCGACATTGCAGCGTTCCCCCTATCACTGCACTCGAGTGTCAGCCAAGAATGTGAAGAGATTGAACCCTCAATCTTCTGACTCGGGCACAAGAGTAATACCAACTGAGCCAAGCTGACACCAAGCTGGTATTTACAATACGATTTCACTCCACATGGCAACAAAAAATCCCCTTTTCCAAAAATATCAGAGTTCCTATAGTGCTACAGAAATACTGTACAGATTTCAAATGAGGAATGAATATGGGTGGATGTCAGACAGCAGAGATTAGTTACTCAGAGGGTATATTAATGATTGGCACAGGTTGCCAGGAAGAGGCAGGACACTGGGTCTATTTTAAAAAGCAACGTGATGTTGTGATGGTGGACAGTACACTGGGTTTTCTGAGGGATGAGATGAAATGTGCCAAAGGGTCTTCTTCATCTGAACTAATGTCTCGGTGATAAATAATGTTAAATTAGTCACCATCAAAGCTTATTTTACAGTGATTTTCTCTGTATTTCAAATTAACCTCTAGATCCTGCATTTGACCATACTCAGTGGTAGACCTCTCACTTCTGATTCTGTTGCGTTTGCCCACAGAATACACATTCGCTGCACTTTACAGTGAAATGTTCTGAGCCATCATCCCGACGTAAAAGGAACTGTATGTTATGCAAGTATTATTAAATCGTGATAGATCCTGTATACTGGCTTGAGGCACTAAGATTTGATAAATTGACATATACTGTGACTCACCGAATGCACATGGGCAAAGTTAATTGCAGAACAATGGGCGAGTGTCAGGAACAGAGAAGTCTCATTTGCTGCCTGAAAGAACAAGGAATTTTGTGCAGTTTTGTTTGCAAAATAACTTAAAATCACTGTGTTAGTCTGTTTGTGTCTTTGAGGCCGAGTAAAAATATTCATATTTCATAACCATTCAAATTCACTAAAGGTGATGTGCTTCAGCGCTTTGGAACGTCCTCCCGACGTGAAAGGCGCTCTATAAATGTAATTTTGTTGTTGTTGGCAATAGCAAGTCGGTATCTAGCCTGTGGTGGTCTCTAGTTCGGTTCCAGAGCTAGGTCGGTCCACAGTACTCCAGGACACTGCTGATGAGAGCCAAGCCCAGATGGGTTGTCAAGTCATTGAAAACAAGGATTCTTCTGAGCTGGATAGTAACGGGAACAAAATACTATACAAATGCTGGAAATCTGAAACAAAAACAGAAGTTGCTGGGAAAACTCAGGTCAGGAGGCATCCATGGAGAAAGGAAGGCGAGTCAATGTTTCGGGTCCATGACCCTTCATCAGAACTGGGATATGTTGGGAGGGAGAGTTTTTTAAGGAAAGTAGCAGGAAGCTTGCCAGACAATGTTCCCAATGGCAAGCCATGTGGTTAAAGCAGATTAAAGCAGCTTTACCAATGCACACTCTGGGATCCACAAGCCTTGGCACTTGTCAAGTTGCACTTGATACTCTCCGGAATTAGGTAAACCAGGTGTATCTCTCCGGGTTAACAGTGTCATTCCATTCCAGACACTGGGAAATTTTCACGTGTAGGTGGCAAAACATATGTGGAATTTTCATTCTAGTTCAGATCCTCTGTAAAACCCTTGGTTTTCAAAAAAAAACTGATCTAGACTGGGCTGAGTGTTTAACATAGTGATGAGTGAGCCAGACAAAATGGCAACATAGTACCTGGTCATAATAGTTCTTGCACCTCAACACATCATCGAGATTTCTCAAAGCACATGATGGGATTAACATTAAACTGTAGTGACAATTTATTTTGTAGGTGAACGTGGTTATCGATTTGCACACAGCAATATCCCAAAAATATCCATGGAGTAAATGACCAAATTTATCTGGAGAATCATTGGTCAGGACATCAAAGAGATTCTTTTCTCGAATCATGGCAGGGGATTTTAACAACATTTGGACAGCTCCAGCCCCAGGCAGGGCTTGGTATAAAGAAGCCTTGAAGTTACCTTGTAGTTCTTCATCCAAACGATGGCATTCCCCAAGCCCCGCATTGGAGCATCATCCTGGAATGTATGAGAATTCAAGGTGGACATTGAGCCCACAATCTCTGATTCAGGTCAGAATGCTTTCAACTGGCTCAATTGGTAGCACTCTCTCTTTTAAGCCAGGCTGACACTTGATCAAAAATGAAGATGTGTGCAGAGAGGGATCTCCTTTTCTTCAGCTTCTTGTGCGTCACTCAGTTGAAGGTTTAGCCGTGCTTTTTCTATGAGCCCTGTTTGCTCCCCTCTGGTGTGTGGAGTCACCTGTGAGGAATCAATGAACAAGTATACATTGGGATTGCACTTGTTTGCCATCAGCACCCCATTCTTACTGAAATGTCATCTTACTTGTGGAATGTAAGCTCTTTTGAGATTGAATGACTTGGCTAAGATCTTTGTTGGTGATATCAGGGAGCCTTTTCTGATTTCTTAAGCAATGGTTAATTTGACATAAAAAGATAGGTTAGTGATCTCACTGGCCTTGAATAGCATGTCAAATAACGTGAATTTGCTTTCCACCAGATGAGACAATGTGAGATTTAATGGCTGAGAAGCCCAGCTTTCTGTGAGTTACATTTCTCTGCAGTTCCCAGTCAGGCTGACATGATATGGAACAAAAGAGTATAATTTTTTTTCATCACACCTCACTGCCTCCGAGTCCGTTTCAGTGTCTCTTCGACGACTAACAATAATAATCCTTGCATTTGATTTACTGCCTTTCAGATCAGGAGAACATATCAAAGCACTTGACAGAATTTTACTGTGAACTGCAGTATTCTGTAGTGGAACGTGACAGCCAATTATTGTGTTGAAGGTGGCAGAGAGGTCCAGGAGGACAAGAAGGCAGAGGGAGCCCTGGTCACCCCTAGAGAGGATATTGTTTGTGACTTTCACAAGCACAATCTTTGTACTGTAGGCAGGGCGGAAGTTGGACTGAAGGGGTTCAAATAGAATGTGGAGTGAGAGGTATATGCGGAGTTGGTTGGCAACAACGCATTCTAAAACTTTTGCAATGAAGGGCAAGTTTGAGATAGGGCAGTAGTGGCTAGGGTTGGAGGGATCACGGGGTAGGTTTTTTAAGGAGGGGGTGATGATAGCGGTTTTGATGGGGGAGGGACTAATCCTAAGGAGAGGGACTGATTAATGGTATCTGCCAGCAGTGGGCAGAGGAGGGGGAACTGGGTGATCAGTAAATTGGTGGGAAGGGGGTCGAGGCAGCAGGCGGTGGGTTTCATGGTGGTAATGGTGGATGAGAGGGAGGAAGGAGAGATGGGGAAGAAGGAATGTAGGATTGGGGTCGTGGTAGGAGCTGAGGACATGGTGGGTGAGGGGTACAGAATGGGGGTGGTGGTGGGCGACAAGAGGCTCGGAATGCTATCCTGTGTGAAGGTCATTATATAAATGCAAGTTTTTGTTGTTGTAGATAGAGATTGATTGCCATGATTAGTTGACACCTCCATTATTATTGTAGCCTGTGACTACCAGAATGGTAGAAAGTGAACTGGATGGACCTTGGTCCTTTTATCCTCTAGCATTTCCTATGTTCCAAAGTAAATGATTAATTTTATTTATCAGCCTGGATTATTTGATTTCCAAGACCCGACAAGTGGGATTCAACTAGCTGAGCCCCTCTGGCACATGTGAGGTGTGCAGTCTGAGATAGGTCAGCACTCCTCTTGGGAAATATGTCTTCAGATATCTACCATTTCCTATAAAGAAAAGAGCCTTCTCCGAGACAGGCTGAGCTGCCTGACTCGCTGTAGGACCTGACCTGAAACATAAAAGAAAATCTGGTATTAGGGTCCAATTACTGACAAACTGAGAAGTCAAACAGTGCAGAGACCATTGTAACTAGGTGGATGCACTCAACATTTCCAGTGCAGCTCAAAGTAGGTGATTGGCTCCTGTCACTGACCCCCAGAGAACACCTTACATAGAATAACAGAATTACACAGAATATACAGCACAGAAACAGACCATTTGAACAAAATGGTCTATGCCGGCATTTACGCTCCATGTAAGTCCCCTGCCCCTTGACTCATCCTATCAACGTCCATTCCTTTCTCTCTCATGTGCTTCTCTAGCTTCTGCTTAAATGCATCTATGCTATTTGCTTCAACTACTCCTTGTGGTAGCAAGTTACACATTCCCACCATTGTTCGGGTAAAGGAGTTCCTTCTGACTTTCCTATTTGATTTATTGGTGACTATTTTGTATTGATGGCCCCTGGGTTTAGTCTTCCTTACATGTGGAAACATCTTCTCTATGTCTACCCTATCAAAACCTTTGATGATTTTAATGACCTTTTAAAGATTTTTAAGACCTTTTAATGATTTTAAATGAGGTCACCCCTCACCCTTACCTTTTCAAGAGAAACGAGTCCAAGCTTGTTCAGCCTTTCCTGATAAGTATAACATCGCAGATCCGTTATCAACCTTGTAAATCAACTTTGCACCTTCTCTATATCCTTTCTACAATATGGGAACCAGACCTGTATCTAGTACTCCAAGTGTGGTCTAACCTAGATTTGATATACGTTTAGCATAATTCCTTTTCGTTTCTATCCCGAAATGAAACACAACGCTTGGTTTGCTTTTTTTTATGGCCTTATTAACCTGCATCACTACTTTTAACATTTTGGGTATCTGTACCCCTAGATCCCTTTGTCCCTCTACTCCATGTATTTCCTATTTCCCATGCAGTATGTGGCCTCCTTATTCCTCCTACCAAAATATACCACCTCATTCTACACATATGTACAGTCGTGCTGCTGTTTTCTCGTTGTGTCATACGTTTTCTGACAATCACCCAGTGAACCCAACCCACCTGAAAACGACCCAACCTGTTTCTTAAATAGCAATCAGTCAGGTTGGTATTTTACAGGGTACAGTATTTTGTTTGTATCAGGATTTACCGGTAATTAATGGTAATTTAAATGACCCAAATTGAGATTGTGATGTAAAAGTGAGTCATCGAGTGTAATATGCCTGATCCGAGTCCATGCTATCTCCACTGCTTAGCTTTCAGCACCAGCTACCTCTGTTCATGTGAATGTTAAAGATCCTGTTGTAATATTAGAAAAGAGAAGGGAATTTGTCCTATGTCCTGGCCAACAATCCCCCAGTATGTGCTCTATATAGTATATATAGAGTACACATATATTGTATAGCCCTAATTTTGTTAAGCGCTTTGAGACGTCTCGAATACACTAACCAGCAATGCTAAAAATCCCTCAACTCCAGTCTGACCCTTGTTGCCAGAAAACTATACAGTGTCTGTGGAGACTGTTCACTGTGCTCTGATACTTGCTACTCTCTGATTCAGAGTGTGAGATTGTGGAAATCACTGCCAGAAGCTGTGGTTGAAGGAAAAAGCATCAATCAATGTATTTCAGAGTGAACTTGATGCAGACACAAAGGGAAATTAAACTAAAGGGGTATAGGAGAGGGGAATAAAGGAGTGTAGGAGAGGGTAATAGAGGGGAATAGGAGTGGAAAATTAGTGCTGGGGCCCACATTAACCCCAGGCCTCACTGCCACCCCCAACAGTCACTATATTGTACAGTACATCCTGTGTAGCGCTTTGATATGTGATGTGATAAGGTGCTATATGAAATTAAAAGAGGATTATATTATTATGTTTATTATGTGGCTGTTTGTGGGACATGACTGCACGCAAATTGGCTGTGCATTTACCCACAAAACACACAGTAAAAATTCTGTAAGGACTTTGAGACATTCAGCCACATAATTATATCAGATGTAAGGATTATTATTATTATTACATATGGCAATTCTCCACAAATATTAGAGCAGCCTCTTAGTGAACCAAGTTTTGTTATCTGGTTCCCCATCCCCCTTGCCCAGCTTTGTCACTTTGCTTCCAGACATGTAATCCCACTGAATGTGCTGAGGAGATTTTGTTGCAATTTAGAACAAAATACCAAGGCAAAAAGCAGCAGATAAACAGACAATAAAGGGGGACAGGTGATGCGGGCTGAATACAAAGCAGCTTCTCCAGGGTTTCAAATTGTCTCCTGGGAATGGCAGGAGTAGGCACAAGACAAATATACTTGTTAGGAGGTCAGGAAAACCACACAGAACCAACCTCTGGCTCTCTAAATAAACCAATGTTTCCTTTTGAGAAAGCGAGCGTCATTTTTTTTACAGTTCAGCATGACTGTTCCTCCCACGTTACTCGCCAATTGTCAAAATGCCATTGGACTGCCTGTTCTTTCTCCCCTCATCCCAGCTGTGTTGAAAGCACAATCTGGCTCCGTACGTCCCTCGGTCTTCTGTTAAACCGCCGTGTGTCAGCCTGGCTCATTCTTAGCTCTGAACTGTGCATTCCAGCCCCAAGTCGGGTCTTTACAATTATAATAATGGTTGCATTTGATATTGCACCTTATTGCAACGTTATCACGTCTCAAAGCGTTTCACAGAATATATTGTAGATTAAAGTGACAGTAAATATTGTTGGCGAAATACAGCCACCAATTGTTCACAGCAGTGTCCCACAAACATTGATGGATTGGGTGACCAAATTATTTATTTATTTCGAAGCGATTATTATGCCCAGAAAGCGGTACGCTAATCGACTGACAACTGGGTTTTGGCTTTTCGATAGGTAAATAGTGGAGATTTTTAACTCATATTGTCTGGGCTGACACTCTAAAGCAGTATTGGGGGGAAGCGTTGAAGGTACCATTATTAAATGGTAAACCAGTCTGTACCTGTTTAGGTAGATGTTAAAGATCCTATGGCACCATTCATAAAGAGAAGTTTCTCCCAATGTCCTGGCCAACAATCCCGCAGTTAACATTCATCACTCACTTCATGGCTGTTTGTGGGACAATGCTTTATGCAAATTGTCTGCTGCATTTCGCCAACAAAATACATATTCACTGCCCTTGACAGTGAAACCTGTGAGGCGCTTTGAGACACCCTCCTGATGTGACAGGCGCAATATGAAATGCAAGGATAAAGAAATCATTACATTTGGTTCCTTCCAGTCTGTTCCTAGCAGCAGCAGATCGGCACATTATTATTGCTGAAATTACGTTTTATCTTGGAACGAGTTTCTGCACATCTTTCACTGCCAAAAGGTTCAAAGCCATTTTAGATCTTCCCTTTTCTGAAATGTCGCTGAGTATACAGATGTAAAGTGGTGTATGAGATTGCCAGAGACATTCACAGCTGCTTGCAAACTTCATAAAGAATTCTGCACACCCGTCACTTCAATCCTCACCAGACTCCAGTGGCTCCCTGCTTCTGAAAGGATCGACTTCAAGATCCTCACCCTCACCTACAAATCCCTTCTTGCCCTTGCACTTCCTTATTTTTCTGAGCTCACTGTAAATCCACACATGGATCACTCCATGTAACATAGTTTACAAATATAATAAATAATAAACCTAGTTATCGTGCTTTTCACGTTGGAAGCACGTCCCGAAGCTTGCTGGATTTACTGTAAAATGCAGCGATTGTGTTTTGCAGACGAATATGGCAGCCATTTGCACACATTAATGTTCCACAAACATACATGAAGTGAGCGACCTAGAATGCCATAGGTTACTTAAGTCCATTTGAACAGACACAGGCATAACCTCAGTTTGATATCTCATATCATGTCTGATAACATCTCTGACAATACAACACAACACCCTGTTGGATACCCTTGAAGTAAATAAGGGGGTGGAAAAGCAGGGAGAATGGACTAGAGGGTTTTTGATTGGACTGTTGGCACAAGATTGGCACAAGATTTGTATCTTGTGAATTGAAATAAAAGATTTTTGAGGTAAGGGGAAAAAGTAGAGAGAAAAAGGGGTCTTATTTTACTCTAGGTAGGGCCCAAAGCCGAGGCAGAACGTCGTGTGCAAGAGGAGGTAGGCAAAAAGATGAGGCGGGAATCCACGGGCAGTGCGATCCCAAAACCCCCACCTCCGATAATAATCTCTGAAAAAAATTTGTTAATTTCAATCCGTGACTATTTGTGGACATTGCTGTATGTAATTCGCTGCCGCATTCACATACTTTTTTTTGTTACGGCTGTGCTATATAAATGCATGTTGTTGTTGTTTTCCTTCCATGAGGAATGTATTGTGTATATAATTGCTTGGGTAACAAAAGGATGGGGCCATGTGCGATTTGCTGCGGTTTTGAAAAGAAATTGTGAATGTTTCTTTCTTCTGTGATGAGTGTGTTTCAATACACTCATCACAGAAGAAAGAAACAGTTCAATATTATATGTGGAAAGTTGAATTTTTAAAATATATATACCAAATAAATATCTATATTTGTCAAAAAAAGTGAGCTGAGAATAGAAGTGTTTTCTACACATTGTTGAAAATGTACCAACACCCACAGCACTTCACAAGAGTATCACAGATTATAGATTATGAAGGATATGCTCATAAAGAGAGCACAGGCTCAGGGTTGTGAAAAATAATTTAAGGATGATATAATCTGTTTTTGCACACAGTGGATAGTTAATAACCGGAATAGATTACCATAAAGGGTGATAGAAACCAGGATCGAGATCAATAAATAACCTATTTATTGTAGTAGAAGGATGGATATTCGTGGAATCCTGTATCTTAGTGATTAGAGCTCTCACCTTACAAGCATGAGACCTGTGTTCAAATTCAGGCAGGGCGAACCTAGGGCAAGTTTCCTTACTCCACACGCCTAATAATAATCCTTTGAAAAAAACTATAATAAATTGTTCTTTTCAATCCACGGCTGTTTGTGGGACACTGCTGCATGCAATTGGCTCCTGTGTTTTGTCCACAAATATATACTCTATACATACAGTATATTCTGTGAAGCATTTTGAGACAATTTGTTTTTGTTGGAATTCATATTAATAATAATAATCCTTGCATTTGATATAACGGTTTTCACGGCTTTGAGACGTCTCAAAGCGCTTCACAGACTATACTGGAAAGTTGAGTTGGGACATCCTCCTGATATAAAAGTGCTATACAAGTGTAATTTGTTGTTGTTGTATATATGTGAGTGAAACGCGGCAGCCAATTGAACACAGCAATGTCCCACAAACAGTCGTGGATTTAAACTACCAATTTTTTCGGAGGGATTATTATCAGGCGTGTGGAGTAAGGAAACTTCCCAAGGTTTCACCCTGTCTGGAATTGAACCCAGGTCTCTTGCTTGTAAGGCAAATGTTCCAACCACTGAGCTACAGAACTCAACAAATTACTCTTGCTGTTTCAATTTCTAAGATTCACCCTGTCTCTATGTCAATCACTCTTGTCAGGAGGAAGTCTCAATGCACTTCACTGGATTTACTATTAATTGAATTGACTGTATTCTGTAGTGTAGGAGAACACAGCAGCCAATTTGAGGTCAGAAACTTCCCACAATCAACCTTGAGCAATATGAATTGGGAGGGTTGTTGAGCAGGACACCTGGAAAAAACCTTTCTCTTTTCGAGTTCAGCAATGGGATCTTAAAAGTGCACTCGAGCGGGCAAATGGGACCTCAGTTTAATATCTCATCTCATAAGACGGCACCTCTGAAAATGCAGCGCTTTCCGCAAATAGACAGTGTGAGCTCCAAGTTCCCAATATGGGGCTTGAACCCTCAACCTTCTGAAAGAAGGCAAGTTGAATTGACCAGACTCATCATTTCCTGGCTTACTTTCGATCCGTGTTCAGTTCATTACTCTGAGTCTATTACAGATCATCAGTGGTGGCATGGGAAATGCTAAACTGACTTCACCAAGTGGTAAGTGGGGTTGTGAGCGACCTTGTTAGCAGTGTCGTGCAAAGATCCTTCTTTGTCTTCACTGAAATAAATTATTGAGTTTTTGTAGATTGCCTTGCATGTGATCAAGTTCCCAATCATCTTCTCCTCTCCCACTCCTCGATTTGCGCCTCCCAAACCCCTCCACTCAGCTAATCTGTGCCTGCTGTGTGACTCCCACTCTCTCTATGCCACGATTGGTAGCTGAGATTTTGGATTCTATACCTGTAACTTCAGGAACTCACTCCCTCTGCCCCTCCATCTCTAACCTCTGTAACTAACCTCCCTCTCTAGACTCCTCATTGAGTTTCCACCTCTGTGTTTAAATCGTACCTAATCACCTACTTCAACCACGCCTGTGGTCACTTCCCCCTTCCCGTTTCTCAACATCAGTGAAGAGCTCCAAGACATTGCCCTTTGTGAAAGGCGCAATACAATTGAGTTGTTGTTTGTTAACAGGACTGAATTATCGAGATGACTTCTCATATCTTCTTTATGAGATGTTCAACTGTGCCTGTGGACGCTACAAATGTAATTTTGTTGTTATTGTTGTTCTGGTAAATGTTAAAGATCCAGAGGTGCTATTAGAAAGATAGGATTTTATCTCTCATGGTTTCCTGGCTGACCATCCCCCAGATAAAAACATTCACTCACTTTGTGTTTATTCGTGGGATGTTGCTGTGTACAAACTGCCTGCATAAAATATCACAGTAAAATCCTGTGAAACATTTTGAAACGTTTTGATGGCATGATTAGGCACTAGAGGCAAAATTGGTGTTGGAGCAGTGATTTTTATTGATATTATTAGGGCAACACTGAGTGGTAGAGAAAGCCAATGCTTTAATATTACTTGAATATGGTCAGAGATGATACAGCTTAGAAAAGAGGAAGGGATACGGGCTCCGGTATCACCTATGTATGATGCAACATCCACAGAGATTTCTGCTTTCAAACCAAATATTTGCTGACCTCCGGTAGGCCCTGAGGACACATTCTGAGGCAGAATCAGCCAAGTCCTATGGGCAGGTGAGGAGGGTAACAGCTGCTCTGTTCTGTGACTTTCTATCTTTTCTGGGCAGTAATCAGACCTCAGCAGCCCAGCCTTGTTTGGGTTGAAGGTGACAATTACTTTGTCCTCCCAACGTAAAAGGCGCTATATAAAAGTAATTTTGTGTTTGTTGTTGTCTTGGATGAGGATTGTTTACCCTCACTAGTGTGTAGTCAATTGGCGGATCACCTTCTGGAAATAATAATCCCTCCAAATAAAAAGATATGCTCACTTAATCCACGACTGTTTGTGGGACACTGCTGTGCATAATTGGCTGCCATATCTTCCTTACAAAATATATTCAATTCATTTTATAGTATATTCTCTGAAGCATTTATGGATGTCTCAACAATGTGATAAGGCATTATATCAAATGCAAGGATTATTAATATTATTATTATGATGTAAACTATGGAGATCTCCCAGGATTATGAAATGTAAATTATTCTTGCATCTGATGCAGCACCTCATCTTGTTGTCCATATGTCTCAGAGGGCTCAACACCAGTAAAGAATGACTTTACATCTTTAATTTCTACGCCTGTTGACAGTGAAAAAAGCAAAAGTGACTACCTTCTCACACCAATGCAGACTCCCAATGAAATTTTGATCAGAGTCGGAATTAATCGGTTATCACAGCCCATGTGTTGTGTCTCAGTGCATTGAGGTCAGGCTGAGTGAGTGAGGAACAAGAGCTGACGGTAAGTCAGTCAGCCTTTATCCCCATCAATAATTTGGTGTGGCAGTACATAAAAAGCCCATTACTGAATCGCTGGGCAATTGTGCAGTGGAGCTTATTCAATCTCTCCATTTCTTCACCACCTTTTAACTTTTTGTTCGTAAAGCACCGAGCTAGTGATGTGCTCTCAGCTGCCAGCCTCACTGGCCTGAGAAACTAGTGACCTTCCCCTCGGCATCTGGACCCAGTTGTGTGCTCTAACAGATATGCTGCAGGTTCGCATCCTCCTCCCTCTTTGAGTCAGCCCGCAGGCTTCAACGTGCTTCAGGAAACAGCTTTCCCCTTAACTGAGTTAAATAACAATTCCAGGCACTGCATTTAAATACCCCGGCAAGTCAGTGTATGTGGATGAACTTTTAACTCTGTATTGTTCATTACCAGCATTAAACTTGTGACAGTTTGCCTCAGCCATTTGCGCTCTCCCTCGCCTCTCAGCTTAGAATTTGAGCTCACAGTCTAGGGGGTGGGGGGAAACCTGCTGCATAGTCAGAAACCATCCTTCATGTAGGATGTTAAGCCAAGCACCTGTCTGCACCTGTTGAGGTTGATGTCAGAGATCACGCAATGCTATGCAAACACAGAATTGAGTAAACACATTAAATCCTGTGACATGCTTTGAGATGTGACTGGACCTGAGGAACATCGTACAAGATGTCGTGGGGATGGAAGAAAAGCCGTTGGCAGAGGCAAAGTGGAGACTGTTTGAAAGATAGGATCTGAACCAATCAAGGACAGAATCTTGAAGGTTAAGGTGGGAGGAGAGGCGGTAGGGAAGGATTCAATGGTCTACGGTCCAAAGGCGGCAGAGAGCTCGAAGAGGACGAGAAGGCAGAGGAAGCCCTAGTCACAGAAGGTCGGGATGTCATTTGTGACCTAGACCAGAGCAGTCTCTGTGCTGTGGGCACCACGGAAGCCCAATTGGAGGGGCTCATGGAAGGAGGGAATGAGAGGAAAGAGCGAAGCTGGGAGGCAATGACTCTTTCAAGGACTTTGGACAAAAAAGGAAGATTGGAGATGGGCCATTAATTGGAGAGCTGTGCGTCAAGGGCAGGTTTCTTCAGGGTGGGGGTTATAGTGGCTGTTTTGAGGGGGGTGGAAATGGTGCCGGATGATAAGGAAAGGTAGATGGTGTTGATGAGTAGTGGGGGAAGGAGGTGAAGCTGAGAGGTAAGGAGTGGTTTGGGAATGGGGTCCACTGGTCCAGGGAGCAGTTGGTGAGCTTCATGGTGTATATGGTGGTGATGACAGAGGAGGGGGTGACAGGTTTGAAGATGTGGAAGGAGGGATGGGTAGGAGTTGGAGTGAGGTGGGGGAGGTGGGGAGGGAGTGGAAGTTGGGTGGGCAGTGGCAGCTGAGCCAATTCCCTCGATTTTAGACTCAAGGAAATCCAGCATCTCTTGCAGTGGGAATCAGAGGAAAGAATCTGTTAGGTGTAGCAGGGAAGGCGGAGGAACAGGTTGGTGGTGGAGAACCAGAGCTGGGGATTACCCTTCATCTCCAGGATTATCCTGGAATAGAACGATGATTTGGCGGAGGCTAGAGCAGAGTAGTAAGTTTGTATGTGGTCCAGCCAGATGTGCCGATGGATGTTAGACCAGATTTGAGCCAAGTGCATTCGATGAGCAACCGGAGCTAGTGGTGAACCAGGGTGAGGTTCAAGAATGGGAGGTGGTTTGGGAGGTGAGGGGGGCAAGGGCGTTGAGTGTGGTGTAGAGGGCATTGTAGAGTGTTTTGTAGAAAGTGCGGAGGATTGTTTGTTATGGGAGGTGGCCCAGATGGGGAGGAGAGGGATTGTGGAGAGATCTTCTTACACTGGTGGTAGAAGATGGTAATAGGTTTGGAGGCAGTGAGGAGAGAGATAGAGGAGTTGAGGGAGATTAAATGATGGTCAGAGATGGCCTTTTTGGTGATGGTGACAGAGCGAGAGAGTTGCAGGGAGTGGGGCACAAACAGTCATGCAGTGAGTGACCAAATTTATCTGGGGAATTTTTGGCCAGGACACGGAGAGAGAAACTCCATTCTGTTTTCCAGTAGCACAATTGGATCTCTAACTCATCCTGTTGTTCTTTCAAGAAGTTGATCGATGTTGCAGTTGCTGCTCTGGCCGGGGAGGCTGTTTGTTCTGCAAATCCACCTCTCTGTGGGACAATAAAATCCTTCTTATCTCTGATCGCACTTGAGGATCTTTCCCTCTTAAGCCTTCTGCCCACCATTTCTACTCTCAGGGATATGTCGAGTCTGATCTGTTGCCAGAAAGGATGACTTGAGAGATGCTCCTGACCACAAAGGCAGTCATTAGTGGGCTGACAGGCACCGCACAAATAAAATCTACTGTCCCATGGGCTCTCTGAGTTTCTCCATCTCCGATGCAAGCTCCAGACCCCAACAAATGGAAGATTGATTGAAGTGCCCAAGCACAACAAAGCCAATCCAGAGACTTTCCAATCCTTTCATCTGCCGAAGATCAAGCGCCGTTTGTCTCTCTCTGTCTCCATGTGTTCCCTGTTACAGCTTTCGCCGGGTTAAAAGTTTGCTTCCTTCATTATAATAACAATCGTTGCATTTGATAAAGCGCATTAAGCAATTGGCTGCTTTGAACTGACTACAAAATACACAATCAATCCACTTTACAGCATATTCCGTGAGGAGCCCTGAGACGTCTTAATAACATGATAAGTCGCTGTATCAAAAACATGGATTATTATTATCATGTTGTTTAGATGTCTCAATGCGCTTCACAGGAGTGGATTGGCTATTTTGTGGGCAAAATGCAGCAGCCAGTTGTGCACTGCAATGTCCCAGAAACAACCATGGAGGGACTGACTAATTTTATTTGTGCGATTGCTGGCTCGGATATCAGGAGAATCTCCCTTCTCTTTTTGAATAGTGGCATGAGATATTTAACATCCAGCTGAACCTCAGTTTAACTACAGCACCTCTGACAAAGCAACATACCCACAGAATTGCATTGGAGTGTCAAGTTGGATAATGTGATTCCAAGTTCCAACCTTCTGACTCAGAGGGGAGTATTCTACCACTGAGCCAGAGGGCTTCCATTCCCTCTCGCCACCACTACCCCCAACTCCCAGGGATCAGTTGAAACTTCATTCAACAAGCCCTTGCAGAAACCAGGCTGAAATCAGGAGACCAGAAAGGCTCCAAGATACAACAACAACAACAACAAATTACATTTATAGAGCGCCTTTCACGTCGGGAGGACGTCACCAGCAAGTTGTTGCCAATTGCTCTCAGGGCTGTGTCTATGCTCCCTCTTCTTTCCCTGCATTCAGAACCCTGTAGGACCTTCTGTCCTTCACAATGCCCTGATAATATTTTTTATCTCCCCTTCTGGATGGATAAATTCCATCTCAGAAACTATTAGCTCAGTTGGTAGCACTCTTGCCTTTGAGTCAGAAAGGTCTATAATCAGGACTCTGAGCTCACAATCCAAGCAAACTACTAATTGAAAGAAAAGGAAGATTCTTCTGGTGTCTTGGCCAACAAACCTCAAGATAAAATTGGTTATTCCTTCCTGGCTGTGTGTGGGATATTGACGTGTGCAGTTTAGCTACCACATTTGCCTACAAATACAGTTGCTACCTGATCCCGAAGTGTATCAATTGCAAGAATTATTAGTGCGATTATCATTTGAAATATATTGTCGAATTCCAAGGCTTGGGGTTCCTGAGGGTACATTGGGCAGGTTTTCTTACTCCACACACCTCTGTTTACCTAACCCTATGTAGGAATCTGGTTGTTCGATTGGAAGATTGTTTTCCAGGGGTAATAATTACTTAGAAAAACTAATAAGTAAATAAATTGATCACCCAATCCATGACTGTTTGTGGGACACTGTGCACAAAGGGTTGCCGCATTTCGCCCACAAAATATGAAGTCAATTCACTTTACAGTGTATTGCGTGAAATGCCTGAGTCATCTCAAAGACTTGATAAGGCACTATATCAAATGCAGAGATTATTATTATTCTGCTTGCAAATTTCCTGACAATAAACATGTGTCAAACAGATTGTCAGAGACTCCCATGTGCTCCTCACTCTCTCTCGTTATTTAATTGTTTAAAGGGGCATCCTGTTACCGTGCCAACATGCAAGAAACACAAGTTCACACGTTTCAAGGGGCAACGATCTCCCAAAAGGAGCATTTGGCAAATACAATTTAATTTGTTGAGAAATGCAACAGCTCAAATTGAGGAACTTGGAAGCAGTTGGCTCTTTAATTATCATTGTGTTTAATTTCATGTTGGGAGGACATCTTACAGTGCTTCATGGATTTGCAGTAAAGTGTAGTGACTGTGTATTGTGTAGGTGAACACAGCAGCCAATTTGCCCACAATAATGTCTCCAAACAGCCACAAAGTGAATAACCAATTTTATTTGGGGGATTGTTGGCCAGGACACCCACAGAGAGAAACTCCCTTGTCTTTTCCAATAAACGCTCAGAATCTTTACCTTTCACCTTTACAAACAAACACAGACAGGACCTCGGTTTAACATGTCACCTGAAGGCTAACACTTATTAGTGTTGCAACTCTTCCCCCAGCACTGCACATGAGCATCAGTCCAGACTGTGAGCCCACAATCTCTGACTCCGAGGAGAGTGCTCCTGACTGAGCCACAAATTGACACCCTTTGAAAGGCAATCAGGTCAGGGTTTCTGTTGAGTGCTATGTGAAGCTCATCCAAAGTCAGTGGGACTTTGTAAATCCCTTCTGAAGTCATTCCAGGTTAATAACTCACAGCCACAATCCCATTCCAGACAACAAACTTCATTTGCTTTTGATTTCATTCTCTTCAGATCAAATGGTTACTTTTTAAAGAAAATGACTAATTTCTGACCAAACCTTGATGATGACCTGTGTGAATGAGTTTGAGTGTGTATCGGTTAGTAGGGCTTTTAAGGAATGTGTGTGTTGGCACTAGCGCCAATTTGTGTACAGCATTGTCCCCAAAACAAATATGAAATGTGTGTGTATGCACGTGTTTCTGTTTTGGGGGCAGAATGTTGCCCAAAGGATTCAGTGCACAGGTGGCAAAAGAGATTCTATGGCATTTCTCAAGGGAAAAGAGAAGTGAGTTTCATTTTCTCGGTGTCCTGGAAAACATTCCCCAGATAGAATTGGTTACTCACTTCATGGGTGTTTGAAGGACATTGCTATGCCAAAATTGGATGCTATCTTTGCCTTTAAAATACAGTTACTGCACTTTACAGATTTGAGAGAGTGGGGTGAATGTCCTCTTGACAACTATTTTTTACTTTTAACCTTGTAAATATGTAAAGGATAGTGCTCTGTCCGGAGAGCATAAATAGAACATGAGCCTGAGGCTGTGTGCTATTTAAATCAGTCAGAATGAGTGAGGATCTAAATATAGGTGACAAGAACTCACTGAGTCAGAAAGTTCACATGAAGCGAATGGCTTCGAGTGAGCGCAGAGAGTGGACAAAACAAAATATAGTTCCCATTTTGTTACTCACAGGGCTAATTTTCTGTGGTGAAATGGGAGAAAGGTGTCTGCTTGCCTCAGTGGTAGCACTCTCGCCTCTGTGGTTCAGCCCTACATCTGGACCTGGAATGCACACAGTCCAGGCTGTCACCCCTGTGCAGTGCTGGAGGGAGAGTCACATTTTTAGAGATGCCATCCATTGAATAAGCCACCGTTCCTAATAGCTTTGTTCCATTCCATGACCCATTGAGATATTCTGTTGCCTGTCCTGATATTGCCCTTTGCATATAATAAATAATTATATTGTGTTTTGATAGAGTCTTATCCCATCATCGAGACGTCTCAAAGTTATGGCTTTGCCTTGCAGGGTTACCAGAAGCCAAGGGGGATAATTCCCCACATACAGGAAGGTACACTTGAGCTTTGAGGAAGAGCTAGCCTGAGGGGCTTTGGAACCGTTGAGGTCACTCATAATAATAATAATCCTTACATTTGATATAGCGCCTTATCACGTCTTGGAGATATCTCAATGCGCTTCACAGAAAATACTGTAAAGTGAATTGAATGTTTATTGGGTAGGTGTAACGCACAGCCAACTGCAGTGTCCAACAAACAGTTGTTGATTGAGTAACTAAATTATTACTATTATTATTGATTTTAAAGGGATTATTACTTCCAGGAAAGCGATCTGCCAATTGACTAACAACTGGGATCTTATTTACTGCTTGGTAAACAGAGGTGTGCGGAGTAAGGAAAGTTGCCTAACATTTTGTCCCGCCTGGGAATTAAACCTAGGTCCTCTTGCTTGTGAGGCAAGTGATCTAACCACTAAGCTACAGGGCTCCACAACTGCCCAGTTCATTTCACTCAGTGGGGCAAGACTTGACAAATCACCATCAGATTGTATTGGTAATAACAATAATAATCCTTGCAATTGGTATAGCGCCTTATCAATTCATGAAGACATCTCAAAGTGCTTCACAGGATATACTGATAAGTGTACTCAATGTGTATTTTATGGGTGAATGCAGCAGACAATTTTCACACTGCATTGTCCCCACAAACAAACATGAACTTAATTTATTTGAGGGGTTGTTGGCCAGTATACTGGAAGAGAGGAACTCTCTTCTCTTTGTAAATAATTGTACAAGATCTTTAACATCCACTTAAACAGGCACGGACAGGACTTTGGTTGAAGGTCTCATCTGAAGAACAGCATCTCTGACCATGCAGCGCTCTCTCTAATACTGCACTGGAGTGTCCGCCTCGTCTGCGTGAACTCAAATTCCTCAATGAGGGAGCTTTCAGCCTACAATCATCTGGCTCGGAGTTAAGAATACAGGCGGCTGAGCCGGCCTGGATTGATAGACACAACAGGGAAGCCGTGTGGTCACTACCGATGCTCAGTGTGGCCTGATTGGGCGAGTTCACGCCAGGCGTGGAGTGACTGCATTTACGGGCGGATTACAATTTGCAAAAAGTAGCCTCAATATTATTTGTTGTCTGCTCATATTATTACTATTACTATTATGATCATGAAGATGATGATGTATTTCCAAAACACTAAACCTAAGTCTTGCCGCACCACCCCATTCAGAAGCCACAGATAATTACAGTCTAAACTAAGCCTGGGCGGTGCTCGGCAGCCTTGACTCCGGATCCCAGAGCTGACTGTGATCCGGGCCTGGGTTTGCAGCTCTCCCGGTCCGTGGCGCCTCAGCTGCTCGGGCGGCCATTGGCCGACGCTGCTTTTATCAGATGACAGGAGACTAGCCTCAGCTGATCCGGGCTCCAGTCTCTGCTGAAGGACTCGGGCACCGGAGCCGCCAGCGCCTTGGACATTAACTCACTACAATAAGGTGACCGACCATATTGTGTGTGTGTGTCTCTCTCTCTCTCTCACACACACCTACCCACCGCCCCCCGGGGTTTAGCGTTGGGGAGGACGGGGGAACAGTCCCCCTGATGAGGGAGGAGGGGGGGGGGGTGTCTCGGGGGCCATATTCGCCCCGTCTCGAGTTCAACGACAACAATCAAATCGTGAGACGCCAACGGCCATCAGAGAAACTCAACCGTTAATTTCCAACAACGGTCTGTCTGTCTGTCTGTCTCCCTGTCAACAACAACAACAACAGCAGCAGCCACTGGGGTAAGTTATATTGTTTTATATGTACACCCCCCCCACACACACACACACACGCACACCTTCCCGGGTTTGCTTTATAAAACAAATATGGTCACCCTCCACTGTAAGAGCTCTCCCTCCCATAGATACACACACACACACACACAGCTGGGCCCTCGGGTCTCCCCCATAGCTCGGCCCCGCCGCTCTCCCCTCCCCCTCCTCCCTCCCTCCCTCCCTCCCGTCCATCCCTGGTCGTGGCCGGTGCTGGACAGAACAGCGCCCTGTTTGTTGTTTTTGTCTTAACATGAGTGGGGGGGGGGGGAGGGGGGAGGGGGGGGAGAAGAGGGAGAAAGAGGAGGGTGGGGGTGTGGAGTGGGGGGGGGGGGGGAGAGGAGAGGGAGAAAGAGGAGGGTGGTGGGTGTGGAGTGGGGGGGGGGGGGGGTGGGGGGAGAGGAGAGGGAGAAAGAGGAGGGTGGGGGGTGTGGAGTGGGGGGGAAGAGAAGGAGAACATGAGGAGGGGAGGAGAATGAGAGAGAGCTGCTGTGCTGTGACAGCTGGATGGTGAGGGAGCTATTATAATGTACAATGTCGTTTGTCTGGCCGGTGATTGAAACGGGGGTGGGGGCAACATAGTGATCAAAACCCTGCTGAAGGGTTGCGGTCTGAGGCTGCAGAGATCTGTTCCTCTCTGTGTTGCTGTGTGTGTATATAAACCTTGCTCTGTCTCTGTGTCGCTGTGTGTGTGTGTGTGTGTATATAAACCTTGCTCTATCTCTGTGTCGCTGTGTGTGTGTGTCAACCTCACTCTATCTCTGTTGCTGTGCGAGTAGAAGCCTTGCTATGTGTTGCTGTGTGTGTAAACCTCGCTGTATCTATAGTTCTGACGAAGGGACGTGGACCCGAAACGTTGACTCACTTTTCCTTTTTCCACAGATGCTGCCTGAACTGCTGGTTGTTCCCAGCGATTTCTGTTTTTTGTGTCGCTCTATCTCTGTTGCTGTGTCTGTATAAGCCTTGCTCTGTCTCTGTGTTGCTGTGTGTGTAAAACTTGCTCTATCTCTGTTGCTGTGTGTGCATAAGCCTTGCCTTGTCTCTGTGTTGTTGTGTTTGTGTGTTGCTGTGTGTGTGTAAACCTCGCTCTATCTCTGGGTTGCTGTATGTGTGGTGAAAACCTTGCTACGTTTCTGTGTTGCTGTGTGTGTACAACCTTGGTATACCTTGGGACGTCCCAGCGCCTCGGGACGTCCTCCCGACTTGAAAGGCGCTATACAGATGTAATTTTGTTGTTGTATAAATATCGCTCTGTCTCGACTATGTCCACATTGCTATCTAAGGCTGAAAAACAAATGCTTTTTCTTGGGGGGTGGGGGAGAATGACAAGGAGTTGCGGTGATTGAGATGGGGACAGAGGACGGTCACAAGTTCATCACCCCCACCCCCCCACCCCCCACACACACACCCTGGCTGCCTACACCACTGTCCCCACCTTTCGAGGGGTGAGCAATCTCCGTCGGATTCTAGATTGGTTCCAGTTTGGAGGAGGAAGGAAACGATAAACCGAGTGGTCGGGAAGACTTCAGAATGGATCGACTTCAAACTTCTTCACACTCACCCAGGGATCTTCCCTACCTCTCCAACCTGCTTACTCCCCACTCCACCATCCACCACCTATGCCCCAAAAGTTTGGAACTCCCTGCCTGAATACCTCTGCCTTGCCTAGTTTCAGATCATGCATAAAAACATTACTGTTTGATTGCACTTATAGTCAACTTACCCTGGCTCTGTGTCGGGCTGTTAAACCCTCTGCAACGCACTTTGCATGAAGGGCACTGTGTAGTTGCAAGTTGTTGTTTTTGAATTGCCTGGTGGGAGAGAGAGATACAACGTTCAAACAGGATTGATGTTGTCTTTCAATTTTTCCCACCCATCCACCTACATCACCTCACTCACCTCCTCTCTGCCTGACCAGCAACGCTGATGGGTGGTGTTTGGATGGGAGATAAATTTAGTAGCAGATGTTGTAGTGGCTGTGATTGGGGTGGGGAAGAATGGAAAGAGGGCGGCGAAGGCAGCGAGCGGAGTCAATATGTGTTTTCATCCTGCTTATAAAAAGTAAAAGCATTTTGTTGAATGGTGCAACATGTGTGAATGGTCCAGTGAGTGATTCCTAATGTACTCTCAGTAGCAATGAGGGCCTGGTTTGGGTTTGCACTTAATCTGTCTTACTCTGGTTTGCACTAATGCCTTTCACTCCCTCTCCCCATGCCTTTCACTCCCTCTCCCTATGCCTTTCACTCCCTCTCTCTCCACAGCTAATTGAAGTGCTGAGCTAATCACTTGTTCTTTAATTAGGTCTCTGTCACTTCTCATCGCAAGCGTGCTCTTCTTGCAGTCATAACATAAACCTCTAAACACTTAACAGCCTTAAACATATACAGTAACTGGTTTGTGCAGACATTATGCCATTAGCTCTTTTCCGCTGTAAATAGCTTGGGATTTTCAGCGGGGGTGTTGTCAAGCCTGTGCCTGTCACTCTCCTCCTCCAAGTGATCCCGTGTTAGCCCTTGTTTCTTGCTTCAGTCTATTTTAAGGGAGCAATGGCTGTCAGGTTATAAATGCAGGGAAACAAAGAGTCAGCAATGCACAACATGAGTAATAAATAATCTCAGCAATAAATAAATCCTTGTGTTTGTTTGATCCAGCCCCTTACAGAGATGTCTCAAAGCTCTTCATTTTTATTGTAAAACTCAGTAACTGTGTATCTTGTAAGTAAATACAGTACAGCAGTCAAATTGAGCACAGCAAATTCCCATAAACAGCCATGACGTGACTGATTCATCTGGGGGAAATGATGGCTAGGACACTGGGAGAGAGAAACTTCCTTCTCTTTTCCAATAGTTTGCAGGATCTTTAACATCCACCTTACTGGCACAGATGTGATTTATCGTCTCATCTGAAGGATAGCATCTCCATCAATGCAGTACTCCCCCAGCACTGTGCTGGAATGTCAGTCTGAATTGTGAACTCAAAGTCCCTGACGTGGGACTTGAAGCCATATATTTCTGACTCCGAGGCGAGAGTATAAAAGCAGTGTCAGGCTGATATTGTTTGTGGTGGCGGTTGTAAGTCTGAGACTTTTTTAAAAACAGTTTTTTAAAAAAGTTTTTTTAATGGCTTGCAATTTACATTTGTTGGTATATTTGGGACACTTTTCAGAGGAATTTTAACGGTGCTGTCAGATATTGTATGTCGGCGCACATCACCTTGCAGCATCATACTGCTCGGTATATAGCAACATGGAGTTGTGGTGAGGTGTCACTTTGGTTTCTGTTCAGATTCCAGCAGAAACTGCAGGATATGACTTGATGGTCAAGTCATGTATCAAGTATGCAATACCCAGAGCCCAGCATTGTATGCTTATTATAATACGCTTTGTATAATAGCAGTAATAATAGCAACTGTTATAATGGTATTAATAGTCTCTGCATTATAATGATAAAAAGAATACTCAGTGTTATAATGGCAATAGTCACTCTTATACTAGTACTGTAAATAATGCTATAGCATTATATATTGCAATAATATTTATAATATATGACTTATTTCATTATTGTTATAATTTATTGATCATAATCCTCGGATTTTATCTAACACTAATCATTTCATAGCGACATTCAATTACTTCAATGGAGATACTGTCAAGTGCAGTGACTGTATTTTATGGGCAAAACACTGCAGCCCATTTACACATTGCAATATCCCACAAACAGCCACGGAGTGAGTGACCCATTTTATCTGGGTGATTGTCGGCCAGGACACCGGGAGCGCTTCTTTTTTCAAATAGTGCCATAGGATCTTAAACATCTACCTGAACAGGCAGACAGGACTTTGGTTTCACATCTCATTTGAAGGACTGTATTTCTGATAATGTATAACTCCCCAGCAGCGTTAGGGGATGATTGCATTGTGATTCCAAGTCCAAACTTAGGACTAGAACCCTCAACCTTTTGACTCAGAGCCGAGAGCGCTACTGCTGCTCCAAGCTGGCACAGAATAATAATAATACTTATGGTATTGTAATAATAATAATATCCTTGCATTTGCTGCAGAGCCTTATCAAGTCGCTTCATAAGTAAATTCTGTTTAGTGCAGTGACCGTGTTTAGTGGGCGAACATGAGAAACAATTTATGTACCAGCAAACAGTCTTGAAACAATTTTTTTTTTTTCTTGTCTGTTTGCAGAATTTCTGGCTGAAACACTAGCACCAAGGGATCTTTAATATATTTGAACAGGCCTATTTTAATTTTTCACCCAAAGGATGATATCTCTGACAATGCAGTGCTTCCCCCAGTACTGCACAGGGTCACCACCCTGGACTTGGAGCTCAAATTCCCCCAATTTAGGGGTGAACTCACACCTTCCTGATTCAGAGGAGAGAGTGTTACCAACAGTCTCTGTCACATCAGGGGCTGTCCAGGCCCTAGTAGCAGCGAGCACGATCCGGGGGTGGGGGGTGGAGTGCTCTTTTTCCTCAATTATCACATCATTTTTTTTGCTTAGCCGCATGTCTGATGCACACAGAAACACACCATTTGTGCATTTGCGTATCAAAACCAGACTGACAGTTCCCTGGCAAGCATTCCTGCTACTTGTCGAGCTTGTACCACCATACTCGTTATAACCTTGGCTTACAGGGTTAACAGTTGTTAAGTAGGTAGAATCCCCACCCCACAATGACTAATCTGTCTATCCAAGTCCTGCCAATGGACTGTGCTGTTATAATAATAATGATAATAATCCTTGCATTTGATATAGCGCTTTTCACATCTTATCGACGTCCCAAAGCGCTTCACAGAATATACTATAAAGTGAATTGACTGTATATTTGTGGGCGAATCGCGGCAGCCAATTGCGCACAGCAGTGCCCCACAAACAGTCATGGATTGAAATGACCCATTTTATTATTGTGTTTTTTTTTTGGACGGATTATTATTAGGCGTGTGGAGTAAGGAAACTTGCCCAAGGTTTCGCCCTGACCTGCCTGGATTTGAACACAAGTCTCCCCCAGCTTGCAAGACAAGTGCTCTAACCACAAAGCCACAGGAGCCCCAGGAGTTATCAGCAGTTCCCTAACGTAATGGGGATTTGCCTGGCTCAGTAACCAGGCTTGAGACCATCACAGAGTGATGTGATGATGATAATAATAATATTATTAGCACAGAGGGAAAATATTCCTTTATCAAGCAGATCACCATTGAGCCAGCTCATCTCCAAGAAAATATTGTTTAAATGCTTGAGGACTTCCTCCCTAATATGAAAAGCACAATAAAGATATAAATTTATACTAGAGTATAATGTTACCCAGTTTGCCCTCAGGAGGATAGTCACATCAGATGTGTCTCAGTGTATCAGAGGAAAATCCACTCCTTAAATATAAAATCTGTGTTATGAGATATTAAACCAAACTCCTATCGATCTGTTCTCTTGTATGTTAAAAATATTCCATTGTACCATTGGGGAAAAGAGAGGGAGTTTCTCTCTCCTAGTGTCCTAGCCAACAGTCCTCTTACCCCCTGTCCCCCCCCAACCCCCGATAAAATTAGTCATTCATTTATGGCAGCTTGAAGTAAATTGTGTAAATTGGCTACCGCATTCGTCTATAAAGTATACAGCCATTGCACTTTACAGTGAACCTTGCGAAGTGCCTCGATGACATGAAAAGGCACTGTATCAAACATACGGATGATTGTTATGCAACGCCACTCGGCACTGATCAAGGTAGAAAGGCAAGCAGGAACTCTCCCTTTGCAGAGATAATTGAAACGCAGTGATAAGCGAGAAGACCAATGTTTTGAAATATAATTCAATTCCAGTTCAGTGACACATTTCCCAATGCAAGCTGGGCTGATAATTATTAATTGTTATGAATATTTCATCGCTGGAACATCTGCTTGCACAAGTTTTACTAAAGTGCGCGTTTAGTTAAAATAATAAGAGCACTACGATAAATTACCCCATCTTCAATATCGCTGGAGGCTTGGACACTTTATTGATCCAGAGTTGAGAGTGCTTGGATCTGAATTGCTTCCTGGGATAACACTTTTATTGCTGAATGATGAAATTTGCTGCATTCATTGAATGAGAATGGAGAATGCTCATCAGCCGCAGTTGGGGCACTCTTCACAAAGTGGTGACAGATGTCAAAGACTGGGTGTTTGTTAGTATCCAGTCTTTTGGTCTGCTAATTACACGTCACCCCACCTGACCCAGGATGCATGCATGTGAAAAGGCTCTGCTTTTTGCTGGGAGCTGCGGAATACAGCCAGCAAGAGCAAATAGAATTTTTTAAAGATAGTTAGTGTGAAGATTGGGTAATGCTTGAAATTCAGCATGGAGAGAGCTAAAGCTATGATGTACTCTAAATTCAGGACAGAGAGGGTTAAAGTACTCAGAATTCCGAGCTGCAATGGAGTTGAGTTTATTCAGCCATTACTGCCACAAGCAAATCAAGGTCTTATTTAAATGACAATAAGAAACATAAAAATAAATTGCAAAATAATTACATTTCCACTTAGTGAGGCTCACATATGGGTGTTGATTCCAAGAGTAATGTGCTTGTTGATGCCACTTGCGTATCAAGCAGTGCCTCATGAAGAATGGAGATTCTGAATTTCGTTCAGGACATGAAATCTGATCTTCATCAATTTGTGATTCACATAGATACTAAACGTGGAGTGTGGCATTGAAATGTCCACACTTTATTTAGAGAGTGTTGGTCTAGCTTTGTCAGTAGTCTCTGAGCCATAAGGTTCAAATCCATTGTCAGGACTTGGAATTGCACAGTTTTAAACTGACTCTGATACAAAGCTGGGTGTGTTATATTGTCAGTGATACTATCCTTCAGATGAGACTTTAAACCGAGGTTGCATCTGCCTGTTCAGGTGGATGCTAAAGATCCATTGGCATTTCGTAAAAAGAAGTGAGCTTCTCCTGGTGTCCTGTCCAATGGTACGACAAATAAAATTGGTTGTTCACTTCATGAAAGTTTGTCTGACTTTGTTTTGTGTAAATTGGCTGCTCTGTTTGCTTACAAACTACACTGTAATAATCCCTGTGAAGGGCATTGATACAAACTGCACCATGAAAAGTGCAAAGTCAAATGTAAGGATTATTATTAATAAATTTAGACTAATTCCAGCCAAAAGTACTGGAGGGAAGCAAGCTATGCTCCTCTAAAGCGCAAGCAACATAAAGGGAACTATCCAAATTTACAGCAAAGAAGACCATTCAGCCCATCTTGTCTGCATCGACTCATTTAAGAGCAAACTTTTCACAACAGGAAAATTACATTGGTAAAGCACCTTTCACGTTGGGAGGACTTCCCAAGGCACTGAACAGTCAGGGATCAGGACCAGAGAGTGGGGGAGCTGGGGTTGGTTTGAGTGAAGGCAGAGAGGGTCTAAAGGGATGGTCTAGAAGGAAATAAGGCCTGAGTAAGGCAAAGGGATTGTGGGATGGAGTTCCAAAGGATTGGAGCAGAGAGGCTGAAAGCTCGGCCCAGATGGTAGGGCAGATCGGGTGGAAGACACAGAGCAGACCATAGCCTGCTGAATGGAGGGAGCGGACAGGTTGATAGGGGGTTGGTAGGAGGAGGTAAGATTGAGCAAGGCCATGAAGAGTCTTGAAAGTGACGACAGGGAATTAGAATTCAATCCTCTGAGGGATGGGGAGCCAGTGGAGCAAGGCGGGGGTCTAGGGGTGAAGGAGTTATGGAGCCTGGTGCGGGATAGGTCATGAGCTGCAGACTTCTGGAAGAGTTGGGAAGGTCGATAAGGAGGGAGTTTCCTTAGTTGAGCCTTGAGGTGACATGCGTGTACGAGGCTCCTCCATTGCAAACCAGCTCCTCCAACCACCCTCATGCCTCACCTCCAATGCCAATTGCGAGGCAATGCTGGACTTCCTTGAATCCAAACTTGAGAGCGCTCAGCTGCCCCTACCCTTCCGTCTACTACCCTC
The DNA here is from genome assembly GCA_035084275.1 of Hydrolagus colliei. Taxonomy (NCBI): domain Eukaryota; kingdom Metazoa; phylum Chordata; class Chondrichthyes; order Chimaeriformes; family Chimaeridae; genus Hydrolagus; species Hydrolagus colliei. The sequence continues at coordinate 34,128,040 of CM068746.1, forward strand.
TCCCATCTCCCCCTCACATCTCAACCCCCAACCATCCCTCCCTCAACAGCTTCTAACCCATCTCTCACTCCTCTCCCATCACTACTATAACCCACGTGAAACTGACTATCTGCTCCCTAGACCTCTCACTCCAGGATTATTACTATTATTTTATTATTATCCCCTTCGGCCCTACTTTCAGTCACCTTTCCCACCCTTTTCAGTGGCGAGCTCCTAATTGGGCTGCCCAGCCACGCAGCGGCTTTAAGACTCCCCACCGATGTGAATCAGGTGGTATCCCTGTTAAATGTGTGATGAAAATGAGCCCATTAAACTAGGTGAGACCAACATGCTGATCTTCTCACTGTCAGCAGGACACAAGGTCACGGTATTTGCCAAAGGAAAGTTCAGCAAAACTTTTAATTGTAACTTTTAAGACCCTCCTCTTCGACCTTGCTTTTGACCACTACCTAATCCCGAGCACCAGCTGGGGTCTGAAGCACTGACTGTAAATTTAGTTGTTGTTTCTTAGTGATGTTTCTCTCTATATGTAGCAACAGGAGCTTGGCAATTAACAGGGTGTGAGGGTGTGCATCTCTGTCTGAGTGTCTCTTTCTGTCTCATTATGTCTAGGTCTATCTGGTGTGTGATTCCTTTGTGTCTGTGTGGTGTATCTGTGTCTATCTGTGCTCTGTGTGTGTTTGTGGGGGAATAATAATAATCTTTTTATTTGATATTGCTCCATCACATTTTTGAGACGTCTCAATAAATATGTAAAGTGTAGTGACCGTATATTTTGTGGAAGAAATGTACAGCAAAGTCTCACAAAACGTCATGAAGTAAGCGATCAATTTTATTTGGATGATTGCTGGCCAGGAGACTTGAAGAGAGAAACTACCTTCTCTGCGAATAGTGCCATGAAATCTTTAATTTCCACCTGAACAGGCCTACGGGACCTCAGTTTAACGTCTCATCTGAAGGTTGGCACTTCTTAACAATGCAACACACTGCATTGGAGTGCCAGTTTGGACCACATGATTCCAGTTCCTGACGTGGACTTGAAACCACAACCCTTTGACTCAGAGGCGAGAGAGCGCTGGGCTGATACACATTGGAGATTTAGCCTGGTGTGCCTTGTCATGCTAAATGGCCATTTTTCCCCTCATGTCCAGTGATCAGATGTTTCACGAGAGCCATATGGTTATGAGCTCCCAAAGCTATATGAGGCAGCTACAGACATTAATCATGAGAGATAGTGATGGACACCGATATACAGTCAGGATAAACCTTACATTCGATGTAGCACCTATCATGTCACTGGAGCATAATAAAGCTTTTCACAGGATTTACTGTAAATACAGCAATTGTGAATTTTGTTGGGCAGGTCACCGGGAGAAACTCCCTTCACTTTTCGAGTAGTGCCGCAGGATCTTTAACGTCCATCTCAACAGACACAAATGGGACACAAAGTCAACACCTCTTCTGAATTGTTGTGCCTCTGAAAAAACAGCGCACACATGCACTCCAACAGTGCATTGAAATTGTTCCTTATCACTTTGTTGAGATGTCTCAAAGTGCTTCACAAGAGATACTGTAAAGTATAGTGTATTTGTTGGCAATTTTTATTGGGGGGATTGCTAGCCAGAACACCAGGAGTATCAAAGTCCTGATGTGGGGCCACTGAGCTAACATTACACCTGCCGGTTCTGGTTATCAAAGGGACCTGAATGGTGTGACAGAGTCAGCATTCGTCCCTGCACACTGTTTCCAGGGATGCTGAATGGACTCAGCACGTCGGTTTTGTGGTGTCTGCTTTATTGTTTTGCTGTTGTCCAATCAGGCTCTCAACTCTGGGTACGTTGTCACATTGTATCGCTGTTGAACCATTTTAAGGGCCAGTTTATTCCTCACTGCATGGATGAAGAATTCAGCCAGCAAATAGTCATCGTCGTCCCCCGACCCCTTTCCGGACGCCATCAATCACAGCTGCTGACGAATAGCCAATACACCTGACAATTGCTGGCTCTGTAAACATTTCTGAGACTTCTAACCTTGATTATTGTGTTGTTGATTCAAGGCTCTTTCTCTTGCACTATGGAGTTGAGCCATTAGCTGACTGTGGCACAGGGTGAGAGAGAGAGAGAGAGAGAGAAAGGAACAGGAGGATAGACTGCCAGCTTCCGTGAGTCGGCTGATGTCCTTCCTGGAATTCAATCTGCCTATCACAGGCTAAAGTGTAAACACTCGGGCATATAATTTAATCAATTCCAATTTGGCCTCCAGTCTTCCAAATTAAATTCAAAGGTAAATTGCTGAGCACTGCAAAACCAGTCAGAGCATCAGGACTCTCAAAAAATCATACTTGCTCACACACATTCACTCAAACACGTACATTTGCATACACACACACACATACAAGTATACTTGCTCTCACACAAACAGTTTCTGGAAAAGACAGTACAGATGCAAATTCATAGAGGTCCCATACACATAACCTGTCCTATGACTATTCCATCTGTTATTAATCTCCCCCAAACCAACCACCTGAATTCACCTACAGCCATCTCTCGCTCCCGTCCCTGTTCCCTCTGTTTTCAGTAAAGCACAGATGAACTTGTTTTATGGTGCGCGTGGCAGCCAATTTACACACAGCAATATCCTACAGCCATGAAGTGGATGATTAATTTTATCTGGGGTATTGTTGGTCGGTACACTAGGAGAGAGGAAACTCCCTTCTCTTTTCTAATAGTGTCATTGGATCTTTAACATCCACCCGAACAGAGGGGTTCTCAATTTAACATTTCATCCCAAGGATGGCAACTCCACCAGCATTGTACTGGAATATCAGGCTGGATTATGTAGGATCTAAGTGCTGACATGGGGCATAACCCACAACCTTCAGCTTCAGGGACGAGAGTGCTTTTAATTTGGATGAAAAATCACCTTTAGCCCATCTGATCTATTCCTTCCAGAACACCACCATTGCCCTGCAATTTTTGGATGTGGGCATGTCTTAATCCCATTGTTCCTCTCGCCATTTCCCATGGGTTGTCCCATAAAATATACAGTAAATTCACTTTACAGTATACACTGTGAAGCGCTTTGAGACATCTGGAAGACATAATTAAGGTGCCATATCTAATGCAAGGATGATTATATATTCAATCATTCCCTCACCTCATTCCAGTAGAGCATAGGCAGCAGGTGCCATGGAATGGAGGGATTTAATCACTGGATTGAGGATCTTGAAGTCTATCATCAGGAGTTTGAGCTCATAGTCCAAGCTGATGCACCAGTGTTGTGCAAGTGTTACATCGTTGGAGGTTCCAACCTTCAGATGAGACATTAAGCAGAGGTCACATCTCTGTATGTTCAGGCGGACGTTAAAGATCCTGTAGAACTTTTCAAAAAGAGAAGGGAGTTTTTCTTTTCCAGTGTCCTAGCCACCAATTCTCCTGGATGAAATCAGCTACCCACTTCATGGCTGTTTGTGGGATGCTGTGTTCACAGCTTGGAGAATAATAATAATAATCCTTACATTTAACATAGAACTTTTCAAATTTTTTTGAAGTCTCAAAGCACTTCACAGAATATACTGTAAAGTGAATTGACTGTAATTGTGGGTGAAATGTGGCAGCCAATTGCACACAGCAGTGTCCCACAAACAGTCATGGATTGAAATGACCAATTTATAGTTTTTTTTTGTTGTTGGAAGGATTATTATTAAATGGGTGGAGTAAGGAAACTTGGCCAAGGTTTCTCCCTGACCTGCCTAGATTTGAATACAGGTCTCACGCTTGTAAGGTGACTGCTCTAACCGCTTAGCTACAGGACTCCAGATGCTGTGTTTGCCTACAAAGTACACAGTGAATCCATTCCAGTGCAATTGAAAACACTGCATTGTCACTGCATTGTACCTGTTCAGGTGGATGTTAAGGATCCCATGGGGCTATTTGAAAAGATAGGGGAGTTGCTCTCTCCCTGTGTCTTGGCCAACGACCTCCAAGTAAAATTGGTTGTTCACTTTATGCTGTTTGTCAGACATCGCTGTGTGCAAATACAGTCACTGAATTCCACAGTAATCACTAATCTTTGAGACGTGATGAGGCTTTATGCCAAACACGAAGATTATTTTCATTGTTCAGATCTTTCTTGTTTATTCCCAGACACTATTGTAGCATAGCACAATAGGCTTTGTCTCACCAGAGTGGTTTTCAAACTGAATAGAACAATGTGTGAGGTCAAGTTCTGATCACTGCCTTTGTCCATAACCTTCCTTAAGGACAGTAAAACCCTCGGGAGAGTTACCGCATCTGGTATTCAGGTCAAACGTCATAGGCAGCAGCATCATTCTAATAATAATCCCTGCGTTTCACACAGTGCCTATAATATTGTGGCATCTCAATGCATTTACTATAGAGTGCAGTGACTATATTTTGTAGGTGAACGTGGCAGCTACTTAGCACACAGCAATGGCCCATGTCAGCCAAGCCAACTTGTTGGCTTGGACACCAGGAGAGAGAAACTCCCTTTTCCAACAGTGTCAAGGAACCTTTAACATCCACCTGAACAGGCACAGACTGGTCCTCGGTTTAATGTCTTATTTCAAAGGACAGCACCTTCACAATGCTGTGCACCCCCATCATCGACTAGAGTGTCAGACTCAACTGTGAACTCAAAGGTCTGATGTGAAGCATGAACCCACAATTGAGCCAGGCTTGGAAAGGAGTTTCTCCCAGTGTTTCTCCCAGGAGTAAACAATCCCCAGATCTAATAGCAGTCACCATGAAGTGAGTGACCAGTTTTATCTGGGAGATTGTTGTCCAGGATATAGGGAGAGAAAAGCGTCCTGCTCTTTCCCTTCATGCACAGAATCTTTAACGTCCAGTTGAAGAGGATACAGACCTTGCTTTAACATCTAATCCGAAGGACAGCAGCTTTGACAATGCAGCTGTGCTGGAATGGCAGCCCAACCTGAGCTTAAAATCGAAACACTTAGATTGTCAATTCTTGTACCTTGGAATCTTCGATATATAGGTGGGATGTTTGGAATTCTGTGTTTGGTTTGGATATTCATAAGCACAGTGATGTGTGTTCACTCATCTCAGCTGACCTGAAAATAGCTGACCAGGCTAAGTTCCGTTCAGAACACAGTGACTTGCCATTGCTATGGGTATTGAGGTTAACTTAGTTAATGCACTCAGTGTGCCTTGTGTTTGTTTAGATATTCCACTGTTAGTGTTTCAGTTACAGTTCCCTATCTCCTTCAGGAGGATATTATAATGGTGCCAATGCCATCAGGCTTAATAAACTAACCGATGCAGAGCATCCCTCCTACTTTATACTATATTGGTCCAAGTTCTTCATACATCTGTGCAGAGACTAATAATAATGCTTACATTTGGGGTACGGCACCATTGACATTAAGAGGACATCTCATTGGCAGTTATGAACTCCTTAACCTCTCCTCATATTACAGTACTCACAATCACCAAGCCTGTTTGCAAGCTTGGCGTCAGGTTTGATCATCAGTTGGCTCCAACCTGCTGCATATCCCTCATCCACTCCACCATTGGCAGCCGTGCTTTCAGCCACGATGCCCCCAAACTCTTGAATTCTGCCTCAATCCTTGTGCCTTGCCTCCTTTTTGCCCAACTTCAAATCACACTTGGAGACATTATTCTCTGACCCACCTTTGGTCACTTCCCCGCTCTTTTCAGCTTGGCGTCAAACCACACTGCTGTCACCATTGTACAGTTTGTTATTGTGATCTTAAAGCGTTTCACAAGACATACTGTAAAGTGCAGTGTGTTAAGCTCGGAGGGCAAGAGACAAGAATAAGAGACCACAAATTTAGAGTTACACAGGGCAATTTCAGAACAGGCACCAAGAAATTTTTCATTACGTAAAGGAGAATTATGTCAGCCTGGCTGATTTGGTGTACTCTTCTCTCTAAGTCAGCAGGTTGCAGGTTGAAACCACACATATGGACTTGGAACCCATATAGTCAAAGCTGACACGACAATGCAGGACTGTCCCGTCTGTGCCCATTTAGTTGGATGTTAAAGATCCCATAGCGCGATTCATAAACAGAATGGAGCTTCTCTCTCTCTCTTTGGGTCCTGGCCCCAATCCCCCAGACAAAATTGGTCATTCACTTCAACAACAAATTGAATGGCTGTGCACAAATTAACTGCTGCGTTCATTGCACTTTATAATGTATCCTGTGAAGCTGTTTGAAAATTCTTGAAATGCAAGGATGGTTATTATAATAATAATAATTATTATTGATAATTAACAACTGGTGGTTGATGCAATGACACTGATATGTATGTAAAAAGCATCTTGATACTGTGATGGGAGAACCGTTACAAGGGTATTCTGGAGGGATGAGATCAGATGGGTTGAATGTGAACCTCTCTTGTGATCTTGTGGAGTGCTGGGATAATACATGCAGCTGCAGAAGCTTATTTTGGCTTAGGCTCTGCAGTTCTTTAAGTCACTGCCAGGAAATGCCAGCGAGAGATTCCTGATGTCTCCACGATTATCCCTCCTCCTTATATATGAGGTCGCCCGAACCTCTGCTGCTCCCTCCCCTCCTGCCCTCCACAATGAGGCACAAAACAATAGTTTCTGGTTGATTTTCTCTTTTATTCTGAATGCTGATTCACACTCGAGTCCAGATCTATAAGAACACTGACAGGAGAGCAAGGCCAGACTATGAGCATTACAGTATTTCTTCATCGTACATTTCTTCCCCCAGAGATAGAGCTGAACTATCTGAAGATCTCTCCCACTCACAACAGTGGATGCCAGAGGACAGTGACAAACTAAGGCTCTTCAGCTTTGAAAGCAGGTGACTCAGGGAACCTCATAATGGAGTATAACATTTTAAATAGGGTCGAAAGGGTAATACTGATAATCCTTGCATATGATATAGCACTTTGTAACATTTTTGCAATGTCTCAAAGCGCTTCACAGAATATACTGTACAATGAGTTTATTGTATATTTTGTGGATAACCAATTGTGCAAGCAGTGTCCCAGAAACAGTCTTGGATTGAGTTACCAATCCCTCCACCTTGCCCCCTTCATCCCCACTTTCAAATAAAGTTGTTTTGATCATACTTCTCTGCCTTTGACCCTTCTTCAGATCACACTTCAAAGAGCGTTTCTCCCAGTGTCCCGACCAGCAATCCCCCGAATAAAATTGGTGATTTATATCATGTCTGTTTGTGGAAAAACTGCTATGTACAAATTATGCTATCATGTGTGCCCACAGAATACAGTCACTTCATCTCACAGTAAATCCTGTGAAACGATTTGGACGTATTTCCGATATAATAAGGCGCTATACCAAATGCAAGGATTATTGTTTATTAATATTCTCCTGCATTGATAAGGTGCTGGTTTAAGTAATCGGATAATTATTATTTTGAAAGATTGGCAAAGTGGATATCTTTGATGGATTTTACCTCACTGCATGCGGTCACACCTCGCTACAGCTGATGGAGCCTGACATGTCTGTCCATCAGCTTCGCGGCACACTGATCTCCAGCTGAACGCCTGGTAATAACAGGCTGGCACCTCTTGGCGGATTGATCGCTTTTGATTGAGTCCGCTGGACACGGTTATTTTATCCACTTGGCAAATCGCCTGATTTGCGGTGTCACAGCTGAAGTTGGGGGTGACCTTGTTGGAGAAAGCAGCCCTTCGGACGCCAATTGTGCACTGATAGTGGGTCACTGGGACAGTAATGTCTGTTGATAATTTAGACAGGTTAGTCCAACTGGTGACCCACTGCATCCCCTATAAATCCCTTCATAACCCGTAAAGATTATGTTATGTTTCTGGAAGAATAACACAAAAATATTGCTTAAGTAGTCCAAGGTTCTTAAATAGGCAACCCAGTCCTTAGCAGCCAAAAGGTTTGCACCACCCTGATTTATGGCGTCACCTGGGCTCAGCCAACTGCACTCTCACCTCTGAGTGACAATGTTGCGGGTTCAAGCTCCACATTGGGAGTTTGAGCTCACGAACTAAGATTACGCTCCAGTGTGCTGCATTATCCGAGACTCTGTCCTTCAGGTTAAATATTAAACTGAGGTCAAGTCTGTGCCCTGTTCAGGTGGATGTTAAAATCCCCAGGGCACTACAACAGGTTGCATTTATATAGTACCCTTCACGAGGTGTAGCTTCCTAGAGTGCATGTCTGGCGGAGTCTGACCCTGAGCCAGAGGGGTGGGAGCTGACCATAAGCAGGATCAAAACGGAAGGTTTTTAGGTGGGATTTGAAGGTGAGGAGGGAGGGGGCAAGGTGGAGGGATTTAGGGAGAGAATTCCAGAGTTTGGGGCATGGTGGCTGAAGTCACAGCCACTGATGGTGGAGCAGAGAGGATGAAGGACAACAAGAGGCTGGAGCTAGCAAAGCTGAGGCCAAGGAGTGATGGAGTGGAGGCTAAGGAGTTCGGATAGGTAGGGAGGCACGAGGCCAGGGAGGAATTTGAAAATGAGTGAGTATTGGAAAAGAAAAGGGTGTACTCGCCTAGCTGACAAATCCTCAGGTAAGATCAGTCACTCACTTCATGGCTGTTTGTGCGATGTTACTGTGTACAAATTGGCTTTCATGTTTTCCACAATCATACAGTCACTCCTCTACTGTAAGTCCTGTGAGACGTTCTCCTGACATGATAAGGTGCAAACTCAAATGTAAGGATTATCATTCTGAAGGAATCTGCTTCAGTTTGATTTAAAACGGTCAATCACTTCACAGCTATTTGTGCCATGCACAAAGATGGCTATAGTGTTCACACATCAATATGCTGTCGCTACATGCTTTGAGATATCACATCTTGGTGCCTTATGGGACAGACATTGCTGAGCTGGCATGATGGAGAGGGAGAAGGGGAGAATTTGAGAAGGGGCTTGTGTGGAGTATGAACACTGGCACGGACAAGTTGGGCTGAGTGGAATATATCTATGCTATGTTGCTCTTTGTTACTCTGAATCGCTCTAACCTGGAGACTTCCCATGCTGTTGAATAGCAATTTAAAGTTCAGGTTCCATCTGACGTGTGTGTGTCTCGGATGTGAGGCGGATGTCTATGTTGAATGTTGTTGACAGGCAGATCCATTGAAGTCAGATATTTTTTCCGGTGAAATCCATGATATCCTTCAATACTGTGGTCCCTCAAGGAAAAGCAAAGGTACTTTCTCATGTTGGAATACACTATCATCTTTGTTTGTAAATCCAAAACTGTTTTTAGACTTTTTAAAAAACAAATCTCTATGTTCCTCCGTGATTCTTAATGTTTAATCCTTAGCAAGACCTCAGTTTAATGTTTTCGCCAAAGGACAGCACCTATGATAATTCAGTGCTCCCCCAGTACCGCACTGGAGCGACAGTTTAGGGTCTGAGTTTGAAGGCCCTGATATGGGTCTAGAAAAAAATGTTCAACCTTATCCCATTTTCCACCTCACGGTGAGACATATAAGCTGAGAAAGACTGGGAAGAGCTCTCTCTCTTTCTCTATATATATCTATCTATACATAGATATATATAGATAGATATATGTGTGTGTCAATCTGCTTTGTGTGTGTTCTTATTTGGAATGATATAACAAGTCACACACCCTTGCTTTGTCAGAGACACCCTGCACTTGGGTCGAGGAGGGTAAATGAAATATAAATGGAACCCAAGGGAATGGATGAACCATATGTTATTTTCACTGGATGTCACTAATTCTGGAGAGCAACAGTAATAATTCTGCTTTGGTAGCAGTAAAGCAGTATTCAGCAGGGACTCCTGCACAACAGGGAGGACGGCTGAGGTCAACAGAAGGGAACAATTAAGAAGCAGCTAAGGAGAAAGCCAGAAAGCTAGCAGGCCAGAGCTTCAATTCATATAATACAATTACAGGTTAGAAGGACTTCCTAAGGCAATTCACCTGATGGATGAAATTTATTATTAATAATAATAATTATTCTTGTATTTGATTCAGAGCTTAATCAGGCTGCGTTTTTTCCCCCCTACCGTTATGTCAATACGTGAAATTGTATAGTCCAGGTTGACGCTCCAGTGCAGTGCTGTTGGCTGTATCTTCGGATGAGATGATAAACTGAAGTCCCGACCGTGCCTGTTGATGAATGTTAAAAATCTTGCGTCCTCCTGTCGTGAAAGGTGCTAAACCAAATTTTAAAAGTATTATGATCAGATGGTAGAATTTTGTCTCAGAAATGCTTCACAGCATATAATGTAAAATGTAGTGACAGTGTATTTGTAGGTGAACACAGTAGCCAATTTGCACACAGCAACAACCCACAAACAGCCATGAAGTAAATGACCAATTTTATCTGGGGGACTGTCGTCCAGGCTACCAGGAGAGAGAATCTCCTTTCTCTTTTCTAACAGAAACATGGGATCTTTAACATCCATGGGGATTCATAGGGGCTCAAATTAACATCTCATCTGATGGACAATATAGTGCCACCCCCAGCACTGTAACAACAGCAACAACTTCAATTTATATAGTGCCCTCCACGTCGGACAGCGTCTCAGAGCGCTTTACAATAGCGGATCCCGGGACCGAGCCAGGGGCAGGGCAGAAAGGTGACCAAAAGCACGGTCGAAAAGAAAGGTCTTCAGCTGTGACCTGAAACTGGGAAGAGAGGGGGCGAGGCGAAGGGAGTGATGAAGGGAGTTCCAGAGCCTCGGGGCGTAGTGGCTGAAGGCACGGCCGCCGAGGGTGGAGCGGAGGACTCGGGGGACATGGAGGAGGCCAGACCCAGAGGAGCGAAGGCAGCGGGTGCTGTGTTGGGGGGAGAGGAGATCAGAGAGATAGTGGGATGCAGAGGAGTGGAGGGATTTGAAAACAAGGGTGAGGATCTGGGGAGAGTCAGCATAGAGAGAGAGCACAAAATCGCCGACCTAGGGTTTGAACATAACCTTCTGACTGGGAGGCAAGAGTGTGAGCGAATGAGCTAGGCTGAGTGAAAAAGAATGTATGAAGAGAGTGCCCAGTGGTTGCTGACGTGGGTGTTGGAAGCAGGTTCATTGGAACAGCCACTGTGAGAACTAATGAAGTGATTTGCGCTTGTCAAGGTGTGAGCCCCACTGTTGTCTCAGAATGAGAGAAGCTGAGATCATTGTAGCGAGAGGCTAATTAATAACAAAGCTGCAACACTGTCAAGTATGCCAGACAGCACGCGATTACACTGGCCACATATGCCGTGTTTATCCCGGGCAATAATGCTTTTATTCGTTTCCAATGTGCTGCTCTGGTTCTGTCACCTAAAAGGCAACCAAATTTATAATGTGAATCAAAGCCTGCTTTCAGTACAGCACAGAATAGTCTGGGACTCTGTTGTTGAGTTTCAATCATCACACCACAGCCTCTGGAACGCTCTGCCTCTATCCCTACGTCTTACACCTTTGTTATCTATCCTAAACGAATGTTCCGAAAGACAGCACCTCGGACAACACCGCCCATCACTGTATTAGGCTTAGACAATATGATTTCAAGACTTGAACCCACAACCATCTGACCCAAACTTGACATCCAACCCTGCCAGTGAAGCTCTGTGAGACATTACCCCAGGTGAAAAGCACTGTGTGTAATCAAAGATTGTCATTTTATGTTTTCACTGAGGTACAAATTTGCTGCCGAATGCAGCGTTCATTTTTGCAGTCACCGCACTTGCCTACACAATGAAAGTGAGTGAGTGGCCACTTTATGTCTTGTGTATTTTTTTAATACCCTTCTTAGATTTTGTTCCCACATGAAACAAAAGGTCTGTATTTTCTCTGCAATTAATGAAGATTGTGGGGTCTTTTTCCTGTACTTCCATTAGAGTGGGAAATGCTCCCTAACCGCTCGCCTAACTCAGTTTGGCGGGCAATGGCCTGTTCCACGTCCCCTGCCCTGCTGACCCAATTAAGCTTTTCTGCCCACCCACTGGAACTCCCATCTCCTTCCCAGCCTGTCTCAAGACCTTACTCTTTGACCGCACCTTCGGATATCTTCCCATTCCCCCTCTACCCTTCACCAGCAGTTTTTCAGCCAAAGGTGATGGAAATCTGAAACTCTTCCCCCAAAAGGCTGTAGATGAGGGATCATTTAAAATTTTCAAGACTGAGGTTGATAGATTTTTGGTCAGTAAAGGAGTCATATGGAGAAAAGCAGGGTAAATGGAAATGAGCTACAGATCAGCGATGATCTAATAAAATGGTGGAATAGGCTGAATGGTCTACTCCTATTCCTCTGTTCCTTCTTGACCCCACCCCCCAGCTCAGGTGTAGACCTTTCACTGTCCAGCAGCTTGGGAAGCGGGGGGCAGTTATACGATAGACACATATATGTCCTTACACACAAGGGGGTGGGGTGGGGGAGGGGTTCGGAAGCTGTTAATAATGGAGGAACGTGAAAGGGTAAATCTAATTTATTGCTGCAGTTGTTGTCCCGGCTCAATGATTGATCAGTCACTGCACTATTTATAACTGCTAAGTACCCCCTGTGTGTGAGGGTGTACATCGACATGTCTGTCCTGAAACTGCTCTTCACCATCCGCTTGTTCTGGTGCTGCCTTAGCGTATCTGAGAGCATTGCTCTAGATTTACTTTTTCGATCCTATTATCCCTCCGTAAGGCCCCCTCCGAGACGACTCTCTGAATTGTTGCCATTTTCAGCACAAATGTTATTTAAATCCGAAACGAAAGGCAGCAGCAAAGGGAGGAATCTGGGTCATTGCTTCACTGAGCACAGAGCAGCTGAAGAATTTTTTTTCAGTCAAAGGTTTTGGTTCGGTGGGTGGTCATAGAGATCGGTTAAAAAAAAAAGATTTCAGTAGTAATAATCCTTATATGTGATCCAGCGCCTTTCACATCGTGAGCACATCCCAAAATACTTCACAGGATGTACTGGAAAGTACAGTGACAGTGCGTTTTCGGGTGAATGCGGCAGCCAATTTGTGCACAACAATATCCCACAAACAGCCATGACGTGCTTGACCAATTTGATCTGCGGGATTGTCATCCAGGAGACAGCGAGAAGTAAACTCCTTTTTTCCAATAGCACTGTGGAATCTTAAATGTCCACCTGAACAGGCACAGACAGGGTCTCAGATTAATGTCTAATATGAATAATAATAATCTTTGCATTTGATATAGCGCTTTGCAATGTCTCAAAGCGCTTCACAAAATATACTGTAAAGTGAATATTTGACTATTTGTGGGCGAAACGCGGCAGCCATTTGCGTACAGCAGTGTCCCACAAACAGTCATGGAGTGAACTGACCAATTTATTATTGGGTTTTTTTTAGTCTATTATCAGGCGTGTGGAGTAAGGAAACTTAAACAAGGTTTTGCCCTGGCTGGAATTGAACACAGGTCTCACGCTTGTAAGGTGAGTGCTCTAACCACTGAGCTAGTGGTTAGAGCTCTGATAGTAAGGAAGATCTTAGTGACAGGAGTAAAGGAGAGAAGCACTTAGCACCATAACGGTTGGATTTCTGCACCTATTGAATGGCACCTCTTACAATTTATATCTCTTCCCCCATCACTGCACTAGAGTGTCAGATTAGACTATGAGCTCAAAGTCTGATGTGAATCTTGAACCCATAACTTTCAACCTCAGAGGCGAGAGTGCTGTCTATTGAGCCAGGTTAATAGATTTGCTAAAATTATCGTGCTAAATCAGGTGTTGCTCTGGGCACAGATGCTCTGGAGAGAAAAAAGCTTTTATTAAGTGATGAGCAATTGCTGTGTTGTTTAAAGAACATGCGTTGGCTTGAGAAGAGAATTAATTTAACCCTGTACATACATACTGCTGTCTACTGGCCGTTTATTCCCTGTACTTCCATTAGAGGGGGAAATGTCGCCCATTTGCATGCAGCAGTGATCCATATCAGTATTAAAGCAATTGACTAGTTTTATTTGAGGGATTGATGGCCAGGACATAGGAGAGAGAAACTCCCTTCTCTTCTCCAATAGCGGAGTTGCGATGAGTGTGGAGGATGCAGTGGGGTCTTTCACATCGAAGGTCGTCTTTGATGTCCACCTGAACAGGAACAGATAGGACCTTGGTTTAACATCTCATTTAAAGGATGGCGACTTTGATAATGCGACACTCCCCCAGGACTGTACTGGAGCTTCAGCCTGGACTATGAGGGCAAAATCCCGACATGGGGCTTAGATCTACGATTTTATGACTCAGAGGCCAGCGGCTACTTGCAGCGCTTTGGGACGTCCATGGGACGTTAACAGCTTTTATTTTTTGTGAGAAACTTTTGGTGGGGAAGCCAAGGGTGAGTTAATACAGAAGGATGTATCTGATCCTAATCGAAAGGAACTGCAAGCACAAGCACTCTCAGTAGGCTCTGCATGAAAGGCTTCCTCATCAGGTCCTCATTATAAAGGCGTTTTGATACACAATCGCTCTGCTTGCTTCCAACCCCAGACAGAGGACGGCAGCTCTGTCACCTGTTTAACCTCTGTTTCTGGCTCTATTCTTGTGGCTGGGCTCTGCATGGCTGGTGTTTGCCGTCCACACTTTAATCGGACAAGTTGTGTACAGTGCAGGAGTAGGTATGGTGAAATTGGTGGTCAGAAATGATCGAGTGATCTGCTTACTTTTTTTTTCCCCTTTACTTTCTGGGGCATTGAAAAGTTTACCCAGAAACTGGGACAGATTAAAGATTAAACCAACCACCTTCTCACTCAGAGGCAAGAGTGCGTCTGTCTAAGGCAGACTGACACAGGGGTAGTTTTGGTCTGATGGCCTGGGTGAAGGCCATAGTAGGTCCAGCCTCCTCCTTGCCCCGAAATCTTCCATCTTTGGTGGCCATGCTTTCAGACACTAAGCCCCAAAACTTTGGAACACCCTCTTCATTGTTAAGGGCTCTGAGGCGCTCCCCGACGTGGAGGGCGCTTATATAAATGCTAGTTGTTGTTGTCTGTTTTTTGTGGGTAAATTGGCACCTACTTGTGCACAGCAATGCCCCACATTTATCTGGCCATTTATCTGGAGATTTATCGGCCAGGACATCTTCAACTTCCTGAGTGAGACAAACAACCAGAAGTGAAGCTTCAAAGAGTAAAAATCTCTGCGGTTTCTCAAAGGCAATGGATCAGGACTAAAAACTCAACGGTATTGATTTTCTATTGGCATCCACATTAATCAGTCAGATAGCATTTCCTTGGTCCCATTGACCCAGGTACAGTAATATGCTGTACAGTATTGGGCATCTGTTTCCATGGTTATCCTTTCTGACCTTCAGAGCTTCTTTGAGAAGTTATGTATGCAACAATTCTGTGGTGTACAACAACAAATTACATTTATATGGCTACTTTCATGTTGGGAGATCAACCCAGGGCACTGGACAATAAGGGATATCCGCCCTAGCTGTGCTTTTGGATCAGAGAGGGGCTGAGGAGGGAGAATGACTGAAGGCACAGTCAAAAAGGAATTTCATGCGATAGGCATTGAAGGAGGCAAGGGAGAGAGAGGAGGAGAGGCTCTGGGATGGAGTTTCAAAGGGTAGAGGCAGAATACCTGAAGGCCGACCACTGATAGATGGAGCAAGGCAGGGCGGAGGATGTGGAGCAGGCCAGGGGCTGCAGAATGGTGGAAGCAGACAGGTTGTGAAGTATATCATTTAGTGAGTCCGATCAGCATGTGTGTGTGGTGATTTGTAATCCCTCAAAATAGTCCAATACTTCAATTCTCTCAGATTTCCTGTAGTCTTGTAGCATAGTGGTTAGTGTGCTCGCCTCGCAAGTGAGAGGACCTCGGATCGATCCCTGAGTGGGGCGAAGCCGTAGACAAATTTCTTGCTCCATACACAGAACCCTGTTGTTGGTTGGTTGATTGTTAGTTAATTGTGGGGAGTAATAGTCACTCCAAAAAAATTATTCATTCAATTCACAACTGTGGGACACTGCCATGTGGCTGCTACGTTTCACCTACAAAATAGTCAATCTACTTTACAGTACTGTGTATCGGTGAAGCGCTTTGAGACATCTCAATAATGTGATAAGGCGCTATAATCAAAGGATTTTGACTATTTGTGGGCGAAACGCGGCAATAAGTATTATTATTATTCCCTTCCTCTTACAATTGGCAAAGCTGGTTGAGCCAGCAGCACTCTCACCTTCGACTTGGAACCCACAAGATGAGGCATTTAAGATCCCATGGCACGATTCAAAAGAAGAAGGAGTTTGTTGGCTTAGTGTCTTGGCCAAGAATCCCCCAAATAAAATTGCTCACTTCACGTCTGTTTGTGGTACATTGCTGTGCACAAATTGGCTGCGGCTTTTGTCCACAAAATACCATCAATCCACTTTACAGTGTACCTTGTAAAGCGCTCTGAGATGCCTTTTTATGCCTGACGTAATAAGGCACTATATCAAATCCAAGGATTATTAAACTGATCCTCTGATGCTGCGAACTTCGATTGTCAGAAGTGCCATCTCTGTTAAACAGAGGTCCTGTTCAGGTGGACAAAAAGGGAGTTTCTCTGCTGGCCAACAATCTCCCAAATAAAGTTGGTCATTCACTTCATGGATGTTTGTGGGATATTAGTATGTGCAAATTGGCTGATGCATTGACCTACAAAATACGCTGTCACTACACCTTACAGTGTGTGTGTGGCAAAGCGTTCCATGCAATGCTTCACTGAACTGAGGGGAAGTCACAGACTATACCTATAATTTATTTTAAGGCAGCTTGACTTGCTCTGGAATTTGTGTGTGGGCCCCCCACCTCCCCCAGAACACATGACTCCCCATCCCCAAACATGCAAGACAGACCTGAGCACTTGTCACAGCTTATGTCATCTTCTGTCAAGAGTGTCCGATAGGAAACAGCTGGTCAGGAAAGGGGATTGATGAGGGTTAGCATGGAGGCAATGGGATTTAACTGCAGGATTTTATCACGACTAAAGCAGCAGAGAAAAACACGTCAAGTGGCAATTAGTAACCTGCCGCAGTGATTCCCTGAAGTCGTCAGCTAAACTCTAGTCTTGGTATAATGCTTGCCTGGCAAGATAGGTATACAGTGTTTGCTTGTGGAAGTTCCCATAAAAAATAATAATCCTTGCAATTGATAAAGCACCTTTCAGATCAAGAGCACATCTCAAAGCGCTTCACTGGATTTTACTGTGAAGTGTAATGACTGTGTATTTGTCTGTGAACGTGGCAGCCAATTATGTGCCACGTGACAACCCACAAGCAGTCACAGGATAAATTTTATGTGGAGGCTTGTCAGCCAGGATACCGGGAGAGAGAAACTCCCTTTTCTTTTTCTGTTGGGTCTGTTAGAGATCCAGTGCTGCATTGAAAAAGAGAGAGTAGTTTCCCCCAGTGCCCTAGCCGACAGTGCCCCCCAGATAAAATCGCTGGGGGCTGACTGACATGGAATGGTGTCTCACAATGAGCAGGGTGCAGTGTGTGCATTTTATAGATCAATTGTGTGCTAATTAAATCATCTACTACCTTGTAATGATGAAATGAGAAAAGCAGCACTTCCAAGGTAACAGGCTTGTTCACACTGAGAGATCAGCTGTGTCTCTGGCAAAGAATTCATCAATTGTGGGTGCTGGAAAGGTCATGTCTCAAGAAGATCAAAATCAGAGAAAGATGCCTCTTTGTTTCTAGCAATTTAGTAGCAATCCCATAATTGTGACAAAATATATCAGACGTAAAATGATTACTTGGCCTCCTTCTGAAGGCTAGATGTATGAAAATAATACTTATAATAATTCTTGCATTAGGTATAGCACTTTTCACATCTTGTAGACGTCTCAAAGCGCTTCACAGAATATACTGTAAAGTGAATTGACTATATTTTTGGGCGAAAGCCAATTGCGCACAGCAATGTCTCACAAACTCTGCACTCCTAATTTCCATGTGTGTCACCATCACCAACAAAGCTTTCCAAAGGATTTATTCAGCGCATTGGTTCCCCTGCTGATGCACAAATATGGAGATGGGATAGCGGGTGTTCGGAAGCCAGGGAGGATATTTTGTAATCCTTGCATTTAATGCATAGCCTTTCGCACTGAGAGGACGTCTCAAAGCGCTTCACTGGACTTACTGTGAAGTGTAGTAACTGTGTTTTGTCAGCAAATTATACAAATAATTTGCACATAGCAGTGTCCTCAAAAATTTTATCTGGGTGTATTGTTTCCCGGGCAATGGCAAAGAGAAAATCCATCTGAACGTCTATTTGAATATCGACTTGAGGGAACCTTGGTCTAATGTCAAAGGACAACATATGTGACAATGCAGCGCTACACTGGAGCATGTTGTGTCCTACCTGCTGCGATGTACTGTATGCAGAAATTTAGTCACCTTCCACCATATCTGTGAGTTTACGGTTACCTCCCCCCTCCCACTCAAGTGGAGTGGGGGGTGACCGTAAAATCTACTGCTCCTCCAGCTAAGACTCTCAGTCCACTGATGCCCTGTCAGCCTGTTTGACAGGCATCAAAGCCTAGATTAACGCAAATTTCCTGCAACTAAAATGCCAGCAAGACAGAAGCCATACTCTTTGGCCCCCATCAATGTCTTCTCCCCTGCGGGTCTGGACTCCTCAACCCCCCACCCCCGGACTCTTCCTCATTCTTTCTAAATCCATGCATAACTTAGGCAACGAGTTTGATCCCTAGTTTTCCTTTGTACCAAACATCCATTCCCTGACCAGCTCTGCTTTTTTCCACACTCCGCCCCATTGCCCACCTATAATAATAATAATAATCCTTGCATTTGATATACTGCTTTTCACATCTTATCGACGTCTCAAAGTCTCACCTGCATCTATACCTCATACCAATGCAAATGAAACACTCGCCATGCCTTTGTCGCTTTCCGACTGAGCTATTCCAATGCCCTCCTGGCTGGTCTCTCCAATTAATTAACACAGCTACTCACATACTCATCCACACGAAACTCCGTACCCCCATCACACCAGTCCTTGCCAGTCTCCACAAGCTCCCAATCACCAAACATCCATTTCAAGACCTTCTGACTCGTTTTCAAATCCCTTCATGCTCTCGTAACTCCCTATGTATCTGACCGGTTTGTTCCCCACATGCTGCCTCTATTCAGATGGCTCTGGTTTCCTGGTTATCCCTTGTCCCCTTCGCTCCACCATTGGTGGCCATGCATTCAGCCACTTTGCCTTGAAACTCTCTCCCTCAATCCCGCCCTCCCACACCATCAAATTGTGCCTAAAAACTATCCCTTTTGATCATGTTTACGGTCACCACCCGCCCCCCTCCCAATCCCTCTGGTTCTTTCTCAGATTTCGCCATGAGGTGCTCCGGGACACTACCCCATATGAAGAGTGCTATATAAATGTGAGTTGTTGTTATGTCAGCCTGGGCTTTGAGTGCAGCTTGAACCCACAACCTTCTGACTCAGAGGCAAGAGTACTACCAACAGAATCAGGCTGACATATCAAATGTTAATAGGATGGGATGAAGAAGGGACACAAGGAAAGGGTGAAATGAAAATAATGATAACAATACTTTCATTTGATATTGTGCTTATCATGCAGAGTCCTGAAGCTCAGTGGTTATGGCATTCCCCTCGCAAGCAAGAGACCTGGTTTTGATGCCCAATAGGGCAACACTTTGGGCAACTTTCCTTACTCCATACGTCTGATAATAATCCCTAATAGAAAAAAACCCAATAATAAATTGGTCACTTCAATCCACAACTGTTTGTGAGAGATTTCTGCGCACAATTGACTGCCATGTTTTGCCAACAAATATAGTCAATTCACTTTACAGTATATTCTGTGCAGCGCTTTGAGATGTCCACAAGGCACGAGAAGCACTATATCAAATGCAAGGATTGTTATACATTATAATATATTATCACATCTTCAATATATTATCACATGTCTCAAATTCTTATTTTTTTATGGTATTATTACCTCCGGAAACACGATCCGCTTACTGCTAGGTAAATGGAGGTGCAGTGTAAGAAAACTTTCCCAACATTTCACCCTGCCTGGAAATTGAACCCATTTCCTCTCGCTTGCGAAACGAGTGCTCTAATCACAAAGCTATAGCACTCCACAGACTGTGAGACAATAGGTCAAGACAGTTTTAGTAGACAGTGTGTCTTTGTGAATGGTATTATTTCCCAGTAGGGCTGACGTCCACCACTTCGGTGTCTCAGCAGTTGAAGTGAGCTGAGAGGAACATGTTATCAGGTTTTTATGCCATGTTCAGCCTCTCTTGCAGTCTGTCTGTCCTTCCACTACCCCCCCACCCACCCCCGAATTCTGTTTATTTTAACAACTACTGAAGTATATTTTAAATTGATCGGAGTTCTTTGCTTACCGACCCCACCTGCCATCGGAAATAGCTTCTACTTGTTCACACTTCCGAATCCCCTCATAATTTTGAAAATTTCTATTAAATCTCCTCTCAACCTTCTCTACCTTAAGAAGAATAATCCTAGGTGCTGCTACTGAGAATACTTACTGCTGAGAATAAATTCTGCTGAATATCGCTAGGTCCCAGATATCCAAGACCAAATTTTGTTAAAACGTGACCAAAATGCTCTCTGCTGGAAAACCAGCCTAAATCTCTGAGATCGGACATACCAACAAGCCTGGCTCAGTCAGAAACACACTCACTTTTGAGTCAGAAGGTTGTGGTTCACATCAGGAAGTGGAACCCCTATGGTCGAAGGGGACACTCCACTGCAATGTCTACCCAGGTGGACATTAAATATCCTAAGGTACTATTTGAAAAGAGTGTCCTACCTGACAAGCCCCCAAATAAATTCATATCATGGCTGATTGTGGGACATTACTGTGTGTGAAGCCGCTGCCACTTTCATCTGTGTGTGTGTGTGTGTGTGTGATCATGGCTCAGTCATTGTGTGTCAACCTGGCTCAGTCACTGTGTGTCAGCTGGGCTCAGTCACTATGTGTGTCATTGTGGCTCAGTCACTGTGTTTGTTATCGTGGCTCAGTCACTGTGTGTCAGCGTGGCTCAGTCACTGCCTGGCTCAGTCACTGTGTGTCAGCCTGGCTCAGTCACTGTGTGTCACCCTGGACTGTAAACCCTGTGAAGTGCTTTGAGATGTCTTGCACTCGTGATAAGACGCAACATCAAATGTAAGAATTTTGATGAAGGATTATTAACTGCAGCAACAAGAACTTGCATTTTTAAAGTGCCAGTCAGGTAAAAATGTTTCAGAGCGCTGCACTCTGATGTGGACGGGATGCTGGCCTCTCTCTCTGGGCAGCTTAGGGAGAGCAAAAAAATAAATAAATTTGGTCGCTCGATCCACAAGTGTTTGTGGGACATTGCTGTGAGCAATTTACCCACAAAGTACACAATCACTACTCTTTCCCGTAACTTCTGTAATGCATCTCAATGATGTCTCAATGGTAATAATAATACTCTTTGCATTTGATGTAGCAAATGTCAAACACAAGGAGTATTCTTCTTCTTCTTATTATTATTATTATTGTTATGTTCCCTGATTGCAAGTCAGGCCTGGGAATTCCTATAGCATTTGAAGGATACAAGTGCTTCAGATCTTCCCCTCCTTTGCCTTGTGGAGTGCAGCGGGTGATTTCTGAACTTGGGAGCGCAGCTCGATCTCACATGTTCGTCTGGTGACCCGTGGGGCTCGTCATCTCCCGAGTTGTGTGTATTTTGAGTGCGATGTTGTTGGAGAAGAGAGAAGCGGGGGACGGGAAGGGTGTTTCCTTCTCATCAATCATGCTCACCGGGAGCTTTGGTTTAATGAGCTCACCCTGAATTAGATACCAGCTTGAAGTGAATTGAATTAAAAACTGAAGAATGAGGGTAAATGTGTTTAACTCTTTAATCGTTTCAGCTAATTGCCTTCTGAGGCTCCCACTCCTTCCTCATTTTGCGCTCTGTAAGTTTAAGCTTGTAAGTAAGTCCACCTTGTTGCACTCATTCGGGCTGTGTCTCAATACCTTCCTCTTTGACCCTTTGGGGTCATCTTACCACTTCCCCACCACCAGCCAGGCCTGTTTAAAACCTTTGGTACATCCTCCCAAGGTCAAAGGCGCTTGTGAATGTAAATTTGTATTGTATAGTAAACAGTGAAAGCTGTGTGGCATAAAGGTACTTTATCTGTATTGTGGGAACTGTTAATGCGAGTGACAAGCTGGATTCCTGTCCCCCACCCCTGTTTTTCACAACAATGTGACTGCTCAATACCTGTGGTATCCAGCAGTGTATTCTGACTTGTGCTCTTGTTGCTGCAGGCATGCTAATCCTGTACTTGTGTCCTCCATTTCTGTACCTTTCTGTATCTTGTGTTTTATATCAGGTTTAACATCTCATCCAAAGGATGACATATCAGACAATGCAGCGCTGCCCCCAGCACTGCACTGGAGCATCAGCCTAGGCTTCATGAGTTCCACATCCCCAATGTGGAACTTGAACTTCTGACTCAGAGGCAAAGATGCTACCGATAGAGCCAGGTTGACATATTAACTGTTCCGCAGCGTAACACATTGACAACACTGTGGTAACAAGTCTAGTTCAGTGTTTGCTCTCTCTTCACTACTCACAGTAGATTATAACCTTGCTCCACCGAGGGCTGCTCAGCCAGTAATTATGACAAACTGAAGCTGAGATATGGTATTGTCGCCTCCAGCTCTAAGTCTCCATGAGACTCCACTTACTGTAACCACTAAGAGCCAAGAGTGCACAGCAACCAGTTTAAACCACAACTTCCACAGAGGTTACACTGGAGCCCTACACAATGGCAGAGCAGGAGATGGGGGGGATGCGATTATGGACATGGTCAAAGAGTGGATTTTAAACTGGGATTTCAATCAATCAAAACTTACATTTATATAGCGCCTTTCATGGTGAGAGGACATCCCAAGGCGCCGTACAGTTAGGTAGGGACAAGAGCAGAGGGGAAGGGATCAGGGCAGGATGAAGAAGAGTAGGAAAATTGACTGTATATTTAACTGTAGATTTGAAGTTAAAGAGGGTGAGAGAGAAGAATAGAGACAATGATTTCTAAAAATTGGGTTGGTGTAGGCTCATTTGATGTAGGCACATTCTATCCAAGGAGCATTTGTTTTGGGCGGCATTTCCTTGTTCCTTCTAGATTTGCTCTCATCTAGACATTTGAATCTGTGGCTTGGCGAAAGCAAATAAGATGCCTGACTGGTTGGTTTACTCTCTTGGCATTGCATCCTTCAGATGAAACATTAAACCGAGGCCTTACGTGCCTGTTCAGGTGGGTGTTAAAGATCCCATGGCAGTATTTAAAAAGAGAACAGAGGTTCTTTTTCCCGGTGTCCTGGCCAACAATCCTCCAAATAAAATTGGTAACTCACTCCATGGCAGTTTGTGTGACATTGCTGAGCGCAAACGGGCTCACACAATACAATGCACATTCCAGTAAATCCTGTGAAATGCTTGGGGACATTCTCCCGATGTTGTTATTATTATCATTGCGTTCGTTGCTTGAGTGAGAGAAGTCTGCAATGAGTGGGCAGATTGTATGCATGGGTTGTTGGTTAAGGCAGATGAGGCAACAATAGGTAGTAGCTTGTATGACCTGAGACAGAGGATGACAACCTGAGAGTTGCCTCCCACATTTTTGCATAAGGAATGTGTGCTCCATTGAGACAGATGCTGACTGTTCTGTTAATAGATGGGACTGATTATAATCATAATAAATAAATAATAATGAATAATAATAAAAATTATAATGATCATCCAATTTAACACAGTTCTTTTCACTTTCAGGATGACGTCTCAAAATACTTCACAGTATTTTTCTGTAAAGTGCAGTAACTGTGAATTTCGTAGGTGAACCCAGCAACTAATTTGCACACATCAACGTCCCAAAAACAGCAATGAAGCAAATGACTAATTTTATCTGGGGAATTCACAGTAAAAAACTCCTTCTATTTTCCAATATTGCCATGGGATCGTTGACGTCCAGCTGAAAAGGCACAGACAGGATCTTAGTTTAATGCCTCATTCATAGCACAGCATCTATAATAATAATAATCAGTCTAGATATCGCAAAGGGCTTCACAGAATATTCTGTAAAGTGAATTTACTGTATATTTGTGGGCAAAACGCAGCCAATTGTGCATAGCAGTGTCCCACAAACAGTCATGGATGACTATGACAGTGCAGTGAACAGCCCCCACCCTCCAACACCAGCATTTATACAGCGCCCTTCATGTATGGTAGCACCTCAAAGCGCTTAAAAATTGTATATTTTGATGCTGAGAGAGAGGAGGTTACCATAGGCACACTGGAAGAGGAGCAAAGCAGAGGGTTTGAGGCTGGGAATCCCAGAGGGTCAGAGCATAGTGGCTGAAAGCAATTCCGTCAGTGGTGGATTGGAAGGTTGAGGGACATGCGGAAGGCCCACAAACAACAACAACAACAACAATTTACATTTATATAGCGCCTTTCACGTCGGGAGGACGTCCCAAGGCGCTGCACAGGAGGCGTGTGACCCGAGCTGGGAGGGGAGTGTTTGGGAAGGGGTGAAACACGAAGGGGAGGTAAAAGAGTTCGGGGTGGAACAAAAGGCACGATCGAAGAAGAAAGTCTTCAAACCGGCCTTGAAAGAGGAAAGGGAAGAGACGAAACGGAGGGATTGAGGGATGGCATTCCATAAGGTGGGAGCGGAGAAACTGAAGGCCCGGCCTCCGATGGTGGGGCGGTTCGGGCGGGGGGCTTGGAGCAGGCCAAGTCCTGTTGAAAGGAGGGTCCGGATGGGCGTGTAGGGGGAGAGTAGATCGGTTAAGTAGGATGGGGCAAGGCCGTGTAAGGCCTTGTAGGTGAGGACGAGGATCTTAAACTCGATCCTCTGGAGGATGGGGAGCCAGTGGAGACGGGCGAGGGTGGGGGTTATGTGGTCGCGGAGGCGGGTGCGGGATAGTACATGGGCTGCAGAGTTTGGGATGGCCTGCAGCCTATGAATGGAGGAACTGGGGAGGCCGACTAGGAGAGAGACTAATCACAAACTGAAAAGGGAAGGTGCTGAGGATTCCTTGTGGCTCTGGCTCTGATCGCCAGGGTACGTCTGCTGTGCCGAACAATGCAAACTGCAAATGGACAACATCACAAGGCAGAACAATGCGCTGATGATTGATGTGCCTCAGGGAGATTGATTGTGTAAGGGTGATTAATACTATAGAAAGAGCTTCGGTAAGTGGATGGGCTGAGGTTAGCCATTAGGTAATGTGGAAAATATCAGAAAAGAAACAGTAAATGTACCTGTAATGGATTCATATTCACCACATAACAATGCATACGGAAATTACTCTAATAATGACCGGAATAATCTATACTAATAAAGACAAAGTGTCTGTCTGTCTGTCTGTCTGTCTGTCTGTCTGTCTGTCTGTCTGTCTGTCTGTCTGTCTGTCTGTCTGTCTGTCTGTCTGTCTGTCTGTCTGTCTGTCTGTCTGTCTGTCTGTCTGTCTGTCCGTGTGTCTGTCCGTGTGTCTGTCCGTGTGTCTGTCTGTCTGTCTGTCTGTCTCCAAAAATCACACAATAACCGATTGACATAGAGACCTGATTTGGATAGGTCTTGCAACTGGCAATGTCATGGGCATATTTTGTGTGGGTGATCTCCTATCGTTGATGAGCTACATTGAGAAATGCTTTAATTAAGCCCCACAATATGATGTATACATCATATTCTGCAACTACATTGAAAGAGAGGAAAGCACACATTATTCACAGAGATACATCTATATTCTGTAACAAATGTGTGTCACTTTTTCTAGTTGTCAAGGCAGCTAGAGTCCTTCAATATGCGATAGACACAGAGAGAGACTGAGAAAGTTGAGAGTGACTAAGAGACAGAGAGAGCGACAGAGAGAGAGACTGAGATATTCTGAATATATTACAAAGTGTAGTGAGTGCATGTTTTGTGGGAGACACAGAGTAAGACTGAGAGAGATCAGACAGAGAGAGATCAGACAGAGAGAACCTGAGAAAGAGAGAGAGACTGGCGAGACAGAGTGGAAGACAGAGAGAGACTGTGAGAGAAAAGATATTATAGGAGTCCTCCAACTCAATCCTCCCAAAAGGAGTCCTCCCACAGGAGTCTGCCCAGTTGAGTGTAATGGCTGTGTGTCTGTCTGTGTCAATCTACAATCCATATTGGATCCTTTGGTTGGAAGTGAAGTACAGGTTGTAATAAATAATAATCATAGGGAAATAGAGAAAATCAGGATATACTGAATAAATTGATCTATAAAACATGGTTCCTACATTCACTGGTGCAGCTGGGACTATTAATATGCCTATTCAAAAATGGCTTGACAAAATACCTGATAAACAAAATATCAGCCTCCTGCTGTTTTAGGAATCTCAAACTAATAAAAGTAACATGCATTCATATGTAACATGGCAGTGTTCATAGAATCGTAGAATTTTACGGCACAAAAGGAGGCCATTTGGCCCATCTAGTCTGTGCCGGCTCTTTGAAAAGAGCAACTCAATCCCACTGCCCAACTCTCTCCCCATAACCTAACAGACCTGTTCTCCCTAAATAGAGATCTAATTCTCTTTTAAAAGATGTTATCGAATCGGCCTCCACCACCTTTTCAGGCAATGTATTCCAGATTCAAACAACCTGCTGAGTGAAAAAATTTCTCCTCTGCTTCGTTTTGAAACTATTTTAAATCTGTGACCACGAGTCACAGATTCGCCCACCAGTGGAAACAGTTTTTCCTTATTCACCCTGTCGAATCTCCTCATGATTTTATAAACCTCTATTAGGTCTCCTCGCAACCTTTGTTCCAAAATGAATAAACCTAGCCTATCTAGCC
The DNA here is from genome assembly GCA_035084275.1 of Hydrolagus colliei. Lineage (NCBI taxonomy): Eukaryota > Metazoa > Chordata > Chondrichthyes > Chimaeriformes > Chimaeridae > Hydrolagus > Hydrolagus colliei. The sequence continues at coordinate 34,154,845 of CM068746.1, forward strand.
TTTCCCCATAACTGAAGTTATGTAACATGGCAGTGTTATTGACTACTGGACTACTCCAATGCCCTCCTTGCCAGTCTCCCTTCTGCCACCATTCACAAAATCCAACTGATTCAAAATTCTGCCGCCCACATTCTCACCCGAACCAAATTTTGCTCCCTGATTACCCCAGTCCTTGCCAGACTTCACTGGCTCCTTGTCTCAGAGCGGGTCGATTTCAAGATCCTTACCCTTGTGTTCAAATCCGCCCACTCCTCTGCACCCGCCTACCTTTCTGACCTCTCTCCTCACAACTGTACCCCGTTGCCTTTGCTCTACTGGGCCTGGCCTCCTGCTCGTCCCCAAATACTCCGTTCCACTGTCAGCGGCCTTGCCTTCAGCCACTATGCCCCGAAGCTCTGGAACTCCCTCCCTCACTCCTTTGGCTCACCCCTTCCTCTCCTAATTTCAGATTGCACCTGAAGACTTTTCTGTTCGACCATGCTTTTGGTCACCTTTTTCTCCCTCCCACTGGCTCGGCCCAGGATCTGCTTTGTGAAGCGCTCTGAGACGCCGTCTGGCATGGAGGGCGCTATATAAATTCAAGTTGTTGTTATTGATCTGGCTGATCCATCACTGAAAAACCCTTAGAAATGACCTCTACAAAGTGATTTAAACTGTAATAACATCAATCATAACTATAATAATAATTTTTCCATTAGATACAATGTCTAATTGCAATGGGGCGGGGGGACATCTCAAAGTGCTTCATTGGATTTTACTATAAATTGCAGTGACTGTATTTTGGGGGTTGAACGCAGCAGTCGATTTGACCTCAGCAAAGTGCCATTAGCAACTATGAAGTGAATGATGCATTTTATCCAGGGGGAAAATTACTGGTCAGGACACTGGCAGAGAGAAACTGCTTCTATTTTTTGAGTTATGCCATGTGATCTTCAGAGCCACCTGAACAGGCACAGACATGTCCTTGGCTTAACATCTCATCCTTAGGATGATGCCTCCGACGATGCAGCGCTCCCTCCAGCTATGTATTGGAGTGTCTTGGACTGTGTGAATTCAATGCCTCCACCATGGGGGCTTGAACCCACAACCTTCAGACTTGGAGGCAAGAGAGCAAGTGGTTGATGAGCTGGGCTGACATCTTACACAACTGCAGAGAGAGACAAAGCTGCAGGTTTGTCAAGACGCAATGGCTGAAGGAAGCCTATGCTTGTCTTTCAGAGAGGAAGATGTGCGTGGCTGAAGGCGCGATGCTGCCCACCTAGGAAGATTGCTGGGACGTGTCGAAAACATCCCTGAGGATGCTGGGCATCTGCCGTGGACGCAGGAAATTCCTCGCGGCCACGCTGAGCATCCTGTTCATCCCAGCCTTCACCTGGATCTACCTGTTTTCCGGCACGTTTAGAGGTAAGCAGAGCACGCCTTGGCTTCAACTTTTGTCTCTGTGAGAATATTGAAAATGTTTGTCGTATACCTGCACCCCCAATCCCACCAAGCTCCTTGGTCGAATTTGACCGGGGTAGTCGGTAGCTTCGCTCCCTGAGGACAGTCATACATGGTGGATGACACAACATAACCTTTTACGGAAGACGTCCAAAGGTTCTTGAACCCAGGGCCTTGGGGAGTTCTCCCGACGAGATTTATAATTGTAATTTTGTTGTTTATTGTTGTTCTTAACAATTCTGGCTTAGCACCTGAGCTAGTGGTGGGGACCGAGGCAACAACAACCACAACAATTTACATTTATAGAGCGCCTTTCACGTCGGGAGGACGTCCCAAGGCGCTGAACAGGAGGCGTGTGACCCGAGCTGGGAGGGGAGTGTTTGGGAAGGGGTGAAACACGAAGGGGAGGTAAAAGAGTTCGGGGTGGAACAAAAGACACGATCGAAGAGGAAAGTCTTCAAACCGGCCTTGAAAGAGGAAAGGGAAGAGATGAAACGGAGGGATTGAGGGATGGCATTCCATAAGGTGGGAGCGGAGAAACTGAAGGCCCGGCCTCCGATGGTGGGGCGGTTTGGGTGGGGGGCTTGGAGCAGGCCAAGTCCTGTTGAACGGAGGGTCCGGGTGGGCGTGTAGAGGGAGAGTAGATCGGTTAAGTAGGATGGGGCAAGGCCGTGTAAGGCCTTGTAGGTGAGGACGAGGATCTTAAACTCGATCCTCTGGAGGATGGGGAGCCAGTGGAGACGGGCGAGGGTGGGGGTTATGTGGTCGTGGAGGCGGGTGCGGGATAGTACACGGGCTGCAGAGTTTTGGGTGACCTGCAGCCTATGAATGGAGGAACTGGGGAGGCCGACTAGGAGAGAATTTCCGTAGTCTAGCCGTGAGGTGATGTATGCATGCACAAGTGTTTCGGCAGCGCGGGGGGTAAGATAATTACGGAGCCTGGCAATGTTGCGCAGATGGAAATAGGCGGTGCCAGTCAAGGCGCGGATGTGGGGGAGGAAGGAAAGTTTTTGATCGAACATGATGCCGAGGTTCCTGATTGGCTTTGTGAGGTGGAGAGTGCAACCTTGGATATTGAGGCTGGCAGTGCCCGATGTGCGGAGGCGCTGGCTTGAGCCAATCAGGAGGGCCTCGGTCTTTTTCACGTTCAATTGCAAAAAGTTGTCCCTCGTCCACGACTCGATGTCGGACAGACATGCTGTCAGAACATCGATCGTCTCGGGGTTGAGGGATGAGGCAGAAAGGTACAACTGGGTGTCATCCGCATACATGTGGAAATTTACCCCATGTCTGCGGATGACGTCACCCAGAGGGAGCGTGTAAAGAGTGAAAAGGAGGGGACCGAGGACAGAGCCCTGAGGGACGCCGTGGGAAACTGTGCGGGGGTTTGAAGAAAAACCATTGGAAGAAACAAAATGTAAACGGTGGGTCAAATAAGAATGGAACCAGTCAAGGACTGTGCCTTGAAGGTTGAGGTGGGAGGAAAGACGTTGAAGGAGGATGGTGTGATCGACTGTGTCGAACGCAGCAGACAGGTCAAGGAGGACGAGGAGGCAGAGGGAGCCCTGGTCACAGGCGGTTAGGATGTCATTTGTGACCTTAACCAGGGCAGTTTCTGAGCTGTGGATAGGGCGGAAACCTGATTGGAGGGGTTCAAGAAGTGAGTGATTTGAAAGGAAAGAGCGGAGCTGGGAGGCAACCACTCTTCCAAGAGGCAGTTTGAAGGGGGGAGGTCTTGGGGTGGAATCAGAGGTGAGAGTTCTACTAATTGGGCCAAATTAACACTTTGGGTTCACCGTTACTCAAAACCAGAACACAAGTAACTAATCGTCCCAGGGATGGTCTTGTATAATAATAATCCTTGCATTTGATATGCCTTATCACGTCATTGAGACCTCTCAAAGTGCTTCACAGAATATAATTGACTATTTTGTAGATGAAACGTAGTAGCCAATGGCACACAGAGACCTACATTTAAAAAATATTTAAAGTATTATTTCCGGAAAGTGATCCACAAGTCGACCAACAACTGAGTTCCTACTTACTGCTAGTTAAACAGAGGCGTGTGAAGTAATAAAACTTGCCTAGGGTTTCATCTCGCCTAGGAAACACTCATGTCGTCTTGCTTGCGAGCACGCTAACCACTATTCGACTCTGTATTCCTCCTCTGTATAGCTCGTCTCTAAGCAAATGATGAGGTATTTTCAAGCAGTTATCATATCTGGCTGGTTTATTTCCGCTGTCTCCTTGAACAGCCATGCAAGTGACAGCCAGCCGTCCACACTGAGCAGGAAATGATCATCTCTGACACTTGTGATAAAGATTAATCCACCTGCTTACAGTGTAGGGAACAGTGTTCAAGAGACTTGTAAATTATGTTTCTCATGTTTTGTGTGTGTGTGTGAGTGCGACGGATTGCCCATTTTCTGGTAAACAATGGAATTTGAGGATTTGTTCCCACATTCTGTGATTGAAAGTGTGAAAGAGATGGGTTTTTAAAAAACAATTCAATAAAACTCAAAAGTCATATCATTCTGGAGCATAATGTTTAATATGATTAGCGTGTTGTCCAAGTTGCAGGCAACTGTAGAATTCGTATCAAATCCAATTTAATCAATAATCACCTCTGCAAGCAATGCAGCCGGTATGTGCAAATGCGACGACCGGTCAAAATTATATTTCCTGCTATTCAGTGCATTGTCACCCATCACTGCATGCGGACTTGCCAGCAAACGTTGCAATCGCATTCAATCGGGGGAAATGTATCGACGGATGAAGACTACATTTCCCGCGATTCAATGCAGCCAGCTGGTAAATACACATGCATCGATGAGTCAGGACATAACTTCAAGGCCTCTAGTAGGTGTTGGGAGTAATGGAAAGTTAGGGGAGAGGCGTTATAAATTAGGAGATGATTTATTTGAATGTTGTATAATAAAAACTGTTTGGCTTTGATAGGAAACCAAATGGCACTTGGATGAACATATAACTTAGGTGTTTATACGATTTATAAAGGCACGACATGCAAGTTTTACTACTGTAGTGTATAATGATAATCATAGCATTTGATGCAGTGGTTATTAACAGTTAAAAAATATATTTTAACTGGATTGTGTAGTTGGCAGCAATGAAGCAAATGACTTAATTTCATCTGGGGATTCTCAGCTAACACACCAGGAGAAAGTCCCTTCTCTTTTCAAATAGAGCAGACAATTTAGGAGGAACTTCATAAAGCAGAGGGCAATGAGATTGTGGAACTTACTGCCTGAAGCTGCTTGTTGAGTCAGATGGTATAGTTGCGTTTAAGAGGAAGCTAGACCCTTCACATAATGGAGAGGGAGTAGAAAAGTATGTGAGGGAATAAGGAATGGTGGAGACTCGTGTGGAATATAAACACCGGCCGAATGGCCTGTTTTCTTACTCGGATTTGTTGTAAATCTTCTTTGTAAGCAGCGCAATCAGATATATAATGTCTACCTGAACAGGCACAGACATCAACTCGGTTTAATCTCTCATCCGAAGGACAGCCTCTGACAATGTATTCCCCACACCCCACCAGCACTGAACTGGAGTGTCAGCCTAAACAGTGATCTCAAAGCCCCTGGGTGGGGGAGTGCCTACTGATGTGGATGTGAATCATTCAGGTTGTTTAAACAAGAGGATGAATACCCTGTGTCAATGTGTCCTTGTCTGGTAAATAGGTCAATTGAGCACCTCATAATTGAGCACCCTACTGTGAAGGTGGTGCGTAGGTCAGTCAGGAGTTGAAAATCCTCTCCTGTTCTGGTGTTAGCGTCTCGCCTCCGAGTCAGAAGGTTGTGAATTCAAGCCCTCATGTCAGTGAGTTTGAGCTCATAGTACAAACTGACACTACAGTGCAGCGCTGGGGGGAGTGCCACGTTGTCAGAGATAAGAAGACGACACAAACATTACTTCTCATTATAAACATGATACAGTACATTGCAGGTGGGATGTGATCACAATTTTTCAAATTATGAGAGGAGTGTATGAAAACAGACTGCAGTCTGACCCCAGTAGAAGTCAATGATTAGGGTTGCTACCTACATCACTTCCGGCCCCGACTGACTGGCTTCCTGTATGTCTGTGTGTGTTCCGTGCACCAGACAGTACAATGAGATTGTTAACGTATCTCTCTCTATGTATAACCTACAGCCTGGCGGCAGCCCACAACCTAGTGCTATGTGTGCTGCTGAGAGTGAGGGGTTGCGTTGAGCTAAAAACTTTTATTTTGACCCATTACCAGCCGATTACTTCACTCAAAGAGAATGACAGTGATTCACCTCAAACTGTGACTCACTCTTGAGGGAACGCTGCATTGTCGGAGGTATCGTCTTTCAGATGAGACGTTAAACCAAGGTCTGCTTGTTCAGATGGACCCAGGGGCTTTCAGATGTTCAGATGGACCCCAGCTCGGGTCAGAAATACTGACTGTCCAGTGCCTTGTGACGTTCTCCTGATGTGAAAGGCCCTATACAAATGTAATTTTGTTGTTCTTGATGGGAAGCCAGTGGATTTGGGCGAGGGTGGGAGTGAAAGGGCCATGGAGCCTGGTGCGAGAGAGGACACGGGCAGCAGAGTTCTGGATGACCAGCTGCCCATGGAGAGAGGAGTTGGGAAGGTCGATAAGCAAGAAGTTTGCATAATTAAGTTGGGATGAAATTAATGCCATTATTGTACAAGAGAAGGGCACTCTACTCAAATTGGCTGCTGTATTTGCTTACCAAATACACAGTTTCTACACTTTATAGTAAAATCCTGTGACCTATTATTAGTATAATTTTAAGCCAGCCCGTAAAGATTCTTTCAAAATAAAGCGGCTGAATTGCTACCTGGCTGCCTTTTCTCATTGCCTCATCCTTATATCACTTTGCTAAAAATAGAGACATTGGCCCACGCCTGGGAATTAGTCACCACTAATAGTTTAGAGTAACATTAGCTTAATAAATTCCACTCCATTTATAGGGTCAGTCAAGATCCCCCAGAACATATTGATTGAACTGTGACTGTTCTTTACCGCAGCAATAAATTGCGAGCTTTCTGTAGAAAGGCATTGTATGGAAGGGCAAGTTACTCCATCAGTAAATACCCAGCCAGAGTGTAAACTTGTCTGACACCAATGGAAATCCATCATTGTGATCAGCTGGGTATCTGACACAAGCAGAAACTCAACATCATGATCAGCCAAGTAAATGGCACACTCGGAAACCCATCATTTCAGTATGTGAACCAGATGTAGAGTTCCATATATGACCCCTACACATGGGAAATTGGGTGAATGGTATTAAAATGTAGCACATTGTGACCTTCAATGACAAAGTGAGCGAGAGAATAACAGAGTGCTAAGGACAAGCCTGCAAATTCACTTGCTTGATCCAGGCATAGGGGTTGACACCTCAGATCAGGTCAATGAAGTTGAAAAGTGCATTGAAAAGTGGGAAGCAATGTGAAATTTACACAACAGTAACAAATTACATATGTATAGCAGCTTTCACGTCATGAGGATGTCCCGAGGCGCTGGACAATCATGGATCCGCACCCAAGTCGGTGGTTGGGTCATGATTGGTCACAGTTGGAGTTTGTTATGCATTTTGTCGCTATGTTACAGGAAGGATATCGTAGCATTGGAAAAAGCAGAGAAGATTACTTTGGTGTTACAGGGATGAGGGGATCCAGTTAGCAGGAAAGATCAGACAGGTTGGATTTTTCCCCTTTGGAGTTGAGACGATTGAGAGGGGAACTGATTGAGGGGTCCTGTCTCACCATCTCAGAGAGAGCTCCTATCTCAACATTCCCAAGAGAGGCATGGCAGGTACCTCAGTTTAACCAGCTTAGACATGGCAGGTGACTCATCTAAAGGAAGGCACCTCCGACAGTGCACACCCCACTGTTTTTAGACAAACACCTCAGCCACTCAAAGAGAACACCTCCTGTGCACAGCAACATCCCACACAAAGTGAATGTTCAAGCCCAATGTTGGGAACTTTGAGTTGAGGGTACAGGCTGATGCTCCAGTGCAGTGCTGGGAGGAGAGTGCTGCCTGGTTGGAGGCGCTGTTTTTCAAATGAGATGTTAAACTGAGGATGATGTGCCTGTTCAGGTGGACATTAAAGAACCCATGGCACTGTTGGAAAAGAGAAGGAGATTCTCTGTCACAATATCCTAGCTGACAATCTCCCAGATAAAATTGGTCACTCACTTCATGGCTGTTTGTGGGTCATGGCTGTGTGAAAGTTGGTTGCTGCGTTCAGCTACAAAACACACTAAATCCTATGAAGTGCTTTGCAATGTACTTCCTACGTGTAAAGTGCTAAATATCAAATACAGTATGAGGATTATTATTAAGGATTTCATAAGGTGGATGTTAATAGGCTGTTTCCACTTGTTGATTAGTCTATAACTGGAGGGTATGAATATAGGAGTCAGTAACACATCTAATAGAGAGTGTAAGAGATGGTGAACTCACTGCTGGAAGGTGTGATTAAAGCAAAAAGCAACAATGTATTTAAAAGGCACGTTCATACGACAGGATTGGGGAGGGAATGTAGGGCTGTCGGAGAGGGAAATAAAGACAAACAGGGGTATAGGAGAAAGGAATAGAGGAGTGTAGGAGAGGGGAATAGAGGGCTATAGGAGAGGGGAATAGAGGGATATAGGACAGGGGAATAGAAGGGTGAAGGAGAGGGATGGAGACAGGAATATATTTTTAAAATCCTTGGCTAGTGGTGTATAAACATTGACACAGATGAGTGGGCCATATGGGCTGTTTCCGTGCTGTATCGCTCTGTCACTCACTGTCACTCAATGTAATCTGTGCAAATCTCATTTTACACAAATCTCCGCCCTGTGTAAAAAAAAAGACTCCCAATTTCTGGCGGAGGCATTTTGTTTTTAAAAAAAGCTTGTATTGTAAATTTACGCGCAAAATAGAAAATAATCCAGTTTTGTCAATTAACTTTATTTTTGCTGCTGTAAAGCCCTTGAGTTTACACCAACTGCTGCTTCAATATTTCCTTGAAAAAATTGTATTCAATCAGCGTGTCACCCTCCTGGTCCCTGTATATTCTGTGGAGCTCCTGTAGCTCAGTGGTTTGAGCACTCGCCTTACAAGCGTGAGACCTGTGTTCGAATCCAGGCAGATCAGGGCGAAACCTTGGGCAAGTTTCCTTACTCCACTAATAATAATCCATCAAAAAAAAATAATAAAAATTGGTCATTTTCAATCCAAGACTGTTTGTGGGTCACTGCTGCGTGCAATTGGCTCCCGTGTTTTGCCCACAAACATAGAGTCAATTCTCTTTACAGTATATTCTGTGAAGCGATTTGAGACACCAATAAAATGTGAAAAGTGCTATATGAAAGGATTATTATTATTATTATTATTATTCTATTCACGATCCCATCTGGAAGAGACATTCTCTGATAACACAGGAGCTCACACAGTCCAAGTCCAGGCTGACACTCCAACGCAGTGCAGTGCTGGGGAGTGCTGCATGGCCGGAGGTGCCATTCTTAGAATAAGACCTCCATCTCCCCATGTTCTCCACCCTCCCCAATCCCGGCTCTCAATTCGGGTCCAAAATACTGTTTGTCCAGCGCCTTAAGACATCGTCCCAACGTGAAAGGTGTTTTTTCAAGTGTAATTTTGTTGTTGTAGTAAAACCGAGGTCCAATCTATGCCTGCATGAGTGGACATCAAAGATCCTTTGTGCCCATTGATGAAGAGAAGGGAGTTTCTGCTGGTGTCCTGGCCAACAATCTCACAAGTAAAATCACTCATTCACTTTATGGCTATTTGTGGAATGTTGCTATGTGCAAATTGACTGACAAAACATGCCATCATTGCTCTTGACATTCAAATCGTATGAAGCTCTTTGAGACAACAACAACAAAATAAAATTTTTAGAGCACCTTTCACATCGGGAGGACATCCCAAGGCGCTAAGACAATAGCAGCTTGTATTTATGTAGCATCCCACATACAGGGTAGCAACTCAGAGTATCTGTAACGTCCCAGTGATGTGCTGGGACACAATATTGAATGCAAAGCTGATGCATTTCCACTTCCGTGCATCAGGGTCAAGCAACAAGGGCGTCTTGTAGCCATGCCTGGAATGTGACGCCAGGTCTGGCTACACCAACTTTCTGTTGGTCAGATTCCCAACTCTTTCCTCAACAAGCCACAGATCATATAGAACTCTGCAGCTCATGTTCTCTCCTGCAACAGATTCCGTGACCCTATCACCCCACCCTCGCCCGGCTCCACTGGCTCGACGTCCCACAGAGGATAGAGTTAAAAATTCTCATCCACGCCTTCAAGGCCATCCATGGCTTTGCTCCTTCCTACCTCTATCAACCTGTCCACATCCTCCGCTCAGCTGGCTCTGGCATGCTCCATGTCCCGCCATCATCGGCATTCATTGGGGACTTTGAGCTCCAGGGCAATGCTGGGAGTGCACCGCATTATCATAGATGCCGTACTTCAGATGGCATCTGTGTCTGCCCTCTCTACCGGTGTGGCTGAACTCAGACACCAAATAGCTTGTGCAGCTGCTGTCAGTGTTTACACAGCCCAGTTTGGTGGTGTTAATAATAATAATCATATTATTTAATCTAGTGCCTTATCATATCATCGAGACATCTTGTACTGTAAAGTCTAGTGTCTGTATTTTGTCGGCATAACAATTGCACACTGCCACAAACAGGCATGAAGTGGGTGAGTGATTTATTTGGGGGATTGTTGGCCAGCATACAGGGAGAAACTCCCTTCTCTTTTGGAATAGTTCCACTGCATCTTTAAAGTCCACCTGAAGAGGAAGAGGGGACCTTGGCTTCACATCTCATTATAGGACCTTCAACACAACACCACACCCATCCCAAGCACTGCATTCGAGTGTTAGCTTAGACTATGTGATTCTAAGTCCCAACGTGGGGTTGGAACCCCACAACTTTTGAATTGGAGGTGAGAGTGCTATCACTGAGCCAGACTGACAGTTTCTTTCCCTGATGGGTGTTTGTGGAATTCTAATCCTATTTGGTTCCCTTTGCCTGTCTTTCCTTCTGCCTCGTACATTTCTCTGTTCAATAATAGTAAAAATCCTTACGATTAGTGAAGGACCTTTCAAGCTAGGAGGACGTCCCAAAGCGCTTCACAGGATTTATTGTAAAATAGTGTGAAAGTGTGTTTTATGGGCAATGTATGGGTCAGAAGATTAAAAAGAAAAACTTGGCCCTTTGACAGCAATGAGAAGCTATTAAATGGGTGCAGTGCTCCACTCAATAAAACCACGGGCACAGTGAGGATTTTTTTAATCAATAAAATAGCAATTTAGTTTTTGAAAGAGTCGTTTTGAGGAAAACTGTGTTGACTTTAAAGGTTAAGTCTTGGGGTTTTGGACACCAGATAATCAAGCTCACATTGATGATACAGTTGAACTTGTGTATTAACATCATAGCAAAGGAAGAGAAAAAGCAGGGTTACCATTCTGGAGAACAGAGATAGAATAGCTTGAGCACACTTGACTTCCTGAATCGTCTGACTTTGGACTAGCCAGTGCCCCGTTTTTATACATGTAAAACAAACAGGTTTTTTCACCTTGTGCTCAATCTATCAGACACCTTCCTCAACCCATTTCCTCAATCTACGAGTCACTCATTGCCTATTTATGCTCAACTGACCTGCACCAACCATTATTCAATCGGGTTACATCTTTTATGCTATGTTAACAACAACACAACATCAAAATTGCACTTATATAGCGCCTTTCACGTCGGGAGGACGTCCCAAAGTGCTGTTAAGTTATAAGCATTTGCTTAACATTCCTGACCACACTCTCATCGGTTACCACCTGATTCCTTACTTTACTCGTGCATCAAGAAAGACGATCTGTGGAGACCATTTGTGGAATCCTGAAGTATATTGGTTACAGCACTTCACAAGACAGAGGACCCGGGTTCAATTCCCGGGTACAGCAATACCTTAGGCAAGATTCCTTACTTCACATGCCTCTGTTTCCCGAGCAATAAGTAGGAACATGTTTGTTAGTTGATTGGCAGATCGCTTTCTGGGGTAATAATCCCTTCAAAACAAAATAATAATAATTTGATCACTTGATCTACAACTGTTTGTGGAACACAGCTGTGTTTAACAACAACAACAAATTACACTTATAAAGCGCCTTACACGTCGGGAGGACGTCCCAAGGCGCTGCACAGGAGGCGTGTGACCCGAGCTGGGAGGGGAGTGTACGGGAAGGGATGAAACAAGTAGGGGAGGTCGAAGAATTCAGGGTGGAACAAAAGGCACGGTCGAAGAGGAAAGTCTTCAAACCGGCCTTGAAAGAGGAAAGGGAAGAAACGAGACGGAGGGATTGGGGGATGGAATTCCATAGGTTCGGAGCAGAAAAACTGAAGGCCCAGCCTCCGATGGTGGGGCGGTTCGGGTGGGGGGCTTGGAGCAGGCCAAGTCCTGCTGAACGGAGGGTCCGGGTGGGCTTATAGGGGGAGAGTAAATTGGTTAAATAGGGCGGGGCAAGGCCATGTAAGGCCTTGAAGGTGAGGACAAGGATCTTGAACTCGATCCTCTGGAGGATGGGGAGCCAGTGGAGACGGGCGAGGGTGGGGGTTATATAGTCGCGGAGGCGAGTGCGGGATAATACATGGGCTGCAGAGTTTTGGATGACCTGCAGCCTGTGAATGGAGGAACTGGGGAGGCCGACGAGGACAGAGTTTCCGTAGTCCAGCCTTGAGGTGATGTACGCGTGCACGAGTATTTTGGCAGCGTGGGGGGTAAGATAATTGTGGAGCCTGGCAATGTTGCGCAGGTGGAAGTAAGCGGTGCCGGTCAACACACGGATGTGGGGGAGGAAGGAGAGTTTTTGGTCGAACGTGATGCCGAGGTTCCTGACTGGCTTTTGTACAATTGGCTGCCTTGTTTCATCCACAAAATATGTAGTCAATTCACTTTACAATATATTCTGTGAAGTGCTTTGAGATGTCTATAATTAGGCCCTATATCAAATGGATTATTATATTATAATTTTATTATATATCTGGCAACACATTCTCCTTTCTACCACTGGAACAGACATGAACAACGTACATGAAACTGATGATAGGACACGAACAGACATTGTTTAATTTTGCTGCCGTTTCCATTTACAATGGTGAAGGTCACAGTCTTTTTTCCATTATAACCACAATAGATAATGGTGCACATCATAATACGTTAATATCATAATACAATAAAAGCCTGTTTATCCGGCACCTGATCAACCATAACAACCGTATAACCAGCATCGCAAAAAATTAACCAGAATTTATCATTCGATTAACTGGAATTTATCCGGAAAAATGCATTGAAAGAAACAATATACAATAAAAGCCCGTTTATCCGGCACCCGTGGGACCTGGGCAATGCCAGTTAAAGTGCCTGCTGGATATTCGGGTGGCCCACGGCCAAAAACCCACCACAAAAAAATTAAAGTTCTTTTAACACACACCATACGCACCAGTATCTAAATAATAAGATAATAACAGAATATTGTATTGGTATTGTTAAAACTACTCTCTTGCGCTTCTCACCTTTACTGATTGAGGTTTACAGTCCAGCGATTCTTTTTTAAATAGAGGATGCCAAGCGGGTGAAAAAAATGGCAGCGCAATTTTAAAGTCTAGCGACTTTACTAGCGGCAAGCAGATAGCCCTAGACTCTACTAGCGGCAAACCAAAATACTGCACCTGTGCGACAATGTGAGTTATCGGCTAGCATTATCGGCTTGCTACTAGCTTTAAAATCACGTTCCGTTTTCTCCACCCGCTTGGCGTGCTCCATTTTTAAAAGAATCGCTGGACTATAAACCTCAACTGCACAATCATGGCTTCAAGTGCAGCATCTACTAGTAAAGGCGAGAAGCGCAAGAGAGTAATTTTAACAAGAAGTACCAATACAATATGCTGTTATTATGTTCTTATTTATGCATTTACAAATGTTCCACTGCTATTGTTCCGGATAAGTTCGGGTTTATCGAATGGGGACTTTTTTTTGGGTGTGCCAGTTATATGGAAGTGCCGGTTCATCAAGTCACGGATAAACGGGCTTCTACTGTGTAGATATATATATATACATATATATATTTTTGGCGTTTTCGGCCGAATATCCGGCAGGCGCTTTAACCGACATTGGTCAGGTTATAAGGGTGCCGCATAAATGGTCTTTTACTATAATTGTTGCTGATTGACCCCCCACCCCCCTCCTACCCCCATCCCACCCACACCACCAGATGAGCCCTGCATTTTCATTTGAGCGAAACGGGAGTTTAGATTTGGGGAAGCTGGAAAGGGAAGGCGATTGATTGCAATGAAGGGACAAATTTAAGGAGACTGAAAATGTTTAATTAAACTGGTGATGTGGGCCTATTGATCCTACGAAAGTCAGGTGACTGGAGACCAGCTTCAAACTAAAGCTGCCTCTCGCCTCTTTCCCTCCCTTGCTTCTCACCTTTACCCTTAGCTTCCTTCTTACCACCTTACCTCCTTTCCCCATTCTCCGATTCCCTCCCTCCATCCACGCATCCATCTATCCATTTGTGGAGTACTGTAGTGTATTGGTTAGCATATTCACCTCACAAGCGAAAAGGCCTGGGTTTGATTGTCAAGCTACATGAAACCTTAGGTAAGCTTCCTTACTCCACACGCCTCTATTTACCTAGCAGTACTTAGGAACCTGGTTGTTCATCGATTGGCAGATCACTTTGGAGAAATCATTCCTCCAAATAGTGACTCGTGGTCACAGATTTAAAATAGTTTCAAAACAAAGCAGAGGGGAGGTATTGTAGCCGGGATAGCAAGCGAGAGAGAAAAGGTCACTTCTCATTTCCAAAAGTGCTGCAGGATCCTTAATGTCTGCCCGAACAGGCACCTGTGGGACCTTGGTTTAAAGTCTCACCCAAAAGATGGCACCTTGGACAATGCTGTGCTCCTCCCAGCACTGCAGAGGAGCATTATCTTAGACTATGTGATTCAAAGACCCCAGTTGAAGCTTAAACCCACAAACCTCTGACTAGAGAGATGACGGCGATGAATGGCCAATCAGTGCCAGCCAGTCTGACACCTAATACCTTTGGATTTTTTTCTCTCTTTCTGTGTCATCGTCCCCCAGTAACAAACCCTAGTAAGTAAATAAGCTTTCTGTTTTAGTTTTAATACCTTGTTAAAAGGTCAAAGACAATTGCATTCAGTGAGTGAGTTACAGTGAACCCATCTGACATCCTAATTAAAATTCAGCATAAAGCTAACTGACAGAAGAGGGCTTCGCACAATTTTTAATCTCATTATTCTAATGAGCATTTTTCTGTGTAACTGTGGAGTTTAATTTACACATGCCATCAAAATGCTTGCACGTGCTTTAAAACTCGTCAATTATTGACCACAAGTACAGGACGCGATATAATACCAGAGTATAATTTTCCGTCCCCTCTTTATCTTAATAATAATCATAATCCTTGCATTAGATATAGCGTTTTTCACATCTTATCAACGTCCCAAAGCGCTTCACAGAATATACTGTAAAGTGAATTGACTGTATATTTGTGGGCGAATCGCGGCAGCCAATTGCGCACAGCAGTGTCCCACAAACAGTCGTGGATTGAAATTACCAATTTTATTATTGTGTTTTTTTGGACGGAGTATTAGGCTTGTGGAATAAGGAAACTAGACTAAGGTTTCGCCATGATCTGCCTGGATTTGAACACAGGTCTCCCCATCTTGGTCTCCCCAGCTTGCAAGACAAGTGCTCTAAGCACTAAGCCACAGGAGCTCCATATAAGGAGCTTTATTGCGGACATCGAAACAAATTAGTGTGAAAAAACTATTGCAGACAGATTCGCGGTGAGATCGGAAATGAGTATTGGAAATCTTTGCATTTGACACACTTCACGGCACATCACAGAATGTACTATAAAGTGGAGTGACTGTGTGCATTTGGGAAATCCAAGGCGGATGGAAAAAGCAATACCAAGAGGGTTTCTCAAAATGTTTCCACAGCCCCTGGGAGCCTGAGCTCAGACAGCTCAGTGCCTCACATGTACTTAATCTTATTATAAAATCTAAACAAGATCAATCCGGATGAAAAAAGCCACTCAGCCCATCCGACCAAGCTTTTTTATAAATGAGTCCCACTGTCCTGGCCTCAACTACCCTT
This sequence comes from Hydrolagus colliei, assembly GCA_035084275.1. NCBI lineage: Eukaryota > Metazoa > Chordata > Chondrichthyes > Chimaeriformes > Chimaeridae > Hydrolagus > Hydrolagus colliei. The sequence goes on from CM068746.1 coordinate 34,170,502, forward strand.
CTTGATAATCTGTTCCAGTTGTGACTTATCCTCTGGGTGAAGAAAAACTTTCCAGTATCTAGCCTGAGATTGCCCTTTACAACACTGAAATCCATGTGCCCTTGTTCCACTGTCTTTCAATTTCATAGTGCCATGTGGAGGGAGGGAGCTTGGAGTGTAATTGTAATTTTATTTTCAGTCTCAGTGACCTATAAGTGACTTGGGACGTCTTCCTGACATGGAAGGCGTGTGTAAATGTGTATATATATTCTGTTTTAAAATCCCTGCACCCGTTGTCTACATTCTGCCGAGAGGGAGGGAGGCAAAGGTCTGCTCCACAAGCAATTTCATCCAGTGCCGGTGAGTGCCGTTTGCCTGAGTCCAGATCCATACAAACATGCCAGGACAGCTTTTGTTTGTGGCCCATCTCAGCGCAGTGAATACTCAACCACATCCCATTGTCACAGGAGTCAATACTGCAGAGGTCCCCTGGGAGTGGTGGAAACACAGCACTACATGGCAGCTCCTGACATTTATTTTGCACACTGCCATCGCCACACTCCGAATCGGCACTCCCTTGACCACAATAAGAGTGACGCCCAGCATCCCTGAATAACAAGAGCAACCTTTGCTTGATTATTACTTTTATTAATAATAATCCTTACATTTGATATCACAGCCTTCACTTCGGGAGGTTATCTTAAGGCACTTCACAAAATTTACTGTAAGGTGCAGTGACTGCATTTTGTGGGTGAGGCAGGCTATTTGCAAATACAACAATGTCGCGTAAAACCATCAAGTGAGCGGCTTTGTCAGCCAGAACAACAAGAGAAACTCCCTTCTCTGTTCCTGTATTGCTGTGAGAACAGAGACAGGGCCTTGTTTTAAAATCTCACCCGAAGGAGCGCTGCATCCTACAATGCCGAGCTCCCTCTCTTCCCTCAGCCCTGCGATGGAGGGTCAGCGTCGACCAGAATTTGACAAATTTGCAAATGTTTAAAGCTGTTTTTCTGAAAGTCCTTTTCAGCACGACTGACTGTATATCTTTGAAGTTAAAAGTAAATTCAATAATTTGCCAGATGTCAAAGAATTAAATAAATCTAAACTTCAGTGAAATTCTGTGCCCTCCCCATCACCTCCACTTATCTAAGGCAGTGGGCGCGGGGGTTAACAGCAAGTTACCAGAGGGAGGTGAAAGGAGAAAGGCACAATCAGAGCACTTGACAAGGAGAATGTACATAACTAAAGCGTAAATCTTAACAGCTTGAATTTGCACAAACCTTTCATCCTTTGATGAGGCCATCAGGGGAGGGAGTTCCACATTCCCCCATAACTTGCTTTGACTCTATGTTAATCATAGTTTTGATGATGATACATAAGCCTCAGATACTATGGGCCTTTTCCTGTTATAATAATAACAAGCCATGAGATGTCTAAAAGCGATTCACAGAATATATTGACCATATACTTTGTGGGTGAAATGCGGCAGCCAATTGCACACAGCTGTGTCCCACAAATAGTCATGGATTGAATGCACAAATGTTTTGGGTGAGAGGTTACCTCCTGAAAGTGATCTGCCGGTCAACTAACAACCAGGTTACTTACTTACTGATAACTAAAAAGAGGTGTTGTTATAATGATACTTGCCTTTAACAACAACAACAAAATTACACTTGTATAGTGCCTTTCATGTCAGGAGGTCGTCCCACGGCACTGGACAGTCACTGTTTCAGACCCGAGCTGGGGACAGTGGCTGTGGGGGGAGGGAAGGGGGGGATTAGGAGTTGCCAATGGGACCATCGAAGAGGAGAGTCTTGAGGTGGGACTTGAAGGAGGCCAGGGAGGGAGTGAGGCAGAGGGACTACAGGGTGGAGTTCCAGAGGTTCAGAGCAGAGTGTCTAAAGGCTCATCTGCCAATGTTGGGGCAAGTGGGTTGGGGGATGTGGAGCAGGCCAGAGCCTGCTGAGTGGAGGGGGTGGGCAAGTTGATAGGGTGTTAGAAGGTCACGGATGTAGAATGTAGGTAAAGCGAGTTTCCCTTGGGGCCTCAGTAGCACCAAAGGAGTAGAACTCCCAACAGTGCGACTTGGAGAGCATTTAAATGCTTCCCAAGGTATGTGGAGAGGAATGGGACAGGAGGGCACCCAGAAAGCAGAGGTCTGATGGTTTGCTGTTCAAGTGGACATTAAAAATTCTACGCTGCTGGTTAAAAAAAGAAGGGAATTTCTCCTTATGTCCTGGCAACTATTCCCTGGTTTAAATAATCTTATAATAGTGTTACAATGGTCTAATGATAGATTTACATTAGTCTTGCAATGGTCTACAGCACAATACAGTTAACAGGTATGTAATGTCTTTCACAATGGGAGGATGTCTCAAAGCTCTTTATATTGCTCGTTGAGTGGGAAAAATCCCTTCCCCCAGTCTGCCCCTCCATGGCCTGCTGATAAGCCGTACTGTCATCAGCAGTGCCCTGGAATACTGCAGACTCATCTAGCTCAGGAACCGGACTACCGAGACCTCTTCTGACATTCCATTATCAAGCACATCAGCTTGGAGTCAGTTCACCTCTAAGAAGAGAAGTTATCTCTCTCCCACCCACCCCCGCCCCATACACGCATACACTCAAACTTATTTTCCTCCCCCCTTTCCCCCACAGTAGGGCTGGATTTGATAGCACTGAAGATGGAACAAATTGCTGTGAGTTAGAATCATTGAAGTGGTGAACGGAGACTGGCTGGCTGGGGTTCCTCAAATAAGACTCATTATTTACAGACATGTTTACAATTAAGTATTCCATTTGTCGTTGTAGGCTCAAAAGAGCGTTAATTAGAATTTAAGTAAAGTGTTGAGAAACTTTCCTTCTCTGGAGTATGTTAAACCTACAAGCACACAGCAGGATGGAGATTTTAGAGCAGCTCTTTGAAGCTTTAGTGAAGGATTCAGAACAGAAGACGGGGGGGTGGGGAGATTAAAGAATTTAGTTTGTGGGCACTAATCATGCATTATATGGATTAGATTGAAAGAGAGGATGTGTTTATTTCCACAGTCGATGATAAAGCCTGTGACTCAAAAGTATTTTTCACAAATTTCACTGAGGGCAGGTATTCTTCCCAGCAGGCTTCTGCTAACACTGCAAGCTAAAACCCTATTGGATAGGGTGGTCCCAGATGTACAAGCAAAGGGAAAGCAAGCCAGACATTGAAAGTGGCTCTCAGAGGCAATTTATGTGGCTTGAGCTGGTTAGACTCCAGCAGGAATCTGCATCACATAATCTAGAGTCCCCAACTCATTGCCTCTGAGGCAAAACGTTCTGGGGTTCCATCCCCATATTGACTGCTGATAGATCAGTGCTGGGGTGTGCTGTATTGTCCTTCAGATGAGATGTTAAACCGAGGTCCCATCTGTAGCTGCTCGAGTGCATGTTAAAGATCTTGGGGCACCACACAAACAGAGAAAGGAGTTTCTCTCTCCCAATGTCCTAGTCAAAAATCCCCCAAATAAAATTGGTCACTCACTCCATGGCTGTTTGGTGCATGCAAGTTGGCTGTCATGTTTGCCCACAAAATAAACAGTGAATCCTAGTGAAGTGTTTTGAGATGTCTCAATGACATGATAAGGCACAATATTATTATTATTAATGTTATAAGCAACTGTTTTGGGTTTGGTTCAGTCAGTGACATTTTGAAATGTACAATGTTCAAATCAGCTGATATTCCAGGCGATGTTGCCACAATACTCTGGCACAGCCTGTCTAACACAGAAGCGTTATGCATACTGCAAAAAATAATAATAGTAATACAGTACTTGCATTTGATTTATAGCTCACTAGTATGTTTCAGATCTTTCTGAACATGAATATTGATAGTGTGTAATGCCAGACAATATTTGCTTGGGATAAGGTTCAGTAAATGCCTAAGTAAACATAACTTTGTGAGCCTACGTTTTATGGCTTTTCTCTTCCAGAGGTTCCGTATAGTCATGAATCCTTGCTTTTGACACAATGCCTTATCACATCAGATGGACGTCTCAATGACTGCGAAATTCAGTCACTGTAATTCACAGTACACCCTGTGAAACATTTTGAGGCGTAATCAGGAGTTGCATTAGGCAAAGATTATTACTTTGTAGGTGAACGCCACAACACCACAGCAAGGTCTCACAAACAGCCATGAAGGACTGACCAATTTTACCTGGGAGATTGACGGCCAGAGCACCCAGGGAAAGAATTTCCTTTCTCTTTTCCAATTGCGTGGCAGGATCTTAACATCCACCTCACCAAGCACAGGTGTGGGTTTAAAGTCTCATCTGAAGGGCAGCAGCAACAAGTATGCAACATTCCCAACAGCACAGCACTGGAATGTCAGCCTAGACCAGAGTTTAATAATTCTTGCATTTGATATAACACCTTATCATGTCTTCGAGATATCTCAAAGTGCTTCACAGCATATACTGGAAAGAGAATTGACGCATATTTTGTGTGCAATATACGGCAGCGAATTGCATACAGCAGTGTCCTACAAATAGTCATGGATATTTTTTCAAGGGATTATTACCCTCAGAAAAGCGATCCACCAATCGACTAACAATCTGCTTACTGCTAGGTAAACAGAGGCATATGGAGCAAGGAAACTTGTTTCGTCCTGCCAGGAATCAAAGCCATGTCTCGCATGCGAGGTGAGTGCTCTAAGCACTGAGTTATGTGCAATTGTGTTTCTTTTCTTAGCTTTGGGACGCTCATTATAACAAAGTTTAAGAACCTGGTATTGACATAGGGACTTAAACCTTCAATTTTCTGAGTCTGAGGCAACCATGTGACCAATTGAGCAAGGTTAACATACCAGAGGATGCACAGAGATCCCTCTTTTTAAACATGGCCCTCACTCACTTCAAGTGACTATGAATCAGAAGGTTGTGGGTTCTAGCCCCACGTCAGGACATGGAATCACATGATATACATTGACACTCCGATGAAGTGCTGAGTGGGTGTTGCATTGTCGTCCTTCAGATGAGATGTTAAACCGAGGTGCCATCTCCCTGTTCACATGGATGTTAAAGATCCTGTGGAACAGTTTTCTAAAAGGGAAGGGAATTTCTCTTTCTCCTTGTTTCAGGACATTCTTTCCTGGTGTCCTGGCCGACAAATCCCCCATATAAAATTGGTCATTCACTCCATGGCTGTTTCACACTGCTGAATGGAAACTGGCTGCTACATTTGTCAAGTCAATTCACTTTACAGTATTTCCTGTGTTTTGAGACGTCTCGATGATGTGATAAGGAGCTATATGAAATGCAAGGCACATTAAGATATGTACACACCTCAGTAGTTCCCACTAATGGCGTTTGAAGGGCAGGATGAGCAATTCTGGCGGCTGTCACTCACTGTCACCTCCTGTGTCGCGTAGGACACAAACTGCACAGCGGTGTGTCATAATGAGTGGACGTCCACAGGTGAACAAGGAGCTCATGATAGGTGGTGACAGATGAATGTCGACCAATATTCCTCTCTTACAGATGAAAAGCCAGTCTCATTGTCGCCTTATGAAGCACCAGCTAACAGCCCCCGTTACGCGTTCAGCCAGAGGGAGCGGCAGGCGCTGGAGGTTCGCGTGCGAGAGGTGGAGGAGGAAAACCTGTCCCTCCGCAAGCAGCTCAGCCAGGCTCAGGGCCATGCCCGGGTTCACAGAAACCACTCCAAGACCTACTCCCCCGAAGAGGGTACCGGCGACACTGAAGTAGTAAGGACAATGGCCTGGAACGACTCGGAGTGCGGCAAGCACCCCGCCGTGGAGAAGTGCGAGGTGAGTGTGTGTCACTGCCATCCTCAGTCTCACTGTCTCACTGAGTGCACAGTGAGGTTCAGGAATCAGTACGTATATCAACCTCCTCGCTCCCCATCTCCACTGGCTCCTTATCCTTGCTCCTCATCTCCACAGCCTCTTACATCCACCTTATTGAATCTTTTAACATCTTAAACCCCTCAATCACGTCCCCTCTCGTTTGTCTCGCCTCAGAGCAAAAATCTCCGACCTGTCTAATCTTTCCCGATTAGCTATCCTGAGTTGGGCCCTCCCATCACTGTAAATCTACACTGTGCTCTCTCCAATCCTGCGATATCACCTCACCCCAAATCATATCACCTCATCCCACCTCATCGCACCCTATCTCACCCCACCTTCCCCTCACCATCTCGCCTCACCCCACTGGGATTCCCACCCCCTGCTGGGTTACTGTCCCATGCTGTGAAGCGACCTACCATGGTGGAAGGTGCTGTTTCAATGTAAACTGTATTATTGCTGTTGGATGCGTGTGATGAACTGCGTTTGCCGCATGTTTTGCAGACAATCCATGTTGCCATTGTATGTGCGGGTTACAACGCTAGCCGTGATGTGGTGACCCTTGTGAAGTCCATTCTCTTTCACCGGTAAGTGTTTCCTGGCCTCTGCTGCTCGCACCGCGATGGTTAATCATAGTTCTGATTACCTCTCATTTTATCCCCGTCTGCCTCATGATTGCAGTTTGAGACCCTATTGCATTTACACAGTGCCTCTCAACTCCTTAGCAAAGTACAAAGTGTTTCACAGAATCAACTGGGATTGGATTGGGGGTGCTGAGGAAGGGTCCGGGGTTCAAACGAATCATCGAGAAAGAAGGTTTTAAGACAGGCTTTGACGGTGAGGAGGGAGGTGGAGAGGAGGAGAGATTCTGATGTGGAGTTCCAGAGAGTGGAGGTTTCCGGTAAATGGCTGAAATTTTGCCCACAAAGATTAAAGTAGATTAGTGGGGGGAGGGGTGGGGGGAGGGGGGGTGCTGTGGTTGTGGGGGAGAAAGACATGAAGCATAGCTGAGCGAATGGAGAAGCCGAGAGGGTAAAGGTTGTTTCGATGCCAGCTCAACAAACATTGCAGCATATCGGCTTCTTGTCTCCTGCTATTCTCAAGATGAAGAGCTGTCCCTGATTATCTGGACGGTGTTTTTGGCTTTGTCCCTCATGAATTGCGTACTATAACACGCTTCAAGGTTTTTTGCTGGTGCTTAGAGGTGCCATGGAGACGAATATCAGGGTCTGGCTCAGCCAAGTGGAATCTCAGCCACAATCCTGTGGTTTGGTCCCAAGGTTTTTGCCCCCAGTCAGTCCTCAGAGACATCCCGAGTGACAGGCATTCTAAACACGTAAATCGCTGCTCATTTTCACTAGGAGCAGACGTGTCACTGGCTGCCTTCACACAACACGCGAAGATTGAGTGAAGAATGCCACAGGCAGAGGAGCTTCTACAACAATAACAATAATAATAACAATAATACAGATAGGACAGTCAATATCTGTGACAGACCAGATATTATTATAAGCAATCAAATAGATGCTACATCTAGTATTATTGACGCAACCATCCAAATTACAACACATAAAAAAAAGGAATGAGAGAAGATTAGGAAATATATTGATCTACAAATTGAATGGAGATGTATGTGGCAGTATAAAATAAATATAGTTCCTATAATCAGTAGTGCAACTGGGACTGTTGACTATTCAGAAGTGGCTTGACAAAATACCTGGTGAACAAAATATCAATCTCTTGCAAAATGTAGCTATTTTAGGAAGCTCAAATATATTAAGAAAATAACATCCATTCTTGTGTAGCAGTGTTAGTGTTGTTGGCCACCACTGAAAAACACTTACCGGTACTCAGTGATTTAAACTTTAATAACTTAGGAAGAATCCTTGCATTTAACACAGCGCATGGATGGGTCCACAGTTTAACATTTCATCTGAAGGACGGCACTTGCAAAAATCCAGCGCTTCTACTGTGAAGTGTAGTGATTCTATAATTTGCAGACAAACATGGCAGGCAATTTGCACAAGGTGATGGCCTGCAAACAGCCATAGAGTGGATTGGTCTGAATGGCTGTTGTCTGCTCATCTGCCACGTGGCAGTGTTACAGTAAAAACAGCATAAAACACACTTTAACTCTGTGGTGTGCTCTTTTTTGATGGACTCACTACCCAGCCAGCTGACAGATGCAGAGCGTGCTGTGTGATTGGCCTTGGTGGGAGCTACAGAGGCCAGCATGTGAACAGAGATTCCTGTTGTTCTGCTGTGTCACTTGTTCCCAGGCTGGCCTCTGGAGAAAGCATCAATAAACAGCGCTGTGTCTTCTCTCCCTCCTCTCGCTTTTCTAAATGCAGAGCCAGTCAGTGGTATTTTTCAGGGTGCAATAATGAGAAAAATAATAGTCTAGTGAAGTGTAGAGCATGTGAGACCATCACCCCCATCTTGGTTGGTTCCCCATTTCCTGATGGATCGAATTCAAGATGCGTGATCTCGCGATCAAAATACACAGTCACTCCACTGTACAGTATATTCAGTGAAGCGCTTTGAGACGTCTTGACAATGAGATAAGGCTTTATATCAAATACAAAGATGATATTTATCCTCCCATAGCCATTTGCCTCTCCACTCTGGAGTCCCTCTTGTGTCGTCATCCCCTTGGTAAAATAATAATAATCCCTGAATTTGGTATAGCGCTTTTCAACTTTCATGTTGGGAGGTTGAGCCAATGATCCCCATCTTTGCCTATCTTCACTTACTCCCCATCCCCTAGCCTAGAGAATTGAGTTCAAGATCCTTGTACAGTACTTACCTTTAAAACCACAGTCTTGCTCCACCCTACCTCTGAGACCTATTCAAAATTCACCTGACCGTTCGCTCGGCTAGCCTGCTCCATGTCTCACTCCCTGCCACTATCAGCAGTCGGGCCTTCAGAATTTTTGCACTCACCCACTGCAAATACATCCTGGATGTATTTGTCCACCTCGCCCACTCCCTTGCCTTCTTCAAGGCCCGTCTCAAGACCATTTTCAAAAGAGAATATGACACTATTTGAAAAGAGATGGGTGTTTCTCTTCCAGTATCCTGGCCAACAATCCCCCGAATAAAAAAAATGGTCACTCAATCCATGGTGTTTGTGGGACTCTGCTGTGCGCAAACTGGATGCCGCATTTCACCCACAAAAAATACAATCAATCTGCTTTACAATAGTGTTTATTGTCGTTCTTAAAATAAATCTATGGCAAAATAGGTTCTAAAATGCTCCAATAGTGCCCCAGAAGTGAACAAGAGACATTGACTCAGAGCAATGTTATCTGCCTGACAACCAGCCTCATTTGTTCATTGGGCTGGGAGAATGTCTGCCCACTCGCTGCCTCTTCGTGTCATTGTCCTGAAGAGACACATCAGTGAGTGCAGCTCAGATACGTTCTGACAGGAACAAGTAAAAAGCTCCGTGACCTGCTCCTTTGCCCATCCAAGCGAATGAGGTTCACAGGACAGGGAGCCCTTGAGGACTGGAGGGAAGGAGGAAAGGAATTGGGTCAAACGCTTATCCATCATGCAGAAGCGATTGCTGTGAGCAAGCCTTCCTCTTTCCATTTGTTCTGCCTTCCCTGGATACGTTTTCCAGTTTGGAAGCTTTGTGTGGAGTGAAACTAAAATATCCTGGTACTCGTTCCCATCATTGTAGGTGGGTGGAAGAGTCCAGTCAGATCCCTCCTACCCATCCCCACCAAACAAAAACTGTCAGAAGAGCATTGATCTAGAACCTGTTTGGTTGATATCCATCTCCTCCCGGGCTATTGATGCTCAATCAGCTATTGGGCAAATGGTCCCAGCAGCCATTGGGGAGATGTATTGTGAAGGGGGAAAAGCACTGTTAAAGATGAAGGTCTTGAGACAGACCTTGAAGGAGATGAGGGAAGGAAGCTCCTTTTGATTTGGGGTTGAATTGAACAGAAAGTTTCAGGCAGAGAGTTCCACATTCTCCACTCACCGCTGCAGGCCACAATACTGTACCCCCATACCCAGCCATGGTGAGGTCTCAGCCTGGCTCAGTTGTTAACAATCTTTTTGCACCTTCAAGCCTAACATTGGGAACTTTTAGCTCACTCAAGTGATGGGAGTGGATGGGGCAGCTGTGTTGCTGCCCTTAAGGTGAGATATTAAACTAAGGCCTCATCTGTGCCTCTTGACATGGTCAGGTGGACATTAAAGAACGCAGAACTACTGGAAAAAAGTAGTTCTCTCCCTGTGTCCTGGCTGACAATCCCTCAGAGAAAATTGGCCACTCACTTTATGGCTGATCATGGGATATTCCACAAATCTGTGCACAAATCTGCTACAGTCTGCTACAAAATCCACAGTCGCCATACCTTACAGTAAATCCTACGAAAGGCTTTGTGATGTCACGTGATAAGGCGCTGTATCAAATGTGAGGATTATTATTAAGTTTAGTCATTTGTTTCTCCACAGGAGGAACCCTCTTCACTTCCACATCATTACCGATGCCATTGCCAAGCAAATCCTTAGTTATCTCTTTCAGACTTGGATGGTTCCTGCAGTGATTGTCAACTTTTATGATGCTGATGAACTGAAGGTTTGAACCTAACCTTCTCTGCAAACCACTCTTACCTCGTGCTTTACTTCTTCTTATGTAGAATCTTAAGATCTACCTCTTTGACCAACATCACCCCACCCCCCTCACAATATGCAATCCACCTCAGCTCCCACTCTCAGCTCGGGTTCCGAGCCAGGATTATCAAGAACCTTGTGCCAGAGATGTTGAATAAACATAAAACTGTATTGTGTAATAAACATTTGCCTTTGATATAATGCCATATTGAGACAGTTGGATTTCAAGAGGTTGCAGAGGTAAACAGAAGTCTAAAGACTGAGACCATGGAGAACTTTCAGGGTTTCGTGAGACCCTATTGGAATGAATCATAATCCTTCTTTTCATACAGCCTCTTTCATAGCAGGAAGATGTCTCAATGCGCTTCACAGGACATACAGTATCAACCTGGCTCAGTGCTAGTACAGTAAAATCCAATGCCGGTTAAAGCGCCTGCTGGATATTCGGGTGGCCCACGGCCAAAAACCCACCACAAAAAAATTAAAGTTATTTTAACACACACCATAAACACCAGACTAAATAATAACAGATAATAACAGAATATTGTATTGTTATTTATTGTTAAAACTACTCTCTTGCGCTTCTCACCTTTACTGATTGAGGTTTACAGTTCAGCGATTCTTTTTTAAATAGAGGACGCCAAGCAGGTGAAAAAAATGACAGTGCGATTTTAAAGTCACGTGACTTTACTTGCGGCAAGCCAATATCCCTAGACTCTGCTAGCGGCAAACTAAAATACTGCACCTGCGCGACAATATGGGTTATCGGTTAGCATTATCGGCTTGCCGCTAGTATGGCTTTAAAGTCGCGCTCCGTGTTTTTCATCCGCTTGGTTTGCTCCATTTTAAAAAGAATCGCTGGACTATAAATCTCAACCGCAGCATCATGGCTTCAAGCGCAGCATCTACCAGCAAAGGTGAGAAGTGCAAGAGAGTAATTTTAACAATAAGTACCAATACAATAGTCTGTTATTATCTGTTATCATTTATGCATTTACAAATGTTCCACTGCTATTGTTCCGGATAAGTTCCGGTTTATCGAATGGGGACTTATCTTTTGGCACTCCAGTTATATGGAAGTGCCGGTTCATCGAGGCACGGATAAACGGGCTTCTACTATTATCTTTGAGTCAGTGTTGGGGTAGTGTACTGAGCAATCAGACAATAAAATCAGTCGTGGTAGTTTGCGAGACATTGTGGTGCGCAATTGGCTACCGTGTTTCGCCCACAAAATACACAGTCAATCCACTTTACAGTATATACTGTGAAGTGTTTTGAGATGTCTCAATGACATGATAAGGCTCTACATCAAATGCAACGATCATTATTAGTTGTAAAATATAATGTCTTTGTATTTGTACACAAACACCAGAAGCCAATTTGCACACAGCAATGTCCCACAAACAGCTATGGAGTGCGAGCGACTTAGCTAAGCTGACATTATCAGTGAAGCTGGTGGCTGGTTTGGGGGAAAGAAAACAATAATAACAGTGTAAAATTGTCATTCTATTTTCTACTCCAGTCGGAAGTGTCATGGATTCCAAACAAACATTACTCAGGAATATATGGGCTCATGAAGCTGGTCCTCACTAAGACCCTACCTGCCTCCCTGGAGCGAGTCATTGTCTTGGACACAGACATCACCTTTGCCACTGACATTGCTGAGCTGTGGACTGTACTGCACAAATTCAAAGGTCTGTATGACTCTGCTTCTCCCTACCAACATGCTACATGAAGTTCTCTATGTCGACGATCAAAATAATTATCCTCTTCCCTAACCTCCTCCCTCTGGGGCCAGACTCGATGATGTGATCAAGTTATATAAAATGATATATATTTCTGTATGGGGTATGTATATATTGACACACAATGGAAGCCGGTTAAGATGGACGCAATGCGGACAGACATTTTGTCTGACTTAAGATGTGTCCAAGGTTACCCTCAAAACCATTCCTGCCCAGCAGAGGAGCCGTGGTAACACTGTACAGGCATCCCAAATGCCCCAACCCAACGGTTTCCTCTCTGTGACAACTGTGCCAATCTCGGCATTGAATTTTGTGTATACACGGGTTTTAACACGAACACTAGCGTTTCGCGCTAGGATCCAGTTGCATCAACCAGCCACAATGTCGCTTCTCTGCATCCACCAGATGAGGGAGTGCCAACTTAGTGGTTTTACTAACCACGGGGGTTTTCAGGAACGTATCCCCCGCAGTTGGGAGAGATTACTATATAATAATATCGAATAACTTTGTTTCACTTGAAATTCACTGAGGTGATTGACAGTCTGGAGCCACTTGTGAATGGATGCGCTCCACTCAATCATAAGCCACTCAGCTGTCAATCAATCATTATATTCTCTTCCTTGTTCTTCCCCACTCCTCCTCGCCCTCATTGATTGACAGCCCAACTCCAACCGCAAATGAATGGTTGAAGTTCACTGTCAATTTAATTTGACTCCTCCCATCTACATCCCGGGGTCCCTTGTAGCTGAATGGGAAGCGCTCAACACATAAAAGGTCCGAGTGAGTACATTCAGCTGCAACCATTTCAACCTAATTAACCAAATTCTTGTCCAAATTAGCAGGCAAATTTAAACCAGGTAAGAATAGAAATGAATTGGGGCCAGGTGTTTGGTTCAATTTATCCTGGTCCTGGATTAATTGGCATCTGTCAAAAGTCGATTCTACTGTAACTGTGTACAATTAAATAAGATTTCATTCATATCAACATTGCAGGCACCAAACCCATCGAATAAGGTTTTGAGTTGCAAAGTGCAATTTTAAGACAACACCAGGACATTTAAATTTCCTCACACTATCAGAAGATTGGTTTGGATGAAGAAAGCCCATCAACCCACCTGATCTCATTCCTCCAGAACTCCAGCCCTACTGTTCCCCTATCAAATAATAATAATAACAATCCTTGCATTTGATATAGCGCTTTTCACATCTTTTCGACTTCCCAAAGCACTTCACAGAATATACTGTAAAGTGAATTGACTTTATGTGGGTGAATCGCGGCAGCCAATTGCACACAGCAGTGTCCCACAAGCAGTTGTGGATTGAAATGACCAATTTTTGTGATTTTTTTTGGACGGATTGTTATTAGGCATGTCGAATAAGGAGACTTGCCCAAGGTTTCACCCTGACCTGCCTGGATTCGAACACAGGTCTCCCCAGCTTGGTCCCCCTAGCTTGGAAGACAAGTGCTCTAACCACTGCACCACAGGAGCTCCTGTTGCCATGAAGGGTGCTTGAGGTCAGGACACTAGGACTCATTTAAAAATCAGCTTGACGCTGTGATGGGGGAAGTGGGTGTTTTAGAGGGATGAGAGTTTAGATGGGCCGAAGGGCCATTTTCATCCAAACTTCAGTATTATTAAAGTTTTGTGTGATTGCTCTGTGCACTATTGAATGACTGCCTGAGATCAGGTAAGCCAAAGGGACTTATTATAATTATAAGAAGAAGAAGAAGAATCATCTGACCTTGTGATCTTTATGGAGGAATTGACAGGCTGGTAGTTGACAGCTTCCAATTCTAGTTGCTCTTAGCTACAGGTTTCCCTGGGCTGGGGAGGTTAGAATCCCTTCCCACAGGCTTGGCATCGGGCTACGCCACTGTTAAGCGCCCCGAGGCTGTCTAGCATAAAGACCACTGTATAGATGCAAGTTGTTGTTTAATAAGATGGTTTGTCTGCTCCCTGCACCCCCCTGGTTGTGCACATGCATATTGAAAAGAGTGAGGAGATGTCAGTCAGCTGTGTCACCCTCTACAGTCTTGAGAATTTTCCTTATATTTGTTGAGAAGTCGTGACAGCATTTAACTGTGAAGTGTAGTTTCTGTTTTTGTGTATTAAGTGTGTATTTTGTAGGCAAACATTGGCAGTCAATTGCACAGAGCAATGTCCAGCAAACAGCTGTGAGTGAACGACTGATTTTATTTGTCGGCCAGGACACCTGGAAAAAGAAACTCCCTCTTCTTTACCAATAGTGCTCTGGGATCTTTAACATCCACCTGAACAGGAACCGGGCTTGTACTCGTAAAGAGAATGTCACAAACGAAGGACGGCACCTCTGACAGTACAGCAATCTCCCCCATTGCTGCCCTGGAATGCAACCTGTTCCAGTCTCTGGGTAAAGAAAATCTTCCTGGTGTCTGGTGTGAATTTTCCCTATGCAACTCTAAACTTATGTCCTCTTGTTCTATCTTGATGCATCTGAAAGTATTTCTGTGGGGCGACCTTTGCATTTCTATTTAACTTGTTAACACATCTGTGAGGTTTTCTCCTCTGTACCAAATGCTGTTGGTGTGCCTTGTGCCTTCCTAGATGCCCTATCTTAAATAAATAAAACAACTTACATTTACTTAGCGCTCTTTTGAGTAGGAAACGGAGCGCAACATTGTTGGAGACACCATTCAATCTGTTCATTCTGATGTTAAAGATCCCATAGCATGATTTGAAAAGATTAGAGAGTTTCTTTCTTCTGGTGTCTTAGCCAACAATGCCCCAGATAAAACTAGTCACCCACTTATATGCCCCCTGACAATCGTTTGCTAACAAAGTAAAACTTTGATATCACTCTTGTTTCCTCAGGTCAGCAAGTTCTTGGGCTTGTGGAGAACCAGAGTGACTGGTACCTGGGAAACCTGTGGAAGAATCATAGACCTTGGCCAGCACTGAGCCGTGGCTACAACACAGGTAACAGCACGTGAGCTCTAGGTACAACACAGGTAACAGTACTCCACTCTAGTCATACGCAGCTATAAAATCCTATCATGACCTCCCGATGTATATCAAAAAGAAAGGATAATGCTCAGACAGTAGTGGTTGCACTCTAGGGTAATGATGGTGGAGTGCTGCACTGTCAGAATTGTTGTCCTTCATTTGTGATGTTCTCTCTATGAGGCTTTAAGCCAAGGTCACATCTGGGCATGTTCAGGTGGACATTAAAGATCCTACAGATCAATCACCATTCCTGGCATCCTTTTTATTGCCGAGTCTAAGTATAGGTTTAGAGTTGTATAAGGCAATTTCAAGGACAGACACATGGAAGTTTTTCTTCACCCAGTGTTTAATCAACGACTCAAACTGGTTGCCAGAAAGGTTGGTTGAGGCCTGGACACTGTGACTCGTTTAATAATCAGCTTGATGCTGGGATGGGGGAATGGTAGGATGGGTGTTCTGGAGGGATGAGTTCAAATGGGCCGAATTCATCCAGGCCAATGTTGTGATCTTGACTTGTACTCTGCTGTGATTCTGTGAGTAAAGTAAAGTTGGTTTTGTAACGTTTTCGCCAGGTGTGATCTTGCTGCTGTTGGACAAGCTGCGGAAAATGAAATGGGAACAGATGTGGCGTCTGACTGCTGAGAGAGAGCTGATGAACATGTTCTCCACGTCCCTGGCTGATCAGGTAAATAGTGACTCAGACAACTACTGGCTACACTCCATTTTATAACAACAATAATCCTTCGCTTTGACAGCCTTTGGCTCAGTCGATAGCATCCCCACCTCTGAGTCAGAGGATATAGGGTTTGAAGCCTCACGTGAAACAAACAATAATGCTTGCATTTGACACAGCAAGCTCCAAAGCTCTGGAACATTTCTTCAATTCCTCCGCTTTGCCACCTCTCTCCCCTCTTTCAAGTACAGCTTGAAAAAATAGTGCACAAGACCTTCTCGGCAACATGATAAGGCGCTCTATCAAAAGCAATGTTTGCTATTATTTATCAAGGATTGTAAAACGGGTTTACAGCAATGACAGCTGACCAGTTTATCACACCCAGTTTAATAAAGCAGCTCGGGCCTCAGGCCTACCTGATGATGTGTTTGTTCCATGAGAGTTGCACTCTGTAGACTGCTCATTTGTAAAGACCGAACTTTTCACTTGTTCCAGAGCTTGATTTCTGCAGATTTCCTATCTTTTCTCTTTCACATTTCCTGTTTATTCTCTCACTCCCTATCTACCTCTCTCTTTCCATTTCTACCCATCTCTCCCCCCCCCCCCCACCCTCTCCCCTCGCTCCTTTTTTTTGTCACCCTCTCTCTGTCTCTCCTCCTCATCTTTTCCCTCATGCTCTCCATCTCTCACCCACGTTCTCTCCCACTTCTCTCCCCCTCATTCTCTCCCACTTCTTTCCCTTCCTCTCTACCCCCTTCCCCCCTCCCCTCTCCCTCTCCACTCCCCTCCCTCTTTCTCTCTAACAGGATATATTTAACGCCGTTATAAAGCAGAATCCTTACCTGGTATACCAGCTCCCGTGTTTCTGGAATGTGCAATTGTCAGATCACACTCGTTCTGAGCAATGCTACAAGGATGTGTCAGACCTCAAGGTAAGACATGGTGATGATATTTTTAATAATAATAATAATAATAATGCTTACATCTGAGACAATGCTTTTCGTGTTGGGAGGACTTGAAGCTCTTCACTGGCTTTACTGTCAATTGCAGTGATTGTGTTTTCGAGATAAATATGGACAGCCAATTTGCACATGGCAATGTTCCCACAAACAGCCATGGAATCGAATGACTAATCTTATCTGGAGGATTGTCAGCCAGGATGCCAGGAGAAAGAAACTCCTTTCTCTTTTCCAATAGTATCACCGTGTTTAAGAATATCTAAGCCAGGCTGAGAGGTCTACGTGTGTTAACAGCCGACACATGGGAATTTCCCTGGGTCTGGAATGGAATGGGCATTCTCTTTCTCCCTGGAGAGATGCACCCTGCTTCCAAAGAGTATTTGGCACAAGTTGGCAAAGCTAAGTCTTGGGGGACCCAGGTTTGGGTTAACTGCTGGAGTCTTAAACAGCTAAAAACCACACCGATTGGTGAGTCCGGCAAGCCTTCCCACTACTTGTCCAGTTAGGACCACCCAAATCGTTCAGGCTTTGGCTTGTTTGTTTAACAAGAGTCGAGGGAGAAGAGTCCCAACTCCTGGGATTAGTACAATCAAATGCAATGGTGGAAAGCCACTGGGGTACATTAGACATGGGTGTTCGGGAGCCGGTAACTTGGAGCTCTGAGAGTAGTTAGCTCAGCAGAGACATTTTGCCCCCCACCCACCACCCAAAATAGGACCCATCAAATGAAAAAACATTTTTCAAACTTACTTTAAAAGAAACTAGCCAGGACATTCCATCATTGTTTTTTCGGGCAAAGCAGAAACGGGATGTGTTTGTGTTTCATTTGTAACTTTTGCTGGCATTTGAAAGACTGGCTTAACAGTGATAACTTGGGAAATGAAGGCTGATCGCTTCTGATCATTCATCTGTATGTTACGTGAGACGAGCATTCTCAAGGTTAATTGGCTGTTCACGACAGGGACTAATGGAACTGGATTGGCAAGGTGCTGTGATCATTTGTATTGCTTTTGTCTAAATCGGCTGGATGCTCTTCAGACTGACATTGAGGTCCCTCACTCTCCTCTGCTCTTCCTCCAACACTGGGGATCAACATTGTCACCTATAAGAGTCCTGTAATTCAGTGGTTAGAGCACTCGCCTCACAAGTGAGAGACTGGGTTTGATTCCTGGCAGGGCAAAACCTTTGGCAAATTACCTTATTCCGCATGCCTGGTAATAATCCCTAAAGAACAAAAAATAATAAAATTGTTCACTTCAATCCACAACTGTTGTGGAACACTACTGTGCACAATTGGCTGTCACATTTCGCCCACAAATATAGTCAATACAGTTTACAGTATATTCTGTGAAGCGCTTTGAGGTGTCTGGAAGACGTGAAAAGCCTTGGATCAAATGCAAGGATTATTATAATTAATGCGCACATGGCACATCATACTTCCCCTGCCATTCCTCATTGTGAATTTATTGTACAGTATTGAGAAAAAGTACCAAGATAGCATTTATATTCCCAGAGCCTGTGCCCAGCTCTCGTTACATGAACAAGTTATCCAAACGATGGATAAAATAGTGATCTAGCGAAGAGGCTTAGTTTTATCCCATCATAATGGGTCAGGTTCCAGTAAATTAGATTGCTGTGTCTGAGAATGGGGCCAGTCAGACTGTGTGTGTTGAAGAGCTGCATTCATGTCTCCCACACAGTTCCCCTGTGCAATGAAACAGCTCTAATCGGCCTCTGTTATAAGCTGCTCATTTGGACTCTGTCCCTCCAGTTTAATCCTATGGTGGAGCAGAGGCAATGCTAAGCCCAGGGAAACAGAGCTTTGAGGCCCTTGAATCATTCCCTAGACAAGCTGGGCAAAGCTTCTTACTGCTTCCTTGTCTGCTCCGTGTCTCCCGCCTGACACATCCTACCATTGGAGGCCTTGCTTTCAGCCTCTCTGCCTCTACCCTATGAAACTCCAGCCCTTTTGTCTTGCTCCCTCCCTTGCCTCCTTCAAGATACGACCGACCATCCTTTTCAACCGTGCCTTCAGCTGCCCTCCTACCTCATCTACCCTCCCTCATCCGAACCCTGCCCAGCCACGCTCAGGTCCCAATCCCTGACTGTTCAGCTTCTTGGGACATTCTCACCAACAATTATACTTTCTACCATTATCCTTTCAATTATCCTTTCTTTCCCATATCCGTGCCATGTCCTGCTCTGATTCTTACCCCACCTCTGCAACATCGCCTGACTTCGCCACTCTCATACCGCAAGCTACTGAGACCCTGATACATACATTCATAACATCCAGGCTTGGCTACCAAACTCCCGCTTGAGACGTCCTCCCAATGTGAAAGGTGCTATACAAATATAATTTAGTTTTTTTTTTTTTTACCTGTTTACTGTCAACCGGAGAACTGCTTACCTCCTCAACATTCTCCCCTCACTCCCCTGCTTGCATGAAAAATGGTCACTGGCTTGTCATTAGACATCTGAAAAGTCCAGGTTTGAGCTTTTGCAATTACTCACCCTGGTTCAGTCACTTACGCTCTTGTCTCTGAGTCAGAAAGTTGTGGGTTCAACCCCCACATCAGGGACTTACAGTCTAGGCTGATGCTCCAGTGCGGTGTTAGGGTGAACACTGCATTATTGTAGGCCATTAAAAATCCCATGACTTGATTGTAAAACAGGAGGGAGTTTCTCTCCTCTGTTGTCCTCGCTGACAACCCGCAGATAAAATTGAGTCATTCACTTCATGGCTGTTTGTGGGACATCGCTATGCGGAGATTGGCTGCTGCATTCACCTGCAAGTACACAGTCAATACACTTGACAGCAATTCCCTGCAAAGCTTTCCACCATACACATGGCATTTCAAAGGATGATTTATTTATATTTGTAAAAATATTGGCAGGTGTGGGGGTTTGTGTCTGAGACAGTCCCAAGCTCCAGTACAATTCAAATCCAGCTATAAACGTAAGTCCAGTCATCTCCCTGAATTCAGTCGCCATTGTCTGTGGAGCAATAGGAAAACAAACTCAAGGGCAAGTCTAAGAGAGTATCATTAGCTTAAAATATAAAGAGCTGACACTGTTTGGCAAGCAGCACCCTCGCATGACACTTGGTAAGAGGAGGGTGACATTGAGTCTCAGTGAAGGAGTGCGAAATGTGATAGAGAAACCAGAACCACACTCACACAAGTACAGGTCAAGAAGGCACAGCTTTGGGGTCACAAAGAGTTGGATCAGGGCAGACACCAGGAAGTGTTTGAGTCACCAGAGCAAATACTCAGGCTCTACAGCGCCCTGATCAGGCCCCACCTTCAATAGTCTATACAGTTCTGGTCACCACGACATCATTATTTGTACTTAGATAATTATTTGGGAAGTTCAACTTTGCAGGGCTATGGGGCGAGAGAGCACGGGGGAGTGGGATTGATTTAGACAGCTCTTTTCAAAGAGCTGGCACAGACATGATAGGCCGAAAGCCCTTCTTCTGTGCTGTATAATTTTATGATAAAGGAGCTACAAAGGCCCGAGAGGCTGTGCATAGGAGAGTGACATGGAAGATCCCCAGTGTTAGAGATCTGAGCTGTGCGCAACAATTAGGCAAGCCAGGGCTCTTCAATTTTGAGAGAAGACAACTCAGAGGGGTTGTCTCACAGAGGTGTATAACATTACAAACAGTAAACTCAGATCAGTAAACTCAGATCAATACTCTTTGATGCAATAAGACAGTAGAACAAGTGGATACAGGTTTAGGACAATTTCAGAACTGACACCAGAAATATTTTTTTCTTCACCCAGAGGCCAATTAAAAACTAGAACAGGTTAATGCAAAGGCTGGTTGAGGTCAGGACGCATTTAAACAGCAGCTCAATGTTGTGACGGGGGAGGGTGGGTGATGGGGAGTGAGATCAGATGGATGGAAGCGTCTTCTTCATCTGAACCGATTTTACGATGTTGTGATTCCATGAACCAGCAAGTGTGCCAGGTAACTGAGTCAGTGAAGGTCCAGTGATGGGAGGGCTGGTAAGAGGAGGAGGGAGCTCAGAGGAGATGGGTTCCCCACTTCACCAGCATTCGCTCTATGTTTGCGCAGGTCATCCACTGGAACTCGCCCAAGAAGCTACGTGTGAAGAACAAGCATGTGGAGTTCTTCAGGAACCTCTACCTGACCTTCCTGGAGTACGATGGAAACCTCCTTCGTCGTGAGCTTTTTGGCTGCCCCAGCGCAGTCGACCAGAATAGCCAGAACGTGAGTCACTCACTGAACAACAACGCCTGAGGCCTCGAGCTATCAGTCGCACTACCCCTACCCACCAGTGTTCCTCACTCCCCCACCAGTGTTCCTCATTCTCCCCTCCAGTGTTCCTCACAGAGAATTGTGCATTGTTCTCTGTGAGTGTGTTGTGTAAGCCTGTGCCTGTGTGTTGGTGTGTGTGGACAAGTAATCATGTGTTTTGTTGTTGTACATGTATCTGTGGTGTTGTGTATATTTTGTGTGCGCGGGTGGTGTGTGAGTTATGTTTTTGTGTGCATTATTTGTGTACGTGTGTATTGTGTGGCGTGTATGTGCTGGCACATGTATCTGCAAGGCTATCAAGTGATTCCATAACTGGCTTATAAACAACGCTGTTGCCCTCCAGTGACCGAGATGTGTAACTTCATCACCAGATGGACAAAGTGGATGAGGTGGTTTCTTCATCCCCGGGTGACAGTGTGTCTCACGGTGTGCGTGTGTGGTGTGTGTGCCTATTTCTCTTTTTCACAGTGTGTCTGTACGTCTCAAGTGTGTGCCTGTTACAGTGTGTGTGTCTCTCTCTAGCAGGGTATATGTGATATCTGACAGTGGATGTGACAGTTTAACACGTGTGTGTCTCAGTGTGTGTGTGGGTGTGCCCCGGCCCAGCCCTCACAATGTGTGTCTTTCACAGTGTATGTGTGGCCTCCACGCTCTTAAAGCTTCTTTATGTTTAGTGTGTGTTTGTATGTGTCTCACAGTCTGTGCGCTTCTACGCTCTGACAGCTTCTCTCTGTTTCAGCTTCAAAAGCAGTTGTTGGAGCTGGATGAAGATGACCCATGTTACGAGTTTCGGCGCGAGCGTTTCACCGTGCACCGCACTCACCTGTATTTCTTGCACTACGAGTTTGAGCCTTCCTCCGACAACACTGAGGTCACTCTGGTGGCTCAGCTTTCCATGGATAGGTCAGGACCCTTTGCCTCCTCGCTCCGCCTCATCTCCCAGTGCTGTGACCACGCGTGACAAAGGCAAACACTTTGCTTCACTCTTCACTTCCAGCCAACCTCACTTCCTTGTAAATGTCATCCTCCTTGCACCCATCACTCCAGTCCTGGCTGTGCTGCCTGTCTCCCAGTGGGTCGAACTCACACTCCTCAACTTCACCTATAAACCCATCATCCCCTCGCAACTGTGGCTTTATAGAAAAAGAGAAGGAAATTTCTCTCTCCTGCTATCCAGGCCAGCAATCCCCCCAAATATAACCATTTCAAGACATTATGAGACATGGCTGTGCACAAATCGACTGTCATTTGCCTTCAAAACACATATTCACTCCACTTTACAGTAAATATTTTGATTATGTAATAAGGCACAGTATCAAATGCAGGGATTATTATAATTGCATTGTATTACATTCTGAATACACAGCATATATTTGCAAATATACTTTACAATCAATCCTGTGAAGTGGCTTTTGAGTAGCCTCAACGACGTGATAATACCACATGTACAATCTTTATTATTATCGTATTCCTATGTTTCATGTGGACTGATGCCAATCTCTGGTGACAGGAGTCTCATAGCATAAGTGGTTTCCGTTCTTGCCTTGCAAGTGAGAGGACCCGCGGTTCGATTCCTAAGCAAAACCTTAGGCAAATTTCCTTGTACCACATGCCTTTGTATAGTTAGAAGTAAGTACCAACCCAGTTGCTTTCCCTGAGTAATAATTCGCTCCCCAAAAAACAATTTGGTCACTCAATCCATGACTGTGAGACACTGTTGTGTGCAATTGGCTGCTTTTGTGCAAGATATTGTGTTGTGTGCAATTGGAGTTTTGCCCACAAATACACAGTCAATCCACTTTGCAGTACATTACAGTATATTCTGTGAAGTGCTTTGATACATCTCAACAATATCATAAGGCGCTAATAAATGCTATCAAAGGATTATTATTATTTTAAACTCTTGAGTCCTTGGAGCTGCCTGCCCCATGTGCTATGTCCAGAGACTGACTGACATTGCTCCTCTGCTTTCTGTCTCCCAGGCTGCAGATGTTAGAGGCGATTTGCAAGCATTGGGAGGGTCCCATTAGCCTCGCCCTCTACTTGTCTGATGCTGAGGCCCAGCAATTCCTCCGCTACGCACAAGGTTCTGAAGTCCTGATGAGCAGAAGCAATGTGGCTTACCATATTGTGTACAAGGAGGGGCAGTTTTATCCTGTCAATCTGCTGCGGAATATAGCCATGAAACACGTCAACACCCAGTACATGTTCCTGTCTGATATTGACTTTCTCCCCATGTATGGTCTCTATGAGTATCTCAGGTAAGTTCTTTATAGGTGACTTCTTTGTGGAGTCCTGTAGCTTAATGGTTAACGAGCGAGAGGACATGGGTTCAATTCCCAGGTAGAGTGAAACCACATGCAAGTTTCCTTACTCTACATGCCTCTGTTTACCTCACAGTAAGTAGGAACCTGGTTGTTAGTCAATTGATGGATTGCTTTCCAGGGGTATTAATCCGTCCCCTAAAAAAGGCAGACGAGATCCTGGTTTATTGGCTCATCCAAAAGATGAGACAATACCTACACATGGAAATATCAGAGATAGAATATTGGAATGGAATCCGAACTCTCTCTCCCTGGAGGGACACATCCTGCTTACCTGATTCCAGAAATATTAAGCGCAGGTTGGCAAGAGCTGAGGCTTGGGGGCCCCAGAATTTGGATTGGGATACTGCTGGAGTCTAACCAACTAAGATCTCCCAGCTTGCATTTGGTAGTGGTATCTGGCTTGCTTTTCCACTGCTTGTCTAGCAGGGACCACCCTACCCATTAGGGCTTTGGCTTGCAGG
Source organism: Hydrolagus colliei (assembly GCA_035084275.1). Lineage (NCBI taxonomy): Eukaryota > Metazoa > Chordata > Chondrichthyes > Chimaeriformes > Chimaeridae > Hydrolagus > Hydrolagus colliei. The sequence continues at coordinate 34,194,383 of CM068746.1, forward strand.
CTTAACAGCACTCAGATATCGTTATTAGGATTTGAAAGGCGCTTGTTAATGGTTGTAGTTGTTGCTCTGAGATTGTGCTGTGTCCTCTTTACAGGAAGTCTGTTGTGCAGCTGGACATGCAGAATGTGAAGAAAGCTCTGATTGTGCCAGCGTTCGAAACCCTCCGCTACCGCCTGGCCTTCCCCAAATCAAAAGCGGAGTTACTCTCCATGTTAGACATGGGAACTCTCTTCACTTTTAGGTACCGATGTGATCACACATTAGATACATTGTATGTAATGCATCATCAGACTTGTGTTTGTTCCTACCTACCCGTGCCTCTGAGCGATTGTTTTTCAGTCGGCCGGGTGTCTTGACACACACGGAAATAACACCGTGTTTTTGATTCTCTAAACCAGACTGAGAGTTTCATATATATGCACCATCCACACATAGAAATGCCCCAATGTCTGGAATGAAGTGCACCCTCTCTGTTCCTGGAGGGACGTACCCTGCTTAACTAATTTCGGAGAGTATTATGTACAGGTTGGTGAGAGCCGAGGTTTGGTTGACCCCAGAATGTGAGTAATGGCTGGAGGTTACCACCTAAAATCACATAGCTTTCCCTTGTCTGGCAAGCTTCCTGATGCTTGTCCAGTTAGAACCACTTCCCTATAAGGCCTTTGGCTTACAGGGTTAACAACAACAACAAAATACAACAAAATGACACTTATAGAGCGCTTTTCACGTCAGGAGGCCGTCCCAACAGGAGATTAGTGGGAATAATCAATGTCCTCAAAGCCTTTCCAAGTCCTTCTGATGACCTGTGTCCTGTGTTTTTAGACACCTTTCCTATGCCCCACCTCAGCTTTCCACCCTCAGATCCCCCCTCTCAGCTCTGCCCCCCATGAGGGGTTGTTGAGGGGTCTACTTGAGGTGAAAGGCACACTACATCTAAATTGTTGGAATTTGTAGAAATGAGATGTCCGTCTGCACATTGTGTTCACATGTCCAGAAATTGACATTGTTCAGAACAGATTGATGCTGGGAACGATGTGGCAATTGCTGAATCAAATGCAAAGATTGTTATTATTATTAATAATATTTCCCGGTGAGATGTGTGGACAGTAAATTGGCTTCTGTGTTGTGAGGCTGTGCTTCTCGGTCTCCGTTGTGGGTAAGGCTGTGTTTCTCATTTTCCCGTATGTTGCCTGTAATGTAACTGAATTCTGCTGGTTCAGGTATCACGTCTGGACCAAGGGTCACGCTCCGACCAACTTTGCCAAGTGGCGGACAGCAACCACCTTGTACCACGTAGACTGGGAGGCAGACTTTGAGCCTTACGTTGTAGTGAGGCGTGACTGCCCTGAGTATGACCGGAGATTCGTGGGCTTTGGCTGGAATAAAGTGGCACATATCATGGAGTTGGATGCTCAGGTAATGCCCAGAGTCCTCCTAGTAACCGAGACTTGTCACCCTGTTATAATGTCCCTGCTAAGACAACACTGTTTGTCACAGGATTCATCTCCGGGTCAGAATGGCGTGCACTTTGAGCTCACAGTCCAGTGGACATTAAAAACCCCACAGCGCTCATAATAATGAGAAGGGAGTTCCTCCTTCTCTGTGTCTTAGCCAACAATTCCCGCCCCCCACCCACCACAGATAAAATCTATCATTCATGTCATGGTTGTTTGTGGGACATTGCTGTACACAAATTGGCTGCCATGCTTGCCAACAAAACACAGTCAATGTGATTTACAGCAAGATGCAGTGAAGTGCTTTCACGTCCTACCGACATGATAAGGCACAGCATAAAATGAGGGAAGTATCATAGTTTGCTTACTCTCAGTCTGATCACATGAACTGACAGCTACTTTTTCTCTCTCACTCTATCTCTCTCCCCCTCCAGGAGTATGAGTTTGTTGTTCTCCCCAATGCCTATATGATCCACATGCCTCATGCCCCCAGCTTTGATATCACCAAATTCCGTTCTAACAAGCAATACCGCATTTGTCTAAAGACTCTGAAGGAAGAGTTCCAACAGGATATGTCGCGACACTATGGATTTGCAGCCCTCAAGTACCTGACTGCTGAGAACAACAGCTGACAACGGAGGCAGTCTTGGCTCTGCCCGCTTCACTTGCTTTCACCACTGCGACGGACAAAATGTAGAGGGGAGGAGCAGAAGAGGCAGCCGTTCGCGCTGAAGCAAGCGCATGCAGACTTCCGTTGCCTAACCCCATCGTGCTGTCGGGATGTGGCTGGCGTGGTCGCCGGGCTGGACGCCAGTGTCAGCTCTCCTTTCAGAAACGTTGAGATTGTTGAGGTTATTGGCTTCTGAAAGACATTGTATTCTCTGATCTCGCTGGCCCCTAGTCTCTTCTCATATCACTGCCTTGCCTGTGCACTGGCTGCTGATGTCCACACAGCCTTTTTAGATGAATGGTGCAGGCACGAGGGGATGGTAGGGGGAGGTTAAATGTTCCAGTCACCAAATGGCTTGATTGTTCCTCCACTACCCATGCCCCCTCACCGCCCAAAAAGTGTGCCTCTGTGTTCTTTGCTCTGACCAACCAAGTAGTCCTGCCCTTGCCTCATGCCTCCGAGTCATAAGGTTGTGGGTTTGAGCCTCGTGTCAGGACTTTGAAATCAGAGTGCAGGCTGACACTCCAGTGGGGTGCTGGAGGGCGAACCACATTGTCAGAGGTGCTGTCCTTTGGATGAGACGTTAAACCGAGGATCTGTCTTTGTCCTGTTCAAGTGGACATTAAAGCTCCAGTGTTACTGTTTAAAAGAGCAGGGAGTTTCTGTCCTGGTGTCCTGGCCGACAATCCCCTAGATAAAATAGGTCACTCGCTTCATGGCTGATTATGACACTTTGGGGTAATTGGTTGCCATGTTCACTGACAAAATACAGTCACTATTTTGTGATTTTCTCCCGGTGTGAAAGGCATAATATCAAACATGAGGATTATTATTATTGTAAATGCCGTTCAAATCTGTGCACCGCTCCAGTCCTGAGCCAGGTCGACTTTCTGACAGTCTTGCTGTTAACTCCTATTTCACATACCCAACTGCTTGCTGCTCAGCAGAAATGAGTGTGTGTCTGTGCCTGAGCTCTCTATCCCACCGTGAAAGACTCCTGTGGACACCCCCACTCCTCTCCCCCCCCACCCACCCTCCACACACACTTTTTTTCTGTGTTCTTTTAAGGTGGGTGTGGGGGGCAAAAGAGTAGATAGTAAAAGTGAGCCCTCTTCATTCCTGAAGCAACTGTTCATGTTTTCTACAAATCCATCTCATTGCCTGATACTGAACTACACTATGATCTGATTTGATGAGAAGTAGGTGTCAGCCTGGCTTGGAGAGGTACTCATGCCTCTGAATGAGAAGGTTCAAGGCCCATTTCTAAACTGTGCTCATAGCACAATCTAGGCTGGTGTTCAGCGCTGTGCTGGTGGGGGAAGGAGTGCATTTGTGGAGGCATTTTTGCAGGGGATGAGATGTTAAACAAAGGAGGCCCCATCTTTCTTGCCTATGCAGGTGAACGTTAAAAGACCTTACTTGAAAAGTGAATTGGGTTCCGCAGCATTGGAAGAACGTCTCAAAGTGCTTCACAGTGGTGACTTAGTAGGCAAACGCAGCAGCCAATTTGTGCACAGCTGTGTCCTATAAAAAGCCCTGAAGTTAGTAACCAATTTTATTTGAGGGAGTGATTGCCAAGATACTAGGAGAAAGGAACTCCCCTCTCTTTTTGAATGTTGCTACACGATCTTCAATGTCCACCTGAACAGGCACAGATGGGACCTCAATTTAAGGTTGCAACTGAAGTACGGTACATCTGACAACGCACCCCTCCTTTCAGCGCTGCACAGAAGCGTCAGCCTGGACTGTGAGATCAAAGTCCCGATGTGGGTCTTGAACTTATAAACTTCTGTCTCAGAAGCGAGAGTGGTCCTGACTGAGGCAGGCTGACACACATTGAAATACCCACTCCCCAACACCCTCCTTTGCATCCAAGCCAATCATGCCAAATGACCTTCCAATCCAATACATTCCTATCCCCTGTGAAAGCAAAATATATTGTCCAAAATGATTTAAAATATCACTATCTAACAAATATCTTTGTTAGATAGGCAGATACAGAGAAATTATTTCCCCCGTGTACGGAATCCAGAATGAGAGTGCGTAATCTTAAAATCAGGGGTCGCCCCCAGTTTAAGAGTCAAATCAGCAGGCATTTTTTCCATACAAAGGGTAATGAAAATCTGGAACTCTCTCCCAAAAGGCTGTGGATGCCGGGTCAGTTTCAATTTTCAGGATTGAGGTTGTTAAATATATGGGATATTTTAAAGGGTATGGAGAGAGTGCAGGGCAGGTCAATGGAGCTGAGGTACAGACCAGCCATGATCTAATAATGTCTAATCTAAGTCTGATTCTAATGATTCTGTGAGTTCTATCAGCAATGTCCCCCCTCCCCCCACCCCCGCACTGTCCCATCCAAAAGCCTTCGTATTTGAGAACAGTGTATCAGTCGCCGTTTGGTCTCCGGTGAATGCCGGCTGGCATCTCACTCCAATTGAACCTCAGGAGTGGTGCACAGATCCTAGATCCCGCCATCTGGCTCTGAACAGCCCCCTCTGAATTCTCTGCGACTGTTAAACCACCCACCCTGCCCCCATCCCATGGCTCACCGAGCACGATAGCTGTGTAAAGTTCAACCATGTTAAACCAACGGCAACAAAATAAAATCAATTGGAGTTTTAGTTTGACCTTCTAGGTTCACACTTGCTGGCTGTGTTATGCTCTGTTGTGTTGAGTTTGGTGTCTTGTTTTCCCCCTTCCCCGCAGAAATCTGAAAAACATTAATGACAAATAAGCAGACAAGGACACATCCCCCAATGGTATAAAAGCTGGGGTCAGAAAGAGGAGGAGCATCTCTCAGGGTTGTGAAGGTTGGTGTTGACACTGAGGGAAGCCAATGGTGATGTTCCTCCTTCCCTCAACCCCATGTTCCCAGCCCAGGCTCAAACAGCATTAATGTACACTTACACAGTCATCCTCAACACTCCCAGCTGAAGGGATGGGAGCTGAAAAGTATTGTCAGGGTATAGATGATTGAAAACATGAACGATGAGGTAAGTCTTGATACTGGCTTTGAAATAAAAACCACATCTGAATCCTTTCCCAATGAAACATGCATGATATTTTTTTAAATCTAGCTCTTTTCCTGCGTTGACCCTCAAGAAATACAGAATTTTGTTAAACACAGCTCTCCGTTGGATAGTGCTTGTAGCAAAAAATGTTCAACTGGGTGATGGCCCAGTTCATTCACTTACACTCCTCTCTGGGTGGGTTCAAGGAATTCAGCCGGGATTGGCACAGTGCAGTGCTGTAGGAAGCTTTGCAATGTCATAGGCTCTGTCTTGTTAAACTGACAACAACTATAGCAACAACAACTTGCATTAGCATCTCGGATTGTTGCACAGTGACAAGGTTGAAAGCCAAATAAGGGAGAAGGGAAAGTTGACCATAGATCAGAAAGGATTTAAACAGTGAACCATCACAAATTGTGATTATGTGAAACACAAAGGATGTTCACACTACCTTCTTTCAGGGTTGGTTGTTTAAAACGGGCTTACAGAGACAATAGAGAAAGACCACGGTTGCAACAAGAGGAGAGAAGCAGCTCACTAATGGGAATATTTCCCTGTGAATCAGGAAAAGGACTGATCTGCTTCTGGGAAGGGAGAGGTGAGTGGAGTCTTTTAGGGGCTAATCTGGTTGTAAACTGATTTGCTGGTTAATGGAGTATCTGGATCATGGCAATTGATGCTTTGGCTCATCCTTCAGAGCATTGCTGATGACAGACCAGCCCAACCTGACTGACTCATCGGCAGGAATTGGGGAGGCAGACCAGTAACACTTTCACACTATGTGGCCTCTGCTCCTTCTTAATCCTGTCAGTGTGAGATCCTGTTTCAGAGGTGACTCAACCAAGTGAGTCAGAGTCACACATAGACTGGTATTCCCAGTTAACTCCAATGCCCAGTAACTGGAATGTCTAATTGATGTCTGCTAATGCGAGCAGGACTCCAATGTCAACAGCTACTCTCTGAAGGACTTATTCCTTTTCTTGCTTTAGAATATTACAGAGACTCTAAAGAATACCTTTGGTAGAAACTAGGTGTTTATTAAGACCTAGGCACCTGAGCCTACCTGGCATGTAAGGAACACAACAATTTAAGATGTACAACAATGAAGTCAAATATAACAATCACACATAACTATAACAATTAATAGCACAATACTACATTAGTATAGATATATTAATATAAATATAATTATATTAACTGGGGGTCATAGTCTTAAGATTAGGAGTCAGCCTTTTTGCACTAGGTTGAGGAAAAACTTCTTCACTCAGAGGGTAGTGAATTTATGGAATTCTCAGCCCCAAAAGGCTGTAGATGCTCAGTCCTTGAACATATTCAAGACTGAAATTTATGGATTTCTTGTGGATTAATGGATATGGGGATAAGGCGGGTAGGTGGAATTAGATTAGAAGATCAGCCATGATCTTATTGAATGGTGGGGCAGGCTCGAGGGGCCGAATGGCCTACATCTGCTCCTAATTTTTATGTTCTTATGTAAACCAACCTGACTGTACAGTAGTCCCGTACATGTCAGTATGTACCAGATGACGACATTAGCAACCACATTGCTTTTTATAGGCATGTGGCTCAGCACACTCATGATGCTAATGCAAGGGTTTTGTCCCTCGCAAGTACCCACTTGTTATTTTACTCACTAGGCTGCTTGTAACTGACAGACAATTGGACCTACACATATTGCAACTTGTGTACCTCATGTACGTTCAGCACTGTACACTGCTTGCGAAGTCTTTCACAAGCATTCTGCAACAGAATCCATTTAAAGGGGTTGACTTCCAAGACTGCAAGAACAGTGTAGCTGTGACAAGGAACACCCTTTTTGTGGGTAGACACCAGTTGACCAATGCTAGAAAGGTAACTCCCAAGACAAGTTGGGGACTCCTGGCTTGGACCTGTAAGATCCTCACCATTTTCCTTCTATTTGTTTCCACGTCTTCCGTTGCAATGCACAAAAGCTTTACACTGATCAAGTGTCTCAACCTGGCTCACTCAGGACTTTGAGCTTCCAGACCAGGGTGACTATCCAGCGCAGTGCTAGGGGGAGTGCTACATTATTAGAGGTGTCTTCGGGTGAGATGTTAAACTGCGGTTCCATCTGTGCCATGTTCAGATACATGTTATATATCCATGACTATTCAAAAAACGAAAGCAGTTTCTCCCAAATTCTTGGCCAAGATTCCCCTAGATCTTGCTGTTGTACACAAATTGGCGTCACATTAGCCTTCAAAATAGACACGATAACTACACTTTACAGTAACCCCTGTGAAGTGTTTTGAGACGACATCCGAGGTGTCAACTTTGACTTAAAGGTGTGTTATCTAATATAAGGCTTATTATTATTATTATTTCTCTCTTCATTAACACATGCAGTACAGATAAAGTCACGTTTGCAGAATAATGTAATTTTAATGAGGGGAACATCAACAAAATTACATTTGTATAGTGCCTCTAACGTTGAGAGGACGTCCCAGTGCGATGAAAGAGGGGAAGAGTATGAAAAGCAGGGAGATTGGTCTTGGGTGGGATTTGAAGATAAAGGGTTTGAGGCAGAGGGATTGAGACTACGAGTTCCAGAGGTAAGGGAGCAGGTGAACTGCCTCACATGCTAACCTCAGAGTCCCAGCTTTGAATATTGCTCCAGAACCCACCCTCCTCTCCTGCCCACTCTGTGTCAAACAATCTGACTTTGCCATTTATTCCATTTGCCCTTTGTTACTACACCTCTCTACTGGGGGTGGGAGCTGCTCAGTGAGGAGAAGGGACCTGGCATGAACAGAATGCTAAGTGGGACCCATAATGGCACCTTTGTGTCCCGCAGTGATCAAAAATGTGGTTGTGTTGGGTTAAACCAAGGAGACAGTTGATAATCTGGCCTCTAAACGAGTGAGCCATTTTACGGTAAAACCAATTTAGGTTTCAAGTAGACAGAATTTGCTATACCTCGCAATGGTCTTTTGTTCTGATGCATCAAGGCTCTGGTTACTCATTTTAACTGCTGAGACTTTTCATTCAGAGTAGCACGGGGTCCAACTCCTTGTTCATCACTGACCGTCTAATCAGAGTCCTGCATTTATCTTTATATATCTTGGTTTATTGCCAGCTCAAGCTGGCTGTGTGGAATATAAAGTGGTCTCCCAGAGAGAGAATGAGATAGACAGAGATAATTCTGGGCTTTTCTAAGTAAAAACAGCTGTCACAGTACAATCAATGACCCCCCTTCCCCACCACACACAAGATTTCGAGCCAGGTGAAGGGACCATAGGCATGGTCGAAGATGGAGGTCTTCAGACATGACCTGAAGATAGGGAAGAAAGGGGCAAGGGGGAAGGGAAAGAGGAAGAGTGTTCCCGCGTTTTGGGGCATAGTGGCTGGAAACGGGACCTCCAATTATGGAACAAAGGCCATGAGGGACATGCAGGAGGCTGGAGCCAGTCAAGCGGAGGCAGTGGGTTGTGGGTTGGGGGCAAGCAAGTTGGAGAGGTAGGGAGGTGGCAGTGCATGAAGGGATTTGAACGAGAGTGAGAATTTTGAAATTGATCTGTTCGGTGATAGGGAGCCAGGGAAATCTGGATAGAACTGGTATGATGGGGGTACAGAGTTTAGTACGGGAAATTTTGTGCAATTACCCGTGAACTGTATAAAAGTCCCCTGATTAAATTAGTCATTCACTTCATGGCAGTTTGTGGCACATTGCTATATGCAAATTAGCTATTGTAATTACCCAAAACACAGTCATTTCACTTTGACAGTATATCATGTGAAGCGTTCTGATGCATCTTAAAAATGTGATCAGGTGCTATATCAACTGCAAGTACTCTTATAACACAAAACTGGGGAGCCCTGCATTATCAGAGATACCGTCTTCTGGATGAAACCTTAAACCCCTGTCTCATCGGTGCCTCTGTTTCATCTCGGCAAATGGTTTATCCTCCTGCCCCAGCCTGGTCACCTGAAGGGTACCCCACGGCTCCATCCTTGGCCCTCATCTTTTCCTTATCTATCTGCTCCCTCTGGCGATGTCATCCACAGACACGGGTTGAGCTTCCACATGTTTGCCGATGACATACAAATCGATTTTGCCTCCTCCAGTACCAATTCTAGGTCTTTCAGTTCTTTCATGTTCTTTTAGCTTGTCTGCCAGAGATCAGGGCAAACTTCCTGCAACTGAATGTGGACAAGAGCTCCTTTCAACATCTTCACTCCTCCTCTACCTAAGCTTTTCCTCACACTCACCAAACCAATCCACAATCTAGGTGTCCGGTTCAACCCCCAACTGTCCTTCAGGTACCTGTAGAACTTTGGTAAAGAGAAGGAAATCTCTCCTGATGTCCTGGATAACAATCCCCCAAACTAGCCACTCATTTCATCCCTGTTTGTGTGCAAATTCTTGGACAAAACACACTCTGCGTTTGCCTATAAAATACACAGTCGCTGCATTTACAGTATTTACGCGGTTATGGGGAGAGAGCTGGGGTGTGCGATTGAGTTGCTCTTTTCAAAGAGCCGGCACAGACTCGATGGACCGAATGGCCTCATTTTGTGCCGTAAGATTTTATGAAAATCTGTCATTCTCTTCATGGCTGTTTGCCCTGCACAACTTGGCTGTTTGTTACACAATGGACATTCACTAAAATTCACAGTAAATCGCCCTTCTTGCCCCACTATGGCTATCAGAATTATCATTCTCTTTGCTTCCTACTCTCTGGACCTCCATACTCTGACGTATCATCTCCCTCACATATTTCAAGGTTTGTCAAATTTAATCTGGGATACTTTTGTCCAGGACATCAGGAGAAACACCCCTCTTTTTCAATCATGCCACGGGCACCTGAACAGGCACAGAATCACAACATCGAAAAATGATAATAATCGTTGCATTTTGTAGAGTCCCATATAACATGCTGGAAGAATATCTCAGGATTTACTTTAAAATGGAGTGACTTTAGGCAAACATGACACCACAATTGCACACAGCAATGTCCCACAAACAGTCATGAAACAAGTGACCAATTTTATTTGGGGAGATTGTTGGTCAGGATACCAGAAGAAACTCCCTTATCTTTTTGAATAGTGCCATGGGATCTTAACATCCATTTGAACAGGCAGGCAGGGCCTCGGTTTCACGCCTTACCTGAAAGGCAGCACCTCTGGGAATGCAACACAGACCAGGTGCTGCATTGGAGTGACATCTTAGAAAACGTGAGCTCAATTCCCAATGTGGAATCTTCTGACTCCGAAATGAGAGAGCAACCACTGTACCAGACTGACACACAGATGCTTTCCACTCCCCCCAACTCCCACCCACAATGTAGATGCCAAGCAATGATTGTTTATGCACCTTGGGACACCTCCCAAGGTGCATAAACGAATAGTTCTGTATACTTGCAAATTCGTATTGTACTGTAAATCCTGTGAAATGCTTTGAGACATCCTCCTCACATGATAAGGCGTTTTATCAAATGCAAGGATTCTTGTGGGTGTGTGTGTTTTGCCTCTGCGTTAGTCAATGAATGAAATTAAGACCCTTGTGGGTGGGGGGTGGTATGTGTGCTAATCATCTTTCCCAAACTGAAGAGGAACCACCTGCAGTCTGTTCAAACGATCTCCTTTACAATTCCCAATGGTTTGTAATAGGTTGGGTCGCTCATAAAATGGTGGCTGGCCTGGAGATATTTTCTTCACTTTGTTTACTCAGAGTTCAGTGTTGGTAACTGATTTGAGGGAGGACATAAAGATGTCTGACATCTAATCCTGCAGCATGTAAATTCCACAAGGTGTGAGGCTGTTCATTTACAACTTGGTGAGTCTACTTTAGAGGCAGAGCCAAGTGCTAAATAACAGGGATGTGTTTTATACTGAAGCTATGTGTATTCTCCGTGTGAAAGCACGGAGAATACATAGCTCCGTTTAAAAGCAATTTATTGTTTCTGTGGTTATACGGTGCCCTTCGTGTAGGCCTGTGTTTTAGAACAGGGTGCAGAGGAGCAGAGGGGGGAGATTAAGAGAGTTGAGGGAGAAGAGGTATAGAGAGGAGGGGTGTAGAGAAGAAGGGGCAAGAAGACAGTGAGAGGAAGATTAGGTGAGGGGAGATAGAAAGAGGAGGGGGAGAAAGAGCACAGAAGGGGAGATTAGGAAAGGTGAGGAGAGAGAGGTTAGGTGTTTAGAGGTAGGTTTGAATCTTGATTCAAAGACCGATAAGAGGACGGAGTATAGAAAAGGCGGACATTACGGAGATTAGGGGTGTAGGCCAATAAACCCACACTGCCCATTTTCTTTTTATTCCCCTCCCCAGTTTCGCTGAAAAGTTTTATGAACACATTGTCCTGTCTGCATTGATTTGGGCTATTTGTCCCATTTATGGTGCTGTTAAACCAAGGCTCCATCTGTGCCTGTTCAACGAGGAAGTTAAAGGTTCCACGTTACAAACTTGAAAATGGAAGGTAGCATGGTGTCTAAGGCGCTTCTTTACCAAAGGCAAGGATTATTCTGATTATTAAACATTCTCTATCTCTAGTTTTAACCTTTGCTTAATCCTTTGTACTAATTTAGACGAATGGAGCAAAGCAGACAAACGACCGTGGAGAGCCGCTGGGCACTGTGATCAACCTCACCACAATGACAATGGGATAATTCAGTACTTTATTTCAGTAGATTTTAGGTGGTTGAATATTATGTAGAACATTTGGTCACAATGTTTTATGATTGACGTGAACATCATTGTTTGTACTATTATGTACTGATTGTGTTTTTGTCCAGGTTAATCTGAAACTAAATACAGTAATATGAAGCGCTCTGAGATGCTGTCAGGGGTGGAGGCCACTGTATTAATCCAAGTTGTTGTAATATATTTCTTAACAGATAAATGCATCATGGGGAATAATATAAGTGGCAGTTTCCAGCCGCTGATCCTGCAGATAGAATTTGGAATTTAATGATGAAATTCTGTCATCTCCCAAACCTGCCTTTCTGTGTGAAAACGTTCTAAGGTTTGTTCCTGTAATTCTGTGTGGCAGTAAAGTTTGAAAACTCATGGAGTTAACACATTTTGTGTAAAATATCTATGTAGTTGTAAATTGCTTTTTAGTAGCAACAGCAATTTAATCACAATTTCATTTGCAGTTTATCGATAATTGGAATAAAGTGGCATGAAGTTTTTTTTCCCATCAGTTAAATATTCTTCATTTGTAATATGTTTATTAAGTTACAAGTGGGCACCTACGCAAAACTATTTAACAAGAATGTTGACACAATCTGTGGGCAAGTCTGAGCACGAAAAATCTGAGACATGCTATAAATACACTTGGCTGATGAGTATTTTACCCCAGGAATATTTTTTTTAAATGTTGAGATCAGAATTTATTTGCTGTTTTGAAGAAAGGTTGAAGTTTTAACAGAATAAATACATGCTAGCTTGAGTTCTTTACCCAGAGGGGAATTAAGGATTGGAATGGGTTGCCAGGAAGGATGGTTGAAGTTGATTCTAGGACTAATTTAAAAAGTGGCTTGTTGCTGTGACTGGGTACAGCAAATAGAGTATTACACCACACCTTCCAGCACCCTCCAGCCTCCCCAATCCCGACCCCCTGCTCAGGTCCAAATCCCTGACTTTCCAGCACCTTGGGATGTTCTCCTGACGTGAAAGGCCCTATACAAATATAATTTTATATTGTATTATACAGAAAACGGGGAAAGCGCAGGGAATTGGGATTAGGATGGATGGCTTCAATTGGAGGAGCGAACACGGATACATTTACAATAAGTGCAACAACCTGCTGTCAGGCAGATGGACTGAGACACAGAATAGGGTGTAACCAGGGCTCACGTACCTGTCTTGTGTGTAAATTAAGTCACATGTTCTTGTCATGCATATACCTGGGGTCACATGAACCTACCCTGTGTATACCAGGGTTTTGTGTACACATCTTCTGTGTAACTGGGGTTCAAAAGCCGCTCAAGACAATCTGCTGTCTTTAGCAAAACAACGCCTTTACAAGATCAATAGTTTTAGCTTTAACTTAAGAGAACTGAACACAGGCGTTAGCATAGGAACTCGTCGCACCCCCACTTGTTGTAATTTTGCTAGTTGAAAGCATTGGACAAAAATTGCATCTTCCAAAAATCTGCTGCAGAGGACAGTTGTCTTATTTGCTATAGGCAGAGGGGGCCTTGCTGGAGTCGTGTGGACCTGTGATGTTGGTGATGAACTTGCCTTGCAGAGCAGAGGCTGATCATGTTGTGCCACCTTGTGGCTCCTTGTGAAATAACCACAAAACCATCCCAAAACATATTTTGTCTGTTTAGCAAGTTAACAGAGTCTCTGGAGCATAATAATAATAATAATAATAAGCCTTGCATTTGGTATAGCGCAGAATATACTGTAAAATGAATTGACTGTATATTTGTGGGTGAAATGTGGCAGTCAATTGCGCACAGCAGTATCCCACAGACACTCGTGGATTGAAATGAACAATTTCATATTGTTTTTTTCCAAGTGATTATTATCAGGTGTGTGGAGTAAGGAAACTTGGGAGTAATTGAATTGAATCCAGGTCTCTCACTTGCAACACAAGTGCTCTAACCACTAAGTGGCAGGACTCCACATGAGTTCTAAAAGGGTTTTTCATTAATCCCACTAAGAAGCTCATTATATTCTCCTTGGATTCTTCCCTGTTGCTATTGAGAGCAGGAATTCTCTTGACTCAGCTCCTTTTAACCCTGCAAACCCAAGCCATAACAGGTAGGGTGGTCTGAGCTAGACAAGAAGCAGAAAGTTAACCAGACAGTGCTCTCAGTAGCAAGCAATATCTGTTTAGCTGGTTTAACCCCATCAGTTACCCCAATGTACACACTGAAGTCTCCAAACCTTGGCTCTTCCCAACATGAGTTTTATACTAGTTCTGACGAAGGGTTGTAGACCCAAAACGTTGACTCATTTTCCTTTCTCCATGGATGCTGCCTGACCTGCTGAGTTTCCCCAGCAACTTCTGTTTTTGTTTGAGTTTAATACTTCTGGGATCCAATAAGCAAGGCAGAGTTCCTCCAGGGAGAGAGTCTACATTTCTATTCAAATTCACAGGAATTTCCATGTCTGGTTTGAATGCTCTTCAGCATGGCAACTTTACATTTATACAGTGCTTTTCATGTTAACAAGAGCTTCCCTTAGTCGACAAGGGACTTTGAGCTGGTTATATGCTGGGGGGTGGGGGGAGGAGGGAGGGGGGGGCTGATAAAATAAAAGAACCAGATGTTGTACAGCACCTTGTGTTGAAACATCTTAGAGATGTACTTGCTGTGAATTGCAGCAGATATTTGTCGGCAAACTATTATTGCACACAGATGTCCAACAAACAGCTGTGAAGTGAGTTACCAGTTTTATTTGGGGGATTGTTGGCTAGGACAGCTAGAGGGAGAAACTCCCTTCTCTTTTCCAATAGAGCCGTGGGATCTTAAACGTCCGCCTGAACAAACACTGGTTTATGATTTACTCGGTTTATGTTTCAACCGAAGGACAAAGCCTCCAGCAAACCAAGCAAAATAACCGTGTGTTTTGTGGGCTAATGCTCCAGCCAACTTGCGTGTCTGCGCCTCCTACTTTTACAAATATTTCCATATTGATTATTAATCCCAATTCTTATCTCTCCCTCTCATATCATTTTACTGCTCTGGTGTTTAGCCAATTCTACTGTGGACTTTTCTATTGATCCAGACTTGCCTGTGGGAGTGAATTCTAAACCCCGACAAGCTCTGAGTGAAGTAATTTCTCCTCACCTCTCCCCAGATATTTCTGCTAATATTTCTGTATGCCCTTTTCACCAACCAAACAACACAAGAGTTCGCTCTCTTACTCTACCAGAACCATTCAGAATCTGAAAGACATGGCTTGAGAAGGCAAAATTGAGTTTGTATATGATTCAGTCTGTGAATTGGGTAATGCATGTGATTTATGGTAATGTGCAAAGCAACAACATTACATTTGTATAGTGCCTTTCACGTTGGGAGAATGTCCAAAGGTGCTGGATAATCAATGTTTCTGAGGTCCGGGTCGGGGAGGGTGGAGTGAGAGGAGGGCATTTGAGGTGACTGATGGGATTGGGTGTAGCAAAGGGTCAGGAATAGGAGCATTTTGGGGAAGCAGCTTGGGTCGGTTACAGCAGCCAAAGTGCGCACTCTGTGCCTGGGAGCAGATGGAGGGGGTCAGCGAGGCATGATTAGCCCGCTGGGCTGGTGAGGGGGGCAATGAAACAAGGCAAAAAGGCCGGTTCCCAGAAGTGCAACTGACATTAAAAAATATGAGACCTGTGATCGAATCCAAGCAGATCAGGGCAAAATTGATTCATTTCAATCGAAGACTGTTTGTGGGACACTGCTGTGTGCAATTGGCTACCACATTTTGCCCACAAATATACAGTCAATTCACTTTACAATATATTCTGTGAAGCGCTTTGAGACATTGATGAGATGTGAAAAGCACTATATCAAATGCAAGGATTATTATTATTAATACGAGTCTGAAGCACTGAAGCCAATCGTTGTATCAACATTACATTCCTACACACAAATATCTGTATACCTCATGCCTTAATTAATTTGACACATGCTGAGTGTTTGAAACGGCAAGATATCAACAAGCTGTGAATCATCAACCAGTAAATGCAAATAGATTTCATATTTAATCATCAGAAACGTACAGGACTATAGATTCCCTAGTCAGGCCTGCCCAGCACACACACACACACACACTCCTCATCTCTGTTCCTTCCCTTTCCATCAGCACAAATCAAACTGATTTGCCTATTTGAACTTGGAGTCTAAAATCCAACTTGGGCAAATAGATCACGGGCTAAGCTTGTGGAAATACTGAAAACACACAGATTGGCTGTTAACTACATCATCATCAATAATTGAGCGAGTGGGACTTGTGAGCTGAGGGTGGGGGTTGATGGGAAGAAGTAAATAGGATCTACTTGCTGAACAAGTAACAGGAAAGCTTGCCAGGCATTGACGTCAATGGCTAGCTGTGTGGTTTTAGCTGGTTTGACTCCCAGTTACCCCACACTCTCTCTCTCTCTGGTCCTCAGGCCTTGTTTCTTGCCAACCTGTGCCAAATACTCTCTAGAATTAGGTAAGCAGGGTGCATCTCTCCAGGGAGACTGGCCCACACTCCATTCCAGACAATCGGAAACAATTACAAATGTGGAATTCTCAGCCTGGCGTGGGTTTCTGCAGATATCAGACACATTCGCGCCTGACCAAAATGAAACCAATGTTCGAACCGTCAAAGCAACATTCCCGAGAGTCCAATCCATGCTCATTTTCCTAGTGGTTTATATTTTTGCTCGTGGAACATTTTGAATTCACTGGGCTGCCCTTTCACATCAGCCACAAGCTTATAAAATCTTAGATTCAATACTCCCGCCCCCACCCCCCCCGCCCCCCGCACACACACACACTTGTGTCCACATGCTAAACCTGGCTAACCCTGCCAGGCCACTTCAGGCAATTTACAGATGGGCTATTCCATCTCCACCAAGTTAGTACTTGACGGGTGCTGGAGGTGGCTAGATGGCTTGGAAGCTGATGGAGGTTTGGGTGTCTTCGTGGTTGCATTCTGCACAGGTTGGGTGCTCTTCACTCTGCCATCTGATGTGAACGGCTGCTCTCTCTCTCTGCGGTCAGTGAGCAAAGAACCTGGGACTGTCGCTGTCATGTCCTCACCATCTGACCCGGGTAACTGCACTTCCTTCCAGCGTCTGGCTCCTGATATTGTGTTGTACTGATACACATTACCTGTGACTTCAATAATAATATTATAACCTCGTCTCTGAGCCAGAAGGCTGTGGGTTCAAGCTCCAGGCCAGGGAATTTGAACTCACAGTCCAGGCTGACATAGCAGTGCAATGTTGGTAGGAAGCACTGCATTGTTAGAGGTGCTGTCCTTCAAATACATTTTCAAACCAAATACGTTTTTAAACCACAGTCCCCTCTATGCCTGTTCAAGTAGCCACAAGTGGGCCCTCTTGGAAAAGAGAAGATAATTTCTTTCTCCTAATGTCTTGGTCAACAATCTACCCCCCACCCCCTAGATAACATTGTGGCTGATGTGGGACATTGCTGCGTGCATATTGGCTGTGTGCTCTCTAATAAAACATAGTCACTACACTTCACTGTAAAGCACTTTGAGCTGATCTCCTGATGAGAAAAGCACTGTATCCTGTGTAAGGATTATTATTGCCAGGACCGACATGATGGGCCAAATGGCCTCCTACTGTATAATTCTACAATGATTCTATTATTCCAGGATTCATTAGGTGTGAGTGCTTCACACTTGGGGGAATGTTGGCCAGGATACTAGGAAAAACTTCTCTTTTCTAACAACACTGGGAGACTTATAATGCCCACAGAGGGGACATCAGTTTAACATATTGTTTAAAGGACGGTATCTCTGACAAACAACAAAACTAAATTACATTTGTATAAAGCCTTTCATGTCGAGAGGACATCCCAACAATCAGTGCTGCCAAGCATTGCAGTCTTGTGTCAGCCTGGATTGACAGTCTCAGGGACACTGCGCTTACAGGGAGGTTTAATTTATGATCCTTCACTGAGCACTTATTGTCCCAACCTGAGGAGGGGCTGAGTGCAACTTCTAGATGCTTGATGACTGACCCACAGATCCTCTGAATGATGGGGAGCCAGTGGAATCAGGCAAGAATGGGGCTGATGGGGTCACGGAGCTTGGTACGGAAGAGGACACGGGCTACAGAATTCCACAGAAAGAAGAGTTGGGAAGGCCGACAAGCAAACCATTGGCGTTATCGAACCTTGATGTGATGAAGGCATGAGAGTTTCAGCGGCCTGAGGGGTGAGGTAGTGGCAGAGAGGGCAATGTTACGCAGTTGAGGGAAGACAGGGTAGACTTAGCTATGACTTGGATGTGGGGGAGGAAAGACAGTTGAGGATCGAATAAGACACCTAGGTTCCTGACTGGCTTGGTGAGGTGGAATGTGAAACCATGGAGGTTGATGCTGCCAATTTCTGAGGTGTGAGGGTGATAGAGATGGATGGTTGATGGGTTAATACTTGCGAAATGTAATGTAGAGCACATGAGCTCTGAGGTATCTCCCCCTACCTGGATCCAGAGCTTCTCCGTCAAAAATGGTGGTGAATTTGGTCATTTCCTAGAGAGTGAATGGCAGATGATCTCAGCTTTAATGCCCATGTTCGCAACCTCACATCTACTCCATTTAGTCCATGATGCCACTTACTCCCTCTCCACCTTCTCTGCCCCACTTAACATCAAATAATGTACTAATAATTCTTGCATTTGATATTGCGCAGCACTTCTCAAAATGCTTCAGAGGATTTACTATAAAGCGCAGTAACTGTATATTTTGTGGGCGAAAGCTGCAGTCAATTTGCAAACAGCAACATTCCACAAACAGCCATGAAGTGAGAGACCAATTTTATCCGGGGGATTATTGGCCAGGACACTGGGAGAGAGAATCTCCCTTTTCTTTTCCAATAGCATCACAGGATTTTTAATGACCACTTAATGTCTGTAAATTGATGATATTATGCTTGGTAATCTCACTTAGTGTATCCTAGCAATAATAGTGTGGCTGCAGCCACCCACCTCATCTCAGCTAGATTCCATGGGAGAGAGAGACTTTGTTGCAAAGAAAGAACCAGCATAGACTGGGCATGAATGATTTCAATGAAACCATAACTGTGGACACCTGGTTGGTAGCTGGAGCAGGCACAGTAGCTCGGAGACACAGAAAGGAGAGAGGAAGACACTGAGGCAGGAGAAGGAAGGCAGATTGACATACAAAAAAGTGGTCAACATTCCCTCACTGAGGATCACCTTTGAATCCCAACTACACATCATACGTATTATATGATAACAACTTATCAATATCACTTCCACACTTCTTGTATTAAAACTTGAATGGCAATGTGCTGGTCAGCCTCTTACATTACATTTGTGAAGAACTCATAAACTTACACGTCTCATTGAGGAAGAAATCTCCAGCATTATCAAACTAACCTATATCAAATGCAAGGATTATTTCTTATTAATTAATTAACTCATCTGAACAACAGCACCTACGCACCCACCCTGCACTGCTATGTAACCGCAAGTTGTTGTTGTTGAGTGTCAGGTTAGATTGTGAACTCAACGCCTCAGCATGTGGCTTCCAAACATGCCAGGCCACCACACCATTGGGAAGTAATACCCTGCAGTTCTATCCTAGCTCACGCCCACCCATATACCCTTCCATAGACCATGCATGCTTTTCCTAAGCCTTTTGCACAGTTCCCTCCCTTTGAGAATCAGTCCTCAATAAACCTACCCTTGACCTCTCCAAATGCTCCATCTCTAACTTACTATCTGTTCCTCCACCTCATTGAGAATTTGGCAGTTTTATTATATTACCATTCTCCAAAATGTACTGACATTCTCTCAGACATTCTCACACTGTAACACGCTCGCTCATTCACTCGCTCGCTCACACTCTCCCACTATTCCCTCTCTTTCATGCACTCTTCTATCTCTCACATTCCACAATGAATCTTACCACAACCACATCCTGTTGCCTCTTCTTCTGTTCTGCAGTTGAGAAATGAACAACTCAGTTATTTGTTTATGGTTGGGAGAACAGTGAAGCTCAGTAAATGCCGCTCAGAACACAGGTGCACTCACCTAGTCTCTCCACACTGAAAAACAAGGAAAGAACAGAACAAAATGAGAAAGAGAAAACTGAAACAATGGTTCGAGATTCGGTCAAGAACGGTTAAGAGATTCATTGCAATTTCGTTGAGGTGTACCTTTTTGGAGGTCAGCTGGGTGTCTGGCACCTGTGGAAATCCATCACTATGCTTAAGAGTATCCAAATCAAACGAAGAGTTCTGTCCTACCTACACATGGAAATTCCACTG
The DNA here is from genome assembly GCA_035084275.1 of Hydrolagus colliei. NCBI lineage: Eukaryota > Metazoa > Chordata > Chondrichthyes > Chimaeriformes > Chimaeridae > Hydrolagus > Hydrolagus colliei. The sequence goes on from CM068746.1 coordinate 34,214,473, forward strand.
ATCAGAATGGAATGTGCTCTCTCTCCCTGGAGAGTTCTGTTTACCTGATTCCAGAGATTTTTAGACAAATTAGGCAAAGTAGGGAGAAAGCCTGGGGAGAGAGTGTGAATTCCATTCCAGACAGAGTTCCTGCAGGTATATCTGACTCAGTGAACCAATTGACCCATTGTATTGTAGAGTTGTGTCGTTTCCAATTTCCCTGAAGCAGGAATATGGCCAAAGGAGATTGTCAGCATCCATCAGGCGCTGGGGTGGGAGCGGACCTACCAACTTGCCAGGAGACTTGCACAGCCCATAGTTCTACTCAGTCTTAGCCTGTGACATGTTGGACCTTTCAATTAGAGTGGCATAGAATTGTGAAAAATCAGCTGGAAGCTCTCAATTTGGTCACATGTGGAACTGTTGTTTGGAGACTCTTAAGCAAAGTGATTTTTGTGTGAGTGTGTGTATATGTATTATTTGATCACCAGCTGATCCTGATGATAGTTTTTTGTGTATATCAGACACCGGCTGTTCATGGAGACAGATTTCCACGTGTGTCAGACACTGGCTGAACCCAAACCATCCATCAGTGTATCTGAGGTTTTATCAGTGTGTGATGTAGTGAACACTGTAACGTACAGCATTTCTTTCTTTGGTTTCTTGGGCAAAGAGCGGATGTATTTGACCAGGCGGCACATCAGCATTCCTAGCCATCCGAGGAGTAACAGGCCACCAATGGTGACAAGGAACGGAATGTACCAGGCATCTTCCACATAGGTATTCTGTGAGATCCAGACATACGTTATACTGTCCTGTAATGATAATAATAATACTATAAGGAATACAGTATAATACAGTCTCTTGATGACCTGCCCGAGAATCCTCCATATAAACATTTTCATCAGCTTCATGGCTGTTTCTGCCGCATTCGATCGCAAAACATTACACTTCATAGTATATCTTGTGAAGTGCTTCACAATACCTTCTCAAATGTGCAAGGTGTTGTATCAAATGTAAGGGTTCAGTTGTATTATTATTGGGGACAACTTCTATCATGTTGAAGTGTCTCATAGATAATTACTGTTGAGTCTAGTGACTGTGCAGGTCATTAGTAGGTGGCAATATCTCAGCAACCCCTGTAACTGTGATAATGGATTCATAAAGGCACAGACCAAAATATTTCGCTCATTGAGTCTATGCTCCCTTCAGACCTGTGAGGTTGGCATTGAGATATGCAGGGTGAGTGCGCATCTCCTGGGAGTGAGTGCGCATTTCGTTCCATTCACAGGGAAATTTTCATGCATAGACACATGTGGAACTCTCAGTCTCGGTATCACTCTCAGCCTTCAGCAACAAAACTTTCTTTTATATAGCACCCTTCTGGAGGAGTAGTATCTCAGAGTGCTCACACAGGGATGGGGGAACATATTTATAGAATAAGCTGTGCAACGCTGGAATGCACTGCACTCACTGTTGTGCTGGTTTCTTGAGTGGTGGTTGTGGGGACGATAACCTTGACGTTTATGGTCGCTGTCCCAGTTTGCACAAGCTTTCTGTCTTCGCTCCCAGTCAGCAGGTTGTCATCAGTGATATGAAGTGTGAGCTCGTAGTTTGTGGCCGTGTCAATGCCCCTGACATACTGGAAAGCGACTGCAAGAACGAGCTGGGTAAGGTTGGAGCCAGCGCTGGGTGAGAGTTTGAAATGATTGTTCCTATTACCTGACCCACAAAGACAGATACCAGAAGATTACAGCAAGAAACTGCATGTGCACAGTGATTTTCACCTGAGGTGAAGTCTCAGAGTCTCAAAGACGCAGGGGAGATGGGTGAGGTAGACAATCCGCACAGCCATGGGTGTGGGTTTTCATGTGGGATATTCGTATATGCGTGAGACAGATAGGAAGTAGAAGGGTATAGAGCAGTCATTGCTGGAAGCTCGGCCACCGATAGAGAGGGCAGGGGCCATGCAATGAGCCCCAAGTTAGCCAAGCAGAGTGAATGAGCGGAGGGATGGGGTTACCGATCACAGATAGAGATGTTTGGGCATGAAGGCATTTCTGGGTTATCTCACTCCGATCTCTTTGCCTCTGTCCCTCTCATCTCTCTTTCTCTGATATTCCTCTCTCATCTCTCTTTCTCTGATCTCTCTGTCTGGTCTCTCTGTCTCTATGTTCAGGACAGTGCTGTGCAGTGTGACTGAGTTAACCATGTTAATGGGGAGTGACTGAAGTACCGGAGGTGATGAAGTAACGGAAAGCCTGAGGGGCAGAGTCTGGGTCTGTACAGGACAGGCGGAAACCTGCAATGTTTGTGCCGACGGCTGCGGCCACTGAGACTGTCAGCTGCTGAAAGCTGGGGAGGCAGACAGGAGGCTCGTCATTGGCTGGGAGGATATTCACTGTGACCTGGAACAGAAGGGCATCCAGTTATAATCAACAGTAACAATCCTCGGCTTTCATCCTGATCAGTCACGTCTGAACCTCTCGGAGCACTTCATGATGTATCACTGTCAAGTGCAGTGACTGTAACTGTGTTTGTGGACAAATAAGACAACTAATTTGCGCACTGCAGTGTCCCATAAACAGCCATGAAGTAAAGGATCAATTTTAATCGAGGGAATCGACAGCCAATGGGAGAGAGAAACTCCCTTCTCTTTTGCGATAACTTCATGAGATCTTTAATGTCCACCTGAATGGGACAGTCTCATCTGAAGGACGGCATCTCCAATAATGCAGCTCATACCCCAGCACTGCGCTGGAGTGTCAGTCAAGAGTGTGAGATTGATCCAGGTTAACACATTATTTGGAATATGAATAAGGGGGAAGCTTATCCCATTAGATGGATTCCGAGTGTCACTCCCTACTCTGATAACACATTAAGTTGGAAGGCATTCCTGTGAGTCATCGCAACAGAATTTGGGGTAGCTTAATACAACAAATCCTTTCAGAAATCATGCGAAAGGAATCCATTTTGGAATGGGAAACTGTGTAAGACTGTATGAGTGTCAGAAGCCCTTTACTGTTGCGGTGCCTGTTTGCCCTTTCTCCGGGCCTCCATCCACAGCTCGCACAGTCAGCACGTAGTCTTTCTTTGTCTCATAGTCCGGCTTTGCCACCAGCTGAAGATTCCCTGAGGACGGGCTGATCCTGAACAGCTGCCTGTATCCCTGTGTCCTGCCTCTTCCCACCAGAGAGTACGTGAGGGCAGCTGCCGGCCGGTCTCTGTCCTCGGCAGAAACTCTTCCGATCACCGTTCCACCTGGAAAAGTCAGTGAGGCCGAGAGGCCAGGTGAGACTGAGAGATAGAGCGAGACAGGGAGATGGACGAAGCAGAGAGACAGAGCGAGATGGAGACAATTCTGGGCAGAGCGAGACAGAGACGCTGGGGTAATTGTTCAAGAGACAGACACAGAAACCTCCTATCCTGTGCCTGTCCCCCTTCTCGTGTCCATCGCTGTGTAAGATTGGCTGGCCCGTACAAAATGCAGTCACTCCACTTCAAAGTATATCCTGTGACGCTCTTTGGGACGTGCTCCCATTATGAAAGGCGCAATGCTAAATGTAAGGATTATTAATTTTATTGAACCACAGTTGTAAGGGTAAAGGTAGGTAGAAATAACTACTCAGTCTCTGGTTACTTACTTGTTGCAATCTCGGAAACATTGAAAGCATAAGACTTCCGGGTGAAGTTTGGAGTGAACTCATTCACCGGCAGGATTGTGACATACACATTCACGGTGACTGGTGAGGAGATAATCAGACACAAGCAGAGTCAGCAAGATTGCAGCTGACAGTGATTCTCACCCACAACTCATCACGTGAGACATTAAACCGAGCTCTCGTCTGTGCTTGTTCAGATGCGTATTAAAAATCCTGCGGCACCATTGAAAAAGAGAAGCGAGTTTCTCTCTCCTGGTATGCTGGCCAAAAATCTCCCAGATAAAATTGATCTCTCCCTACCTTTCCTCACTCCACAATCCACCATCTGGTGCCTCCGCTTGACTGGTGTCAGTTTCCTGCTCGTCCCTCACACCCTCTGCTCCATCATTGGAGATCATGCTTTCAGTCACTACGCGCAAAGCTCTGGAACACTCTCCCTCAATCCTTTCACCTTGCGCTCTCTTTCCCCCTTTTTTAAGTTCCACCTGAAAACATTTCTTTTTGACCATATCTAAGGTCACCTCACCCAACCGGCTTCACGCGGGGGGTGAAGTGATGTCAGTTTCTGCCATTGTTAAGCGCTCTGAGACTCTACCCTGCTTGAAAGGTGCTGCAAATTGTTGTTGTAGAATTCTATGAATTCATCACAGTGTGCAAATTGGCTACCTCATTTGCCTCCAAAATAGTTATTTCACTTTATTGTATGTCCTGTGAAGAGCTTTGAGACGCAGCGCGTTGGGATGTCCTCCCGACATGAAAGGCGCTCGCAATACAAGTTTAATTTTAATGTTGTTATTTCAATGTTACTGATGCTGTGTCTAATTATGATTTTTTTTCAGTTTTTAACCTAAAGCATTTTTACCAATCTCTACCAAAATGCCTTTTATTTTGACGTTTCAATCCCGTGTATTACTTGCGCATGAACAACCCTTTTTGAGCAGAACATTTCTAGGTGTTTAAGTGTCAGCCTGGCTCTCTCCTCTGAGTCAGCAGGTTGTGGGTGGCTTAGGAGACTTTGAGCTCACAGTCTAGGCTGATCCTCCAGTGCAGCGCTGAGGGGAGCGCCCATTGTCACAGATGCTATCCTTCACATGAGACATTAAACATTTTAGATGTTCTGAGTTGATTAACCAGTGAAGTTGACTAAAATTTGCCTCACATTTCTTCCCCCACCCACCCTCTTCCCCCTGCTTCTACTTACCCTGGTGATAGGGGGCTGTACTGTCAGTCACAATCATCAACATCTCATACACAGCTTCACCATCAAAGTTAGTTGGGTCTTCAAAGTCGAGATTCCCAATTACCTTCAGAGCAGATGGAGAGAATACACTTCATGAATATGCATGCTTTCACCAGTTCCAGGTTTGACAATGCTAACTCCCTAACCACCTGACTTCCCAACTCTTCCCTCCATAAGCTTCAGATCATCTAGAACTTGGCACTCGTGTCCTCTCACACATGAGCCAATCACCCCAATCTTCACCCAGCTCCACCAGCTCCCTATCTCCCAGTGTATGGAGTTCAAGATCCTTGTTCTCACTTTTAAAGCCCTCCATAGTCTTGCCTCACTAAACCTCTGCAATCTGCTATAACCTTTCCAACCTGCCCGCTCCCTCCACTCCCTCCACAGCAGGCACTGACCTGCTTTAGGTACCTACCCCTACTAAGACACTACCTTCTCCGCCATTAGTGGTCAGGCATTTAGCATTTCTGCCCCCACTTTCTGGAACTCCTTCCCAGAGCTCCTCCACTTTGCCCTTCCCTTGCCTCCTTCAAGGCCTGTCTCAAACTTTCCTCTGGAATGCCTTTGATAAATTTTCCTGCCCTCAACCCCATCTAAGTCCAAATGAAGGCTCGGATGCAATCCCTTGATTGTCCAGTGTTTTGGGACATCCACCCAATGTGAAATGTATATAAATGTGATGTGTTGTTATTAAGAGGCGATAATTCTGATGTGAGGACAGATCAACAACTAAACCAGCATAGTTCATCATCATGGTTGAGCTGAAATCTACAGGGGTAAACTAATGCTCCTCGGCCAGCAGAGTGAGTTTCCCTTTGCCTCACACACTCTCTGGTCAAACATGAATTAAAGTTACGTACCACAATGGTCCTGGGATCCATTGGGTTCAGATCAAATCTCTGCCCTGCCCCAGCAAATGGCCTCAGGGTGAAGTTGAGGTGACTGTTGGTGGGGTCGTCATCCTGACAGATTAGAGAGGCAACCTGAGACCCTTTGCTGGCCGTCTCCATGATCTGCACACTGAGCACACAGTTATTATGATAATCCTTGCATTTTTAGATGTCTGAAACGCTTCACAGGATATACTGTAAAATGCAATGACTGTATTTTGTGATCAAAACAGAAGTTATTTCCCGACAGACACAGTGAATCCAGCATGCGCACAGTGAGGGAGTGGGGTTGAGGTTGACGTAGAGTTTTTCTTTATTCAGACTAGTGTCAGACACATACGGAAACCCATCATTACGCTTAAGAGTGCTGTATCCAAACTGGACTGAGGAACTATAATCCCAAGGAGATAGGGTGCGGATTCAATACATTTTGTGCTTTGCCTGCAGTGTCAGTACCTGAGCGTGTGTGGGTTACAGAATGGGTGCTTGTTGTTAATATCCTTTATGAGGACGGTTACGGTGCTCGAGACCGAGTGCCCTCCACTGGGGCTGTCTGTGACCGTGATTTGCAGCTGTTGCTTTGTGGTGTTTCTCAGTGAGATGCTCCCTGTGTCCAAGGTCTGTGCCACCTGAACTTGACCTGTGGCTGCAATCCAGAGAGAGACAGAGTGTCACTCACTTACACTCCTGCACAAGAGCACCCCAGAGATCACGGGCATTTCATCCCATCTTTCCTGAATGGGCCCACCCAGTTTATGCAACTCTTGTATGTTTATAATAATGTAATAATGATCCTTGCATTTGGGGTCGTCCCTCATCTTACTGTTGTGACACCTCAAAGCACTTCACAGGTATTTACTGTGCAGTCAAGCCTAAGTGCCTTGGACCCTCCTACTCCACCATCAGTGGGTGTGCTTTCAGCCACTACACCCTGACCCTCTGGGATTCCCTGCTTCAATCTGTACTCTTCGCTCTCTTCTTCTCGCTTTTCATTTTGCATTGAAGACTTCCTCTTCGACGGCACCTATAGTTACCTCCCATCTTCACCTAGCACTGTGTTAAACTACGTTATTGTTCAGTGCTACCACTATTCAATAGCACGAATGCAAGCTATTGTTGTGTGTGACTGTCTAAGTGTATCCAAGCACTTCATGTTATTGTATTCACATACCTGAATTAATCGTGAAATAGGGGTTTTGGGGTTTGAGGTGATAGGTTAGATTGTCGTCGTCCAAGTCCTCAGCTGTCACTGTTATGATCACTGTACCAGGGGCCAGGACCTCAAAAATCTCAATCGATGTTATAAGCCTGGATAATGGGAAACTCACACTTATACTGAGTCTTTCACATAGGATGAGTATCACAAAGCGCTTCACAAAGTCAAAGGATCGGTCTGGATGAAGAATGCCCTTTTGGCTCATCTTCTCTCATCCCTCCAGAAAACCCATCCTAAGCTAATTTGTTTTAACACTGGGGATCATCCTCATTGCTCCACTCTGCACTGCCTCCGGGGTCTGGGCAACCTCTTACATTGCAGTGACCTGAACTGTATGTAGTATTCAAGGTGTGGTTTGATTGTACAGGCCTGAGTATGAGGTCTGAGGATCTAAACTCAACTGATTTAGCAACCCAGGGTCCTTTTCACCATGTTTAATGCTTCAAAATAGCTTGTACTGGGTGACCAAAAAAATCATGATATCATTACCATTACAATGTCTAATGCGCCTTAAGGAAATAATAGGCTAATAGATACTAGACTTTTCATACTTATTTTGCCCACAAAACATACAATCAACATATACAGCTTCTTGAAAAAATCACTTTGCAGTATATTCTGTAAAGCGCCTTGAGACCTCTTAAACACGTAATAAGGCGCTATTTCAAATGCAAGAATTATTATTATTGTTATTATTATGTCGTGCCTCTCACGTAGGATTCCAAGCCCTGGCATCCACAAATTAAGACATCCCATACCATCTTCCAGCAATTGTCACCCTGTCCAGAGCCTCACAGAATTTCCTTATCAGCTACTCGATGGATATCTGCCTTCAGCATGTTGGGAAGACCTTTACAAAATAGCTTGGGACATGCTAGCCACCTTGATGTTGATATCAATGTTACCAATCCCTGACTCAGCGCGAGCAACTTAATCTAGGTCCTCGTGTGAGGGACAAACAGACTTGGCTGCTGTGAAGCCGACTCCATCTCTCGTGTACTCAGCGACAGATTAGTGTACAATACACTGTTAATACATTCTACAGTAAAATCCTGTGGAGTGCTTGAGATGTTATAGGTGCTGTTTCGAGTACTATTAATATTATTATATTCTGAACAATCAATGAGCTGCCAGCAATTACGTCAAGTCAGGAAGCACCGTGTCCACTTACTGTGTGAATGTCGGGCTGTTGTCATTGAGGTTTAATATGTTCACCATCAGAATCCCAGTGATGAGGTGATTACCTGTGTCCTTCACTGTCACTGCAACAGTAAAGCTGTAAAAAAACAGCAGTCACTCACAATGTTAAGCACCCGACTGTGGAACAGTTTGCATACTATAGAACTGAATAAAAAGGGTACCTGTGTGGGTGTGTCTCATAATCAAATATTTGAGCTGCAATAATAATCCCAGATTGTCCGCTGGGTTGAGCAGTGAAGAGTGTCGAGTTCACTGCAAACTGCAGTTCAAAAGAGACTTTGTTATATACTGTAATCAAACAGTTTCCCTGACTCCTTCGCTTAAAAAAAATCCTCTATGTAACTTCCACATGCCTCTGGCCCCCTTCTCTGAAACCTCCTGCATTCCTGCTCCTCTACCCACTCCCCTCACACAGCCCAACCCACCACCCTGCCATTTCAGACGTGTTTCACCTCCCCTGTCCAGCCTCTCCCAAAATCCTGGACTTGTGCACATCCATCGAAATCTCTCCATCTTACCCTCTGCACTTTTAAACCCCTTTTCCAAAGCTACCTTGGCCACCTCCCTCCACCCTCTCTGTAAAGCCCACTGAGATGCTTAACTCTTTGAACTTCACGCATAGGATAGTGAGATTGTGGAACTGACTGCCTGAAGTGTTGATTGAGTCAGATAGTGCAGATGCATTCAAGAGGAAAGTAGACCTTCATTTGAGGGAGAAAGGAAGAAAATTGTGGAATATAAACACCAGCCTAGTGGCCTATTTCTCTGCTGTCCAGTCTTCACAAAGGTTCATAGTGTTGAAATGCGCAGCTCCATGGGGTGAAGTGAAAATGGAGTGATTATCAGTTGTCTTGGCTTCATCAATTAACATCCACTAGTCTGGCCTGCGTCTTTCACTTGCATTAGTGCACAGGTCACACTAGGAAGCTTTGCATTTATCTCAGGTCACCACCCGCACACAAAACACATGCACTTGTCTTTGACCATGAGGATTTCCTTATTTAACGCCAATATCACCTATCACCACCAGGTGGGGTTTTGTTCTACAAATAACACCACTTTATACTAAATCTTTGAGATGCCCTCCTGACATGAAAGTATAATAATAATCCTTATATTTGTTGTAGCTCCTTTCATGCTGGGAGGTCATCTCAATTTGCTTCACGGAAGTGATTGTGCCAAGGATGTGTTTTTGCATCAAATACAAGGATTATTATTATTAATGTTTCCTCAGGAGATTGATGGTCTGAAAATTGCAGTTTGCCCTTTGGGAATGCAGAAATCCACTCAGTGGTCATACTTGGACTTCAGTCTAGGAGTAGGCTCGATTTGGGGGTGAGGGGTGGGTTTTGCTTTAAGATATTTGACATGGATGTAAAAATAGGGGCTGTTACCCTGTCTGAGGCACTTACTAAGAAGTTCTCGTATCTGTCGGGGTCAGTCACTTGAACCTCATATATCTCTGTCCCTACTTCTGAGTTCTCCAAAATGTTGACTTGTACAACTGGAAAAGTGAAAGAAAGATAGCATCAGTTGCTTACTGTTTACATACCGTCTTCTCTGCTCTCCTCCGTAAAATGAAACCCACCACCTGCTGCCTTGACCCCATCCCCACCTCCCTCCTCATCTCCCAGATCCATCTCCTAGCCCCACTCATAACTCCGGAGGTCATGTGACCAGCTTCCGATGAGCAGGAAATTATGTCAGTAACGACTTGACAATCTGGAAGCGCTACCAGCAACCATTGTCATAGTGTGTGGGGTGTGTACATATGGACCACGACGTTATTATGGGGTCCAACTGTTTTGCCCAGAGTTGAGACATGACTTTGGACAACACTCACCTCCATTACTTAGACCATCCAGGAACCTGGGCGGCTCATTCACATCACTTAAAGTCACAGTGAGCACTTTGAGATCCGTGTGTCCTTTATTATCTTCAACAAAGATCGGCAGCACAAACTGCGTTTGGGTCTCATAATCCAGCCCAGCGGAAACCAAGACAGTCACCTGAAATAACAAGGAATGGAGGAAAAGCCAACCACTTGGTTTTTCCTCCATTCCTCAAAAGTGTGAGGACATGTAGGGGTAACAGTTTCTTAAAGTGTTCCTTAATTTACTTAAAGCACACCAGCACCTCACGCCAAGGAACTGGTATTCTCTCAGTATTCTGGCCATTTTCTTATACCCTGAATCGAGAATTATTTTTTATATTTTGTAAAGATTAGGCGCAAGAACTAGAATCTAGAGCCCAAGATAATCTGGCCAGATTAATCCATTGTAATCAAGAGCCTTGACCTAAGAAGAGAAACGATATTTGATTCTGCTTTTGCTTCTACAGGGTTCACTTGATACAAAGGTGATGCTTAGATTGCAAGTAGCACATTTAGGGACTTGCCCATTGTGAATGTCTTAGAAATGAGAGGGTCTACAAGCTCTACAAGCAGTGGGAACACTTGCCAGACACTAAAGATAATTTGTGCCCACAAATGCCATGAAGTGAATGACCAATTTTGGTCTGAAATTTGGGGCATTGACAGCCAGGACACCAAGAGAGAGAGAAAATCCTTATTCTTTTCTAATCCTGTATTTCCAATCGTATCATCCACAAATGCATACTCCAACTCACCAAGCCAGTCATCTTGGCGTCTTGTTCAACCCTCAACAGTGCTTTCTCCCCACATCCATGCCATAACCCACTCCGTCTTCCTGCAAACGTCCGCAACATTGCCCGACTCCGCCACTACCTCACCCCCCAGGCCACTGAATCCAGCATACATGCTTTCATTACAACCAGGCTGACCCAGAGGTGGGAGCGCGATTGATGTAGTTTCATCAGTCTAACACTCACCGTCAGGTTCACTCCAGCCACCACAGAGACGCTGAAGAAGTCATTGAGCGGTTGGGGACTCAGGATCTGAGGGGAGAGTATGGTGCCACCAAGTGCTGAATTCACGGAACAGTTGAAGATTTTGGTCCCTTCTGGGACATGCTCCTGTACTGTGATGGTGGCTGGCAGACCCACCAGACTCAGGGCGCCTTCAACTCATTTCCATGAAGGAAAAACAATGTTGGAAAATGATGGAAATCACACCACCTACTTGGCAACGTCTCATTTATGTATATCAAATAACAATGGGCGTAAAATCAAAGCATGTGTATGGGTGTGTGTGTGAAATGTATTTGTAAATAAATGTGTGGAGTGTATATGTGTGCGGGTGTGTGTTTGGATTCCTTGTACGAGGAGAGCCTCACACTTGGGCTTCATTCACAACCTTACACATCAACATACAAATTATTTTAATCGACCTGTCGTCAGCACTTGTCTGAAAACAATGAATCCCCAATGTCTGTACCCAGGTAGTGAATGTATTGGAAAACACAGCACAAGTCAGATAGGTGACGAGCACTTCTCAGCTGGGAGGATGGGGTGGGAGGGTGGATGGAACCAGTGCAAACATACCTGCTGGTGTCAGACCCAAAAGGTGAACGAGAAGGAATCGTTTGAAGAAAGGAGTAAGGCTCTTCATTGCTCACCTCAGCGCTTGCTTGTTGCCTTTCTGTGTTGGAGATTGTTGCTTGGCGAGTTACACTCACCTGACATATTGATTGATGTGTCTGGGCAGGGAGGGGGAGTATCCAAGGTGTTGTCCTTGGGGTTTGATGTTGAAACCAAAGTCCTGCCTGCCAGTTGAAATAAACTTTATAGATTTCAATAATGTTGGAAAAGAGAAGGGAGTTTCTATCTCTGGTGTCCTGGCCAACAATCCCTAGATAAAGTTGGTTGTTCACTTTGTTGTTCTGTTCAGTGAGATTTAGAAACGCTTCCATGAACCAAGGCCGCTGTGATAACTCACTGCTGCCTCATGCTGCCAGCTCAGTGCCTTGATAATAATAATAATAATAATCCTTGCATGTGATATGGTGCTTATACTGTAAAGTTAATTCATTGTAAATTTGTGGACAAATTTGGAAGCCAAATGAACACAGTAGTGTCCCACAATCAGTCGTGAAAAATGACAAATTTATTATTGTGTTTTTTTGAGGGATTATTGATCTGAAGCAATTTGAAACAATTCAGTGTGTGCTGTCTGTTGCCCTATGGGAGCTGCCTGTTGGCATACACAGTGTGCAGTATACAGTGACAAAATGCCTTATTTCAGACCTTCCCAAGTTTGGCCATTGCTCAGCTTGTGTTGTAGTTCACTGTGCGTCTGCAGAGAGGTGGCGATGCCACAGCCTTGGACAGGCATTGGGTTTACACTTGTCTTAACATCAAGTCACAAATAGACACCCTTGTATTTCGACCAGCATTGAGGAACCTTTCATGTCCATCTGAACGGGCGTTGACCAGTTTAAACATCCCAACCAAACAACGTTGCTGTGTAGAATCCTAGATTATTATTTGGCACTTGTTGGGGGGCAAGACTGCTTCAGACCTCCAGGTGGCGATGTAACCCCAGACCAGAGACCTCAGCACCGAGAGAGTTTAAGAGCTCAGACAAAACCCAAAAGGTGAGCGAAGGAAACAATTGAAGAGGAGGGTCTTGAGACGGGTCTTGAAAGAGGTGCAGCGGGTGTGTATAATTGTGTCAGAAGGCAGAGTAACAGTTGGCATTTTTGCACCATTTGGTTTACAACGATAAAAATTCAGTTGCAACAAAGTGAAGTGACTATTCTGCTTTTGCCAGTCATCTGAAAAGAGGATGTGTGTGTGTGTGTGAGGGAGTGTGTGTGTGTGTGGAAGGGGTGTGGGGTTGGGTGAAGATGGGAGAGTTAGTCTGATAAATGGGCAGTTTCTAATACATTCAGTTTGGGGGAAACTGACCTTGGCGCTGTGCCCCCAACCCGCTCTGAAAGCAGCGGTTTCCCATTTCTTTGCGCTGTTAGATTTCGTGGGGAAGGTTTTTTTTCAATCCACTGAAAACTTCCAACGGCTTCCCAGAGCGTCAGCAAGAGCTGGGATCAGGGGGGGGAGCGAGCCGGACAGCACGTTACCGTGAAGCCCTGACTCCTGGCAAACACACACACACAACACATAGCGGACAGTGTGTCTGCTCGGGACCGCCTGCTGGGTGGGCGAGTGCTGGAGGAATGCAGCTGTTTGGAGATGTGTGTGGAGAGCTGAGGGAATGGCGCTGAGATTGGCCTGTCTGCCTGCACTCAAGCCAGGGCACCCACAATGGGCAGATTAGCATTCCTAATGACCAGAGTGTGCGGGGGTAGAAGAAGCGGCAGAAATGATGCATAAAGAGGGAAATATACACACCTTTGTCCACTCTCTCCCATACTCCCCCCTACAGTCTTCTATTCCTTTCCTTATCACAGAGTCTCTCGCCCTCTTTCTCTTTTAAAATGGTCATTTTAAAATAGACAGTTTTTCTGTCTCCCTCTTAACAAAGTTTGTCTTTCTGTCACATGGCCTCTTCCTCAGTCTTTATCTGTGTTACAGGGTCTCTCTCTCTCTCTCTCTGTTTCATAGACTCTTTCTCTTCCTCTCTGTTACAGGATTGCTCGCTGCTGGTCTCTGTTGCAAGTTTCAGCTGCTGCCGCTCCCCCTAAAAATGGTCCAGCTCCTACCCCACACACTCCACTACTCACTTTGTCCTTCTCTCCCACTGCTCTTCTCACCTTCTCTCTCTACTGTACCCCACCATTACCTCACTCTTCTCCAACCTGCGCATCCTCTGCCAGGCCCATCATGGCTCCCAGGTGTTGTCCCAGAGCAGCCATCCCAACTGTCCCGTCACTCACTCTCCCCAGCATCTGCCTCAGAAAGGCAAACACCCCTTCTCCCTCTATCATTTATACCCTTTCCAACTCTCACTGCTCATCAAACTCCATGATTACTTCTCCCCGCATGATCCGAAATCCTCTCTATACCCTCTCCCCATCACGTCCCCTATCAATAAGCCTGTCCGCATTTCCCTTGAAAATGTCCGCTCCCACTCCAATAGCACCCTTACTATCCATAACCTCATCCTGGATCAGCACATCCTGGACGAGTATAAAATAGCAAATAGTGAGGAGGATAGTAGCAGACTGCATAGACAGAATGGTAAAATGGGCAGACACTTGGCAGATGAAGTTTAATGTGGAGAAATGCAAGGTGATGCATTTTGGAGGAAGAATGAGGAGAGGCAATATAGGCTAGATAGTACAATCTTAAGTGGGTTGAAGGAACAGACCTGGGGGTTCATGTAAGTAAATCTTTGAAGGTGGCAGGATAGGTAGGTAAGGCTGTTAAAATAGCATACGGGATACTAGACTTTATAAATAGAGGCATAGAATACAAAAGTCAGGAAGTTATGATTAACCTGTATAAAACGCTAGTTAGGCCTCAGCTATAGTGTGTTCGGTTCTGTTCACCACACTTTAGGAAGGATGTTAAGGCATTAGAAAGTGTGCAGAGAAGATTTACCAGGAATGGTATCAGGAATGAGGGACTTTGGTTATGAGGAAAGGCTGGAGAAGCTGGTATTATTCTCATTGTAGCAGAGACGGTTACGACGAGACCTAATAGAGGTTTTTCAGCGAAAAACTGTTTCCACTGGTGGGTGTGTCAGTGACTCGTGGTCACAGATTTAAAATAATTTCTAAAGGAAACAGAGGGGAGGTGAGGAGACATATTTTCTTACCCAGCGAATTGTTCAATTCTGCAATGCATTGCCTTGTGGTGGAGGCCAATTCGATAACAACTTTTAAAAGTGAGGTGGATGGTTATTTGGGGAGGACGGGTTTGCGGGGTTATGGGGAGAGAGACGGGGAGCGGGATTGAGTTGCTCTTTTCAAAGAGCCGGCACGGACTCGATGGGCGGAATGGCCTCCTTTTCATCAGAATCTTACGGCACAGAAGGCAACGAGTCTGCGCCGGCTCTTTGGAACGAGCAACTCAGTCCCACTCCCCGTCTCTCTCCCCATAACCCCGCAAACCCGTCCTCCCCAAATACACGTCTGCCTCTCTTTTGTTGCTGAAAAATTGGTTTCTCGTCTGCGTCTGTTTGGTGAGGGGAACAGACCCGGGGAGACACGGCTGACACACACACACACACACACACACACACACGGACGTGGTGATACTTTACACTGGTGTAAAGTAGAGAAAGTTATTTTTCATCAGCAGTTTTTCCCATTGTTTTTCAACAGCAGTGATGTGACCCAGGGGGGTCCGAGTGCGCAGGCGCGGGGGGGGGGGGAGTGGGGGTGGCGTGTCTCTGAGCATGGTGAGTGCGCGCAGGCGCGGAAACCATGGAAACCGGTTGCTAGGGAAGACGGTTGTCAGGCGTCGGGTAGTCATGGAGTACACACGGGAGGAGCAGGCGGCAGCTTATCTGAAAAAATATAAAGTGTTGGAGCTGCTGGAGAACCTGACCAGCATGTTACTGTATCACAGGCCTGGTGAGAGAGAGGGAGAGTGTGTGAGGGAGAGGGAGAGTGTGTGAGGGAGAGGGAGAGATATTAGAGTGAGAGAAATGATAGTGCGTGAGACTTGAGTGAGAAAATAGAGATATAATAGTGTGTGAGGGAGAGGGAGACCGATAAAGATAATAGCGTGTGAGAGAGACCAGAGAGGATATATTGTGTGTGAGAGTGAGTGTGTGTTGTGTGTGCGAGAGAGAGAGAGAGAGTGTGTGTGTGTGTGTGTGAGAGCGTGTGTGAGAAACAGAGTGTGTCTTGTCTGTGTGTGTGTGTGTGAGAGAGAGAGAGAGTGTGTGAGTGTGTGAGAAAGAAGGAGTGTCTGTGTGTGTGTGTGAGAAAGTGTGTGAGAGGGAGTGTGTGTGTGTGTGAAAGAGTGCAAGACACAGTGCGAGTGTGTGTTTCACGGCCTGAGAGGAGAGAGAGAGGGGTCCAGGGTGCGGGAGGGTGGTGGGGGGGGGGGGGGAGGTGAGAGAGTTATTTCGGGACTGGCGAGTACCCTGGCTACAAGTCATGTTGGGCAAGGGTTGTATGGGGAGCTGCCCCACCTGATGGGATCTCTAACACTGGACGACAAATGTATTTTATTTTTGCAGATGATCCACACGAGTTTTTGATCACTGAGCTGGAAAATGTGATGACAGTCAGAGACTTGTACTCTGAGCGCTATCCCTGCTTGTTTGACGATTCAAACTTGGTTGCTATATACAGCATTCTTGACACCACAAAGCGAGGGTTTATCACCAAGGAACAGTATACAGAAGGTATAGTTCATATCCAGGGCAGCTTACTTGGAACCAGCAAGTTCTGTCTTCAAACCCAAATGGATTCACCCAGTCTTTCACCAACACATTTCTCTCCTTTCAGCCTCCTGTCCCCCTCACAAACACACACACATTTACTCTTTCCTCCATTTGTATGTCCAAGATCAAGCCAGGATTGTCAAGCACCTTGGGACATCGTCCTGACGTATAAGAAGCAGTATTAATATAAAATGTAATTGTATTGTGTCATACCTCTTCGGAGTAAGTTGAACTCTTGAGAGGGGAGTGGGGTCTCCTCGCATGGTGGAGATGTTGTCTATTTATAATTTCTGCTATTTTATTGATGACTCAGCGTGCACAGGAGGTCGGGTGACCAAACTTTCGACATGCAGCAGTTATTTCCATTACTTTCCGACAAGTTGTGTCAAGCTGCTTCTCTTCTGTGTGAGGATTCCACCTGTACAATGACTTAATGTTCATTTAAGCGCTTTGAGACATCGATAAGACGTGGGAAGCGCTATATAAATGTAAGGATTATTATTATTCCCACTTTGGTCTCCTTTCAGCTTTCAAAACTCTGGGTATAAGACATTTTGATGAGTCACCGGTAGGAGCTACTAAAAACCAGATCACCCTTGAAACATTCAAGACTGAGGCGTAAGTACCCATTTTATTTGGGTATGTGTTTTGGATCTCAAGACATCAAGTTGTCATCACAGGGCCCGAAGGCTCAACCATGGACAGTGGCATGGAGGAAACATATCCGTCTTCTCTGCCTGTCCCCTTTGCTCAGTGGGTTTGTGTTAGCTAAGCAAAGGAAACGGGAAGAGGAGAGTGGTAGGTTGGGTGCTATGGTTTGAAGAGGTAAGGGTGAGGAGCTTGAAGTTGATCTGCTTAGTTGTTTATCTCCTTTCACCTCGCCCCCTTTTTTCCTAGTTTCAGGTTTTGGCATAAGACCTTTCTTTGACCTTCAGTCACCTTTTCCCCCCTGCCCTGGCTCGGCCCCGGGATCCGTTATTGTGAAGCGCTCTGGCGTGGATGGTGCTATATAACTTGAAATTGTTGTTGTTCAGAGCCGGGTAGCCGGTGGAGTCTGTTGAGGATTGGCATGATAAGCGTGTGGAGCTTGGTGTGGGTGAGGATACTGAAGCAAGAGTGTTATAAACTGGACACTACCCATAACAGTGGATGTAGAATTAAACTAGGAATAGATGGAGACAGTGATGGTGGTTCAAGGTTTGAGTTTATCTGTCCTGACTCTCCATCCTGGAGTCTCTTTGACTCTCCTCCTTTCAAGGACTGTCTCAAGACCTTCGGGCTTCCTCGTTAGCCGTGTCTTTAGGCATCTTTTGCTTGCTAACACATAGCTCAGGTGCCAGCCAGGGGTGTTAAATGCCTTGGGACATCCTCCTAATGTAAACGTTGCTATTTAAATGTAAATTTGTGTATGTTGTCTAGTAGTGCTCTAAGCTGAACTACTCCAAGGATGCTGGAGAAAGGAACAAAGGTACACATTAATTTGTCAAGCAGCCCCAAGGCCTGTGCCCCTGTTCCTCTCTCCGATCTTCTTAATCTCATTACAAATTGGGTAATCCCTGAAAGGAGCAAGGAGCCATGAAGGATGTGAAAAGGGTTGGAAACCCTGGACCATCCTCAGCAAGTTTCCAATGAGAGTAGAGCGACTTGTTGTTATTTTGAGTCCCGGCTCAGATCACAATTTGTGACCAGAGGGGATGGAAGCGTCAGGTGCACATTCCTTGATTGCCTGCCCGGTAATATTCAGGTGGTTGGGCAGTAACACTTTATAGTTTGCAATGATTTGTTTATTCTGAAAAGGCACAATGAGAGTTACAGAAAGTGGATTTGTGGTGTGGTACTGACGGCACAGTGGCATCTATCATTCTCCACTGGCTCCACTGTGCTGCTTGCTGTGCTGGTCTCAGTGATTGTGAGGCATGTAGTGAACTGGTCTGTGCACTGAACAGGGCTGCTGGGTTAGTTGTGGCCCCCTTGTGTTTCCACAGGAAAGGAAACGCAGTGCCACATTTCTGCGAAGCTGACAGGTAGACAGGGCTGCATGTTGCAGTTAGGAGGGAGGGTTTTATGCTCTGGAACTGACAGTTCTTATAGAAACTACATGAGTGGCATGTTATATTACAACATTAAACAATAACTTGTATATATATAGTGCTCTCCCGGCAGGGTAGAATCTCGGATAACCATTAGACTCTAGTTTCTTCCTGATTTGTCTTCAAATTGAAGTTAAGACGATTGTGTAACCTGATTAGCTGGCTCGTCATGTTGTAGCAATTTAGAAAATGTTTTCTAAATTTGCATCACTCTGTCTCTCTGCTTTTCTGTATGTGTGCGCGTCTTTCTCTCACTTATTGCTCTGTCTCTCTCTGCATTTCTCTGTATTCTTTTCCTGTTTCTCAGCCTCCTAAATCTGGTCTCACTATGATCTCTTGTAACTATACCCTCTACTCTACTCCAGCCTGCTCCATGCCACCACTCATTCTGCTCTCCCATCACTTGCCAAGCTTTCAATTACTTTTCTCAACACTCCTCTCCTACCTCTTTCCCAAATCCACCATTACATTTGGAATTAACTGTCAGAGAGATTAAAAAATAGCTATCATTCTCCGCATTTCTTCTTCAGACTGTTCAGTAGATATCAGAACCTTGTACAGAAACCAGATATTTGCGGATCTCTAATTTTAAAAACACGCACAGCTTTATGAGTTTCTGAAGACTTTTTAAATTTTCATGTTTCCTGGTTCTTAGGAAATACGGATTAAGGAATACGTACGCTAAATACATGACAAATTCGCTAATCTTGGATTAGATCCGGGCCACAGAACGCCACGGAATCTCTGGAAGTATTTGCCATAAATCCAAGAACTAGCGTTTTACAATGTATGTGTATTTCAATAAATATTTCTGTTCATTCAAATGTTTTACCATCTTGCGTCAATCCTGCTATCTGCTATTCTTTCAGAGGAGACTCAGGCAGACAACAGTGGCTGCACAGTTTGCTGCTCTGTGAATACAAACAAACTTGAGACAAAATAAAGTGCTCAATGTATTTGAATGGACAGATCGTTGCTGTTTCCAAAAACTTAGTCTCTCCGTTATGCCCCGCCACCACACCCCCACCACCCTCTCTGTAAAGTTTAATAATAATCCTTGGGGCTGAGGGTTGGATTTGGGAGGGGTGGGGGAAGATGACTGAAGGTGCGGTTAAAGAAGTGAGAGAAGTAGCGAGGCAAAGGGACTCCAGCATGGCTTTCCAGAGAGTTGGGACAACTTTGCTGAAAGCCCATTAGTTGATTGGCAGCCAATTTGCGAACTGCAATGTTCCACAAATAGCCATGGAGTTACCAATTTTATTTTGATGGGTTTCATTTTGGCGATAAACTCCCCTCATTTTTTGAATTGCATGATAATGCAATCCCTCCCTGCCCCCCCATTGCTGCACTGAAGGCAGCATAGACAATACAATCTCAAGCATAATGTGGGGCTTGAAACAACAACCTCTCCATTATCCTGGATTCAGCCAATCTTATCCATTTTAAATTGCCTTGGTTGCATACTCAACCTCACCAAGCCAGTCAGGAACCTCTGTGTCTTGTTCGACCCTCAAATGTCTTTCCTTCCTCACATCCAAGCAATGACTTGTTCTGCCTTTTCCCATCTCCGCAACATTTCCCGACTCTGCCATTACCTCACCTCTAAAACTGCTGAAACCTTCCCAATTCCTCCCTCCACAGGCTGCAGATAATCCTGAACTCTGTGGCCTGTTTCCTCTTAACGTTCCAAACTCCGTGACCCCATCTCCATCCTTGCCCGACTCCATTGGCTCCCCATCATCCAGAGGATTCAATTCAAGATCCTGGTCCTCACATTTAAAGTCCTCCACAACCTCATCCCACCCTACATCCGTGACCTCCTATCCCCTTACCAACCTGCCCGCCCCCTCTGTCCAGCATACTCTGGCCTGCTCCACGTCCCCCAACCCACCCGCCCAACCATTGGGTGAGCCTTCAGTCACTCTGCTCCCAACCTCTGGAACTCCATCCCAGAGTCCCACTGCCTCGCTCCCTCCCTGGCCTCCTTCGTCTCACCTCAAGACTCTCTTCGATGGACCCATCGGCAACTCCTTCCCCCCATCTCCCCCACCCCACCCCCAGCTCAGGTCTGAAGCAATAACTATACACATGTAATATACAAATGTAATTTTGTTGTTGAGTACACCATCAAACCCTGGTTGTGGCTGTATTGAGCCTCAGGTAAGTAAGAATAATGTAGATAAGCACAGGTACCATAAAACAAAATTACATTTATAGTGTCTTTCACGTCGGGAGGACATCCCAAGGAACTGAAAGTTAGGTTGGGACCGGAGCAGGTGGGGAGGGGTCGGAGTAGGAGGAAGGAGAGTAGGAGAGAGGGGAGAGTTAGGAGGGGAGCAGAAGACACGGTCCAAGAGGAAGGTCTTGAAACTGGCCTTGAAGGAGGAAAGGGAGGAAGTGAGGCGATTATGGGATGGAGTTCCAGAATATGGGGGCAGAGAGGCTAAAAGCCCAGCCACCGATGGCAGAGCGGTTCTGGCGGGGGACATGGAGCAGGCCAGAGCCCACTGAATGGAGGGGACGGCAGTGCCATAAATAGCATGACAGATTTTCTATATGGATAGACGCTGGCGAGATCGAGGACTTTTCTGTTAAAGCAGGGAAGATTGAGAGGAAACATGATGGAAGGTATGTACAATTCAGTAGGAATCTACTCACCATCTCACATATCTCTCAGTATTTTGTGGCACACGTTGTTCATTGACCCAGAGCAGCCAACATTGACTGCCTCTTCACCCATTCATTATGCAAGATCCTCCCCTGCATCCATCTTCACTCTTCCACATTCTTTACAACTCTCCTCCCACCTGGTCACACTCTCTTCATTCCTCCCAAAACCCCTACCTCCCAAAACCTCTTCCCCAGCATTTATTCCCATTGCCTTCCAAAATGCCCGTTCCCTCTCAAACAAAGCCCTCTCCATCCACAACCTCATCCTGGAATGACGATATTGACATCCTAGAGCTGAAGGAAAACTGCCTGCTTAACCTATTCCTCTGGCTGTTTACCCTCTATCAAGCACATTATCCTCTACCATCCCTCCTCCTTCACGGTCTTCCTTGTGTACTGCCCCCAAATCTCCTGGCTCTTTCCTCATGTATATCTCTCCTTTCATCCCTGTCCCTCTACACTGATGCCTGCTCATGGGTAATTTCAACCGTTATTTCAACTCTTCCTGCCCTGCTTCCTCTGACTTCATTATCCTCTTCACCACCGTAAATTTCACCTTCCATATAAACTCACTGACCCCCCCCCTTGACCTCGTTATCACCCACAGACACCCCCTTGACCTCGTTATCACCCACAGCTTTGGTCTGTCTTTTACAGACAAGGCCATCTCAGACGACATCCTTGTATCCCACCCTTGCAATCCCCTCCCTCCATCAAGCCCTTCACCATTCTTTTCCACGCATCCAAAAGGCTTCCCCCAAGAACCTCACAAATGCCCTCTGATCCACAGACCTTCTCGCCCTCTGATCCACAGACCTTCTCTCCCTCTGGCTTTTTCCAGGTTCTTATTACTTTTGCGACAAGAAATTCCCCTGTCGTGTCTAGGTCCTCATCCAGTTTTATCTTAATTTTAAAACAGTCAGTTCAGGCCTTTAGATCTGGACTTTGAACTCACAGTCCAGGCTAGCTATCTTCAACAAAGTGCTATATTTTCGAGGTACTGTCCTTCGGATGACACATTAAACCATGGACTCATTTTGGCTGCTCAGGTGGACATTAAAGATATTGTGATGCTTGTTAGAAAGGAAGGAAGAATATTTTAGTTGGGTGATTGTTGGCCAGGTTTCTCTCAGTGTCCTGGCCAATAATTCTTCACATCATTTTCTTTCTCCATTTGGTTATACTCTGTTTGTCCATTAGGTGGAGACATCGACCGATCCAGTGTGTGAATACATTGCTGTTTGCAAAGATTTGGGTTAATATGTGTTGAGCATTTTCCTGTTCCTTTTCCCAACAGTGGATGTGCAGGAAATAGAATAGTTAAAGAGAGGATTATTCATCTCATGCTCAAAGCCTAGCTTCGATTGGTAGCATTCTCTCCTAGGTCAGGAAAAAGTTATGGGTTCAAGCCTCACATCGGGGACTTTGAGTTCACAGTCTTCACTGACACTCCATTGCAGTGCAGTGTTATTATGTCAGAGGTGCCACCATCCTTTGTGATGTTAAACTGAGGTCTCATCAGTGCGTGTTCAGGTGGATGTTAAAGATCCTATGGCACTATTTTAAAAGAGAAGGAAGTTTCTCCTGGCATCCTGGCCCACAATCCCCTTCATGGCTATTTGTGGGACATTACTTTGCACAAATTGAGTACCTCGTGAGCCTAGAAAAACATTCAATACGCTTTGCAGTAATGTTACATTCAGCTCGTCCTCCTCCCAGACCCTTGAGGATCAGTATTACTTAATTATTTTTCTTCGTGGTTATTGAATCTGACACACTGCCAGTCTTCCATCCTGACCAACAATTCCACCTATACACGTGACCTATAAATAAATGTCCCTGTGTTTGCAATAGAATGTGCACTGACTCCTGGTGGGTGAAGACATCCTGTTAACCCATTTAGACCCAGAACTCTGTCCTTGGTCCCATCCTTTTCAATATCTATAGGCTCCCTCTTCGTGACATCATCCGCGGACATGAGGACAATTTCCACATTTATGCGGATGACACCCAACTCTATTTCACTGCTTCCACTCTCAACTCCAGGACCACTGCTGTCCTGACAGCATTTCTGTCAGACAACAAGCCCTGGATGAGAGCTAACTTTCTTCATTTGAATGTCAATGAAACCGAGATCCTCCTGATTGGCTCCCGTCAGCGCCTCCACACCTCATACACTGACTGCATCACCATCCATAGATGCACTCTATACCTCACTGAGCCAGTCCAGAACCTTGGCATCTTGTTTGACCCTCAACTATCCTTTCTACCCCATATCCATGCCATGAACTGCTCCGTCTTCCCCACCTCCGCAACATCACCCGGCTCTGTCAATCCCTCACACTGCAGGCTCCCAAAACTCTCATACAAGTGTATACATTCATCACATCCAGACTTGACCATGGAAACTCCCTGATTCTCGGCCTCCCTAACTCCTCCCTACATAGGCTGAGGATCATCCATAACACTGCAGCCCATGAACTTGCTCACTCATGGCTCCACGAACCTATCACCCCCATTCTCACTGACTTCCCATTGCACATAGGATACAGTTCAAGATCCTGGCCCTCACCTTCAAAGCCCTCCATGGTGTTGCCCCCTCCTACTTCTGCAACCTCCTAACCTGCCTACTCTCTCTACTCAGCGGACTGCTTCATGCATCTCCCTCGCCCGCCCCACCATTGGTGCGGGCTGTCTGCCACTCTGCCACTGGAACTCCATCTCACACTTTGTCCCTCTTGCCCCATCCCTTGCCTCCTTCAAGACCCGTTTCAAGACCCTTCACTTCAACCACACCTTTGGTCATCCTCCCCCACCCCCCACCCCACCCCCTCCACCACCATCCCTCCTCGCACTTCACCCTCCCTGATCCAGACACTCAGCTCGGGTCTGAAACACTGACTGATCAGTGTCTTGGGACGTCTTCCTGACTTGAATGGTATTATACACGTGTAATTTTGTTCTTGTTTGTGAGTGAAAATGCAGAGGGATCGTAGGGGGGTAACTGCTGGAGTCTATCCATCTAAAACTGTGCAGATTTACATTGAAAGCATTGATTGGCAAGCTTCTTACTGGTTGCACAACTAGATCTATTTTAGGTTTTTGGAATCTCTATTCTATTGGTCTACTCCCCCAAGTCCTGCTGCGATTAGGCTGGCTGATCTGCCTGCTCTGTCACCAGTATCCATCAGTAGTTCCAATGTGAGGAAAGGCAAATCAGGGCAGTAATAGTCATTGGAGCTGGTGCACTAGAGTTGAGAATCTGTAGTCAATGTGTGAAGGTAAACAGTGAGTCAGCGTTTCAACATCATTGGAGTCAGCACCACTGCCCAACTTTACAACAGCAACCCAATCCCATAGGGGGTATGAGCGATACTTGTGCCTAGTGGACATATGAAGAAACAGCAACATCATCCTGCTTTGCTACTTTAAGGAGAAGGGTTTAAAAGTCTGGATTGCCGGCAGTGCTCATCCTTTTCCATTCATACTTTAAAACTCTTCATACCTGCATCATGCCCACTTTATTTCCCATGAGCAAGACATTGATGCTCAGTAACAGACTGGATCAATGGAATACAACAACCTGCATAAATATTGTGCGCTTCATGCAGTTTGAGTATCACGACAACACCTCATTGCTTTACAGTGATGGGGGGGTCACACACTGAATAAGAGGGAGGTGACCACAGGTATGGTCAAAGAGGTAGGGTTTTATCCTGGGTTTCAAGTCAAATAGAGAGCAGGCAGGAAAAAGGGAATAGAGGGTTGTGGGCAAATGCTTGGCCATCTAAGGAGACACGGAGTGGGTGATGGCACAAAGCAAGCCTAACCCAGGTAAACAGTAAAGTTGGGAGGTGGGGGGCAGATGATAGGATAGATTGGAAGCTGCTTCGGCTGAATGGGATTTGTAGGTGTGGGAGGAAGACCTTGAAATCGATTCGCTTGGAGACGGGAAGACAGTGGAGCCTGGCGAGGTCTGCAGTTAATATATAATCCTTGGATTTGATATAGTGCTTATCGTGTCTTCTAAACATCTGAAAGCGCTTCACAGAATATACTGTAAATTGAATTGACTGTGTATATATGGGCAAAAGGCTGCAGCCAATTGTGCACAACAGTGTCCCACAAACAGTCAATGTGTTCGGGAGCTACAAACACTGACTGTATTGTCAGCAGGCTGCCTCTCCCAAGCAAACGGGTGTCAGGTGGTATTACCTTTCATGTCAGTTGGTACCAAAAGGTGGTGGATTCAAGCCCCACATTTCCACTTGGAATTACACAGTCTAAGATGACACTCCAAATGCCGTGTTGAGGGTGTGTTGTATTGTTGGAGGCACTGTGCTTCAGACGAGATGTTAACCCAAGGCCCAGTCTGACTGTTCAAACGGATGTGAAAGATAATGGCACAACAACAACAAAATTATATTTGAATAGTGCCTTTCACATCGGGAGGACGTCCCAAAGTGCAGGACAATCAATGTTTCCGACTCGAGCTGGGGGGTTTGTGATCAGGGAGGCTGGAGGGCAGGGATGAGGGAAGAAGGGTGACTGAGTGCAAACTATTGGAAAAGAGAAGGGAATTTCTCTCTCCTGGTGTCCTAGAAAATCCATGCAGATAAAATTGGTCACTCACTAATAAGTGGAATTAGGTTAGAAGATCAGCCATAATCTTACTAAATGGCAGGGCAGGCTCGAGGGGCCGAACAGCTACTCCTGCTCCTATTTCTTATTTTCTTATATTCACGTTCATTGTTGTGGGCAATGGAGAGGTCATCTGAAAGCGCAGTCAGTTTGTATCACAGCAATATCCCACAACCAGCCAAGATGCAAATGAACAGTTTTATTTGGGGGATTGTTGGCCAGGACACCAGGGGACACAAGCTTGCCTCTCTTTTCCAGCTGTGGGATCTTTTATTGCAAGTCTTACAAAGTAAGGCCCTTCTGACAATGCAGTTAGAACGTTAGCCTGGGTGATGAGCTCAAAGTCCACAATGGCGGCCTTAAACTGATAAATCTGACTCAAATTTGAGAGTGCTCCTGACTCGGCCTAAATACTTTTTTTTTCGACCGCACTTTTGGTCATCTTTTTCCCCCTCCCACTGGTTTGGGCCCAGGATCTGTTATTGTGAAGCACTTAAAGACGGCGCCTGGCATGGAGGGCACTGTATAAATCCAAGTTGTTGTTGGGCCAGGCTGACATGTTGATATATTATTAACACCTGACTGGACACAATTAATAGCAATTTTCTTTTTGATCAGCTGGTTATCTGACATGTGTGATAAACCACCACCATGCTTAAGAATCTCAGAGTTCCAAGCAGTGACTGGTCTGTCGCTCCAAGTCCTGTCGATGAGCCAGGCTGGGCTCGGTCAGTGCACTGGAATATTGCAGACGTGCTTGTCTTGGGCCCTGGACTAGAGACAATACAATAGAGACAGTTGTAGAGTCCTATAGGTCAGTGGTTAGAACCATTGCCGCACAAATGAAAGACCTGGCTTTGATTCCTGGCAGGGTTAAATGTTGGGCAAGTTTCCTTTTTTCCACATGCCTCTGTTTACCCAGCATTAAGTAACAATCTGGTTGTTTGTTGATTGGAGGATCTGTTTTCTGGGGATAATAATCCCTTAAGAAAATAATAATAATCTGGTCACTCAATACATGACTGCAGGACACTGCTGAGCTCAAATGGCTGCAGCGTTTTGTCCACAAAATATAGATTAAATTCATTTTACAGTATATTCTCTGAACTGCTTTGAAATGCCTTGAAGAAGTGATGGAGCTGTATTAAATGCAAGAATTATTATACAAAATTACATTTGTATAACACCTTTCACGTTGAGAGGACGTTACAGAGTGTGGACTCAATTCTAACGTTGCATTGCCAAACATTTCATCTTGAAGCCAGTTATTAATAATAACAATAATAATCCTTGCATTTGATATCATTTCAGTTCAGCTCCAAGGAGACCCCACTTATCTCCCTACTCTCAAGAAAGATAGAATGAATAGCAAGTATTCAGAGATATTCTCTAACACCTTCTTCCTCCATGACGGATGGGAGTGTTGTAGAGGCCTTGTTGATGTGCTCCAAGGTGAAGGGGAAGATAGGGAGTGTGTTAGAAATTGTGAGGTAATGTTTCTACTCGCCCCCCCCCCCTTCCCCCCCCCACCCCCACCATACACACACACAGTAAGTCCTGGCCTCAATCACTCTTCCTGGAAATTCCAGCTGTGTTGTCCGAAGGATAGCTCTGTGTAAAGTCGGGCGGTGGTGGTAGGGGGGTGGGTGTCTGTCTTTAGGATAATAAACGACTGGAACAGGCTGCTAGGAGGACCAGGACACTGGGACTCATTTAAAAAGCAGCCGAATCTCTCATGATGTATTGGAAAGTATTGTCTTGGGTTTACCACCTCATGCAATGCTTAGGCAAGCTCAGACTCTTCAGAGAGTATGACTCAGAGGAGACCTTAGAGAAGAGTCATTTTTTTTAATGGGATTGAATAAGTAAACCTCAAATAATAGTATAGGATGCACTAAAGCAGTAGAGCAAGACAACATGGGTTAAGAATTGTCAAGAGCAATTTGAGGACAGGACACTGGGATTTCTTTTTTTTAAATGGGATGAGGGGGGCAGTTAATGCATTGAAATCAGGTGTGAGCCACTCAGAGCCCAATATGAAGAAAACATTTGTAAAGTCAGCACCGATTCCATCCCCTCTGCACACTTGTTACCCTTGTTTTTCGCTTGTTACTAGTGAACAAGGCTTTTAATTAAACCCTAGAGAGAGTTTTCGTTGGCTTGAAATTATGCTGTGATTGCCTGCTCCACAGGCCTCAGAAAATCGGGCTCCAGTTCCACATTGATACAGAACTTTAGAGCACAAAATAAGGCAGTTGGCCCCTCGTGTTTGTGCTGTCTCTTACAGTCCCGTTTATCTGTCTCCCCCACCCACCCCATATCTCATTTACTCCTTATATATTACAACGTTTATCAGGAGAGATGTGTTAAAGACCAGAGGAATTTCTCTCTTGGCCCACTCACTGGTTATTCCACTTGGATTCAGTTCACCAATATATTAACCCTATATTGTTTATGATACAGTAAAAATTATCAACACAGATTAACATTTCTTCCTGGAAACGCAGCGCCTTTCATGTCGGGAGAACAGCTCAAGGAACTTAACAAGCCTGAGGTGGAAGTGGAAGTCCAGTGGTGGGGAGGCGTGAGGAGGAGGAGAACGATTCTCAAAAGTGCGACGGTGACATTGAGGTAGATCTTGAGATGGGCCCTGAACGACGGGAGGGAGAGGCGAGGTGCGGCTGGGTTATGAGACCGGCTGCTGTCCACTGAGCAAAGGAAAGGGCCGGATCAGTGCAGTTCCATGTTGTAGACCACTGTCATTGTCCTTGCCACAATCTGAGCCTGTGGAACGATTGGTTAAAGATACCAGCTCAGACCTCATTTTGTGTTGTGCACACGGCTTTGAAACACTGCGCTTTACTTTCAATATCAACCACCCAGTCACTCACTCTCTCTCTCCTCCGGATCAGAAGGTCATGGGATTGAACCTCAGATTGGGAACTCTGAGCTCCAGCATGTGCTGGGAGGGGGCGCATTATCAAAGGCGGTGTCCTTGGGGTGAGATGTTAAAACAAAAAAACTGTCTGTGCCTGTTCAGATGGACTTCAAAGATCCCATAGTGCTCTGAGGAAGATTCTCGCTTCCGGTGTCCTGGCCCTCAATCCCTCAGATAAAAACAGTTGTGGCTATTTTCATCTTACTGCCTTATTTCTTTCATCATCTCTTTAGATATTTAACATCCCTCTTTTTCGACTGTGCCTTCAACTGCCTGAGTCCTGTAGCTCAGTGGTTAGAGCACGCGCCAATCAAGCGAGAGACCTGGGTTCAATTCCAGGCAGGGCGAAACCTTCAGCAAGTTTCCTTACTCCACGCCTCTGATTATAATCCCTCGAAAAAATAACAATAAATTGGTCATTTCAATCCACGACTGTTCGTGGGACACTGCTGTGCGCAATTGGCTGCCGCATTTCGCCCACATATATACAGTCAATTCACTTGACAGTATATTCTGTGAAGTGCTTTCAGACATCTAGAAGATGTGAAAAGTGCTATATCAAATGCAAGGATTATTATTAAGATTACCTCTCTGCCGTCCCTCATCCCAACCCTGCTGCTGCCCATGCTCGCGTCCCGTGTCCCGCCTGTACAGTGCCTTAGGACGTCCTCCTGATGTGAAAAGCGCTCTACAAATGTAATTGTGTTGTTCAGCAAGCTTCCTGCTGCCTGTCCACCCAATCCGATAGGCAGTAGGTTCGCAGGGTTAATGGGAACTGAGTGGGAAGATTCCTTGATCTTAGAGTGTCAGTCACCACTCTGAGTGTGTCAGTCAATCGCTACTTTGAGCATGCTGAGTGAAGGATTCAGTGCCATGAATTTACAAAGGATTGTCCGTGTGATATTGTAGAAGGAGCGGGATGCACCGGGCAGGATGTATGCTCGGTGGAGTAGTTCCTGTTGGTCAAAGTCATGCAGGACTGATTCACGTTCTGACCTCTGAGTTTCCAACGACAATTATAAATAGCAGCGTAACCACGTTTGATGTGAGCACAGCGTCTTGCCAGAGGCTATATAAAAGTCAGTCAGTCAGTCAGTGCACACTCTGAAGGCACATCGCTCGAGATGGAGCTTAGAATCGATCAGTCAGCAGAGGACACTGTGTGGAGGCTGCATACAGACGCTGAGGGGCATAATTATCTCCCCCAGGGTGACATCTCCTGACCTGCGAGAAGCACAAGTCTGGCAGTGTTATCGTCTGCGTAAAACAGACAATGCGCCGGTGTGAGTTATTAAGGGAGGTGGAAGAGGCTGGAGAGGCACACAAGCCCCAGTATAAATCGCGACTTCATTCACTGTTGTCACTAGGCAGACCCTGAACCCTGGTGCTTTCAGAGCAGTTTCTGTCTCTCCGTGGCTCAGACTCAGAGGTGCCATCCTTTCAGATGAGATATTAAACCAAAGCCCTGTCAGTGCCTGTGGGACGTTAAAGCACTATTGGAAAACAAAGGGAGTGTCCCTCTCCAGTGTTCAACAGTCCCCCAGATAAAATCAATCACTTGCTTCATGCTGTTTGTGGGATATTGCTGTGTGCAACTTGGCTGCAGCATTTACCCACCAAATACTCAGTCACCACACTTTACAGTCATTCCTTGTGAAGAGTTTTGAGAAGCTTCGGTGTTGTGTGTGCTGCTTGATGCGGAGAGGGAAATCTTTGCACAGTCTTTCACCTCACTTTGCCGTCTGTTGAGACCCCCTCACAGCTGGGTGTGTGGATTGGTGCACTGGGTGGAAGCAGTGTTAGTCTCTCGGGATGACCTGACTGTTCAGAGCTTTGGGATGTCCTCCCGACGTGCAAGGAGTAATTTTGTTGTTGTTGTTGTTGTTGTTGTGAGTTGCCGAGACACATGAACCTGTGTGGCACTTGGTGACAAACGGTGTGAGGAAGGAACTGATTGCTACTAATAACAATAATAAAATAGTAATCTTTGCTGTTGGTGTTGTATATTTTACATCGGGAGGATGCCCCAAGTGCTTTACGCATGTTTTTTAACCGTGAAATGTAGTGACTGTATTTTGTAGATAAATGTAGCAGTCCATTTGTGTACAGTAAAGTCCCACAAACAGCCTTGAAGTGAATGACTAGCATGACTAATTATCAGTCAGGAAACAACAGGAGAGAGGAACTCCCTTCTCTTTTCCCTGATAGTGTAATGAGATCTTTAATGTTCTCCTGAATGGGCACTGATGGGACCTCAGTTTGTCTCATGAAAAGATGGCACTTCCAACAACACAGCGACCCCCCCCCTCTCCGGCACAGTGTTGAAGCACCAGCCTAGGCTATGTGAATTCAAGTCCTGGCGTGGGGCTAGAACCCACAATCTTCTGACTCAAGATTAAGAGAGCTACCAAATGAGCCAAGCTGATAACATACTTATGCAATCCTTGCATTTGGTATTGCGCCTTGGAGGGTTTGTCTTGTGAAATCTTTGCTTTGTCTGCTCACTGTGACTTGCTGTCATCTGCCTGTTAACAACCATAATTGTTGGGGTGTGTTCTGTTTCATGTCCTGTATCAGGCCCTAACAGAGCCTGTCAATTTCTGGGAAGCTTGACTGGCAATAGTTTTAGAAATGCTTGTTTGGCAGGTTTTTCTGCATCTAAGAAGGAAACTGATTTGAAATAAGAAAGAGAATGATACACTCCCCCATCCACTCACACCAAACTCCTTATGCCCATCGCTCCAGTCCTCGCCAGGCTCCACTGTCCCCCCATCTCTCTGGGGATCAATGGCAAACTCCTCACCCTCACCAACTAATTTCTTCATGTCAGGCACATCCCAATCTCTCCCATCACCTACTCCCACTCCTCTGCTCCCCCCAGTCACTCCCCGCCCCCTCCCCACCAGGCTTGCTGTGTGCCCCACTATTATTTGTCAAGAATTTAGATTGTACAAAGTCTCTGGAAATTGCACCCTCTACTGCCTTTAGATCTCACCTTGAAACCTTTACCTCTTTTACTGCCCCAACAGTGATTTCCTACTGAGCATTGATCTGCAGCGCTGTAAAACGCTCTGAGACTGTATCCTACAGGAATACAGTGTGATACAGTGTGATGCTCCAATGTGTCTAGAGGAGGAGCACTACATTGTTGGAGACAACAACAACAACAACTTCGATTTATATAGCGCCCTCCACGCCGGACGGCGTCTTAGAGCGCTTCGAAGGCACCATCCTTCAGATTAGACGATGACCGAGGTCTCATCTGTGCCCTGTGAGGTGTTGGTTAAAGATCCCATAGCACAATCATGGAAAAAAGAAGAGAGTTTCTCTCTTTCAGTGTCCTGGCCAACCCCAGATAAAATTGGTCACCCTAGACAGCAGTTTGTAAGGACATTGCTGTGCAAACTGATGGTTGTGTTCCCAAACAAAACAATAGCAACAACAAAATTACAACAACAAACAAAAAGCAAACAACAACAAAATTATAGAGCGCCTTTCACGTCTTCCAAGGCGCTGAAGAGTCAGGGGTTGGGACCCGAACATGGGGGAGGGGTAGGGGAGGGAGAGAGGTGGGAGGGCGGCAGAAGGCATGATCGAAAAGGAGGGTCTTGAGACCAGCCTTGAAGTAGGTAAGGGAGGAAGCTAGGCAAGCACAGTTATTGCACTTCACAGTGAAGCACTTTAAGACATTTGTCTCAATATGGGGTGACAATGTTCGAGGAACACATTCTGCACAGCACTGTGCACTAACACTGTTAATTTTGACTAATCTGCAGGGAGTGCTGTTTTTGCATGGTTATTCAAACTATCAATGTCATTGTTTTAATATGAGCTAAAACAACAAATCATCTGGTTCCCCATTGATTTTTCATAAAGTGTGTCAGCCTGGCTCAACCACTCGCACTCTCACATCTGAGTCAGAAAGTTGTGGGTTCAAGACCCATGTCAGAACTTAGAACAAAATTGGGCTAAACTGATACTGAGTGTCCGTACTGGGGGACTGATTAGCTGTGTGAAAATTGGTAGCCACATTCATCAAAAAAAGAGTGCCTACACTTTAAAGTATATCCTATAAGGTACTTTGGCCTTTCAAGCTGATGTGAAAGGTACTGTACCAAATGTAAGGATTATTTTTATCATCATGATTGATAATTATTTGGTCTCATAAATGTGGAAACCCATTGCCGTGCTCAAGAAACTGAGAATCCCACACAAGTATGGCAGGAATTTCCCTGTGTCTCGAATGGAATGTGCACTTTCTCCCTGGAGGGATACATCTTGCTTATCTAATTCCAGAGAATATTAGTCGCAGGTCAGTTAGAACCATGATTTGAGGATCCCAGAGTGTGCTTTGGGGTTGAGTCTAACCAGCTATAATGACATAACTTGCCACTGAGAGTGCTGCCTGGCAAGCTTCCTGCTGCTTTTCCAGCTCAGACCACCCTACCCATCAGGGCTTTGGCTTGCAGGATCTGAGTGGGAAGAATGCCTGCCCACTTGCATTTGAAGCCAGGAAACTGGGACTAATTTAAGAAACAGCTCTGCCTGTAATGGGAGGAGTTTCTGGAAGAACTAGTTCCAAAGGGCCTTTTTCACTCAAACTTCTCTTGTGAAGAATTTAGCACCAGACTTGGCCTGGTGCATTCTGTTAGATATCCCTTTAAGAAACTAATAGGAATTAAGAAAGAGCCAATGGGATAGAAGCAGGTGTATAAAAGGATGATGGGGGGTGGCTGGGGAACTGGTTGTGATAAAGAAGTTAACTTCCACACTTGAGATGTCATAATTCTTAGAGTTGTGGTCTGAAATTATTACGTGTTCAGCGGCTTCTGTTTGTGTCTCCACAA
Organism: Hydrolagus colliei; assembly: GCA_035084275.1. NCBI lineage: Eukaryota > Metazoa > Chordata > Chondrichthyes > Chimaeriformes > Chimaeridae > Hydrolagus > Hydrolagus colliei. Next base: position 34,248,067 of record CM068746.1, read on the forward strand.
GCGTACGTTCGCGAGCAGCTCTCACTTCCCTAGTAACAATCGACATGTAACAATAGCAGGGTGGGTTTGCAACATTGACACCCAAAGCATGGCAACCTGTGGAGCTGAAACAAGCCAGAGAACAGAAAGCTAAGGTACAGTTTGTCACTGTATGAACACACATTCATAGTTTAACATGTGACAGGCCCACGATGGAACCTGCTGCGTTCAGAATAATATTTACACGAATTATAGCCAGCTCATGATTTTCATTTGACGTTTTATTTATTTAAAGAAGGCAGCCTGCCTCGTAACTGACCGTCCCCAACCCCCGAGCAGAACTCCAAGTCGTTATTCTATGGGAGCTTGCAATCTAAATGCAAGTTGTCGTTGTTGAGTCAGAAGGTTGTGGATTCAAGCTACCAAGTCGGGGAATGTGACACTCCAGTTGACTAGGCAAACATCCCACAGTCCCTCCGCCTCACCGCATCCCTCACCTCCTTCAAGGCCCATCTCAAGGCCCTCCTCTTTGACTGTGCTTTCGATCAACCTCCTTCCCTCGCTCTCTTCTCTTTTCAAATCACATTGTGGGACCGTTAATGTCCACCTGAATAGGCACAGACGGAGCTTCAGTATAACATGTCATCCAAAGGGAGGGACAATATCCGTGAGTTTAAGACCTCAAAATTCCCACCGATTCTAATGCTTCTTTTAAATTGGTGTCCGAAACTTAAGGTTGTGTTTTGAAATTAAGCTCGGGTTCAGACAGATCCTGCCATCACAAGTGTTTTGACCTGCTTTTCTCCAACGTTTGGGTGAAAAGTTAAACCAAGGTCTGCCTGTTCAGGTGGACATCAAAGATCTTACGGTGCTATTTGTAAAGAGATTGTCTCTCCCACTGTCTGGGCCAACAATCCCCAAATAAAAAAGGTCACTAACTCCACAACTGTTTATAGGTTATTAAAATAATAGTAATAATAATCCTTGAATTTGATATAGGGCTTTTCATGTCTTCTAGATGTCTCAAAGCGCTTCACGGAATATACTGTAAAGTGAATTGCCTGTATATTTGTGGGCAAAACACGGCAGCCAATTGTGCACAGCAGTGTCCCACAAACAGTCATGGATTGAAATGACCAATTTTGTTATTGTTTTTTTTGAGGGATTATTATTAGGCGTGTGGAGTAAGGGAACTTGCCCAAAGTTTCACCTTGACCTATCTAGATTCGAAAACAGGTCTCACGCTTGAAGGGCGAGTGCTCTAACAACTGAGCTACAATACTACACATTGCTGTGGAAGTAGTTGCTGCATTTCAACCACAAAATAGTCAACCACAAAATAGTCAACCACTTTAGAGAATATCCTATGAAGTGCTTAGAGACGTATCAATGACATGATAAGGCACTTTACCAAATGCCTAGATTATTATCGTACTGAGGTTTATATTCCTTCTTCCTCAATCCTGAATTCACTCCTGAATTGGAAGTGTCCATATGCTCCCCCTGATGTGTGTGTGGGACTGTGCTGTGGTGGATTTTCTGGGGGTTGCTTCCTGTTGACAATATGTCCTCTCTGGATACTGGGCACTAGATACTGGTAAGTAAATACTGGAGAGAAGGCATTGGGCAATAGATATTGGTCACTAGATACTGGGCACTAGACAATGGCTCTAAATGCGGGGTACTCAATACTGCTCACAAGGTACTGCTGATTAAATACTTGGCACTCAATATTGGTCACTAGATACTGGATACCAGATAATGAGCAATAGACACTAGATGCTGGTCACTAGATCCTTGACAGTAGACACTGGTCGCTGGACACTGGGCACTAGATACCGGGCACTGGATACTGGGCAATAGACACTGGGCTTTCAATACTGGGCACCAGATACCGGTGCCTAGATACTAGGCATTAGATACTGGTCACGAGATACTAGGCAATAGATACTGGGTGGGCACTAGATAGTGGTCATTAAATACTGGTCACCAGATCTCGGGCAGGAGGTACATGGCACTAGATACTGGTCACCAGATACTGGGCACTAGACTGGACACTAAATACTGGGTACTTGATACTAGATACTGGTGACTAGATACTGAACACCCAATATTGGTGACTCTACACTGGTGACTAGATATAGGACACTGGATGCTGAGACTAGATACTAGGCACTAGATATTGCTCAGTAGATGCTAGACACTGAACTGAACATGATACTGGTCACTAGGTATTGGTGACAAGATACTGGTGACCCGATATTGGACACTAGATACTGAGCACTCGACACTGGACCTACAGTGAACACTAAATACTAGATGCTCAACACTTTTACGAGCTCCTGGACGCTATCCACTTGCCACTGACGCTTGCCATTCCACTGGGTCCGCTGGCAGGAGCCTCTGGGAAAACACTGGCTTGGCGAACACGCCACTGGATAAGATTCATTTCCCGGCAAATCCCTGGCAGATGTTTCCCATGTGGAAACTGCTTGAGGGTGGAGAGGAGGAGGAGGAGGTGCGAGGGAGTTAAAATGCCTTTTTTAAAAAAAAAGAGAGAGAGAAAAAAAAACTTGCCAGGATCACAATAAACTTTTTGCCAATTAAAAAAAACATTTGTTTTAAAAAAAAGTTTGGTGATTTTTTTTTTTGGGGGGGTGGAGGGTGGGAGTCAGAGGGGGGGGGGGGGGGGGGGGGGGGGGACTAGAAATCCCAAACTGGGGAAGAGGAGAAATGATGGTGGATTGGAGTTGGACTTTGACCTAACTGTGCATGGCAATGTCAACGCAGTGCGTCCTAAGCTTCTGGTCTCTCCCTCTCTCTCTCTTTCTCTCTGCGTAAGGCAAGGGAGCAGAGGTCTGTGTCTGTCTGTGTCTATGTGACAAAGAGCCTCGGCTATTCCCTGCCCCACTTTTGGCAGAAGGAAAGGGTGCGACTAGGGGGTCTCTGCGTGACTCTCTCTCTCTCTCTCTTTCTGTGTGTGTGTGTGTCTCTCTCTCTGGTTTGCAAAAGAAAAGGAGACGAGAGGAACAAGAGTCGATCGCCGTGCAAACCACCCCACCCCGCCTCCACACACATACACACACACAAGCTGCGTTAAGCTCTCCACACACACACACAGAGAGAGAGAGAGAAAGGAAGGAAGGAAGGAGCAGAGAAGTCGGCACAAGACTTGAGTGCAGGCGGCGCCCTGACCAGCGCATCGCAATCCTCGCTCTCAGCCCAGGTGAGGCTACACTGCGGGCGGCTCACGGGGGGTCTGGGGTCGGGGGAGGAGAGGAGGGGGGGAGGGGGGGGGGGAGGGGGGGGGGTCGGGCCTAGAGTACTTTGTGCAAACAAGAAGTTCAAAGCTCTTTTTTTTTGGATTTCCGCAGTCGGCTGCGTTTGCAGAAAATGGCGCCCCAAAGTCCTCTGTTGCGCTTTGACTTGCCAGTGAACGGAGGCTGGGGAGAGAGGAGAGGGGAGGGAGGGAGGAGAGGAGAGGGGAGGGAGAGGAGAGGGAGAGAGAGCAAAGGGAGGGAGAGCAGAGAGGGCGCAGAGAGAGAGAGAGTGTGTGTGTGTGTGTGTGTGGAGGAAGGACGGAAGGGCAGAGGTAGACATTAGAAGAAAGGGCCAGAGAGGAGAGAGGGAGAGAGAGTGGCGGAGGAGAGGAGCAGAGAGAAGGGGGAGGGGGAGGAGAAGGGGGGGGATAGAGACAGAGAAGAGAAGGAAAAGGGGGAAGAGAGGGACGTGGAGAGGTGCTGGGCACAGTTTGTTGGTGTGTGTGTGTAAATGTGAGTGTTTGGGGAGGAGAGAGAGAGGAGAGAGATTCCATCTCACACTCTCACTGCGCCTTGATCCACATCCATTGATGCGGGTCTGTGTCCCTCCCTCCCTGCGCCTTGTGAAGCAGGGTTTCCAATGGGGGGGGGAGGCGCCCCCCTCGCCCCCTCCCCCGGCCCCCTGGCTCCCAGGGCCGCTCAGGGGTGCCCGGGGCTGGAGCAAAAACGCGTAAAAACCCAGACAGACACACACACACAGCGGCTGTGGTCAGTCAGCAAGTGCCGTGCGCCAGGGGCTGGGACCGGCACCGCGCACACAGCCTCCCGGGGCCGCACACACACACACACAGCCCACTGCCCCCCCCCCCCCCTCAGCCAACCACCCCCTCCCCACAGCCCCCCCCCCCCCCCCCAACCCCTACAATCCCCAATCCCTTCCTTCTCCCCTCCAGCTTCCAGAAAAACGCATCGTCAGTGAAATCTCTGTCTTATGAATTGCAACTCATTTTCTTTTGGGGATTTCTAGCTTTATCTCCCAGCCAACCACCTGCAATCTCTCCCCCCCCCCCCCACCCCCCCACAGCCCAGGGCAATCGGTAATATCTCACATACAAAGGATTCCTGTCTGTAATAAGTACAACGCTTCGCCTCTCATCTCTTTCTCTTGTGTGAAACAATCTGAGTTTGTCAGTCCCCTTTCAGTGAGGCTTTTCCAAATCCCACGACTTCCCCCCCCACCCTCCCTCCCCTCTCACCTCCCCCCCCCCCCCCCCCCCGCCACCACTCCATCTGATTTATTTATGGGAGGGGGTTGTCAGTCACCATCGACCTTCCTATGCCTTGGGTCAACTTTTAATCTTGTCCCTTTTGATTCATGTCCCCAATGTTTGGATGGACGGAAAACAAACAAGAGATTATTTTAAACGTGGGAGATGTATATTGTGTGTGTCAGGGGGGAGGGGAAATAATAATCCTTGCACTTGCTCAGCATTGGCTCAGGTCGTTGAGACATCTCAAAGCACTTCACAGGATGTACTGTAAAGTGTAGTTACTGTGGATTTTGTGGGCAAACACAGCAGCCAGGTTGTGTAGACACACCCACACAGTGAGTGACCAATTTTATTTGTCCTGTTAAGCCAGGACAACAACAACAATTTACATTTATAGAGCGCCTTTCACGTCGGGAGGACGTCCCAAGGCGCTGAACAAGAGGCGTGTGACCCGAGCTGGGAGGGGAGTGTTTGGGAAGGGGAGAAGGACACCTGGAGAGAGAAATTCCCTTTTTATTGAATAGTCCCACTGGATTTTTTACATCCACCTGAACAAGCGGATGGGATTTCGGTTTAATGCCATCCAGTATTTACAGAAATACAGTATTTCGTGTGGGGGATGGGTATTTGGTGTGTGTGTGTATGTGCGTGCGGGTGGTGGGGAGGGGGTATTTGGTGTGTCAGTGTAGTGGGGTGTTGGTGTTTGGTGTGGTAGGTATTAGGATGGCTATTTTGGGTGGGGGAGGGGCAAGGATGTGGGTGGGTGGGAGAGGTTAGATGTAGTGGGGTATTCACCCCATCATTTCCATCCTCGCCTGACACCACTGGCTTCCCATCAGAGTATACAGTTCAAGATCCTGCTCCTCACCTTCAAAGCCCTCCATGGCCTTGATTTCCACCCCCCACTTTCTAACTCCCTGCCAACTTCCTCCGCTCAGTTGGCTCCAGCGTGCTACACGTCCCGTTCCTCGCCCTCCCCACCATTTGGGCCTTTTTGGTGTGAGGGGTATTTGAGGTGGGGGGGTGAGGCATTGGGGAGGGATATCTGGGATGGGGAGTGGTATCAGGTGAGAATTTTTACAATAACCTTTAACAGAACCAATGAGATCGCTGACAGAGATGAACAAAATAAGTGAAACATTTCGAACTCGCTGTTGCAAACTCCCAATTCCTCCCATATATCCACAAATAGCAACACTGGAGCATTGGTTTTGTAACATCAAGACAGACCACCTCTCCCCCCTCACCGCAATCATCCGACCCACCATTGGCGGGCGGGCCATCAGCCTATCTGCCCCAAACCATCTGGCACTCCATCCCACATTCCCTCCACTGCGCCCCCTCCCTTTCCCTCTTCCACTGTGCCTTCAGTCTCGCCCCTACCCTCCATCCCTACTGATCCCAACCACCAGCTTGGTGCGGAATCCCCAATTGTCCAGCACTTTGGGATGTCCTGATATGAAAGAAACTATACAAATATAATTTATTGTTGCTGGAGTAGGCTGGGCTGAGCTGGGCAGTGACCTCTGATGGCCAGTGGGTTGGGCAGTGAGCTGGCAAGTGCTGTGGGCTGGGCTGGGCAGTGAGCTGGCTAGTGCTGTGGGCTGTGGGCTGGGCAGTGAGCTGGCTAGTGCTGTGGGCTGGGCTGGGCAGTGAGCTGGCTAGTGCTGTGGGCTGTGGGCTGGGCTGGGCAGTGAGCTGGCTAGTGCTGTGGGCTGTGGGCTGGGCAGTGAGCTGGCTAGTGCTGTGGGCTGGGCTGGGCAGTGAGCTGGCTAGTGCTGTGGGCTGGGCTGGGCAGTGAGCTGGCTAGTGCTGTGGGCTGGGCAGTGAGCTGGCTAGTGCTGTGGGCTGTGGGCTGGGCAGTGAGCTGGCTAGTGCTGTGGGCTGGGCTGGGCAGTGAGCTGGCTAGTGCTGTGGGCTGGGCTGGGCAGTGAGCTGGCTAGTGCTGTGGGCTGGGCTGGGCAGTGAGCTGGCTAGTGCTGTGGGCTGGGCTGGGCAGTGAGCTGGCTAGTGCTGTGGGCTGGGCTGGGCTGTGAGCTGGCTAGTGCTGTGGGCTGGGCTGGGCAGTGAGCTGGCTAGTGCTGTGGGCTGGGCAGTGAGCTGGCTAGTGCTGTGGGCTGGGCTGGGCTGGGCAGTGAGCTGGCTAGTGCTGTGGGCTGGGCTGGGCTGTGAGCTGGCTAGTGCTGTGGGCTGGGCTGGGCAGTGAGCTGGCTAGTGCTGTGGGCTGGGCTGGGCTGTGAGCTGGCTAGTGCTGTGGGCTGGGCAGTGAGCTGGCTAGTGCTGTGGGCTGTGGGCTGGGCTGGGCAGTGAGCTGGCTAGTGCTGTGGGCTGGGCTGGGCAGTGAGCTGGCTAGTGCTGTGGGCTGGGCTGGGCTGTGAGCTGGCTAGTGCTGTGGGCTGGGCTGGGCAGTGAGCTGGCTAGTGCTGTGGGCTGGGCAGTGAGCTGGCTAGTGCTGTGGGCTGGGCTGGGCTGGGCAGTGAGCTGGCTAGTGCTGTGGGCTGGGCAGTGAGCTGGCTAGTGCTGTGGGCTGGGCTGGGCAGTGAGCTGGCTAGTGCTGTGGGCTGGGCTGGGCTGGGCAGTGAGCTGGCTAGTGCTGTGGGCTGGGCTGGGCAGTGAGCTGGCTAGTGCTGTGGGCTGGGCTGGGCTGGGCTGCCCTCGGGGGAGCCCAGAGTTTACCCTCTTGCTCGGCAGCACTTTCTGGTTTTGCAGAGAGAGAGAGAGAGGGGGGGCGCACGGTTGGAAAGTGTTAAAGAGAAGAGAGAGTAGTAAACCGGCGTGTGGTCCTGGCTTGTGGCGGGGAGTGAGTGAGTGAGTAAACCAGCCAGTCCCTTGTGCCTTTTACTGCCTGCGCACAACTGGACGGAATTCACAGCGTCTCTCCCTTTGGGGGCGTGAATTGTATTGTATCCGGGTTTGCGCCGCTCGTTGTGAGAGTTTGAGTTGCGTTCTCTTTTAAACCCCCTTTTCTCTCTCTCTCTCTCTTGCATTGCAACGTCGCCCTGGGGGGAGTGGGGCTGGGGGGGGGGGGGTGAAGTGTATAAGGCTGCCCGGGTGGAGACTGGGGTGGGGGGGGGGGGGAGCAGTCTGTAGTGAGACGGTACGTTCCCCAATCAATGCGCTTTGCGTCGGGGCAGCGACTTCCCCGGCTCTGCTGAGAGATGCCTCTGTGTGTGTGTGTCTGTCTGTCTCTCTCTCTGTGTATCTGTCTGTCTGTGTGAGTGTCTGTGTGTGAGAGAGCTTCACTGCCCCCCCCCACCCTGTTAGCTGAGACCCCCCCCCCCCCCCCCCCCCCCCCCCCCCGTTAGCTGAGAATGCTTCTCATTAACCCAAGCAACAATCTGCACCCCCAGCTTGCTATTAATGCATTAATGCTGGGGCAAGATTTAACGCCTAAACAGCTACGAGAATCTTTTATTGTTTTTTTTGCCCTTGTTTCACTGTGTCTCTCTCTGGGAGGATGTCTCGAGGCGCTTCACGGGCTGTGTGTGTGTGTGTGTGTGTGTGTGTGTGTGTCGTCCCCTCCCCGCTGTAATTCCGTAAAGTGTAGTGACTGTGTTTTGCCGGCGGACTCCCACGTGTCCGGACGCGACAACAACTCGCGTTGCGGAACGTTCCATCTCCTCGCCTTCCAGTCCCGTCTTCTCAGGGCCGCTCTTCTCTTCTACCCGGTGAGCGCCCCATGGTGACGGTCCGCGTGCAGTTGGGACCCTTGGGGGCGTGCGCTGGGTTTAGCGCGACCGGCGTAGGAATCGGCTCCGTTTGGGGTCAGACCTAGTCTGTCCCTGGGGCGCCCGCGCGGCCGTGCCGAGCCTCAGCCGGTCTGGCAACAACATCGTCCCCGAGCGTGCGAGCCTGCGGTGGGATTTCCCCTTGACTTGGTGCTGTTCTGGCCAGCGGCTGGTTTTGGGCGAACACAGGGGGCTGCCTTCACTGACAAGGCCGGTGTCGAGGAGTCCATCCCCACCCTCTCTCTGACCAATCGCAGGGACGCTGCTTACCTCTCTTGTCCGAGGTTTTGAGGCGTGCGGGCCTGCGGACACGCCCCACCTTGGACCCCCAGACACAATGGAAGATCTCTCGGGTGACCTTCGGTACGTGGATCAGATTTTCCCCGCGATGGACAGTGAGCGCTGGCTCCACATTCCCAATTCCTTGCTCACCATCTCTCGACGTTTCTCCCAAGCTTTCGCGCCCCGCCCTCCTGGCCCCGAACCAGATGCCAAGAACATTGACGTAGTTGCCAAAGTACAGGATCTCGCTTTTCTGGCCATTTACTGTGTCGCCTGAAGCCCTTTCAAAATGATCACAGATGGCCTCGTCTGTTCTGGCGAAGGATTGTAGACCCAAAACGGTGACTCCTTTTCCTCTCTCCATGGATGCTGCCTGACCTGCTGAGTTTCCCCAGCAACTTCTGTTTTTGTTACAGATGCTGGTTGGTAGGTTCGCGACCCTGGCTTGGAGCTCAGTGGGAAGAGTCCCCTCCCCCCAATGACTGGTTTGCTCCTCCCAAGTCCTGCAGATGAGCTAATCTGGTTGTGCTATGGCCCTGGAGTCCAAAAGCCGTGGTTCTCGCCAACCTGGGCCTAATACTCTCTGGGAGAGAGTGCGTATTCCCTCCCGGATACATTTTTTTTTTTTGCTGTGTCAATGACTAGTATAGTATTTGGAGTTGGTGTGGAGATTCTTAAATTCGGTGGTGAGTAGTTTCCGCGTGTGAAGACTCATCACGGTGATGAGTTTCTGTGTGTGTCAGATATCTCTGGCCGATCACGGTGATGGGTTTCCGTGTGTGTGTGTGTATCAGACACCCAGCTGATCAAGGTGATGGATGTCTCTGCGCGTGCGACAACCAGCTGATCCAATGTAACCGGTTTCCACATGTGTCAGACAACAGGCTGAATACAGTGATGGGTTTTCCACGCGTGTCCTGACACCCGGTGACTAAAAAAGGAAACGAGTCGGGTGTGTCAGGTTTAGGATCATTATTCTGCGCTAACTGCCTTCACAACTCTTGTGTGCTAAATGTCTGCTGTGGTTTCCTGTGAGAGCAGGCTCTGCACTTGACAGCAATCACTGTAACATGCACTCGAGACACTGCTGGGGTGGTGATAAAATCTTAATAGTGCAAGAGCTGAGCTTGCCATTACTAACAATGACACTTTTTTTTTGGGGGGGGCGGGGGTGGGGGGGATCAGCGTGTGTGTTACCTGCGGAAACCGATCACTGTGACTATCCAGGATCCATGTCCATGAATGTCCATGTACAA